>CM062818.1:77312855-77926118 GCA_031772625.1 Pinus tabuliformis
AGCGATTCAATCACAACCTCAGGTTAGTGCATCCTTATCTGGAGCGACTTAGGCTCAAACATGTACTATCACTCCACATCTTAATCAATCATCCAGTATTGGACAACAAAAAGTGGTCCAACAACCGCAATTCCAACAATCATACCAAGGACCTGAGCAACAAGTCTTTGTAAGTAATGGGAAACCACATTTCCAAAGTGGTTATCAACAACCATACTATAATGGTTATTCCCATCAACCTTATCAAAGTTACCAGCAGCAAATACATTATGTTGATATGCAAAGACCTACTGCTCAGGTGATTCCATCTTATCCTGGGTATGCTTCGCCTAACCTGAATCAACAGTTTCCTTTTGTAGCAACTCTAGAATTACTAGATCTAAACCATTTGACGAGTGATCCAATTGCTTACGCCACTTGGTGGCCTGCGATTCCTCATAAACTTCCCTCTGATATTCCTAAATTCAATGGAAATCTGGGTGAAGATCCATCGAATCATGTAATGACATTCCATTTGTGGTGTTCATCCAACACCTTGAATGATGATTCAATTAGGCTTTGCCTTTTTCAGTGAATGTTAACTGGTCCGACAGCTAAATGGTATATAGAAGTTCCTAGAGCTTCATTTGATAACTTCAGCACCCTTGCCGCCACCTTTTTAACCCATTTTCAGTTACCCATAAGGTACAAAATAGGGATGGAACTCCTTACCAACTTTAAACAGACGACAACCACTCACATATCTGATCATATTCATGAGTGGTGACGTTGTTGAAGAATGGTGAAGACGTATGCTCCTAATTAGCTTTTAGCTGAATGGTTTATAAAGTAATTGTTATTCTCTATTACAGAGGATGTGGCTAAGGGAGGAGTTTGTCATTAAAGAGCAAGCCATTGCTCGTGCGCAATATTTAGACTTGATCTATACTCAGTCTGGCACGCTCTACGACAAAATTCCTGATGCTCCTAGACCGAAATTTTCCATTCCTCCCCCTCCTAAATCAAACAAAGACTCTCATGCCGATGATGGCATGATAGGTACGACAAGCATGAAAACCGCAAAGTCTACATCTAAAAAAGCACGTATAGTTTCTAGTCAAAAAGTAGATGAAGAACCTCTCACCTTGGAGTTCAATGCCATGTCAACTGATAAAGGAAAAAATCCTAAGCAACCAGGGGGAAAGAAGAAAGGGACGAACAAAAAGAAGAAACAAGAGGATTTGACTCCTAAGAAACCTTCTGGAAACCCTATTAGAAAGAAGAAACCTAATCAACCATGTTTCATATGTGATGAGGACCATTACACAAAAGATTGTCCACATCAAGCTGAAGTCAAGAAGTTTTTCAAAAAGACTTCAAATACCTCAACGATATTGACTGATCCATTTCCAAATCCAGAAACTAATCTGGTTGCTGGTGATCGTGCTTCCCCATCCCAAGTGCTTATTCTATCCATCTCAAAACAGCAAAATGACGCTTTGATATCTACAAGGAATAAAGATTATGGAAATCCATAATCGTCGAACGACAAGGCTACAGATCAACCCAGTAGTTCAACAACAACTTCGTCAGAAGTTGTTCCACCAATCATTCCTAAATTAACAATTAAACTGCCTAAGGGAGTAGTACATAAATTGACATTTAATCCTCGTGCTCGAGCAGCACAAAATAATAACATAGTGGAGGATCTGGCTCAATCGCCATCCACCATGTCGACACTTGAAGTACTGCAAAATTTCCCCTCCCGAAAACATGCTTTGTTATCAACGATAAGTGGGATTGATCCAACAGATTCCAATCTAGTGGCCTTTAATCATAAAGGATATGAACCTTAGTTACCAGCACAACTCGCTTTCCTCATACAGGTAAAAGCCCTCAACAAAACTATTCATCGAACAATCTTTGATGAGGGAGAATCTACTTGTATTATGTCAATGAGTTGCTGGAAAACCTTAGGCTCTCCACCCTTGTCATGATCATTAACGACATTAAAAGCGTTCGATGGAGGAACATACATGCCATATGGGATATTAAGTAACTTTCAAATCAAACTAGGGGGAAAGATAGTAAAAATTGAAGTTGAGGTCAATGATGGAAACCTTGACTACAACATCCTACTGGGTAGGCCCTGGATTTATGCTATGGCCGCTGTTGTGTCAACATATTTTAGAAAGATTGCATTCCCCTTTCAAGGCAGAATCACAATCATTGACCAACTAACCTTCCTCCCCAACAGTTTTCAAGTTACCGGAAGCATTCCTTTGATCAATGGAAGCTCTCAATTGCTTCAAAATATCAGAGTAGGTCTCCTAAAAGATGCTTCCTTAATGGGTACTTTTTCCCTTCTGCCTCCGAGTAATCTGGCAGAAGTGACCATAGTGGAAACCTGTCACATGATATCTTCTATATCATCAAAGATTAAGAATAATTCCAAACATTTTATTAACATGGATCATCGCCAGGTGTTACCCCCACGCCGCATAGAATTGTTGTAGTAATCAATATTCTGGGCATGGGCGGCAAACCTAAATCAACACTTGGAAAGCATTTGGATAGATAGGTCTCTAGAGTATGGTACCTCTTCTAATCCTTGGTCGCATGTACATTCTATAGACGAAGGAATCATTCAGTCTATGATGATAGGAGAGACACCATGGGAAGATCACCACCATCGTTCCCGACCTCAAGATAACAATGAGGATTACTCTAACGACCTTAATCATCCTGCAGTTTTTTATTTTCTATCAAATACTGTAAATACGGTGGATTCAGAGTGAAATCTATCCAATATTGAAGAAACTATTGCCATTAATATCTCGACCAAACAAGATGTTGTAGAGAATATACATGTTGGAAAATATTGTTCTCCTTCAAAACTGGAAATATACTGTGCTCTCTTTCGCGAATTCAAACATGCCTATGCTTGGTCATACGAAGAAATGCCAGGCATTGACTCGAGCATTGTTGAGCAAGAAATCAAGATGTATCCATATGTCAAACCAGTATGACAATGGCTTCGACCGATTCACCCGAAGAAATCCACTGGCATTAAGGCAGAAGTTGAAAACTTTTACATGCTGGTTTCATTTACCCTGTTCCACTCACTAATTGGATATCAAATATTGTTCCTGTGATGAAAAAACAAGGAACAACTAGAGTGTGCATTGATTACAGGGATATAAATCAAGCTTTTCCTAAGGACAACTACCCTACACCCTTCATAGACCAGATAATTGATGAATGTGCCGGATGTGAAGTCTTTTCATTTATGGATGGATTTTCTGGATACAATCAAATCAATATCCGCCCAGAGGACTAGTTGAAGACTGCAATTATATGTCCGTGGGGCACATTTGCGTACAACAAACTACCTTTCGGTTTGAAGAACGCGAGGGCAACATTTCAGAGGGCAATGAACTACGCTTTCCATGACATCAAACACATCGTTCAACCATATCTCGACGATTTACCGACTCATTTGCAAAAGCAAACTGATCATCCGCACATTTGAGAGCTATATTTCTACCTTGCCAACACTACAAGATACAACTCAATCCACACAAGTGTGTGTTTTGTGTTGGTTCTTGTCGGTTACATGGTTTCATAGTTTCTAAGGACGGAATTCGACTTGATCCATGTAAGGTTTAGGCAATCATCAACATGCCTCCACCTTCAAATTTTCTTCAGATTCAGAAACTCCAAGGGAAAGAAAACTTTATAAGGAGGTTCATTCCAAATTACGCCAAACTTGCTAAAGGTTATACACGTCTTTTGAAAAAAGAAGTACAATTCAACTGGGATCAGGTTGAGCAAGCTTCCTTTGATGCTTTGAAAAGTTCCCTAGTAAAAGCATCATTAATGTATGCTCCTGATTATCAAAAAGACTTTAACCTGTATTTCACTGCCACAGTTACAACCATCGCAATGGTTTTAGTACAAGAAGACAATGGAATAGAACATCCCATGTATTATTTAAGCTACAACTTAAATGATACAGAAAGAAATTACTCCTATGTTGAAAAGCTAGCTTTGGCAGCTATTCAAGCAGTACAGATATTTCGACACTATATAGTCTTTCGCAAAACTACCATCTTGTCAGATTGCAACCCTATGACCTACATCCTATTGCATCAATTGCTAGGGGGCAAGTATTCAAAATGGATAGCCATTTTGCAAGAGTTTGATCTGGAATTCACCAAATCCAAATCAAAGAAATCTCTAGTCTTTGCGGAGTTACTTTGCGACCTCCCATTGCCGTCCAACGATTTAACATCTAAAGCATCAATTGTGGATGAAACTTTGTTTTTGATATCATCAAGTAACCCATGGTACAGAGATATACTAATCTATCTCCAAACCCAAACCTTTAGGCCTAATACCTCTAACTAAGAACAACGACGTACTTGATACCAAGCAAAAGACTACATGATCGTCGATGATACACTTTACCATCATGGTGTTGATACAGTTCTGCTAAGGTGCCTTACGCATGAGGAGGCCGAAAAAGTCCTGAATGACTGTCATTCAGGCGCATGTGGGGGGCATCTATCTGGTTATGCTACTGCACAAAAAATCTTGTGAGCTGGCTACTTCTAGACTACTATCTTCAAAGATTGCATAATAGCAGTAAGAAGTTGCCATGTTTGTCAAAGTTTTGATCGCAAAACCAAATTACCACCTGCACCACTGCATCCAGTAGTTGTTGTTGGGCCATTCACGAAATGGGGCATAGATTTCATGACATGTAACCCGACCTCGGCCAAGGGGCATGGGTATATCATAGTCACTGTCGACTATTTTACAAAATGGCTGAGGCGATGCCTACATTAAACAATAGCGGTGAAATGGCTGCTCTTTTCCTTTTCAATCATGTAGTCTCTAGGTTTGGTGTTCCATAAGCTATAGTCACAGATCATGGATTGCATTTTTGCAATCACATGATGATTGAATTAACTCCCAAATTAGGACTATCCCACGATATTTCTACTCCATATTATCCGCAGGCCAACGGACAGGTTGAAGTGATCAACAAAGTCCTTAAGTGCATGCTATAGAGAATGATTGGAGCCCACAAATGGGATTGGAATTTAATCCTATACTCAACTCTATGGGCATATAGAACCTCAGTGAGAAATGTGACCGGATTTACACCTTTTTAGTTGGTGTATGGCCTGGAAGTTGTCTTACCAATTCAGTGTGAGATTTCATCTCTAAAGCTCACAGTCGATCTACTTCCCGAAACTTCAGAAGAAGAGGATCGTTTCTTAGAACTAATCCACTTGGATGAAACCGATCATGACGATACGCTAGCTAACGAAGCACATAAGAAATGTGTCAAAGCGCAATTTGACAAAAATGTCAAGCCTCATGTCTTCTCAGAAGGTGACTTGGTCTTACTCTACGATCAAGACTCTGATAAATTGGGAGCAGGTAAGTTCCAATCATTATGGATGGGCCCCTACATTATTAAAAGGGCATTAGCAAAGGGAGCCTACGAGCTGGTAGATTATGATGGAATTCCACTGTCGCAACCCCGAAACGGGTTGTATCTCAAGTGATACTATGCTTGATCAAGTGTAGTAATCTCTTTATATGCTTTTGTTTCATTTTTGTTTTCGTCAAGAGTTATCTTTTTGGTTAAGTAATCCACTTTGCATTTGTTGCAGATGTTGGACATTTTGGAAACATTCATTGGGTATGCCGACAGAGATAGTCATAGAACGTGGAACTTATCTTCTGCAGCCTAGGCCATCTTTGATCCAAGCGGCAAGTTAGTGAGTTTTAGAGGGATTTGTATTGGTCAATCAATGAACAACATCACTGAGTACAACGCATTGATAGATCTTCTCTCTGATGCCATTTCACATGGCATACGCTGACTTGTTATCAAGCTAGATTCATAACTCATCATTCTACAGCTTACTGGCGTCTATTCAATTTGGAACCCAACAATCTATCGTATGTTCCTAAGGGTCAAGATTTTGGAAAGGTGGTTTGATTCCATTCAATATCAACACATTTCCATAAACTTAAACATTTTAACTGATTCATTAGCGAATTATGTGTTAGATAGACATTTGCAACATTTGTAAAGAAAATAATTTTACATCAACATTTGCATCTGGATCACATAACTTAACCAAAATAAACTCCGAAAATCAAAAATATACAACTATTTATAGTTTCACATAATGTTTTCTATACAAGGCAAAGTCGGTCACACGACCAAGAAACTCAAAAGTAAATGTAGAAAAAGCATCATATACTAATGATGCAGGTGATAACATGTCACCGCCTGTGTGATCATGCATAGGAGCCTGGTCCATCGACTCGAAACACCAGTAGTATGGTGCTATAGCCTCAGAGGTAACTCATCAGTCCTCACATCCTGAATACCAAGGGCAATACCCTCAATCTGATCCTGCAATACTATCAGGGTCTCTGCTATGTCTAGGTCATGAAGGACAACCCTCCCTATAGCCTCTCCTGCTGGAACACCAGCTGCTACCCTTGGGCGTGCCGCTGGTCGCACTGGCCCAACATCTGCACAAGTACATGAGTTCAATTAGTCTTGATAAATCACAAAAATATTATAAAACTGATAAACAAATATATGGTCAAAATATTTACCTATCACGCCCCACTGCTCGCCAGTCGGCAACGCCAAATTTGGGTCACCTCAGAAGTCCATCTCGACATATGGATATTCTGAGAAGACCATCTCCTGACAGTCAAACCACTCAAAGAAGGAATCAGAGAAAGTAATATGTGGCTGACCAGCATGTCTGGCCATGAGATCAACCCATCTCTGCATCCTGGGTTCCCTCGGTGCTGGCAATCCTAGTGAAATATGCTGTGGCTGCATCAGTGGGATCCTCTCTAAGGAAAAAGCAGTCAAAATGGAACCATACCTGAAGTTCTTGGATCTTCCATTCTTTACCTTAGAGAGCTGTTCTTTTATCACCAGAAGTACTGCCTCACACCAGTTGAATACCTTTGGTTCTAGGCATTCTAAAGCATATTGCACATAAGATCTCTTCACCAAATGAAGATCTATGCTACCAGAAAATCTAGCAAAGGTGAATAAATTGGTCCTTAGAGGCCGATCAGTGACATCCCGGATATTGATCTTGCCATCTCTACTAGGCTGAGATCCATCTCTACAAAGCTGACGGATATAATCTCTCACCGATTCAGCCCCACGGGCAGATCCCAACAGTGAAAGAGGGGCACCATGCCTCGATAACCTCATCAAAAAATAGATGTCCTCGGCTGTTAGTGGGATAGATTTACCTCTAATCTAGAATACCTGGTTGATCGATCCCATGCATCAAGGAAATATTGCAACAAACTAATTTGTTGCCTCATGCTAGATATACAGAAGAATTTGAGCAAGCCACAGTTTTGCAATGCAGTAACAGTACCCTGATCTTGTAAGGAAATCATGTCTTCTTCTTCATGCTCATGTTCACACCACATGATGACCATCTTGATCCAACAAATATCTGAGTCACAGACAAAAGATGAATTAGGATCCAAATTTGAGCAAAAACAGGCAAAAATTTCATGAGAAATCACTGTGCAAAGTTTCCCTTCTGCACCCATCGCACCTTGCCTTTGGACTAGGTGAGATGCATACTAACTGGCTAGTGTACAGCTCAATATGCATTGCACCTTTCAATATAGGATAGGTGCGATGATCGGAGAACAATTTCTTCAAACTCTAGGGGCTCAGAAAATGGGAAAACTTGTTGAAAATCAGAAAAAGATGGAATGGAGATGAAGAGCTCAGGGTTAGCTCCTACCTAGTCCTGACGGCATGGAGAATAGTCCACTGGATCTCCCAAAATTAGCTGATGAAGTTTGAGGCGGAAAAACACTCCAAAACTCCAAATCCCAAATTTGAAATGAAATGGTAAAAATGAGAGGTAAAACTACTTTTTATGTTACTATTCACGTACTTCAAGTAAAATGTTAGTTTTTAATTCATTTTTCAGGCATATATATATGTGTATTTCTAATCAATTTGATGGAGCAATTGAGCAGGTTGAATGACCAAAGAAAGAATCTAACGTGTTAAACGGTAAATTTAATATCATTGACCAATATCAAGAGCTATGTTCCCACAAGGTTCAAGCTCGTTAAAAAATCAACTTACACTGAGCACATGTTGGCACAAGGTTCAAGCTCATTAAAAAATAAACCTACCTTTGGTAAATAACCTTTGTGATTTCTTTGTTATCTGTCCTTTTGAAATTTGGTTGTGTTCCTTCCATCACCTCCATTTGTTTGGCCAACCATATGCTTCCACTTGATTGTTTACCCTTTTGAAGAACATCTGTGACGAGTGATTCTGATTGCCACCTTCTTCACACTGCCATGTTTTGAGAAGTTCCAAACTTACCTGGAACCAGCTGCTACCCAGAAATACCACTCGTTCCTCAAAAATGAGTCTCTTTTAAACTCTTTTTAGACTCATTAAAAATAAAAATATTGTCAAGCTATTGGCCTTCCCAGCTCGTTAAAGTAAGGGGAACACCATCCCTCTCATATATTTTAATCTTTTTGGACTTGAGGGATTATTAAACAAAAAGATCGAGTGCTTGTCTTTGGCGGCTCATTAAAACTATCGAAAAGTCATCCTTTCATATTATTTTACACTTTTTCGAACTTAAGGGATTATGCCATGAAAAGGGACTATTGGAGTCTCCTTTTCGTCCATTTTCAAACTCTCTAAACATGAAAAGGATCGAGTTATCTTTGTCGTTAAACTCGTTAAAACAATAGCCACAAACTTGTCCACCTAGACAAGAACGAGTCTCACTGACACTAGGCTCGCTAAACACAAAGCGACAGGTTTTCCTGAAGGGAAAATTATAGACCGAGCATATGTTATCCTCCTCAAGCTTGTCAAAAATAAAGAGGTACTAGTTAGCAATGACTGGGGAAAAATGGGAAGAAAATTTGAAGAACTCTATTGGCAGCAGGTCGCTCTTGAACATGACACTTTCACTCCATCACTGTGATTGAGTTGGGTTGGATTTTTCCATTCACCGTCACCATTGGTCCACCGTGCCATCCATGGGGTTAACGCTACCAATCCATATCAGTGTTTCCAATATGTTCAAGAGAAGTCATTCAGAGAATTCACCATCCAGTAAACGTCTCATCCACTGCATTACATCCACACTTCATTTTTCATGGCCACCATTCCTGAACCTTATATCATCAAGTTGTTTTCACCTCCACAAAAATCATTTGCTCCATTTTGCATCGTAGATGTGGGATACATCAAGGCCCTCCTATGACAGGTCACTTCTTGTCAACATCAGCTCATTATCCAAGAAGTTGACTTAGAAACAACCCTTTCAGTACTTTGAAGCTTGCATGCCTCAATGGCCAGTTTCTCACTTCCGACAATAGGTTTACATCAATGACCTTCGACCAAAAGACTTTGCGTGGTGTTCGACATTGGCTCATATATTCACACCATGTGAATTGTACTGTAGTACCTTGAGGGTCATCATCATTATCGATGACTCCTCTCACATCTGTTAACAACTCACATTATTGGCTGGTAATCAGGTAATGTCTTTCCATGTTCAACTTCAGAACATCTTTTCACATGGAGCGACTTGTACATTGGACGAATATTGGATGAGTTTTGAAGACCCCAGATCTAGTTTCATCCATCCGAGCTGTGATATATTCAGGAAAATAAAGACATCAATTGTACACAGAAGCTGCACAGATAGTCATCTAAGCCAGGGAAGATGACTCTTCATGCGAAGAATCACCAATCTGCAATGGCAGACGATTGTCTGTCCTATGTACATGAAAATGAATTTATAAAGCTGAGCATGGGAATGCCCGCCTTAGCTAGATCATGAAAATAATATGATGATGATGTATTGTATTGTATCTTATATAGGTCACCTTCTAGTTTGAATGCCTCGGATCCTCATGAATAAAGCATTTCACCCGACATCAGAAGATTTACGACCTCATGCTTTAGGGGGCATCTGTTATAGACATATTTGGGCACTGCAACCCCAAACTCATATGTCCATAAACTAAGGACTCCTTAAGTCCCTAAAAGTGTTGCTTAATACCCTAAAGGATCATGGTCAACTGATTACATCATTTCCCAGAAGTTCCACCTGAAAAACTACTCAGAACTAGCCAAAACTAGACCATACAAATTGCTCCATGGGCAAGGTACGATGCATACTGACTTCCAAACTGGCCAGGTGTGATGCATACTGAAATGGCCTTTTGTGGGGTGTGATGAGTGAGAATAGAAAAATGGCAGAGACAGTTTGCAAGGTGGATGATCATGGAATCTTCCAGAAACTTCTCCTGTGACACTTGCTTTTCTGAATTTTCCCAGGGATGAGTAAGAGATCATTGAAATCTCCAAGTGGAACCAATAAATATTATTGGAATGACACTAATCAAAAACCCAAAGCTAACTCACACCCTTGCAAAACATCTATAAATGGATCCCTCATCTGAGAGATCTATAGGCTGGAATTTTGTATTTTGTAAGGAAGTGTTGTTGGTTTCTTGGTGAGAAGAGACATTGCATTGTTGGGTGATTTGCTTGTTCATGAGGTGAAGAGGGCTTCTATAACTGGGAAGATGATGTTGGATTAGACAACTGGGTTATAATCCTCTCTTACATTACTATTAATAAAGTTCTTTGATTTTTCCTCCATATGATCTTGTACTTGTGAATCTTATTGTTTATGAATGCAATTGTATGGTCAATGTGTTTCTGATTCCGCATTATTTATGATGTTTTAGATAGAGATGCTTTGATAGTTTGCTGTTACTTTGACTCTATAGGTACTCTTTGAAGCGGGAAAAGTAGGAGAGGAGTGGCATATTCTATCAAGGAAAGGAGAAATCAAGCCAGGATCAAAGCGGAAGATCCAGGTTGGTCCTCTTTTCGTCTCTTCCATCTATCACGCTTAAAGGAACTCTTGAAAAGCTTTCATTGTTTGTTTCTAAGATAGCTACCCGTCTTAGTGGGACTAGCAGTTCGAATCGACACTAGTTTTACCTGAAACATCTATCATTGACATCTCAAACTCTTTTGACATGTTTTGAGAAAATTCATGGCTCATTTCATCATTATTGCTAGCAAAAATCAGATCATCGACATAAACAAGAGTAACTAATAACTCACCGTCATCTATCTTTATGTATAGATTACTTCCAGCAACTCCCTTTTTGAAGCCTTTTTATTGTAGATAGTGATCTAATCTTGCATACCAAGCTCTAGGAACTTGTTTCAACCCACACAAAGTCCTTTTCAACTTACTGACTAAGTCCTTTCCTTCTGTTAGATCAAACCCTTCTGGCTGCTCCATGTAGACTTCTTCCTTGAGTTCCCCATTTAGAAATGCTGATTTCAAGTCCATTTGATAGATTTTGAATCCTTTTGAGAAAGCAAATGCAAAGAACATCCTGATAGCTTCCATACGGGCTACTGGTGCAAATGTCTCTTCAAAGTCAATTCCTTCAATTTGTGAATAGCCTTTACAAATAAGCCTTGCCTTGTTTCTGATAACCTGTCCTTCTTCATTCATTTTATTTTTGAACACCCATTTGGTTCCTATTATGTTTTTGTCCTTTGAACGAGGTATTAGCTCCCATGTCTTGTTCTTCTCAATTTGGGACATTTCTTCTTCCACAGCTTTTATCCAATGAGGATCCTTACTTGCTTCTGCAAATGTTTCTGGTTCTATCATAGATAGAAGAGCAATAACATTTCTCTTTAGTGTAATGGTCATCCTTCTTCAGGTTTGCATCCCTTCATTTCTATTGTTGATAATCTACTCTTCTGGATGATATTTCTGGATAAACTTCATCCTTGAAGGGGTATGAGCTGATTCTTTCTCCTCTTCTTCTTCTTCCTCATCTATTTCTTCTTCTTCAGGTTCTTCTTTAGGTTCTTCTTCTTCAATGAGAAGATCATCTTCATGTCCTTCAGTTTCTTTTTCTGGAAGGTCTTCATCAACCTTTACATCAATGCTTTCCACTATTTTCTTCAGTCAAAAATTGTAGCACTTGTAAGCCTTGCTCCGTGTAGAGTATCCAAGAAATATCCCTTCATCAACCTGAGAATCAAACTTTCCTGGTGAGCCATCAATGATTTTTATGAAGAACTTGCTTCCAAAGATCTTGAAGTACTTTACAGAAGCTGGTCTTCCTTTCCATAACTCATAAGGAGTTTTTTCATAGTTTGGTCTTAATTGAGTTCGATTTAATGTATAGATAGCCATCCCTACTACTTCTCTCTAGAATTTTGGCTGCAAGTCTACTGCTAATAACATTGTTCTTGCCATTTCTTGGACTGTTTGGTTTCTTCTTTCAACTACCCCATTTTGCTGAGGTGTTCTGGCAGTAGAGAATTCCATGAATATTACAGAACTCACTAAACTCGTTTGATGTGAATTCTCCCCCTTTATCTATTCTGAGGCACTTAATTTTTGAATAATTTTCATTTTCTACAAGGGATTTTAGATTCTTAAAACACTCAAAAGTTTCAGATTTATAATTTATAAAATATATCCACATCATTATAGTATAGTCATCAACAAATATCACAAAGTACCTTTCTCCTAGGAGTGCCTGATTTCTAGTTGGTCCACACAAATCAACATGGATGATCTCCAAGGGCTTTTATGTAGAGAGCTCCTTTGTCTTGTGGCTGGTTTTGGTTTGCTTTCCATGTTGACATAGACCACATACTCATTGATTTGGTTTGAACAGCCTTGGGATGTATCATACAGCTCTAATATTGCTGATATTGATCAGATTTTTGAAGCTTGTATGTCCAATTCGCTTGTGCCACAACCAACTTTCATCTGTCTGACTTAGGGAGCATTCATTTTCTTGAATCTTGTCCAGAATGTAAATGTTGTCTAGTGTTCTCACCCCTTTCACCACAAATTCCCCTGAGGAAGAGTTCCTTATTTCACAATCTTTGGTGTTGAAGACAACCTTATGTCCTTGATCACATATTTGGCTTACATTCAGGAGATTGTGTTTGAGACCCTCTACTAGCAGAGCATATTGAGCTTTTCCTTTTCCATTGATGAGAGTAATAGTTTGTTTTCCTGCAATTCTGCCAAATCCACTTCCAAAGGACACATTCCCTTCCTTTTTGCTCAATGAGACAAACTTCCTTTTGTCTCCTATCATGTGTCTGGAGCACCCACTATCCACAAACCAATGATTTCCATTATTTTGAGCATATAGAGCCAGGCCGCATTTATCCATGCTGGAATTCTTACTACTCGTCTTTCTTCCTTTGAGTGGTGTAGAGCTATAAAAAGGGTCTCTTTCACCTCTAATTACCTCACATTAATATGTCAATCTGGGAGCATCTTGCTATTCCAAAGAGTGTCTCAGTCTGAGGCTATCATTTCCCAAAGTAATGCTAGTAGTACAGTGTTCGGAAATACAAGAGTAAACGGATGCTTGTCTACAACTAAGGTACTCCAAAAGAGTAAATCACACACTCAGAAGGCTAGGCAACTTATTAGTCAAGGGTTCGGTAGTGATAACCCATCCCTTTGGAAACTGATGGAAAAGGAACTTAGAGAACAGACCGCGGATCTGGGAACCAAATAGTAAATGCCAAGGCTCACTACAGCCTTAGATCGTCTCCCACACCAAAATAACAAACACCAGCAAATGGAACGGCAGATAAGAAAATGGAATAGCAAATAAGAAATTGAACAACAAGTCTGTAATGGAACAACAATTCTTAAATGGAACAGCAACTATGAAATAGAATCAGCAACTAAGTCTTGCGAGCAGTAACAAACTTAATCTACCAAATCAAATGCATTAATCATAATCAAATAACAATCTTTCACTCTTAAGGTAGTTCGAATAGCACACACCAATGGAACAACACTGATTACTGATAAGTTATGGAACAGCGCTTGAAAACCATATACACACACAGCACGCTTAAAGAGTAATCTGATCCAAATATCAATCTTAGTTAGGCGGAATATGATTGCATTTCAAAATAGAATAGCATCGTTCATCATTTCAACAATCGTAAAGAACATAACTCCCAAGATAAATTCTGTAACGTGAATGAACAGATGCACAACACAAAATCTCTGTAATGGGATAATAACAGTATTCTGTTAAGACTAGTAATATTCAATCCACTCTGAAAGGAACAGTAATATGATGTAGAGTCAATACAATAGTTCTGTCTGTGGAAATCTTAATGAATTAAACATAACAGAGCATGTGATGTAAACTTATAAAACATATCAGATTACCAAATAACGACGATAAGCAAACCACGGAGAAATAAAATCATAATAATACAGGAGCAAGTGTCCTCCAGGGACGGGCCCTTAGCCTCCAGGGGTACACTGCTTTAGGTTAATCCAAACTCAGAGATGAAGTGATCACCAAGTTTGTATTAATGCATGAAGTAAAGTTACAGTAAACCAATTCTTATCAAGACTCGATGATCAAAGTTGTGATCTTAACAGAAATTACATAAAAGCATAATCATGTCTAACTCTCCCTCCGAGCTGACAATGTTGTCCCTTTTATAAAGGTGACGGCAGAGATGTCTAAGTATAAAAATAGATAAAACAGCAATCCCTCAGGATCAAGGATCTTGAGGGATTTGCCGAACCGTTAATCCTTAATCATCTCTTTTCTCCCCTGCGCCGAGCTGGTGTCTCCACCTCCTTTTCAGGGCCGATTTGCTTTGATCTTCTTAGCCTTGTTTGCATTCGGTCTCCCGTCAAAGGGACAATAGTTATCTCATCCTTGTCCTTTCCTTTGGAATGGAAACTTCTCGTTTGCACTCTTCCCTGCATAAGGAAATGACAATTGTCAGCATTTTAGTCTTGCATATAAAACTCACATGTTTTTTTATAATTCTTTATCGTTTTCCAAGTTCATGATGCAAAAAGGTTTGCAAGTTCTACTGAAAAGATAGTAAAATGACCATCAAAAACATACCTTTTTAGTACTCCACACACCCCCCTGCTTACCCTCTTTCATGCCCTCATGAAAACGTTGTAGTTGACATGCAAGGCAGTGAGAGAATAGGCTGGAGATGGAATCTCATGCGGAGGCCTACAACCATGATGAGTAACTAGGTAGTCAAAGAAATAGCTTGTCTGACCCTCAGGCATCTCATACAGGGCTTGGTATCCGGGTGCAGGGTGCCAAATAATTGGACTCCGAAACCTATATCCTAACCAAGACGGCCCTGCTCTTAAAATGCTTTCGCCATAAAGGTGCAAATGATTGGCAGCTAATTTAAAATTTTCATACTTAAACGGTTCCCTGAGCTGGATATTTGGATTAGAGATTTGATACCGAAATTTCGCTGCATCAATGGCAAGGTCTTTGATAGAAAGAAAGTAATCTAATCCCTGTCGAATGAGTGCCTCATGCATGGGTCCTAATGTTTCAATGACACCCAGCGTCTTCATGAGGTTTCTATGTGCTTTCCACAACTGTACTGGGTTCTTAGGCTCAGCCCTTACCCACAAATCTAAGCCGTTTTCTTGCCTCTGGAAAGTATTATAGGCTTTGAGTCATTTAATCTAATTAACCCCAAATGAGATGAATGCTTGCAATTGGATGTCTCCAACAAAGGGGCCAGGGTTCAGCTCAGTCTCCTGGTCTAGTACAAGGTTATGTAAATAGAACTCATACAGCAGTCTCTGGACTTTTACCCCGTAGTGTTTACAACAGTCTATAAAATCATTGATAGTGTTAATTTGTATGGGAGCACCTACTTTAACAACTTTTATTTTTAATTGCAAATACCGTTCCAGTAAAAACAGGGCATAGTTTTTGGTAGGGGCCCTACATGCTAAGACGTCATTGTATAAAGAACACAAGGTATCCATCTACTTGATAACAATATCTAGCCTACGAGTTACCTTCGCAACTCTCTTGTTCCTTTCGCCAACCTTCAAAAGCCTGGCTTTCGGATTGATTGACGTTCCTAAGTTGCTGTTGTAGCTCTTCATACTTTTCGTGAGGGACCGTTTGCTCTCTAAGATTTTTTGCTTCTTGCTGAGCTTGCTTCAACCCCTTGCGCAAGGTTACTGTTTTTGGATCTCTTCTCCATGCAGCAGTGGAGGCCGAGAGTTTTACCTGAACTTTCTTATTGTGTTGCTTTGAGTTCATAACCCTTATCACTCCTGAAAGTGGTGCCTCCGTCTGAATTTCCTTATCACAGGTTATCATATCATCCATTTCTATTTTAATGTGAATATCAGTCTGTTGTTGTTCCTTTTCAAATGGAACAACAGTCTGTTCCTCAACATCATTTGGAACAGCAGCTGAGTTTTCGATAGGGTTTTGAACAACGGGACGAATTCTGATCCTCCACCTCTTTGTCTTGTGAGGTTTTTACTGGAGTGGTCACCTTTTTCTTTCCTGAAGTCCTTTTTACCCTCTGCCTTGCTTTCAGGATCCTAATCTGCTAGTGGAGCTGGGCTATTATGCTCAATAATCTCTGTTGTTCCTTTCGCAATTCTTTAATTTCCAAAATTTCGTTAGAAGGAACAGCAGGCCGTTCACTACGGCCTGGACTGTGACTAGTCCCTGGATCTTCCTTCTGGGGTGTTTCTTCATTGTTCTGCTCTGGCTGTTCTGGGGTAGGAACCCTAACTGGTTCTGTCAATTCTTGGGGAACTTCTTTTTTTGCCCCTGCTTCCTCCAGAATTTCTTCCGGTGTCTTTTGGTTAGGAACGGATTGTTCCTGTTCAGTATCTCCTATTGTTTCTTTATCATGAATAGGCAGATTTTCTTCTTCTGCCTCTTTTGCATGTGGTTTTTCAGGTGCATTTTCCTCCTGGGGTTTTTCATGGAGGTCTGATGGACTGGAAGGTTGGCCATATTCACCCATATTGGCCAAGACTGTGGCCAACTCGTCTTCTCCCACTGGTTCATGCAATGGGCTACCTTCCTGCTGTTCCATTTCCTCCTCCTGCTTGGATTGTTCGGCTTCTGCTTCAGAATGCTCAACTTCTGTTTCAGACTATTCAGCTCCTTCCTCATTTTCTTCTTCGGATTGCTCAGCCTCCTCTTCAGATTGCTCGGCCTCTTCTTCTGGCAGTGAGGGTTGCTCATCTTCAATTTCTATTGGTTGGCTGGTGTTTTCCTGGAGATTTTCCAGCCTCCCTCGTATTCGTGCTAACCAAACCGATTTCCTGTGTTTTTCTGGCTATTCGGGTGTACCGGTGGCATGCTTACGCTTTGCCGATTCCTTGCGTTTTTCTGGACGCTCGGATGTACCAGTGACATGTTTCTGTTTTGGTAATTCTCTGCGTTTTTCTGGACGCTCAGGTGTACTAGTGGCATCCTTATGTTTTGGGGATGGTGCTGTCAATCCCCTATCTATCATTGCAATTAGCTCTTCCCAGCTGCTCTGCTGCTGGGTGAGGCTATGACTGACAATTAACCAAATTAACCCATGATGACTAACAACTGACTCTACATGCTGTGCCTTTTTTAAGCTCCGTGCAACATCATGAAGTAACGAATTCAAAAGTGCAGGTAAATTTACAGAGCATTTCTGTTTTATAATAGCTACAAGTTTAATATGTCGTGGTCTTACCACGTCTTTTCTACCCTCGCAGGTGATGTAGCTTTGCACGGTCCTTGCCAATTCTGCCCAGGGCTCTCCTAGCGTTGCTGGCAGAACTCCCTTTCCTTTAATTGCCAAGCTCTGGCCTTCGTCCTGGAAGATTTCTATAATCTTCTATAATCTCTCCTTTTTTAACATCCATACAGGTCCGGTGACTGGTAGTCCCGAGACTTCTGCGATTATGTCATCGGTGACTATTATCTATCTCCCCCTCACTGTGGAGTAATCCTCCTGCAAATTCTGCAGGAATTTGATTGCCACTGTCTCGTTAGACTCCTGCAAGCAGTTGAGATAAGTCAGCCACCCTGCTCTTGCCAGGATTTTCCGGGCAGCAACGGAGACTTTCAACACCTGCGGTTCCCTCCGGATCGCTCTTCCTCCCATGGTTTCACTGTGAATTCTCAATGGAACAACAGTTGTTCGTGCTGTTGAAACACGGAGAGGGTAATAGACACAAGACTTGTTTGAAAAAAAACAGAGTATACAACAGAAATGGCTTATGAACAGCAATTCGTGTAACAAAAATCAAAATAGCATGCCGTTAAGCCATGCCATACCCTAGTACACAACTTTCCCGAATAGTGAGTTGACACGTAATCTAGGGAATAATAAGTTTAACTCCCCCCCCCGCAATGTGATAGGCTGTCACAGCCATCAAATAAAGGAGCAGCGCTCATTCTAAAATAGAGTCATAAAGGAACAACGTATAAAAATATGCCATGTTTAGAAAAACAGAAAATTACCGAAATCGAGGCATAGAGTTGGATCACGTATTACGTAAGAGGTTGCTATGATATGATGCGAGGCTGAGAGGAGAGGACATCTGTCGTACTTTCTAAATCTCCTGCGGTCATTGTCAATTACTCTACCATGATTGGTGATAATAGATTTGCATGCACTATATAATTCAGGAAATGATATATGATTAATTACTAAGGTGTAAGAAACAGAAGGGTGTTAATAACTCACCTATTGGTGTAAATAATGTGACTTCGATACCATTAACAGTGCTCTGCTGCCGACAGGTGTCCATAACCTTGGCAGAGTTGTTTATTTCACCCATGGAACCATGATCCGCTGTGTATACTTTAGGGAATGTAATTTCAAAATGTAGGCCATCATGTTGGCTTGGTAACCAGTTGACCATAATGCCATTCACGAGGAAGGAGCGAAAAGTGGGCAGGCCGGCTCGTGATGAGACCTCCTGTTCCAAGGGTTGTTTATTTGATATACCTTTTGGACCATATCCCTGGTGTGGTGGCCATAGTGGGAATGCCACTTCTCTTTCGTCCTCATGATCATGGTAGGTTGGCTCTTGATGAGACCCCCTATCCTGCATTTGACAACTTATAAGTCATGTTTACTTTTTTCTTTCTTTTTCACAAAGTACCTTCCCTTTTTTATACACAAGGGGTGGTTCAACACTCCCTAAGAGTAGGAATGGTGGAAGAAGTCTTAACATTTCAATAGGAAGATATAAACCCTTTGCTCTTATTCCTAAATAATAATAAAAGAAAAAAAGGGTCGTCATGATGAAGATGAACAATCATAGCAGAATTAGTAGAACAATGACAGCATAAGATGATAAATAAGTGTGTCCTTCCTTTTGTCCTCTTACCAATGCAGAGCCTTATAAAGATAGCGATTTATGATTAGTTGATTTCAGTATGTTGAGCTTTTGTATCCATTGCATAAAGCATAGCTGTATTCTAAAAGACTTGAAAGAACGGGAGCAATAAGCATCCTTAATTTAGATCAGCAAAAGGGACAAGCTACTTTATAAGGAGAGCAAAAGCATGCAAGTGGTGTTTCTTTTAGAGAAAGGGCCAACAAGAGACCTCAAATAGCAGAAATGCAAATGTCGTTCCTTTGGAAAAGGAACAGCAGAACATTCCAATGTCATTCCTTTGAAAAAGGAATAGCAAAATCAAAAATATGATGTTCTTTTGGAAAAGGAACAACAAAATAAAAAATATGCTATTCCTTTGGAAAAGGAACAACAAACACACGGAAATGTCGTTCCTTTTGAAAAATGAACAACAGAAATCAAAGATGTTGTTCCTTTGGAAAAAGGAACAGAAAACATGCAAAGATGCGGTTCCTTTGGAAAAGGAATAGCGAAAATCAAACATGTTGTTCCTTTGGAAAAGGAAAAGCAAAACACACAAATATGCCATTCCTTTGAAAAAGGAACAACAGAAATCGAAATGTTGTTCCTTTGGAAAAAGGAACAGCAAACATGAAAAGATGCAGTTCCTTTGGAAAAGGAACAGCGAAAATTGAACATGTTGTTCCTTTGGAAAAGGAACAACAAAACACATAAATATGTCGTTCCTTTGAAAAAGGAACAGCAGAAATCGAAATGTTGTTCCTTTTTAGAACAGGCAAATGTCTTTCCTTTGGAAAAGGAACAACACAAAATCAAGAATGTTGTTCCTTTGGAAAAGGAACAGCAAAACACACAAAAATAAAGAAAAAGATCCTAATTACAACAAGATGACGGTTGATCCAATGGAATTTTCTCTTTTTGAAAAAGGAACAGCCAGAAGAAAATGTTGTTCTTTTTAGAAAAAAAGGAACAGCAAAACATTAATTCAAAAATATGTAGAAAAAATGATTCAAAAGAAAAAAGAACTTATGTACAAATTGTAAAAAGAAATGAATTCCTTAATGAATTATAGGTGAGGAAGACTTCTCTTCCTCCCCCAGAATCTCCATATCAGAGTCTCGGCGTAGCTGCTGGCAAAAGGACTCCCGAGTGAGTGGTTTGCGATAGAGGCGAACTCGGTGGCCATTTGCCTTGAAGGCATATCCAGAACCATCAATAGTGATTAGAGTAAGGGTCCCATTGTCATGTACCTTCTGGATTTCGTATGGTCCCAACCAACGAGTCTGGAGTTTCCCAGGGAAATCCTGAAACCTGGAGTCGTACAACAGAGCCCAGTCTCCCTCGTGGAAGACTTTGTTTTTAATGAGAGCATCATGCCATTTAGCTCGCTGTTGTTGGATCAGGGCAGTATTTTGAAGTGCAGAGAGCCTAATTTTGTCCAACTCATTGATCTGCTGCAATCGATTAATCTGTGCCTCGCTTAGATCTAAGCCAACTTCCTGTGTTGTCCGTAATGTTTGGATTTCGAATTCTATAGGGAAAATGGGTTGTTTTCCAAACACTAATTGATAAGGTGAGTAACCAGTGGTGCTTCTCCATGTTGTTCTGTAAGCCCAGAGTGCTTCAGGTAGTCTGGCAGCCCAATCACGTCTATGGGATGCAATGGTTTTTGTTAAAATTGCTTCTATTATTTTATTTCTTCTTTCTACCTGTCCATTCGCCTGTGGGTGGTATGGACTAGTGATTTTATGTTGGACGTGATAATTGTTGAGTGTTGCAGCTAATCTGTTCCCAGCAAACTGTGGTCCACCATCTGTAATTATTTCTCTTGGAAGGCCATAACGTACAAATAGATGGAACAGGAACTGTATGACAAAGTCCTCTGTAGCTCTAGGCAATGCTTCTGCTTCAACCCACTTGGTGACATATTCTGTTGCCACCAAAATATATGTTTTCTGGTTTGATGATGGGTTGATAGGTCCAACGAAATCAAGAGCCCATCGCTCGAATGGTTCAATGACTAACTGTGGTTTCAGAGGCATCTCATTAGATTGACCAGGACGTCCTGCTCGCTGGCAGCTATCACAGGCTTGGACAAATTTCTTTGCATCTTTGAAAATCGTGGGCCAGTAATACCTTGTCTGCAGCACCTTATGTCCAGTTCTGCGCTCGGCAAAATGTCCACTACCTGGTCCATCATGATAGGCTTTTAAAATGTCAAAGATTTCATCTTCTCGAACGCATCTCCTTATATGCATGTCTGCCCCTATGTGAAACAAATAGCCCCCGATCCATGAGAATTGAGCACTCTTCTGAACAATCTGCTTCCACTCATTAGGGGTTAGGTGTTTTGGTAATTTGCCTACTGCGAGGTAATTGGAAACATCAGCATACCAGGGTGTTTGAACAGCAATAGCAAACAGATGCTCATCCGGAAATTGATCTTCAACTGTTGCTGCATCGATTGGCTTTGGCATTCTTGAGAGAAAATCGGCTACATGGTTTTCTTTACCAGGTCGATCCTTGATTGTGATATCAAATTCCTGCAATAGAATTGGCCATCTAGTTATTCTGCCGTTTGTGACAGGCTTATTTGCTAAATATTTTATGGCAGAATGATCTGTATACAAGATAACAGGATATCTAGTAATGTAATGTCTAAACTTATTGACAGCATGTATTATAGCTAGGAATTGTTTTTCAGTAACAGTGTAATTTAATTCAGCAGGGGATAAATTTTTGCTGATGTAATAAATAGAATATGGTTTTTTATCCTTTTCTTGCCCAAGGACTGCTCCAATGGCTGTGTCTGAGGCATCAGATGATATCTGGAATGGAAAATCCCAATCTATTCCTCGAAGGACTGGGGTTGTGGATACGAGCTTCTTCAGATCCTTGAAAGCACGTTCACATTTTTCTGTCCAAAGAAAATCAACGTTACCAGTTCCTGCATATAGAGGTGCAACAATGTGTGAATAATGTTCTATAAATCGCCTATAATAACCAGAAAATCCAAGAAAACGGCATACCTCTGTTTGAGTAGTAGGAGTGGGAATAAGCAAAAGTATTTGGATTTTGGCCGGTTCTACCTGAATGCCAGCTGCTGAAACATAGTGTCCTAGCATAAGTCCTTCAATCATCATCATATAACATTTTTCGTGGCTTAAGCAAACCCTGGTAGCAATGCAACGTTGTAGGACTTATTCTAGGGTGTCCAATGCTGGATCAAAATCATCTCCATATGGTGTAAAGTCATCCATGTATACTTCAAGTCCATCATTTATTAAATCTAAAAAAATACTAAGGATAGCCCTTTGGAATGTGGCAAGAGCATTGCATAAGCCAAAAGGTAGAACTCGATAGGAAAATGTTCCCCAAGGACAAGTAAAACTAGTTTTGTCTTGGCCTTCAGGGGCAATCTGAATCTGATTGTATCCACTGAAGCCATCCAGGAAAGAAAGGAATTTCTTTCCTGCTAAAGTATCTAATACTTGGTCTATGAATGGGAGAGGGAAGTGGTCTTTTTGTGTTGCTTTATTTAGCTCCCTGTAATCCACACAAATTCTCCATTTCCCATTCTTTTTTGGTACCACCACAAGCGGAGAGACCCATTTACTATCAGAGATAGGATAAATAAAATTGACATCTAAAAGTTTTTGAAGTTCAGCTTTTACCACATCTTTTAGATGAGGATTAAGTCTCCTTTGAGGTTGACGAACAGGTCTGGCATCCTTTTCTATATAAATGTGGTGTGTACATAATTGGGGGTCAATTCCTTTCATATCAGGGTAATCCCATGCAAATGCTTCTTTATATTTTGTTAGCAACTGGATGAGCTTCATTTCTTGTTCAGGTGTGAGGTTGGCATTAATATTTAAGGTTTTTCCCGGTTCAATTTCCACAATTTTACTATTTGCAAGAGAAGTAACATGTATTGTTTGATCATGTGTATCTTTCAGAGGATCTTCTTCTAATTCATTATCAAATTCTACTTCTATCATGTGACACTGTGTGCAGGATCTAGTTTGACTAATAAAATTATTAATGGCATCATCTTCTGTTTGGTCTTTAAAATCAAGTGCCTCTTGTATAGTTAATGGAGATCTAATGTTATCAGTAAGGTATGATACAGGGTGCTTATTAGTTTTGATTATTGTGACACTTGGCTGTGCTGAAGGATATAGAACTAAATTCTTGATATTTGGTCCTTTGGTTATGGTCATATTTCCTTGCCGGCAGCCAAAGTAAGCATCGGCAGTAGCAAGCCAAGGTCTACCTAAAATCAGCGGGTGTCCATCAAGTCGAGTTTTGGGATTTATTATCAGGAAATCGGTTGGATATTCCCAGGAATCAACAGAGACCATGACATCATGTAGAGTACCCTCCGGCCTAACCACAGATCGGTCAGCCAATTCTAGCAAGGTAGAGGTGGGTTCTACCGATGTAATGCCCAGATTTTGGCAAGTAGTGGTTGTTAAGATATTAATTGCAGCTCCTAGATCAACTAAGGCATTAGACAGGGTCTGACCATAAATTTGAACAGTTACAATTGGATTTCCTGGGTCTTCATATTTAATGGGTGTTTCTTTCCCTGATAGTAAGTCAGATAAAGTGCCGACTACTTGGACTCTTGGATTATTTGTTATATTCCTCCTTGGTTTCTTTATGCACAATTATTTGATAGTTTTTGTGTATATGGGGATGTCTTGAATGGCTTGGAGGAATGGAATTTTTATGTACAGGTTTTGTAATTCTCCCAGAATGTCAAAGTCAGGATATTGTATAGGTCGAGGTATGACTAATCGTTCTGGGAACGGAGGAGAGGATGTGGTTGCTTGATTATGAGTTTGTTGTTTATTCACATCCTCTTGTTGTGACATATGTTCTCTGGGTAACTGATCTTCAATCTGAATTGTCTTATCTCCCTTGGTTTCAATAATACACCCAGATCTTAACTGAAGATCATTGCACTCCCTTAGATCAACTCCTATTTCTAGTGTTTCTATAATTTGGAGAGATTGGACTGGTCTATTATTTGGATTGGGGTTGGGTTGGGTTGGGAGTTGCGGTCTCAGATTAGACTGGGGATTCTGTTGTAAGGCTAGCAGTGTAGGTTGAGGGAGTGGAATAGTTCCTACTGGCTGATGCATCGGTCTCTACCAGTTTGTTTGCCAGGCTGAACTTTGTGAAGTAGGGGGAGTCCATTGTGGAGAATATGGGTTACCTTGCCAATATGGTGGAGTATAAGGGAAATTCGGCCAACCAGATTGGCTTGCCTGATTCAGCCACGAGTTTGAAGAAGGAAACGACTGTGGTGACCAGTTTGGAAATGGAGGTTGGGATTGACTTTGCCACATATTATATTGTTGAGCATTATATTGTGGAGGCTGAAAAGAAGAAGTTGGGTCTGAAAACATACCAGATTGTCTCGGCTGCCACTGACGGCGCTGGTTGATCAAATACACTAATTTTGGTTCTTCTTCCGCTTCTTTATATACCGCCTTCAATCCAGGAAGTGAGGGGAAGCTCTCCGTAAGGTGATCCTTTGTACAGATGGCGCATGTTTGGACTGTATCCAGTGGACACTCTTTGTGACTATGCTTTTTCCTGCATCGGGGGCAGAAGATCGTCAAATTCTGTTTTGCCTCCATTTGCTTCTGTTTAGGCTGTGTTAACACCCAGGTTGTTCCCTATGACTCCCAAGGGAATACGGCCGGGGTAACCACTAACCAATCTTTGGATCACTGTTTCTAGCCAAACTGTGATCAGAGAGGGCTCTCTCTTTATGATTTGTAACTGTTTATGATAGGGTTTTAGGCTAGCTATTATGCACAGGTTGTGTTTATGTTTTGGTTGAAGAATTTCTTTCAGATCTCTTGTGATGTAATTTTCAAGGAGTTAAATATCATTGGGCAATGGAGTCTATGGCTGTAGGTGTTTAGAAACCTTGAGATGAACTGGTGAAACTTACAGGGCCATTTGGATACTTCATAGAACAAATTTTGATTTATAACACGAACAGGAAAAACAAGCAGTGAGAGCATTCAAGGATTTTAACTAAATGTTTAAGTATTTTCACCAAACTGGTTATAAGAAATGGATGGATGTCTCAGGGGCAAACTTGAATCCCTGGGAATATCTATCACTGTAAAAGATATAGTTTTAAAGTGCAGCAACTAAGAATTACACTTCTTTTACTGTATCTGAAGAAAACATGGATAATAGCTCAGTTTGAGTTCAGGGTAATCAGTGATTAAATCCTGGAACTATTCTTCTACTTTGCTATTAAGTGTAAAATATTTAGACAACAAAAGAGAACAAAAGACTTGAAAACATGTAATACAGAGATTTAAGAAAACTTATTGTTTTATGAAACACTCTGGAATCCTGCAACGTTCACCATTCATCACAACGCATCAAATACACCAAGCTTTGGAAATTCCATTCTCCCTTTGTATTATTTCTCTGAGAATTTTTACAGCAAGTGAGAGTTCCAAAGGAAAATAACAACAACCCCTTAAGCTTCTGTGAGGGGCGAATATATACTTGCGATTGTTTACAAAAATATCTGAGTCCTGAGTTATCTCAGACTTAATATTCTCACCAACTTTTGAGATATTATGATCAGAAATTTATTACAGCATTGAATACAAAATAAAGGCGTTTTAATGCTCTGTCAGAAGATATTTTGGCCTTTGGGATCTGCTGAGTCGGTTAAGATACTTTGATTAAATGCTGGAGAGCCCGACTTTATGGCTTGTGCGCTGTATGGTGTGTTTGTCACCTGTGATTGTGACTGCTGCAGTAGTGAGTAAAATAGCTTTGCTGAGTTGGCTCAGCCTCTGTCTCTTCCTTGTGGATCTTATCTATCAAAATTCTGCCCGTGCATGACTGCTAATAGACTGGAGAAAAACTAGCGCTACAGGTTCTGGCCTGATAGAATTATCTGTGTCAAATTCCTCCATACTTCCTGTGTGGGCAATTGATGATTTATGATTGCCCCCATAGTCTCATCTGCCTCAGTATACTTAAAGAAATTTGGTGGTGTATCAAACAGGTGATCAATTTCATTCATAATAAAAAACAGATTATCCACCCTATCATACAGATTCTGCCCTGATGCTGGCCCTGTGTCTGTTGAGGTACTGGGCTGTTTTGCAATCTGTGCTACTGCATGGGCATCAATCCTTTTGTTGTAATTTTCTAGGGTGAGCAGTCTTCCTACACTGCTTAAAATGCTGGGGAGGCCTCTGTTCTGTAATGCTACAAATCTGTCCAGGAACTTGTTGATCTCGGTCTGCATATCCTGTGTTCTCCTCTCCAGTGTTCCAACTAGGCTTCTTAGTGTCAGGACTCTTTTGACTACTGATATTGTTTCAGTCCTGTTAGTAATTCCCATGGTAGCTAGTTGAGAGCTAGTTTTGTTATTTAAAACATTGACCATTCTGCTGGCAGCATCTGGCATGTGGCCAAGGCTTGCTCTTGCTCTGTGTATTTCCTTGTTTGCCTTGGTGATGAGTACTATTTGCTCATCCATAGTCTCAATGTACTACCACTGATTGGTGATGGATCGACCAATGTTGCCCCAGAGGACTGCTTTTAGTTCTGCTGTTACCTTTTCCAGTACAAGCTCTTTTTCTAGTTCAGCTATTCTCTTTTTTAGAGCTTTTATCTCTCGCTCCTTTGTTGCTTCATTCTGCTTGCTTTTGTCGAATTTTTCATTCACCTTGGCCAAAGTCTTCTTGACTTCATCGAGCTCTTTCATTTGGGATTCAAGAACTTGGATTTCAGCCTGCAGCTTCTGCATATCCAGACTAGGAGTTTGCTCTGTTGCTGGTGTAGTTGTTGCTGTAGATGGTACTGTAGTTCCAGTCTGCTGAGGAGGAATAGTAGTTATTGGAGTAGCTTCTTCAAGGTTGATTACTTCCGGAGGGGGCTGGGAGGTTTGGCCCTCTTCTCTTTGCTTCAGTGCTGTTTGTAGTGCTGCCTTTGCAGCTTCAGATTGTCCTAGCTGGTCTTGAGTCCTAACCAGCTCCTTGTACAGGGATACCAGCAGGTCTGTAGTATCCTTTTCCTGCCTTTGCTGGGCAACCTCATCTGTTTGTGGATGGATGGTAGCTGGGAGCTTGATTTTCTTTCTTAAGGCCGCCATGTCTGCATCCCTTATCTTCAGGAGTTCTTGGATACCTTTGACATCTTTAGGATCATGTCCTATTTCTATAATTACCTCTTCCAAGGACTTGATCCTGTTGTCCTTGGCTTGTGATGATGCTCTCTCTAATTCCAGCTGAGATGCTGTGTTATCAAGGCTGCTCTTCAATTTGTAGTTCTCCAATGTCTCACCTGCCAAGGAGGCATACACCATTTCACCAGTTTGTTTATGTAATTCAATCTTATCCATAGGGTGTATGTCTTTGGCCAGAACCTCCATGTTGGTTCTTAGGTAATCCGAGGTAGATTGAGGATGCAGTGTTGTGGGCATGAAGTGACTCATGATCATCTTGCCTTCACTTACATCAAAGGCAGACATGAGTCTTTGCTGATTGGTAGGAGCCAGGTTCAGCAAATGATCGTACAGCCGCATTTTAATAGGATCAATCCTCCTCTTAATGTCAATAAATTGTTGTTTGATGCTTGACTGTCCTTCTCTGTGCTGGCTGGAGGAGCTGACCTCTCCTCCTATAGCTCTATCATGTTCATGCTGAAATGAACTGGCTGAAACTTCTCCACTGGGTGGGCCCATACCCATTTCTTGCCTCACTGCTATGTCATCCTCTTGGGAGTCATTTAGTCTTTGTCTTTTCTCTCCCCGATTAATGGATGAAGTCAGGGGAGTCTCTCTATCCCTTTTCCTGGTTAAGTCCTCCTTTTGTGGGGTTTGGAGGACCGAGGTATCAACAGTAGTTTCTGCCCTGGGAGGCACTATTGTCTGAGCCTGTTGCTCAGTGGAGCTTGGAGGATCAGTCACTTTTTCTTGCTGCAAGGGCTGCTGTTCACTAAACTGTTCCTCTTCCTGTTGCTGCCCGAATTCCTGCTGCTCCATCTCTTCTTGCTGCTGTAGCAATGTGTCCACTTGTTCTTCTGTCAATGGAGGTGGCTGTTCCACCTGCTTCCCTTTATCCTTGCTTGCTGTCTGTGGTGTTTTCTCGGCAGTTTGCTGCTGTGCTGTAGATGATGTATCAGCTGCTCCAAGTTGCTTTTTGTAGGAGAGGGGCACCTGTCCACAAGTTTCCAAGTCAGCTTCCTTTTGCATATTTCTAGCCTCTCTCTCAAGTAACTCTTCATTAGTAATTTCCTCCTCTAGGGTACCCTCTTCCCAATTTGATGCATTGGCATACTGTTCAATCTCGGGTTGTCTCTTGTGTGCATAGCTACCCAATTTGTATCTAATCCTCCTGAGGGAGATAGCATGATTGGGATCATAGGGTATCCATTCAAAGCTGGTTTGCAGTCTGAGGCCTTCCAGGATAGTGTTTGCCTCTTTCCATCCCTCTTCTTTTCTGTTATATAGGAAAGGACCCAGCTGGTTCCTTACCTTCAACTGTGACTTCTTGTTGTTGCTCTGAAAATGAAGATAGTCTGAGTTCCCAAACTGTCTGAAATATTCCAAGGCAAAAATCCTCATGGGGACATACTTTGGCAACCTAAATGGGTTCAACTCACAGCCATATATTCTGATGACTGTGTGGTTCTGGTAGAAGTACCAATTACCAATGCTGTAGGACTTATTCAAATGGAGAATTCTCCTCATGTCATCAGTTAGTCTAGGAGGAGGAGTACCATGCAATACTGTCATGACTGGATGGATGAATAAGTCAATGAACTCAGTGTATGTGTAAGGTGATACAGAGGTATGATGAAAAACAGAAGTCCAGAACACAACTGACCTTGGAATTCCCTGGGCATTGAGTGGCTTCAAAGGAACAGAGAAGGTGGCTGGCTGATAGAACAAGAATAGATGGTATATATATGAAGTATACCTGAATAGTCTTTCCCTCTTCAAGTTCATAAACTGCTCATGGATTTTATCTGCAATGTAGGTTGCATAGTCATAATGTACAGCTGGGGGTTTACCAGGAGAGAATATAGACAGCATTGCCATTAGGCTATCATCCACATCCTCTATCCCCCTGAATCCTAGGACATAACTGATTAAATCCACTAACATCCTGCCCAATTCATTCAAATAGTGATACCCAATAGGAGGGGTTCTGACTGATTCAGAGCCTGGTCTTACAAACAACTGATTGATTTTAATGATTTGGTCATTTGACAGCTTGGTCCCTTTGTTTATCAAATTCTGCATAAAGAGGGGAGTCAATTGCTTGGCAGTTTGGAAGTGCAGCATTCCATTTATACTCTCTGGGGTAATCTGGAACAGGGTTGAGCCTGTGGGGCTGATGACAGCTCTTTGGCTTGGGTCATAGCATTCCTGGCAGCTGTAGATCAGTTCTGGCATAGGATTTACTTGGGGAAGGTTATAGATGGGCAAATTTGAATCCCATATTCCCAAGATGTCTGCCCCACTCAGGTGCTGGGCTTTTAATTCATTCATCATCTGGATATTATATTTGGTTCCCATAGGGAACCAGTCCATCATTTGGTAATCCATGTCTCCCAGGGCTTTCCATGCTAATTCCTGGTGAGGAGCATTAAGGGGCTTGATATTTAGAGCAATAGGAGTCTCCATAGTTCTTCAAAGTGCAAGAATTGTGGGTGGATAGCTAAAAATGGCAGCAACACAGAATGGAGGTGATTCTTTGTGAAGACAGTTTGTATTTTGGATACCAGAGGGGAATTTACTCAACAGCAATTGAAATACTGTTTGTTTTTAGGAGCAGAGCTTCTCTAAGGTCTAACTGTCCCCTTCCAGCGGGTGAATTGAGACCAACAAGGAATTTTCCGAGAATACGCAGTGAGTATTGTTTTTGGGTGAATTTACCGGAATTATGGCTCGGCTGGTGTTTTTCGACTTCACAGTGGCAAATGTGGACTTGCAGAGGGAAATAGGTGGTGTAAATATAGTTTTTTGAGGTGCCTTTATCCTTCTGAGCAAATTAAAGTTCAATAACAGTCGTATGGAGGGCAGGACAACTGTAAATACCTGTAAATTGGCGAGCAGAGGTCGAGCAGGTGTGCACGGTTGCTGCTGAGGAGGTCGCCCGGGTTAAATCAACAGGTTGGCGGAAATTCAAACGTAAACGGTCATGCAGGGAGAACAATAGCGACAGGAGTGAAAGTGGGAAAAAGACGGCTTTTTTTTGGGTAAATATGGGTTTTTTACCATTTTGGCGCTTTTTCGTGATGACGTCAGCATGACGTCATTGGTGGGTCACGGTGAGGTGACGTCAGCTGACGTCGTCGGGTGACATGGCAGTAGATTATTGGTCCAAGGGGCGATGAGGTGGCAACCACGTCAGCGGACAGGTGGACGAATAGCAGAGGTGAGTACGAGCGGACGCGACGTGGCGATGAGTTAGCGGAAAATAGGTGGCAGTTAAGACCATAGCGGTTACGGTTAAAGCTAACCGCTACGGTTTCTCGGGGCGGTTTGGGTACGGCGCCGAAGTTGTCAGGCCCGACTCCGAGATATCTTAGCGCTTGACGCGTGGAGAGGCCCTGACGTGACGCAACGTCAGCATCTCGGGCGGTAAAGGACGGCAGTGGGGGCCGCTCCGATATGAACATGGATCGTCGAATCTTCAGGCTTTGATCCGACGGTGGGCGGAGTATGGAGGTGCTCGGGTTATATGCGGGCGGAAAACTTTAGGTTTTGTGGGTTTTTTATTGGTTTTTCGAATGTTTTTTCATTTAACCAATAATGCGCTAACCTTTGGAAATGCGCCAGAGGCGGGTTTTGACTTTGATAATTTTTTGCAAAGGATTTTTAAAGGCAAAAGAGGTTTTATAAGGATTTTTTTAATGCAAATGGTGGTTTAAGGAGCAATTTGACTTGCAGCAAGGGGGAATGGGATAGAACAGTTTCACCAAAGTGACCAGATGTCATTTTGGTCCCTTTTGAAGAAGATATGGCTATAATGCCAAGGGGAGGGAGTATATATAAGATTTGGGGCTTTATACACCATAGTGTTAGTATTATTAGGGGAAAGGGTAAAATAGGGGAGCTATATAGTAAAATTAGAGGTTAATGTGAATGAAGGGAGCAAATGAAGGGGATTTTACTGAGTTCATCTGAAACTGACTTGGTTTTGAGAGTAGATCAAATTGAAAAGATCTTAGGCAAGAAATGTGGATTCTGAATGAACCAGAAACACCATAAAACCATGATTTCTCTTCATAAATCTCAGCTAAAGAAAGGGAGTGTTAGTAATGGAATAGAGGGGAGAAGGGAGGTTAGTTATGCTCCTTGCTGTAATATGATGGGATTAACCACTTTGTTCATTGATAGATTTTGCTTTGGCAAAACACCTCTTGACATATGTGTAATGGTGAAAATACCCTTTCTGCAACCACAACTGCCTACCCAGCTATTTTCCTAGCATTTTTTGTTTCTCCATAGAGGGTGCATTTGGACTTGCAAACCCTTACTTGCCTTTTCTTTTCTTTGGCTTTTTCTTTATTCTTTTCTATCTAGTTCTACCCTTATCTCTTCCAAGGTCCCAGATTAAGCTGTTGGGAACCTTTGCTTCTCTACCTAAACTAGTTGTCTGCCAAGATTAAGCAGTTTGGACAGACTTCTTTCTCTATTCTATAACTCAAAATTGAAAGATGGCATGATCCAGATTAGACTGTTGAATCATCCACAAAATTGAAATAAGGTCCTCAATACTTGAAACACTTTACCCACCTCTTGCTTTCTAGGAAATATGGGATCTTTGTGAACTCAAAGCAGAGCATATTTGGCCTTTCTCTTTGCCAATCATAAAATATGAAACCTATTGGTATAGGTATCCAACAGTGGCTCCACATGGGGATGGTTTTTCTTTTGAAAGACCAAGAACAGCAGGTCAGATTGCCTTGTTCTTTAGCTGTTCATACCAATCTTTGAAGCTTGCTGCCTCAATGTGTCAAAATGGTGTGTTTCTCTTTTGGAAGACTTCTGAGTCTATCAGCCTCTTGTTGGTTGGTGAATCACTTGGGAAAACTACTTTTTACAATCTAAAACAGAAGATAATATGTACATCTGTATATATACAATGAATCCTTAGGTTCCACTCATGGGGAATAGTCAAAGTAGTGCTTCAGCATCCTGCCATTGACAGGGCCTTCATCTAAATCAGTTTCAGTCAAACGTTTGAGGAAGTAGGTGTTATTACCTTGCACTGCTTGGACAGCAAATGGTCCTTTCCATAAAGAGTCAAACTTTCCATGTTTCCCTTTCTCTTCTCTTCTTGCATCCCACTTTAAAACTTTGTCGCCTACATTGAAATCTTCTGCTTTGGTTCTTCTATCAAAGGCCTTTTTCAGTTTCTCTTGTAGTATCTGCACTCTGCTGAAAACTTGTTCTCTGGTCTGTTGTAAACAAATTATCTGGTTAATCCTTCTTTGCATGTCATTTGGCTCTGCTTGGCTCTCTTGCAGAAGTTTCATAACCGGCACTCCTAGTGATGAAGGAAATCTGGCCTCTAATCCATAGACTAACTCATATGGGCTGGTCCCAATTGATCTTTTAGTTGTTAGTCTGTCTGCCCATAAAGCATTTACTAGTTTCTTATGCCAGTTCTTTTTGTTCTCTTCCAGCACTTTCTTTATGATATTTATCAAACTTTTGTTTGATGATTCAGCAAGGCCATTTCCTTGAGGATAATAAGCTGTAGAATGGCCCAAAGTAATGTGAAATTTATGGCAGAAGTTCACCATCTTCTTGGATCTGAAAGCAGCAGCATTGTCTATTATTATCTTGTCTGGGCAGCCAAATCTAGCCAGTATATTGTTTTCCAAAAATTGAATGATTACTGAATCATTTGCTTGTCTGCATGGGGCAGCTTCAATCCACTTGGTGAAGTAGTCTGTTGCTGTTAGAATCCATCTGTGTTGCCCTGAAGATGAGGGATGAATTTCCCCAATGAAATCCAAGCCCCATTGTTGAAAAGGTCTCTCTGTTGCAATGGGCTTCAAAGGAAGTGGCAGCAACTGTCTTTTGCCTTCGAACAGTTGGCATTTGTGGCATGAGGCTGTAAATTTCTTAACATCAGAGAACATAGTAGGCCAGTAATAACCAGCCCTCAATATCTTGTCCACAGTGGACTTCCAGTACAAATGTCCACCACAGTCTCCAACATGGAAATCTTGCATGATATTGTTAGTTTCATTCTCTATTAGACAGTGCAGCAAAATACCTTCATGGTTTTTCCAAAGTAAATTTCCATCTATTACAAAAAATTTAGATGTTTTCATTTTTAGGAACCTACTTTTAGTTCTGGACAGTCCTGGGGGAGCACACAGGTTTTGTAACACATAACAGATATCAGAGTACCAAGGAGATTGTTCAAAGGCTACATTGATCTTTGGAGTCGCCAGCTCTGTTTCACTGTCCAGTTGGTTGATGTCTAAGGCTTGGAAATTTGCTTCTGTCATTAATTTGGCCAAACCTTGCCCTTTTATTAGCTTTGTGGGTTTTATTTCAATGTCAAATTCTAGTATATTGGCAATCCATTTTCCTCTCCTGCCCTCTAAGTTTTCTTGGGTGAGAATGTCTTTGACAATAGGACTTGGTACATAAGCCACAACATGGGAGTAAAGGATGTAAATCCTAAAGTCTTTAATAGCTTTGATCAAAGCATAGGCTTGTTTTTCCATTATTTGATACTTTAGGGGGGCATCTCTAAGAGCTCTGCTGAAGAAGGCGATAGGCTTCTCATTCCCTTGGTCATCTTTCTGTAATAATACAGCAGCAATAGTATGTTGGGAGGCAAAGGAGAAAATGATAAAGTCTCTGTCAAACTGAGGATTGGTTAACACTGGGGTTTGAGTCAATGCTAACTTTATACTTTCAAAGGCTTGTTTTGCTTCAACAGTCCATTTGACCTTTGAATCTTTCTTTAGCATATTGTTTAGTAATCTGATTAATTCTGCCAAATTCGGGATAAACCTTCTTAAAAAGTTGATTTTCCCTAAGAATCCTTGCAGCTCCTTGACATTCCTTGGGTGAGGCATTTGTAGGATAGCTTGTATCCTATCTGGATCAATTCTTATGCCATCTTTTGAAATAATATGTCCTAGAAGTTTCCCTTCTTCCAAGCCAAATAATGACTTCTTGGGGTTTAAGGAAATGCCATATTTTCTGCATGTTATGAAAATTTGTCTTAAATGTTTCAAGTGTTCTTGGTCAGATTTTGAAAAGGGTGTTAGATCATCTAAGTAAATAACCAAGAAGTCATGAATCTCTTTTGCAAAAGCAATGTCCATTGCTCTTTGAAACGTTGCCCCTGCGTTTTTCAATCCAAAGGGCATTTTCACATACTTGAAAGTTCCCCATGGGGTAGTAAATGCAGTTTTGTCTTGATCATCAGGGTGTACAAGGATTTGATTGAAACCTGAGAATCCATCAAGCAATGATATCCTTGAAGCCCCTACTACTCTTTGAAGAATGTGATCCATTTTGGGTAAGGGGTAGTTATCTTTGAGTGATACTTGGTTCAAATTCCTTAAGTCTACGCAAAGTCTAATCTCACCAGTTTTCTTTCTTGTAGGGACCAAATTTGAGATCCACTCTGAGAACCTGATTGGTGCTATGATACCAGCTTTGAACATTTTATGCAATTCTTTTTCAATGGAAGGAAGGAGCATAGGATTGATCCTTCTCAATTTCTGTTTGAATGGTTTTTGATTAGGCTTGAGGGGAATGGTGTGCTGGATGACGGAAGTATCATAGGACTTTAGATCCTCATAACCCCAAGCAAAGACATCTTGAAACTCTTTAAAGAGATCAATGTATTTGGGTTTTTGATCAGGGGGCAAAGCAGCAGATAGCTTTATTATTTTAGGCTTGTCAGTGGTACCAATGTTGCATTCTTCAATTGCTGCATCTAATGGCTGCATCTTTGGTTTTCTGGGGACATCATTTGAGTCAAAAATGTCCTCTAGTGGGGTAAGGCCTGCTGGAAGGAAATTGTCTTTGAGTTGTATGATTTCATCTCCTGCGTTGCTCACCTCTTCACAGTCAATTTGGTGAATTTGCTGAATGTTTTCATTGTCGAAAATGGTTGGAGTCAGTAATTGTTTTGCTGTCCTAGGTGACATTGGGTGAGCTGACTGTTGAAACTGTATTTGTGATGGACTTGTTCCCTCAAATATTTGTGATTGACATGCTGACTCAAGCATTTGTGATTGGCATGCTCCATCAATATCAATATTTAATCCTGTGAACTCTTGTTGCAAGGTCAAAAAATTGTTTATTTGCATGTCATCCTCAAATACTTGCCACTCTTTGACATTGTTTGGAATAGAGGGTCTGTATTTGACCTCTGCTGTGAAACAATTGTTGAGTTCCAATGGGAATTTGAAGGTGCTGGCAAATGTTGCCAGGCTGTGTGCATGGAGATTGTGGCCCCTTGAAATTTTTGTGATAACAAACTCAGAGAAGGTTTCTAATATTTCAATTACAGCAGACCTGTAGGACCTCAATCTTTTGTCATTGGTGACAAAATTCCCTTTCACTTGTTGGATTACTAGTTCAGAGTCCCCCATGATGGAGAGGCTAGGTGCTTGTAATGATTTTGCAATCTTGAGGCCTAGTAACAGAGCTTCATATTCTGCCATGTTGTTAGTGCATCTAAAATTCAATCTGTAAGCCCTACCTTCTGCATAACCTTTCTCTTTGTTATGTATCCATACTCCAGCTCCTGCCCCTAACTTGTTAACTGAGCCATCAAATTCTAGGGCCCACAGGATGTCTTGCTGAACAGGAGATTTAAAATTCTGTTCATGGGATGGCAATGTGAGCATGAGTTGAGGTTTCTTTTCCCATTTATTTTCTAGGACAGTTTCATCACTTTTTTGACAATCTTTGACAACTAGAGGAGGGATACTGTGTATTGTTGGGCTAATCAATGTTTGGCAGGTGCTACTTGTCTGATCAATGTTTTGTTTTTGTATGAGTGCTTCGGTCCTAATGTCATTGTTTGAGAGGCTTGTGCTGTCATTGAAGAGGATGAAGGAGTCTATGTCCGAATGGACAGCATATATTGGAAAATTTTGAGGCTTTTCTTCACTGCTGACCATATACTTCATGAGTGTTTCCCTGTATAGTCTTTTTGGTTGCCCAAAGACAGAGATAGTTGCATATGACATGTCCAATTGCAGGGAGCCTTGGAGCTTGGCTCCCCATGATCTCGATAACAGCATCCCATATTTGGGTGGGATATCAGCAACTACAACATCCATTAGAATAGTCTTGTTGGGAAATTGAACCAGGGACACACATAAATCTTTTATTAGGCCTAAACATTTGACTTGACTGGAATCAAAGGAAAACAGGTCTTTGTATGGCCTTGTTATATCCAAGTTTAATCTTTCCATGACAGCTTTTGGCATAAGGTTGTGAGAGGCACCTGAGTCAAACATTGCATTATGCAGTATTTTATCATGAACATGCAGGCTGACATAAAAAGGTAAAACCCCTGTGACTACTGTTGTTCCATCTACCTCGGGGCCAAACAGTAATTCTGGAGTGTCATCTAGCACATTTACATCATCTTTGCTATTGGTGAGCTGAAGGGATTTTTTGATCTGTTGCTTATATATGTCATGTTTGGCTAGCTCTGAAAGGGGAATTGCTACCTTTAACTTGCCAATCTCTGTACCTAGGTCAAAAGGTTTGTCAACTTGGGTTTTGGAGTCACGGGTAGCAGTCCTTTCTCTGTTGATTAAATCTTCTTGTTGGATTTCATCTTGATTTTGGAACCTGCCCCTTACATTCATGTCTTGAGGGATAATGTTTGGGTTAGGGTGAGAGGATGAGGTTGCCGTGGGCTGTTGTAGTGGGGACAGTAATTCAGTGACTTCCTCAACCACTACTTCTTTTGTAGGCAAGTTTGTTTTGTCATTAAGTTCTGTGACTGAGGTTTCTCTAGACTGCTATTTCTCTTTTATCTTTTCGGGCTGATTTACATTTACAGTCCTACTCCTTAGTTTGTATTGTTTATGGACTTCATAGACAGCAGTATCATATCCTTGTTTAAAGTCAAAGGATTCTCCTGATTTAGTTTGGAATGTTTTGCTTTCATCCTCCTCATGGTCTTCTTGTGTTAAGAATACATGGCTTTTACCATCCAGACCCATTAAGTTGATTTCGGGGTCTTCATTGAGCTGATTGGCTGAGGAAGTTTCTGCATAGTTCTCTTGAAAAGGGGGTCTGATATCTTGGTCTGCACTTGTTTTTCCTATGTTTGGGTTCTGAGTTCTCCTAAAATTTGGGTTTCTAGGAGGGTTGCTTTGTGAGGCCTCCCATGATGATTTTCTTTCAACTGATTCCACTCTTTCACCCAGTCTCTTCATGCTGTTTAGTATAGCATCCAACTTTTGATCAAAACCTGAGGGCTCTTCTCTGAAGCCAGCCTTCTTTTCCAGCTTTGCCCTGTTTCTTTTGGCAATTAGGTTGGCCTCTACAGTGACTGCAACTCTTTGAGCTTCTGCAAGGGTTGGAGGATCTCTTTCTTTCAGCTGATAGGCCATATCGGAGTCAAAACCGTCAGGGAAGTTATACAGGGCCAAATCAGGAGGGGGTCTTAAGTTCTGGGGGATAGCATTATATACATTGTTAAACCTAGCACAATATTCCAAAACTGTTTCTTGGGGACCTCTTTTAATAGTGTTATATTCACCGAGTATATGTAGAGGATCTTTCTTCTTCTCCCATCTGTTGGTAAACTCTTGGTACAGGACCTCAGGGGTTGCAATGGAATTTGCATTCAGGGATCTAAACCAAGTTCTGACATCCCCGGTTAAGCTTTGAACAAAAATTCTCATCCTAACACTGTCATCATCTATTTCATAGGTCTCAAAGTGGTCTTGCATCTTCTTAGCATGCTGGATAGCTGTTAAAGGGCCATGAGAGTCAAAAAATGAGATTTTGGTTTGGTAGTCTTGAGGTAAAGCTGGAGCATTGGCTGGTATCTGCAGAGGTGCATATCTGTTAGCCATGTTTATGGGGTTTATTGGGTTAATAGGAACAAATGGAACAGCAGGGATTACAGGTGTAACAGGGTTAATAGGATGGGTAACAAGCGGGGAGCTGGTTAAAAGAGTATATGCAGATGGTGAAGGTGGAAGAGGAGGGCTTTGAGGTGTTGATGATGAACTAGGGGAACTAGGGGTGGACCGAAAAAGGACTTTGCAAGGAGTAGGAATGAGGATAGGATGGTCTGAACTTATATCTGAATCAGCAGGCTTCTCCTGCTTTTGCTGTCTCCTAATGTTCTTTGGGATGAGATTTGGGTTATCAACAATGATGGGTTGATCAGGGTCAGGGTTTGCCCTAGTGTGCCTTGGATTTCTTTTGGGAGCCAGCTTCTAAGTATTCTTTTAGATCTTTATACAGGAGGCTTTATATGTACAAGGACTAGGTAAGAATTCTGGAATGACTATATATGTTTCAAAGCTAGGATGAAGATTCCCTAGTTAGCTCTTCCCTAAAGCTGTCCCTGTGTTTACAGAAACAGTCCTAAGGCCTCTTGGCTAGTTTCAGGCTTGATGGTAGCTTTGGAAGATAGATAGTATCTGAAAAATCTTAATAGTCCCCAGTGGAGTCGCCAATTATGTTAACACCCAGGTTGTTCCCTATGACTCCCAAGGGAATACGGCCGGGGTAACCACTAACCAATCTTTGGATCACTGTTTCTAGCCAAACTGTGATCAGAGAGGGCTCTCTCTTTATGATTTGTAACTGTTTATGATAGGGTTTTAGGCTAGCTATTATGCACAGGTTTTGTTTATGTTTTGGTTGAAGAATTTCTTTCAGATCTCTTGTGATGTAATTTTCAAGGAGTTAAATATCATTGGGCAATGGAGTCTATGGCTGTAGGTGTTTAGAAACCTTGAGATGAACTGGTGAAACTTACAGGGCCATTTGGATACTTCATAGAACAAATTTTGATTTATAACACGAACAGGAAAAACAAGCAGTGAGAGCATTCAAGGATTTTCACTAAATGTTTAAGTATTTTCACCAAACTGGTTATAAGAAATGGATGGATGTCTCAGGGGCAAACTTGAATCCCTGGGAATATCTATCACTGTAAAAGATATAGTTTTAAAGTGCAGCAACTAAGAATTACACTTCTTTTACTGTATCTGAAGAAAACATGGATAATAGCTCAGTTTGAGTTCAGGGTAATCAGTGATTAAATCCTGGAACTATTCTTCTACTTTGCTATTAAGTGTAAAATATTTAGACAACAAAAGAGAACAAAAGACTCGAAAACATGTAATACAGAGATTTAAGAAAACTTATTGTTTTATGAAACACTCTGGAATCCTGCAACGTTCACCATTCATCACAACGCATCAAATACACCAAGCTTTGGAAATTCCATTCTCCCTTTGTATTATTTCTCTGAGAATTTTTACAGCAAGTGAGAGTTCCAAAGGAAAATAACAACAACCCCTTAAGCTTCTGTGAGGGGCGAATATATACTTGCGATTGTTTACAAAAATATCTGAGTCCTGAGTTATCTCAGACTTAATATTCTCACCAACTTTTGAGATATTATGATCAGAAATTTATTACAGCATTGAATACAAAATAAAGGCGTTTTAATGCTCTGTCAGAAGATATTTTGGCCTTTGGGATCTGCTGAGTCGGTTGAGATACTTTGATTAAATGCTGGAGAGCCCGACTTTATGGCTTGTGCGCTGTATGGTGTGTTTGTCACCTGTGATTGTGACTGCTGCAGTAGTGAGTAAAATAGCTTTGCTGAGTTGGCTCAGCCTCTGTCTCTTCCTTGTGGATCTTATCTATCAAAATTCTGCCCGTGCATGACTGCTCATAGACTGGAGAAAAACTAGCGCTACAGGTTCTGGCCTGATAGAATTATCTGTGTCAAATTCCTCCATACTTCCTGTGTGGGCAATTGATGATTTATGATTGCCCCCATAGTCTCATCTGCCTCAGTATACTTAAAGAAATTTGGTGGTGTATCAAACAGGTGATCAATTTCATTCATAATAAAAAACAGATTATCCACCCTATCATACAGATTCTGCCCTGATGCTGGCCCTGTGTCTGTTGAGGTACTGGGCTGTTTTGCAATCTGTGCTACTGCATGGGCATCAATCCTTTTGTTGTAATTTTCTAGGGTGAGCAGTCTTCCTACACTGCTTAAAATGCTGGGGAGGCCTCTGTTCTGTAATGCTACAAATCTGTCCAGGAACTTGTTGATCTCGGTCTGCATATCCTGTGTTCTCCTCTCCAGTGTTCCAACTAGGCTTCTTAGTGTCAGGACTCTTTTGACTACTGATATTGTTTCAGTCCTGTTAGTAATTCCCATGGCAGCTAGTTGAGAGCTAGTTTTGTTATTTAAAACATTGACCATTCTGCTGGCAGCATCTGGCATGTGGCCAAGGCTTGCTCTTGCTCTGTGTATTTCCTTGTTTGCCTTGGTGATGAGTACTATTTGCTCATCCATAGTCTCAATGTACTGCCACTGATTGGTGATGGATCGACCAATGTTGCCCAGAGGACTGCTTTTAGTTCTGCTGTTACCTTTTCCAGTGCAAGCTCTTTTTCTAGTTCAGCTATTCTCTTTTTTAGAGCTTTTATCTCTCGCTCCTTTGTTGCTTCATTCTGCTTGCTTTTGTCGAATTTTTCATTCACCTTGGCCAAAGTCTTCTTGACTTCATCGAGCTCTTTCATTTGGGATTCAAGAACTTGGATTTCAGCCTGCAGCTTCTGCATATCCAGACTAGGAGTTTGCTCTGTTGCTGGTGTAGTTGTTGCTGTAGATGGTGCTGTAGTTCCAGTCTGCTGAGGAGGAATAGTAGTTATTGGAGTAGCTTCTTCAAGGTTGATTACTTCCGGAGGGGGCTGGGAGGTTTGGCCCTCTTCTCTTTGCTTCAGTGCTGTTTGTAGTGCTGCCTTTGCAGCTTCAGATTGTCCTAGCTGGTCTTGAGTCCTAACCAGCTCCTTGTACAGGGATACCAGCAGGTCTGTAGTATCCTTTTCCTGCCTTTGCTGGGCAACCTCATCTGTTTGTGGATGGATGGTAGCTGGGAGCTTGATTTTCTTTCTTAAGGCCGCCATGTCTGCATCCCTTATCTTCAGGAGTTCTTGGATACCTTTGACATCTTTAGGATCATGTCCTATTTCTATAATTACCTCTTCCAAGGACTTGATCCTGTTGTCCTTGGCTTGTGATGATGCTCTCTCTAATTCCAGCTGAGATGCTGTGTTATCAAGGCTGCTCTTCAATTTGTAGTTCTCCAATGTCTCACCTGCCAAGGAGGCATACACCATTTCACCAGTTTGTTTATGTAATTCAATCTTATCCATAGGGTGTATGTCTTTGGCCAGAACCTCCATGTTGGTTCTTAGGTAATCCGAGGTAGATTGAGGATGCAGTGTTGTGGGCATGAAGTGACTCATGATCATCTTGCCTTCACTTACATCAAAGGCAGACATGAGTCTTTGCTGATTGGTAGGAGCCAGGTTCAGCAAATGATCGTACAGCCGTATTTTAATAGGATCACTCCTCCTCTTAATGTCAATAAATTGCTGTTTGATGCTTGACTGTCCTTCTCTGTGCTGGCTGGAGGAGCTGACCTCTCCTCCTATAGCTCTATCATGTTCATGCTGAAATGAACTGGCTGAAACTTCTCCACTGGGTGGGCCCATACCCATTGCTTGCCTCACTGCTATGTCATCCTCTTGGGAGTCATTTAGTCTTTGTCTTTTCTCTCCCCGATTAATGGATGAAGTCAGGGGAGTCTCTCTATCCCTTTTCCTGGTTAAGTCCTCCTTTTGTGGGGTTTGGAGGACCGAGGTATCAACAGTAGTTTCTGCCCTGGGAGGCACTATTGTCTGAGCCTGTTGCTCAGTGGAGCTTGGAGGATCAGTCACTTTTTCTTGCTGCAAGGGCTGCTGTTCACTAAACTGTTCCTCTTCCTGTTGCTGCCCGAATTCCTGCTGCTCCATCTCTTCTTGCTGCTGTAGCAATGTGTCCACTTGTTCTTCTGTCAATGGAGGTGGCTGTTCCACCTGCTTCCCTTTATCCTTGCTTGCTGTCTGTGGTGTTTTCTCGGCAGTTTGCTGCTGTGCTGTAGATGATGTATCAGCTGCTCCAAGTTGCTTTTTGTAGGAGAGGGGCACCTGTCCACAAGTTTCCAAGTCAGCTTCCTTTTGCATATTTCTAGCCTCTCTCTCAAGTAACTCTTCATTAGTAATTTCCTCCTCTAGGGTACCCTCTTCCCAATTTGATGCATTGGCATACTGTTCAATCTCGGGTTGTCTCTTGTGTGCATAGCTACCCAATTTGTATCTAATCCTCCTGAGGGAGATAGCATGATTGGGATCATAGGGTATCCATTCAAAGCTGGTTTGCAGTCTGAGGCCTTCCAGGATAGTGTTTGCCTCTTTCCATCCCTCTTCTTTTCTGTTATATAGGAAAGGACCCAGCTGGTTCCTTACCTTCAACTGTGACTTCTTGTTGTTGCTCTGAAAATGAAGATAGTCTGAGTTCCCAAACTGTCTGAAATATTCCAAGGCAAAAAGCCTCATGGGGACATACTTTGGCAACCTAAATGGGTTCAACTCACAGCCATATATTCTGATGACTGTGTGGTTCTGGTAGAAGTACCAATTACCAATGCTGTAGGACTTATTCAAATGGAGAATTCTCCTCATGTCATCAGTTAGTCTAGGAGGAGGAGTACCATGCAATACTGTCATGACTGGATGGATGAATAAGTCAATGAACTCAGTGTATGTGTAAGGTGATACAGAGGTATGATGAAAAACAGAAGTCCAGAACACAACTGACCTTGGAATTCCCTGGGCATTGAGTGGCTTCAAAGGAACAGAGAAGGTGGCTGGCTGATAGAACAAGAATAGATGGTATATATATGAAGTATACCTGAATAGTCTTTCCCTCTTCAAGTTCATAAACTGCTCATGGATTTTATCTGCAATGTAGGTTGCATAGTCATAATGTACAGCTGGGGGTTTACCAGGAGAGAATATAGACAGCATTGCCATTAGGCTATCATCCACATCCTCTATCCCCCTGAATCCTAGGACATAACTGATTAAATCCACTAACATCCTGCCCAATTCATTCAAATAGTGATACCCAATAGGAGGGGTTCTGACTGATTCAGAGCCTGGTCTTACAAACAACTGATTGATTTTAATGATTTGGTCATTTGACAGCTTGGTCCCTTTGTTTATCAAATTCTGCATAAAGAGGGGAGTCAATTGCTTGGCAGTTTGGAAGTGCAGCATTCCATTTATACTCTCTGGGGTAATCTGGAACAGGATTGAGCCTGTGGGGCTGATGACAGCTCTTTGGCTTGGGTCATAGCATTCCTGGCAGCTGTAGATCAGTTCTGGCATAGGATTTACTTGGGGAAGGTTATAGATGGGCAAATTTGAATCCCATATTCCCAAGATGTCTGCCCCACTCAGGTGCTGGGCTTTTAACTCATTCATCATCTGGATATTATATTTGGTTCCCATAGGGAACCAGTCCATCATTTGGTAATCCATGTCTCCCAGGGCTTTCCATGCTAATTCCTGGTGAGGAGCATTGAGGGGCTTGATATTTAGAGCAATAGGAGTCTCCATAGTTCTTCAAAGTGCAAGAATTGTGGGTGGATAGCTAAAAATGGCAGCAACACAGAATGGAGGTGATTCTTTGTGAAGACAGTTTGTATTTTGGATACCAGAGGGGAATTTACTCAACAGCAATTGAAATACTGTTTGTTTTTAGGAGCAGAGCTTCTCTAAGGTCTAACTGTCCCCTTCCAACGGGTGAATTGAGACCAACAAGGAATTTTCCGAGAATACACAGTGAGTATTGTTTTTGGGTGAATTTACCGGAATTATGGCTCGGCTGGTGTTTTTCGACTTCACAGTGGCAAATGTGGACTTGCAGAGGGAAATAGGTGGTGTAAATATAGTTTTTTGAGGTGCCTTTATCCTTCTGAGCAAATTAAAGTTCAATAACAGTCGTATGGAGGGCAGGACAACTGTAAATACCTGTAAATTGGCGAGCAGAGGTCGAGCAGGTGTGCACGGTTGCTGCTGAGGAGGTCGCCCGGGTTAAATCAACAGGTTGGCGGAAATTCGAACGTAAACGGTCATGCAGGGAGAACAATAGCGACAGGAGTGAAAGTGGGAAAAAGACGGCTTTTTTTTGGGTAAATATGGGTTTTTTACCATTTTGGCGCTTTTTCGTGATGACGTCAGCATGACGTCATTGGTGGGTCACGGTGAGGTGACGTCAGCTGACGTCGTCGGGTGACGTGGCAGTAGATTATTGGTCCAAGGGGCGATGAGGTGGCAACCACGTCAGCGGACAGGTGGACGAATAGCAGAGGTGAGTACGAGCGGACGCGACGTGGCGATGAGTTAGCGGAAAATAGGTGGCAGTTAAGACCGTAGCGGTTACGGTTAAAGCTAACCGCTACGGTTTCTCGGGGCGGTTTGGGTACGGCGCCGAAGTTGTCAGGCCCGCTCCGAGATATCTTAGCGCTTGACGCGTGGAGAGGCCCTGACGTGACGCAACGTCAGCATCTCGGGCGGTAAAGGACGGCAGTGGGGGCCGCTCCGATATGAACATGGATCGTCGGATCTTCAGGCTTTGATCCGACGGTGGGCGGAGTATGGAGGTGCTCGGGTTATATGCGGGCGGAAAACTTTAGGTTTTGTGGGTTTTTTATTGGTTTTTCGAATGTTTTTTCATTTAACCAATAATGCGCTAACCTTTGGAAATGCGCCAGAGGCGGGTTTTGACTTTGATAATTTTTTGCAAAGGATTTTTAAAGGCAAAAGAGGTTTTATAAGGATTTTTTTAATGCAAATGGTGGTTTAAGGAGCAATTTGACTTGCAGCAAGGGGGAATGGGATGGAACAGTTTCACCAAAGTGACCAGATGTCATTTTGGTCCCTTTTGAAGAACATATGGCTATAATGCCAAGGGGAGGGAGTATATATAAGATTTGGGGCTTTATACACCATAGTGTTAGTATTATTAGGGGAAAGGGTAAAATAGGGGAGCTATATAGTAAAATTAGAGGTTAATGTGAATGAAGGGAGCAAATGAAGGGGATTTTACTGAGTTCATCTGAAACTGACTTGGTTTTGAGAGTAGATCAAATTGAAAAGATCTTAGGCAAGAAATGTGGATTCTGAATGAACCAGAAACACCATAAAACCATGATTTCTCTTCATAAATCTCAGCTAAAGAAAGGGAGTGTTAGTAATGGAATAGAGGGGAGAAGGGAGGTTAGTTATGCTCCTTGCTGTAATATGATGGGATTAACCACTTTGTTCATTGATAGATTTTGCTTTGGCAAAACACCTCTTGACATATGTGTAATGGTGAAAATACCCTTTCTGCAACCACAACTGCCTACCCAGCTATTTTCCTAGCATTTTTTGTTTCTCCATAGAGGGTGCATTTGGACTTGCAAACCCTTACTTGCCTTTTCTTTTCTTTGGCTTTTTCTTTATTCTTTTCTATCTAGTTCTACCCTTATCTCTTCCAAGGTCCCAGATTAAGCTGTTGGGAACCTTTGCTTCTCTACCTAAACTAGTTGTCTGCCAAGATTAAGCAGTTTGGACAGACTTCTTTCTCTATTCTATAACTCAAAATTGAAAGATGGCATGATCCAGATTAGACTGTTGAATCATCCACAAAATTGAAATAAGGTCCTCAATACTTGAAACACTTTACCCACCTCTTGCTTTCTAGGAAATATGGGATCTTTGTGAACTCAAAGCAGAGCATATTTGGCCTTTCTCTTTGCCAATCATAAAATATGAAACCTATTGGTATAGGTATCCAACAGGCTGCATAATATCAAGTTGTGTAGTTAGTGTCCCCAAAATATCAGTTTTAAAATTTTCCAATAAATTTCCAATTTCTACCTGTGTTACTCCTTCTGTTGAAATTTTATTATCTCTTACAAATCGATCATGTTCTACCGGTTTCACTCTTGTGCTGCCTCTCGAGCTCCTGATACATAAATCAATAATGTCAGCAAAATTCTCTTGATAAATATCCCCTTTTCCCATGATGTTTAATGTTTCGATCCATTGTTCCTTCATGCCCCTTATCAATGCAGTTTTTAACACATTATCAGGTAAAGGTAGTGATGCATAAGGAGATCTTTGTAGATTGTACTGGAAACGTTCCACATACTCCTCTAATGTTTCATTCGGTCTAGCTGTCATCTGGAATATTTCGTCCTTTAGTTCTCTAGACCTGCAATAATCCTGATATTTTTTTAGGAAAGATTCTTTCATTTGATCCCAGTTATTTATAACCCCGCCACCTAATCCCATAAACCATCTTAAAGCAGCCCCTTTTAATGTAGAGGGAAATAGTTTCAGTTTCTGGGGGTCGGTGGTGTAATCATATCCCCTGCACAACACATCAAATTCAAATAAAAATGCATCTGGGTCTTCCGATGTGAGACCGTGAAATGTAGGGATATGTTGAAGAGGGATTGCTTTCATAGGCGCATTTGCTGCAGAATCCACTATAGGGTATTGTAATGTAGAGGTTTGAGTGTTTGGTTGATTTTGAGCCATAGGGTTGAATTTATGCCAATAACCTTCTGGGATATCTAGGAGGATATTCCTAGGTTGAGAGGGAATGTCTTTGACAGGAATAGTTTTAATAGCACTTCCTCTATCTGGGATAATGAGAATGCCTGATGTCTGAGGAGATTGGGTTCCTTCAACAATGATTTTTGCAGCACTCCCCTTATCTGGGCTGTTTAATGGCTGATTTGTTTCAATAGGAGATCTTGATTCCTCGGTTTCACCTGTTTCTCCTTCTCCTTCACAAAGATTTCTAAAATTTCCTTCCTGCAATAGTTCTAGAGCAGAATTTTCAATTTCTTGAAAGTCCTGCTCTTCAGTTTGACTATGCACCTCAGCAAAGGCTACAGATGGTGATCCTGTGGCCTGAAGGGAACTAGTAGGCTGTTTAGAAATGATTTTCCTGGGTCCTACTGATGGCTAAGATTCTGATTGCTTGTAGATTTCGTCTATGAAGGTCGTTGGGCCAAGGGTCACCGACCCCTTAGCTTTTTCTGGCTTGGGTGGAGGTTTGGTATTTTTTTCTGGTCTTTTCTGCTTAGTCATGCACTCAAATGAACTACTAAATTCTATTCAAAAAAAGCAACAACAAATCTGTTAGGAAAGCGGACAGAGGAGCAGGGCTTTTACACACTCTGTACATAGGTTCTTACCTTCCATTTTTAAAATCCAACTCTTCCCTAGCAGGTTCGTACACTACTATGAAAAAAGGACAAATGCATACACTCTTTCCCTGGCAACAGCACCAAAATGTAGAGCTATAAAAAGGGTCTCTTTCACCTCTAATTACCTCACATTAATATGTCAATCTGGGAGCGTCTTGTTATTCCAAAGAGTGTCTCAATCTGAGGCTATCATTTGCCAGAGTAATGCTAGTAGTATAGTGTTCGGAAATACAAGAGTAAATGGATGCTTGTCTACAACTAAGCTACTCCAAAAGAGTAAATCACACACTCAGAAGACTAGGCAACTTATCAGTCAAGGGTTCAGTAGCAATAACCCATCCCTTTGGAAACTTATGGAAAAGGAAATTAGAGAACAGACCGTGGATTTGGGAGCCAGACTGTAAATGCCAAGGCTCACTACAGCCTTAGATCGTCTCCCACGCCAAAATAACAAACACCAGCAAATGCAACGACAGATAAGAAAATGGAACAGCAAATAAGAAATCAAACAGCAAGTCTGTAATGGAACAAAAATTCTTAAATGGAACAGTAGCTATGAAATAGAATCAGCAACTAAGTCTCGCGAGCAATAACAAACTTAATCTACCAAATCAAATGCATTAATCATAATCAAATAGCAATCTTTCACTCTTAAGGCAGATTGAACAACGCACACCAATGGAACAGCAATGATTACTGATAAGTTATGGAACAGCGCTTGAAAACCATATACGCACACAACACGCTTAAAGAGTAATCTGATCAAAATATCAATCTTAGTTAGGGGGAATATGACTGCATTTCAAAATAGAACAGCATCGTTCATCAATTCAACAATCGTAAAGAACATAACTCCCAAGATAAATTATGTAACGTGAATGAACAGATGCACAGCACAAAAGCTCTGTAATGGGATAATAACAATATTCTGTTAAGACTTGTAATATTCAATCCACTCTGAAAGGAACAGTAATATGATGCAGAGTCAATACAATAGTTTCGTCTGTGGAAATATTAATGAATTAAACATAACAGAGCATGTGATGTAAACTTATAAAGCATATCAAATTACCAAATAACGACGATAAGCAAACCACGCAGAAATCAAATCGTAATAATACAGGAGCAAGTGTCCTCCAGGGCCGGGCCCTTAGCCTCCAGGGGTACACCGCTTTAGGTTAATCCAGACTCAGAGATGAATTAATCACCAAGTTTGTATTAATGCATGATTTAAAGTTACAGTAAACCAATTCTTATCGAGACTCGATGATCAAAGTTGTGATCTTAACAAAAATTACATAAAAGCATAATCATGTCTAACTCTCCCTCCGAGCTAACAATGTTGTCCCTTTTATAAGGGTGACGACGGAGATGTCTAAGTATAAAAATAGATAAAACAGCGATCCCTTAGGATCAAGGATCCTGAGGGATTCGTCGAACCATTAATCCTTAATCATTTCTTTTCTCCCCTGCGTCAAGCTGGTGTCTCCACCTCCTTTTCAGGGCCAATTTGCTTTGATTTGCTTAGCCTTGTTTGCATTCGGTCTCCCGTCAAAGGGACAGTAGTTATCTCGTCCTTGTCCTTTCCTTTGGAACAGAAACTTCTCGTTTGCACTCTTCCCTGCATAAGGAAATGACAATTGTCATCATTTTAGTCTTGCATATAAAACTCACATGTTTTGTTATAATTCTTTATCATTTTCCAAGTTCATGATGCAAAAAGGTTTACAAGTTCTACTGAAAAGATACTAAAATGACCATCAAAAACATACCTTTTTAGTACTCCACAAGTGGGCAGTCTTGTTCATAGTGTCCATTATTGTAGCAGAATGAGCAAATTAGATCAAATTTGGTCAAGGGATCAAATGAATTGAAGGTTTTGATTTGTCCTTGCCTTTTGGGGGCATATGAATTGATTATTCAGTCATTTAGCTTTGGCATTTGACTTCTGCGAGCCATGCAATGTTTGGCTTGATGACCAAAGTTTTTACAGTGAAAACAGTGTCCAAGAAAGATGGTTTTGTACCTGTTGAAGCAGCCATGGCTTGAGTTGATTTCCTTCCTAGGAATTACTCCTCCCTTATTCTTTGGATTTGAGATGGGCCCTTGGTGGAGTACGGGTTTGTATTTGCTATAGTGTTAATGATTCAACTCCACATTATTCTTTGGAGTAATTCTCTCTTCATCCTTTGGATCTGGGATGTGATTTTGACAACATAATTTTTCTTCTTTTGGATTGCAGGAAAGTGCATCGGCATAGCTTTCTGCATTATTCTTAGTGCTTGAGGATTCTCCTTTGAAACCTATTCTAGACTTGTCATGTTAAGGTTTTTGAATTTTTAGAATAGTCTCAAGTATTTGAGAGATTTTACAGCCCTTTTTAATTTACTCCAACTCCTTTCTCAAAGACACTATTTCGGCCTCACGTTCTTCACAAGTCTCTTCTTTTTCTTTTAGCTTTGCTTCCAAGAGATCTTCTCTCCTTCTTGTTTCCTCATTTCCCACTTTGAGAGAAATGATTTTATTCCATAGTTTCTCATTTTCTTCAATGGCACGTATTAACAGTTCGTCTACATTTCGTTCCAGCCCAAAGTCATCATCATTTGTGAATGCCATGAATAATGTTTCTTGGCTTTCATCATGGTCACTTTCTTCATCTTATTTCTTTTTGATGACCATAAACTCATCCTCATTAGACTCATCTTGCTTAGAGAAGAAGTTCTTCTTGTTGAACCCTTTCTTTTTGTGTGCCATTCTTTTATAATTTCCTTCATCATCACTATCATGTTTACAAGGACATTTTGCTGCATAATTACCTATTTTTCCACACTTAAAATAGATAAGAGGGTACTTGCCTTTAAGCTTAGATACTTTCTTCAGCTTTCATACAAATTGAGCCAATTAGGATTCCACATCAGACTCATCACCACAGTCATTCCTTTCTTTCCCCTTCTTTGACTTTGAATCCTTGAATGTTGCATCTTTGGAGCTTGGGCCACCTTTCCTTGTCTCATAGGCAGTGAGGATTCCATGGAGTTCATCCATCTTGAGGGTATCTAGATCCTTTCCTTCTTCTATGGCACTTATTTTGGAGTCAAATATGTCTAGAAGAGATCTTAATACCTTTTGAACAATGGTACTTTCTTCAATTTTTTCATCCAACCTTTTAAGGGAGTTGACCACTTCAGCTACTCAGAGGAGGTATGCTGCAATATCTTCTTCATCTTCCATCCTCAGACTTTCAAATTGTCTTCTGTGAGTTTGAAGCTTTGCCTTCTTGACTTTTGAGTCTCCATCATATAAGCCAACTAGCTTCTCCCACATTTCTTTGGCAGAGGTACAGTGCATGACTTTTGTAAACTCGGAATCAGTGATTCCACTAGTGATGGAGTTCAAGGCCTTTGCATTTGCAATGTAGGCTTTCCTCTCATCTTGATCTGTTGGAAGAGTGGTAGGCATATGGTACTCATTTCGAACAAAATGCCAGACTTCAGGTCCAAGGGACATTAAGTAGTAGGTCATTCTTTTTTTCCAGAAACCAAAGTTAGTGCCATCGAACAGAGGAGGTCTTCCTGATGCTTCGTGATTTCTCATCATGGCTACGGATCCTTCTTCAAGTTGTTAGGCTAGTATGAAGAAGCCTGCTCTGATACCAATTGTTGGAAATACTGAGCGGGGGGGTGAATTAGTATTCCTTTTCTTGTTGTTCTTGTTGTTACCAAAAGCACAGACACACACACACACACACAGATATATCTATATATATATATATATATATATATATATATATATATATATATATATATATATATATATATAGATATATATATAGATGAAACATAGAAATAGTTAGTTGGAATTAATGCTTTTATTAACACAAAATAGGGCAATGAAATAAATACAATATAACTATATATTTGGTTGTGATTAGTTTCCAAGCTCCAACTTGGACTTCAATGAGGCTCCAACCTCTAGAGCACCAACTCTGTTTTGCAATGGTTCTACACTTAGGAGCACCAACCCCCAAGGATTTCAATCTTGTTCAGTTCTGGGGCTCCAACCCAACCCTGGTATAAACTGTTATGTTGTTGATCTCTATTCTATTAAGGTTCTCCTTCACTCCTATTCTCTTACTTCTCCTGCCTCTACTGCCTCTGCTGCTTCTTCTACCTCTGCTGCCTCTCACTCTGGTTATTCACCAAACAACACCCATTGTTCTTTGTTTTTTATATTTTATTCATTCCCCATGCCTCTATCCATTCGTTTCCACTTACACCACCTCTTTGGCTTCCTCCTCAGTCGCTGTGGCTTCCTATGTGTTGTGCAAGTTCACCAAATCTTCTGGGGACACGTAGATTTATTAAAGAGATCCAAATAATCCATGGACAACACATCTTCCCGGTTAACTATAATAACACTCCTTTTGACAATGATTGCAAGCATACATAAAGTTTTTCAGTTTAACAGAGGTGTTATGCTCCAATCGCAATCTCCATCGCCATGATGCACCCCATTTAACTGGCGTTCAACCTCCTGAAACATCAGAGTAGTTATCATAGGCCTTTTGGCCTAAAAACCCCGCGCAGGCCAAAAAACCTGATTACACAGGAAACATGGGCAAAACAGTCGAAAAGATTAAAGGGTGGACTTCAGGATATATTACATCCGCATCTATTTTTGTATCTAGTCCGCACTTAAATCGCAATCGATGATTCATGACTCCCGTAGGTCCTTTATATATTGAGACCATGGCATCGTCGATGGTCGATGACCAATCCTCCATAGTTTCATCGCAATCAGCCCCAAAACCTTTTCCACATGGTCCATATATCCGCTTGTTTTCCTTTTAAATAGAAATACTTTGAAAAATACCCCAAAACACTGCTTTTACCTTTTCCTATCAGCACGCTTACCATACACCGAAGTCAATGCACCAAGCATTTGTGACCGTTGATTTGGAGCGATGAGATCTGACGGTCCAGATCAAATCGCCTTATCAGTGATCGAAGGTCTCAATGGACTGCACTATTGGCTCTATTCCTTTGGTCCAATGTGATATCGCTGATCGCTATTGGTGATTTACAATGGAGCCTAACACTTAATACACTCCTACTCCGATATGCTAATGCGATGTAAGTCTCGGACCCAATTGGATCCCCAAATCTCCTGTGCATATATTTTCAAGTCTATTTTTTTGGATCCGCTAAGTGTATTTGTCCTAGAGCCAAGTTTTCCACCTCCGATAGTATAAAGGCATTTATACGTGAGTTTTTGGCCTCTGATAGTGTATTTGCCATGTATTTTCCCGGAAGTCTGCGCCGATAGTGTTAAAGCATCAATACATGGGTTTCACGGGCCCAATAACATAAATATATATATATATATATATATATATATATATATATATATATATATATATATATATATATATATATATATATATATATATATATATATATATATATATATATATATATATATATATATATATATATATATCGAGATATGAGTTCGGCTTCTAATAACTCTATCTGATGTTAAATGCATGCATATATGCTCTTCGATGGCTTTGTTTGCTCTATGTGCTCCTCTTCTTTGGCACATATATATGACATATACATACGTGGCTCCTCTTGGCTCTGGTATGCCTCCTTGCTCTGATTGCTTCCTCCTATGGCTCTGACTGCTCTGTGCTCTGTTAGCTCCTGTGGTGGCTTTGTCTGCTCCTCTTGGCTCCTCCAATAACTATGTGTGCTCCTCGAATATTGCCATAATGCCAATCTATGTCCAATACTTCCATCACTAACAAATAGTCAAAGCTTCTTTTGATATGACTTCTGCTAGTACAAAATCCCTTGTAGTAGGTGACTTAGTCCTGAAATGGGACAAGGCACATGAGGAAAAGGGTAGACATACAAAATTCCAAAGACTATCGCTTGGCACTTTTCAGATTATTGAAAAACTCAGACCATCAAAATAAGTCTTTGAAAAATCAGAAATGTTAGCAAAATAAGTCTTTGATAACATTTCTGATTTTTCACTTTTATAAGAAAGTTGGAGTTTAATGGAACAATTAGGACATTTGAGTACTAAAATAAACTTCATGTCTCTGGAAAAACTTGATCTTGCTTAAAAACATTTATTTTACCAAAAACTCTTATCTTTGTAAGATACGAAGGTTTTGTTATCTGTCAAGAAAAGAATGTTTAACCTAGCAAGGACTTCTAGTAGACCAATATCTTAAAAAACTCTATCATTATCACCCAAGACCCTTAAAAAGGCCAACGACCCAACCCATATGTTAAAATTTTATTTTTTCAGAGTGTAATTCTAAAATATAAAAATCTTAAAATATAAAGAGTCTCATCATGAGCTTATTTACCATGTTCATAGGGAAGTAATTAAAACTGATAGTACCAATACTGCAAATTAAAACAGGGTAATAGCTAATGATCTCCTTGATCATAAGACAAGGGGTCTCATCAAGAGCCAAGTTGTTTAGTTTGTTTACAACGATGGCATTGTCATCAGTAGGTTACCACGCCTAGACAATGACTTTTAAGGGCTTACACTCAAAAGGTAAAAAAGAAGGGACAAAGTCCAAAAGAGATTCAATTCAAACGAATATCGTTTCTAAAATTTGAAAATTCATACAGATGGGATAATGGATCATTGTTGGTTTAAAGGTAACCCTGTCAAGGCTATGAACGCCTACTAGAAGTAGAGGCTCTATCTGTGATAAATGAGTATAAAACCAAAAAACTAATCTGCAGGAGGCACCTACTATATTATTTTAAACCCTATTATTAACTGATGCTAACTTTTATATTTCTATCATTTTAGGGGTGAAGTAATTAAGCATATGGGCTCGAGCAAGTAATGGTAGTTCAAGAGAAATGTTGTTTACCTTATAACCCATGAAATCATTATTCCTATAACTCTAATTACTTTGAAAGTTTTAGAAACTTTAGAAAGCTACTAAGAGATAACTGGTTATCCCAAGTGAATTGCCAATTCTTATACTACAAAACAACCCCCCTGTTTTTATCTAACAATTGTTAGCATTCGAGTTATAAATGGGGACCCTTTTAAATTTTTAAGCCTAGGAAAATAATCCCTAACTTTAAAGAAAAACTTAGAAAAACCTTGCAAAATGAGCTAAGGAGGAAACTTATATCGCACATCGCATATCGCACTTTTTCACATCACTATTTTATAAATCCTTTATGAAATTGTGATATGTGAAAAGGTCTCTTGTTGCGATAACCTCATCTCGTCACTGCACAATCACATTTCGCAATTCGAAATTCGCAAAAAACTTGAAAATGCCATATGACAACCATTAACGATTTTTGAAATGCGATGTTACAAATTTCGCAATCTCATTTCGCCCGATATCTGATAAGCACTACACGGTACCCCTTTAAATATTAGGATCTGCAGTTAAGGATGTAAAGCATGAAGAATAATTACGTTTTAAATAATAAGAACAAACGAGTTGACAGGTTATTAAATGTTTAGCGGCCCGAGGGAGGATAATAATTCTCCGGGTTATGGGTAGCTATAATCAAGTACCCCATAAAAACCTTTATCACGATCCAAAGTCATTTCACAAAGGATTTCAGTCTTAATTACTTGATATCATCTCCACTGATATTTCTTGTCTGTTTTAGGCAAGCGACAAAAGACTTGTCCTTAAGAAAGGTGATGCAGAAGAAAACTAAGAAGACCATTGTTGAGACAGAGCACACAGAGATGGCTCCTCTCTTTGCTGATACAATCTGAAATGCAACTGGAGGCGCAACAACCTGGGAAGCAATTTACAACAGACTAGAGGATGAGCATCCTAGAATTCTTGTTACGAGAGCAACAACTAGGTCGACAAAGCCTTCAGGACCTCAATGAAAGGATGCCTCCTATTCTTTCCTTCATATGATAGGAGCAAGATCCAAAATCCTTCCCTACACATACATGATTAGATGGGTGGTTGAAATCCTGATCATCAACAATAGGCAGTTCAAGAATTCAAGGATGGAGCTCGTAGGGTTGTTCAAGGTAGAAGACTTGAAGGCTATGTATCACATATCTGACCCACAGGAAATCTACGACAGCACATTTATGGGTAACTTCACAAAAAGTAATCCAAACCCCTTCAAGTTAATTTAGACTTGGATAATATTAGACAACAAATTCAAGTATGAAAAAGTGGGTATGTATGTAATAGTTGCTTTGGCAAACCCCTACAATTATGCAGCAACAATGTTATGTAGATTGTATGGATTGCTAAATAACATTAAGTTTTCAATAGAATGGATTCCCTTGATAGATTCTTGTGTACATTCCTATATCATGAATTGGCCTTCTATCCTATATAACAACTTATCCACCTCCATTACTAAATATCAACAAAAGAAAGCCTCCTCTTCAAATAACCTCCCTCCCTTCTATTTATGTTCTTATATTATGGATACTATCTGCTTTTGCACAACATTTCCAACCATGGGTTGGAAATGGACCATACAATATCCTTACCCATTTCATGTCAGTCATAAGCAAATATGGGAATCGCATTATATACCTCACTTCTACAATATTTTTCATTCTATCATGTTGCCCCTACACCAAATGATTTTCAGTAAGAAAGCCCCTAGGTTTTCCTAAGAAGCTGCAGCAGACCTGCTTGCTATAGGCAAGTATTTCATTGAGGAATGGTTCACCTACATTAGGGTTTTTGGTAGCACTGTTGATCTGCACGTCCTTCTAGTATATGTTTCTGATAAGTTGTTAGAAAGGGAGATTACCTACCAGACTGTGGGTAAGGGCCTAACCAAAGTCCTTAAAGATGGCAAGAAGTCATTATGGCCTACTTTCCCTATCAAATGAAGCTCTTTTACTTTACCTATTTTTGTTCATGCTGCTAAGGAATCAGAACAAATGGAAGCCCTCAGGCTTCATACATTGCCTACAAGGCAATTCAATCCAAACAATGTGGCATACAATGTCACTAGTCAGGACTAAAGCTCAAGGCATACAATCATGGGGAAAATTACTTTTAGGATTTGTTGCATTCAGCAGTTTCATTTGAGCAAGCACTTTAATGGGAAAAGGCTAACTTGAAACCTGAATATTTTCAAAGATTTCAAGAATTTAGGAATGAGAGGCTTCGGGTCATTCCAATGCATTTATTAAAGCCCGAAGAGAAGCCTACCCCGAGTAACACTATCGATAGCGCAACCCCTAGATCTCAAAAGGATTCTCAGGTGAACAATGAGAATACAACAGACACATGGAAAGTTCAGGATGCGGAAAATGCAATTGAGTCCAGCAGGAAGCCAACAGAAAAACAGGTAATAGACACTCCAGCCACAGAGACAAGTTCAGAAGCCTAAGGCACTAGTTTGGAGTAGGAATGGGATCCATTCAACCAAAAATTGCAAGTCACCCCAAAACTCCAAATACTCAAGAAATAGAGGAATTCAAGACTCCTTCAAAAATTCATCAAGATACAGATCCCAAGTCTATCGATGAATGGTCTACACCTATGGATCATGAAGCAACAAAATCCCAGCATGTCAAAATCATACTTGCTCTGCCCACATCAAAAATTGTTCTGAAAGTGATGGAGATACCTCCACTTGATGTATTATATAGCCCTCTCCACAAGGTTGTAGTTTGAAGGCAAAGGAAAACAAGAAGGTTAGATGCACCCGAATTCTCACCTGGAGATGAGCCAATGGATGTTGTTTGGAAGGACATGGATTTTAATCCAGCCGAGAACTTGACTAGACTGTCACAATTCACAAAAGAATACACGTTAGCCACTATGGATAAGGCCACTGAGGTGTTTAATCTACTGGAGGAAAGAATTGTGCAGCTCGAACAAGAGCTTAAGATAAAAAAAGCAAGCACAAACAAGCAGGCAGCCGAGCAACTTGCATAATTGCAACAAGACATGGAAGTCTTGAAAATAAGCCATGAAGCCAACTTATCGGCCAAAAACATGTAGATCTAGGAATTACAACAATCCTTTGACAAGTACAACGATGTCCACTGCTGAGGAATTCATCAAAGAAGCTTTAGAACTAAATTTTCTTCTAGTCAAGAAGAAGGGTATTTTTGCCAGAAGCTGTCACACATCACTCCCTACCTGATTACCAGCAACTAGCTCACATACAGAGCCATTGACTAGAGAATGGATTTTAATATTTAAACAAAAGGATCTTTGAATTCATTGAATGACAGGACTTAGAAGAAGGAAAGAAGGCCAATCTACCTGAGATTGAGGAAACTCACAAAGACATCCTCTTTACTGATAGGCATGCTAGGATAAACAGGTTGAGTTGGTAGTCGTGAGGGCATCTAGAGTATCAAAGAACATAATTAAGGTAGTAAATCATACCCTATTCATTACGAATCTCATGAAGGAGGTTAATTCGAAATAAATGTCTGAATTAACTTCCCTAAGTAAAGACTGGCAAGAAAAAGCGAGGAAACAGAGAGATGCAATTACGAAACTAACTACGACCGAATGGGAGTCGTATTGGCAGTATTTGGTCAAGCCACAGATCGAGATCATGACCCTCAATTTTTCCCTCCACGTGACTCGAAGGATGTTTCCACCTCTTGCTAATTCGATCTTTACAGGACTGCTCAAATCTCATTTCGGGCCACCTCCTCAAATTCAACCGATGAGCAATATTTGTGATTTAAAGGACAAGCTGGCAGACAACAAGTCATCCTCTTAGTTCTGTTTAGTTGATCTCTATTTATTTTTGGAGTTAGTTACCTATGAATGAGGAAGGTTGTTTGAAACGTCCTCAATTTTTTATAATCTATTTTTGCATACTTAGTTAGAATAATATTTTTACCCTTATGCATTTAGAGAACGGTCCAGAATTTTATCAAAAACATTTGCAAAGAATGCACTATTGTAAGTTTGTGAATTCTTTGGTGAAATGATGGAACATGATCTTTTATTTTAGATATCAGACTACTTTCCTTTGTTGATGCACGTCTGTATTCTTGGGAGATAATTTGATTTGAAGGAAGAATTTGGTCTATGGCATTCGTCAAATGAGTAGGACTTCATACATCTGGTACTATTATCATGTATGCATAATTATGTTAACATTTAATTAGTGGAGAAACTTTCTTTTCATGAATTATATGTGAGATTTATTGTTTCTGTGAAGCATTAATTGCACTTATATATTGATGACATAACTGAGGTTTTAATTTTCATATATAGCTCATTAGACATGCAATATATTTTATAAATTCCTTTGACTAACGATTTAGTCAAAGGAATTATCTTTTACGTTATCATCTCCAAATTGTGTTCAATCTTTATTATCACATGTTAAAAGGATATCTTTGTAGATTGCATACCATGCAAGAACACACGGGTTTATATTAGAATAAGTTAAGTTAAAGAGATTACGTCATATAATAAGTCACTTAGATTATCATTATTCTATTGTAAAAAATTCATAAAATAGCACTCTCATCTTAAAACCCACATTAGGAAACTGGTCCCATTATCACCAGTCGAAGCCACTACTTCAAATGGAAAAGGGGTTGCCTTAAGGTCTGGACCAGGTGGTTATCCCCCGTGTTTCGGTAGTAGAATTCTGAAGCCACAACACAACGATAATCAACCAGATTCCAAACCCTATAAGCATGCTATGCATGATAATGCAGGGAACAAAATCTTTACAAATGTCAGTCAGGATATTTTGGTTGACAAAATCTTATGAAACATTGATCATGATAATGCAACAAAAATAATTCCAGTGATAATAAGCACTGCTACTGTGAGAAAAAGTCTGGCTAGAGGCATTTGGATCAAGCAAGTGAAATCTATCAAGAGTTAGTGGATTACCTGAACCCAGTTGACATCCACACATCAATGGTTCCTTTGCATGGAAAACAAAAGAAGCAAACAATCCCTCATAATAGCAGAGAAGCTTCATAAATTTATGGTAAGTGGTTCCTCTTCGAAAATCCTCTTTAGAACATAAAATTCATCCAATGTTCCGTTTAGATTTCAAAAATTGCAATGCACAAACTTTATGGACGGTGAAGATCACATGGGAAGAGGTTATAAAATGTTCATCTTGGAAATGTTAATGCTACTGTGAGAAAAAGGGTGGCTAGAGGCATGTGGATCAAGAAAGTGAAAGATGTCAAGAGTTAGTGGATTACCTAAACCCAGTTGACATCCACAAAGCAACGGTTCCTTCGAATGGAAAACAAAAGAAGTAAACAATCCCTCATAATAGAAGAGAAGATTGATAAATTTATGGTAAATGATTCCTCTTTGACAATGTGAGTGGGCAAGGTTGACACATAATTTCCCAAGGGTATTTTTTCTCCCACCCCTCCCTAAGTTATAAGCCCTAGTAATTCTAGTCAGCAATAAATGGCTCCTTGACATTGCCAAGTCTGCTGACCTCATTCTTGAAATAAGATTCCTTGCATTAGTGGCATTAACTGATGCAAAAGGAGTTGTAATGTTCATGACTTCAACAAGGACATCCTAGAGTGTTTCCTCTCTAAGAAGGACATCTCCCAAATGTCCCCTATTTGGAAGAGATGCCCTAAGAGATGGAGCGCATCACCAACATCCTCCAAGGTGTCCACTCATATATAAAATGTAACAAGGAAGAACAACTTTCAAGCCACTTCCCTTTAATTCATGCAATATAGAAAAAAAGACATAGACAAGCATAAAAATTAAGACATTGTGCAAAATTTGTCTGGTCTTCTAATCTAAACTTGATGTGAGAAAATGACAAGAAATTACCCATCAAATATAGGACTACTGATGCAGGGCTAACACCCCGCTATACCCACAGTATGCATATAGTATGCATATTCTCTTTGTACCAGGAATTCCTATGACCACCTTGGTCAAACCTTCATAAGCTAAGGTTAAGGTCCTTCATTTAATCTTCAAGCAGAAACATTTCATTAGACTTCCCATAGTCTAACCCTTCATTAGTCTCCCTATCGGAACTTTATAACTTAACTCTTCATTAAACTCAACCCAATCCTTAATCCCTCACATATATAACCCTGGTTAATCCTTTCTTAACCCTTATAACTCAATAGAGTATACCTTCAGAGCTTTCAACTTGCGATATGCGACAGCCTTCCCCACCGTTGATTTCTTTCACCCAGATCAACGACTATCGCACTATCGCATCAAATCATTACGTGCCTTCATTGCCTCTCGCATGCGATATGCGATCACAACCGGACTTCAAATAAATTAAAGTCGCGCCTATAACTTTTCTGGGTCCACCTTCTCCACAAATCTTTAATGCGATCTTTCTCCACCGTCGATCTCCATCTCAATCTAATGGATGTACTTCTTCCTAATCAACAAATCAAACCGACGCTTTATAACCGTTGATCAAGATTCGCTTGATCTGATGGTCACAGCGATGTCAGGTGGACTACTTACGCGAGGTTTAATGCCTTTTCAGACCCAATGGGAATTATAAACTCTCAACCTATAAAAGTTCGGGTCCACCCTTACGGTTAACACCCGATCAACTTATGGCCCGATATTTGTTGGATGATGAGGCCTTTAAATCCTATGGTCCAGATCAATTCTCGTCTTTCTCCTTCTGCCAGTACTTAGATTGAATCTCCACCATCCATTTCTTAGCTCTATCTTATGACTTAATCTTGGCCACTCATCACAAACAAATCTCGTTCGTTGATCTTCTAGATCTAATGGCTATTGTGCATCAACACTTCCATTCTTTGCTCTTCTCTTCACTTGGGTTTCTACGCCAATTCTTTAATGTTTTCAATGCTTTCGCTTCTTCAAGATTCTGGCCCTTCATTGTTCCATCACAACTTCTCTCCTTAATTTAACTCCATTCGTACCTTTATGCTCCTCCCCCTTCATTGTAGCACTAAAGTCTTTCTTTTGTACTGTCAATGTGTGTATAGAGCTGAAATGCAAACTCTATGGTTCTCTCCTTGAACCATTTGCTGACTAACAATTCTACCCAACACTCCTTTTGCTGGAATTGTTATCTCTGAGACAACTCTACCCACAATCGAAACTGTGGATCTGCCTCAATAATTTCTACCCAACCACAGCTGGAAGTTGTTCTATTACACTTCTCTGTGTTTTGCCTCTATTCTACACCTGCAACATAAGTTACGCAGAAACACTCTAGCCACACACAGATTATAATTCAATTACATAGTACACATTGTACAAACTCTGAATCGAGTTGTTTGTATTAATAAACAAGTATTTACACAAGAGTCTCTCTCTGGCTTGATTTTCTGGTCAGTGGCCTTTCTTCTCCTGCCCGTAGGCTTATAATCCGACTCTTTGACTCACTAGCTACTCTCTAGCTACTTCTCTAACTATTGACTGACTAACTCGTTCTTGCCTTTTAGGCTTACCTTTATACAAAAAGGTTTTGTTGAACTAATTCTAGTTCAGATCCTTAATCTGTTGAACTAACTCCTCAATATTCTCTAAGTCCACTTTTAACTCCTACTTATCCCTAAGAGTCCTCTCTAGCTCCTCGAATCATGAAACCACTTTCTAGTCCAAGACTTTCAATTGATTTCTAACTCTCTCAATGTCATTAATCACTCACGTTCTCCTTCATTCAAGAGCATTTACAAATATCCTCACACTTATCGAATTAACCACTCAAAACATTAATAATTACATACATAGGAATCTAAATTCCTTGAAAACAAAAGACCCCCTATGTCTACTACAATACAATAATAGTTTCAAGCTAATGCTCCTGCATCAACTACTCCAGTAGTTTTATTGACCCCTAAAAGCCCTTAGCTCTATTTAGTCCCAAAAAGATTTAACAAGGACTTTTTTTTTTAATTCAAGTTGTGGCCCTATCTTCTTTCTAATTTGTTATGGTCCTTGGTAAAGAGGAAAATATACTAATTTTTTATTTTGTAACTAAGATTGATTGTACCGTGGATGTTTTTTGTTATTTGATTTTGCTTAGGTATCAGGAGAATTAGTAGACTTGCCATTGGTCAGCAAGGTAGACCTATGGTCTGTCACTGAGGAGGCTTGGGGTTGAGTTAGAGGGACTGCTCCCACACTCCTAAGCCTATAGCATAATTTCCCATAAGCTATGCTGGGTGGTTTAACTCAGTTTTGAACATGTGCAGAGCTCTAATATTGGTCAACAAATGCTTTCCGGTGCATAATTTTCACAATTTGGCCTAGCCCTATGTGCTTTTGTGCCATGAATGTTAACATTCTTGTTTGGTTCCAGTCTCTGGTTCACATCCTACTTCCTTCTAATAAATGTTTTTTAACCCAAGACACTAAAAACAAGCTAACAAAATTCTTGTTATACCTTATTCTCAAAATGGGGGTTTATGAAATTTTGCAAATATATTGAAAATCACATACAAAATTACTTTGCATGGTTCATTCAAATTATCAAGTTGCCTCAATAACACAATGCAAAACATATTTCTTGTGATAAAATTTTCAAGAGTCAATTGTTTAACATCAAATATGAAACTTGGCATCCTTAGCGAGATTTATTCTTCAATGTAAGTTGGACAGTATAAAATATGTAAGTTTAGGATCCCATGCATCCATATGATCTCACACATTCCAAATATAATTACCCATAGTTGCACTGCAGTGCTTCTGTGTGCCTTCAAATTTTATTACAATGATAGGATGAGCCGTATGAATTCTAGGTGCTTTTAAATTATCTCTCTTCAGCGGTATCCACTCTTGAAGCTAACTGGGGCCTGCATAAATTGAAGGACATGCCTTAAATCATATCATGTATGTACCATTGTTAAATCAATGATTTCCACTTAAAAAAGAACTCATAAAGAGAACTTTAAAATAAAGAAACAATTTCTGGGCCACTTTCCTTTAACTCATGTAATATAGGAAAAAAGAGATAGAAATGAATAAAAATTAAGAGATTGTGCAAAAGTTGTTTGGTGTTCTAATCTAAACTTGATGTGAGAAAATGACAAGAGATTACCCATGAAATATCCATGCATCCACATGATCTCACACATTCCAAATATAATTACCCATAGCTGCTCTACAACACTTCTATGTGCGTTCAAATTTTATACAGTCATAGGATGAGCCATATGAATTCTAGGTTCTTTTCCATTACCTCTCGTCAATGGTATCCACTCTTGAAGCTAACCTCGACCTGCATAAATTCAAGTACATGCCATAATAATATCATGTATTCTTCCATTATTAAATCAGTGCTTAGTGAAAAGATAATAATTCATACAATTAATGTTAAGAAGTCAAACAAGGGATCTACAAGTTGTGACCAGAAATTTGGTACTAGTAGAGTCATTTGTTTATGGCTTGTTGCAACTATTTGTAGTACGACAGTGAAATTTAAGGACTTGTTCATTTAGTAGTAGTGTGAAACAATACTAAACAGGAACATAAGGCTTCACGCACAAGTACTCTTAATAGCATTCCACAGTGTACATCAACATGCACCATGCAGTCATAATTGCTAGATTTGAATGCAATGGTGGCACTAGCATTAATTTCTGTATAAAAGCCCTTAATCTATTCACTCCAAGTACATTTTTTTGTAGAGATTATTATGTAGATCTCCTATTCAAGGATTTCTACCATAATACATGATCATTGTAACAACTTTTGATGATATAGAAGCATCTCAAAATGGTAAATTTTTATTAACTAGAGATAGGATTTTGTGAAAGAATGTTTTGCATATTGGTGTAATTTGCATTGATAGGAAAAACATATTCGTTATTTCTTCATGTTCGAGCAAACTAGCAACAAACTCTACAAAATTGGTTAATGCATGAAGACTCCAAGTCTTACAACAAAATTTAATGTCAATGATGCAAAATTAATACCTTCCTTGGCAATGAAGGGGAGAAAAATAGAGCAGGTTGTAGCAGTCCATTATTTGCCAAGATAGATGATTCTATGGAGGAACTAAAGTATGGGATTTTAAGACCTCTTGGACTACTATCGGATCACAAAAGAGACCACACCATTCATTGAACTAGGGCCTGAAAATTCACTATCTACCTCTAACCACCATTGACCAAGTCCACCAACTACAACTTAATATCATATACCCTATGACTAAGATAAAACTTTGATAACTAGCATAAAACATATTGAAATTAAAAAGGTGCATTTAATTGCTCTCATTGTGTGCCAAATTGAAAGCTTTAAAAGGTGGTGTGAATATAATTATAAGTAGATTTTAGATGGATGGCTTTGTGGAAAATGTGCTCATAGACATGCATGTGAAATGTGGAACTATAGAGAAGGCATGGTAATTGTTTTGCAAAATGTGGTATGATGGAACACTATCACTACTTGATATGCACATAATTGACATGCTCTTAAGGCCCTGAAACTCTGAAAAGATACAACATATAGGTATTGGGCTAGAATCCAAAATATTTTATACGGTTCTTCATGTATTCCACTTTGGAAACTCTAGAACAGAGTATCGAGATTCATGGATGAATCAAGGGAGTGGTTTTGAGATGAATATGTTTGTATGGAATGCCTTCGTAAGCATGTATGTGAAATGGGGAAGCATATAAATTGCAAGTGATATGTTTGACAAAATCCCTTAGAAAAACATTGTCCCATCTTCTAGTTCACCTTTATAAACTTCACAAAAACTTCTCATGTCAAGTATAAAATTTTCATCAATTTGTTGGTGGATTATTGTATCTCTGCAAATGTAAAGAATTGGCCCATACTTAAAGGTGCAGATGAAACATAGCTACTAGTACCATTCTTGTGGGAACCTTGTTGTTGGGAAAAGTATCTATTCAGAATGCCCCTATCCCACTCTAAGGTGTGACAGTGCCTTAGCAACAAACAAGGAAAACTACTTTCGTATTCTTCTTTATGAAATGTAAACGAAGAGGAAGGATGTAACTAACCTGTGTCTTTCGCTAGTTTGTTGATCCAATCGCTCTCCTCTTTGTTCGCTTCCTGCTGCCTGCTCCCTTACTGGCCCAGCTTCACCAAGTTCCTGCAAGATCACAGAAGAGGAAAACTACCCAAAAACATAGATTTACATTCATAAATAGCTTAGGATCAGATTTAAGCTAAACATGCAAATATAACAAAGCATCATTGATATACAAGCATATAGGAGAAACTCAAATAGTTTTATTGATATGATAAGAAAGTCTAAGAGGAGATACAACCAAGTGAGTCCCGATCCAGCATCTACCTCCCAACAAAGGAATCCCTTCCTCACCTCCAACAAAGCATAAATCACCCAATGCACTAATCTCAATCTCAAACCAACAGCAATTCTCTGCAAAGTACAAAATTCCAGCCTCCGGATCTCTGGGATGAGGGATCCATATATAGATGTAAGCAGAGAGGATGAGTCAGCTTATGTTTTGACTTGTGGCTTCTCTCTGTCAGTTCTTACTTCCACTTGGAGGCTGAGAGCCTCTTACTCATCCTTGGTCGAACTCAGTGAGGCAAATGTCATGGAGGAAGATTCTGGAAGCTTCCATTGTCTTTCCACCTTGCGAAATGGCACTTCCATTTGTCATTTCCCGCTCAGCGCACCCTGGTAGTGCATTCACCTGCGTTGCAACGCACCTAGCCAGTGTATTTGGGTGCTTTGCAACGCAGGCAGCTAGTGGAGCATCTGAATTGATCCTGACTTGACTAGTTTTGAGTAGTTTTTGGTGGAGAACTTCTGGGAGAAGCTGTCATTGGTTGACCTTGTTCCTTTAGGGGCAGGAACAACACTTTTAGGGACTTTGGATCCCTTGGATTATGGACATTTCATGCTCAAAGCTGTAAGGCACAAAAATGTCTATAACAGTTGCCCCCTAAAGTATGAGGCCGTTTATCGAGTGAAATGCTTTATTAGGAGGATCCGAAGTTCTTTCAATGCTGGGAGGAGACCTGTAATAAGATACAATACAATACATCATTTTCATACTATTTTCATGATCTAGCTGAGGCGGGCATTCCCATGCTCAGCTTTATAAATTCATTTTTATGTACATAGGACAGACAATCGTCTGATGGTAGACTGATGATCTTGATGAAATCATCATCCTTTTGGTAGGATGATTATCTGTGCTGCAATGCTGTACATGTCAATGTCTTTATTTTTCCTGAATATATATCGCAGCCCAGATGGATGAAACTAGATCCGGGGTCTTCAATCTCGTCCGATCTTCACTCTAAGTACAAGTCGATCCATGTGAGAAATGTTCTGAAGTCGAACATGGAAAGACATCACTTGATTACCAGTCAATGATGTAAAATGTTAACAAGCGCGAGAGGAATCACTGATAATGATAATGACCCTCAAGGTACTGCAGTACAATTCACGTAGTGTGAATAAAGGACTTGGCGTCGAACACCACGCAAAATCTTTCGGTCGAAGGTCATTGATGTATACCTGTCGTCGGAAGTGAGAAACTTGCCATTGAGGCATGCAAGCTTCAAAGTACTGAAGGGGGTGTTCCTAGATCAACTTCTTGGATAATGAGCTGATGTCGACAAGAAGCGATCCGTCAAAGGAGGGCCTTAATGTATCCCACATCAGTGACATGGAACGGAGCAAATGATTTTGATGGAGGTGAAAACGATCTGATGATATATGGTTCAGGGTGGCGGTCATGAAAGAATGAAGTATAATGTATGGTAGTGGATGGGACACGGGTGACTTCTCTGGATGACTTCTCTTGAACATATCGGCGACACTTGTATGATGGATTGGTAGCATTTACCCCAAAGGTGGATGGTATGGCGAGACCATGGTGATGTGACTGGTGAATGAAACAACCCAACCCAACTCAGGCACGGAGTGGAAGTGTCATGTTCAAGAGCGACTTGCTACCAATAAAGGTTCTTTGAGTTTCTTCCCAATTTTTCCCCAGTCATTGCTGACCAGTACCTCTTTATTTTTGTCAATCTTGAGGAGGATAACATATGCTTGTTCTATAATTTGCCCTTCAGGCAAACCCATCGCTATGTTTTAACGAGCCTAGTGATAGTGAAACTCGTTCTCGTCTAAAGACAAGTTTGTCGCTATTAATCTTTTTAACGAGTCTAACGACAAAGATAACTCGGTCCTTTTCATTTTTAGAGAGTCTGAAAAGGTACGTAAAGGTAACTCCAAAGTTCCTTTTTCGTCATCTAATCCCTTAAGTCCGAAAAAGTATAAAACAATACAGAAGGGATGAATTTTCGATAGTTTTAACGAGCCGAACAATACAAGCGCTCGATCTTTTTGTGCAATAATCCCTCAGGTCCAAAAAGATTAAAATCTAGAGGAGGGATAGCACTTCCGGTCGCTTTAACGAGCTGGAAGGCCAAAACTCGGCAATCTTTTCATATTTTACGAGTCAGATGAAAAGAGCTTAAAGAAGACTCGTCTTTTGAGGAACGAGTGATAAGACGGGTAGCAGCTGATTCCAGGTAAGGGTTGGAATTTTCCAATCACGGCAGTGTCACAAGGATGGCTAGTGAAATCACTCTTCGCAGCTCTTCCTCAAAATGGGTAAACAATCAAATGGAGGTGAATGATCGGCCAATGGAAAAGTGGAGGTGACGGTGCAAACACGACCAAGGCTTTAATGGCTGATAATGTTACATTCACGGTGGTTATTTACCGGAGGATAGTTCATTTTTTAATGAGCTTAAACGCGGGTTGAAACACTTGCTCGATCTTATGTTTATTTTTTAACGAGCATGAACTATGTGCTAAAACTGCTCGATTAATCCAGTCATATGATAAGAAAGCCTCATATAAAACGACAACATTTAGATTTTTGCCCCACATCCTTCCTTTATGCAAGTTAGGAAACGACTAATCCAAAAAATAGATAAATAACCGCTCTTTGCTTGCACTCCAAAAGGTTTGCATGCCCCAAGGTATAAAACAGAGTTTCGAGGTCTCCCTCTATTCGAGCTGACAAAACATTCATTTTATCAGGAAGGGTCACCCTTTATTCAATCTGACAAAACATTCGTTTTATCAGGAAGGGTCCTACCTCTTACAGGTTACCCAAAGATTGTTCTATTTACAGCGTAAACAAAACACTTCTTCGGCGATGTCTACCGAGATAAACAAAGGTGAGCAACGACGTCCGCCACTCACATAACTTTGACAAAAGAATCTTTATCTAGAATAACCCCTCTTCCAATCACGGACGGGGTACAGACTAGTCATATTCTCCCGCAGAAACCTACTCTATACCCGAAGTTTTCCTGCCGAAGCAGACCAGGATGCATGCCCCCTAGGTTTCAGTCATATCCCCCGAATTACTCGCGCTTATCGGGAGGACGGACTAGGGGTTGAGACATTTCTTGCGTGAAGAGACCATTTAGGGATGGTATATGACTATTTGCGATGCGAGATCCGGGAAATGAAAGCTGGTCTACGAGCTTGACCACTCTTCCTTCGTGCGGAAAACACATTACTCTAAAGAGTGAGGAGACGATGGCTCCCATGCAATAAATATAGTCTCGTCCAAGGAGTAGGTTATAATCCAAGGGTCCTTGAACTACCATGACGTTCATTTGAACTGTCTTCTTTCTCAATGTTATGGGCACATTGGGAAGGATCCCTAAAGGTCGACTGGTTCCTTTATCAAAGCCCGTCAGATTTCTCATCTCAGGCAAAAGCGATGGCGAACCAAGCGCTTTCCAAGCAGTAGAGGAAAGGATACTCACAGATGCCCCCTCATCAATGATGGTACCAGCCATGACCATTCTGTAAATTTGGACGATAATTCTGAATGGTATGCTTGCTGGCAAACGGGGTCTGCCTAGTTGGGTCCAGTCGAAGGATACAACTAGGTTGCTTGGAGGTGGGACCGAGTAGACGGCCGGGTATGGTTCTGACGAACTTCCTTCCTATGATAAAGGAATGGGTGGATTGCCCCCGTGTTCGTCGGAGTCTGTGTTGACGAAGAGAATTTGGATGGTGTCATCCTTATCCTCTTCAGTGACTGTATCATTCGAAGATAAAACCTCTGAAGGCAAGACCGGGTCAACTGCCGCCTCGACCTTTTGACTTTCGTCTGGTATGGATTCAGTTGGTTTATCTTCAATGATAGACGCTTCAGCCGACCACTTGAGCGGGCCAGCTGGATTCTCAACTAATGAAGGACTCGGCAAGAGTTTTTTATATCCAGGAGGAAGTCGTAATGGTGAAACCGGACGATCTTCCAAGACTCTTTTAGCCTCGTCTAAGAAGGGACAATGGTGGAGGGCATGGCTGCCTTCGCACAGTCTACAGGGAGGTCTAGCCCTCCCTTTTTGTCCTGGAACTTCACTTTCGCTAGTTGACGGTGTGCTTTCAACATGGCCATCAGAGGTTGACGACACCGGATTGTGCAAACGGGGAGACCAGTCCCTTAGTATCCGAGGGATGCAAGGACAATCTCTGTGAAAGTGGTCTCCCTTGCAGATGACACATGGCGATTTAGGCCTGGTCAATGCTGTGTGTGGATTTTCATTAGACGACACTTGTTTTCCCTTATTTGCCTTTGGCTCCTTCTTCTTTTTCTCTTTCTTCTTCTTTTCCTTCTTCTCCTTAGGAACTTGGTTTTTAGCTTTACCAGTCCCGTCAGACGAAGAGGAAGGAAGAGAGGAAGAATTAGAGGAAGTAGAAGGTGGGTGGGAAACTCTGGATTCGTCTAATTGCTGATTGGACTGTTCAGGAATAGTGGTGTTCTGAACGACAATGGTTGAGAAGAGCCAGACTGGCAAGCCAATTGTCAGTCCTGGAAGCGACAATGTGGCCATATGGGGCGCACCAACATCTCCCCAAGAGGAGAAGGGACTAGGATTTCCACCAAGGGGAATTCCTTGGTTGGTAGGCCCCATTTTTCTCAACCAAAAGATCAACGCAGGAAAAAGGGTGTGAATATTCCACTTAAAATAAATTTTAACACGCTTTGACACAACTTGTTTTTTTCAATTTTAAAGAGTCGAGAAAAAACAAAAGATGACTCTAGTCTCCTTCGATTTTTAATGAGCCTGAAGTGACAAGTGCTCAGATGGACCTTTTCCGTTAAGGAGTCTGAAAAGGAATGAAAGGGACTGCTCTGGAGTTCTAGGTAGAGGGTGTGCCAAACCAATCGCAAAACCGCAGAATACTTTTTAGGGTACGGGCGGTCAATCTTCCCGAATGCTGTGTTCAGTGCATTGCAATCAGTAGGGCGGCCGACACGGCTTCCTATGGATAAAGGTTTTATGCCTATAGGGGTCTCCCAATATATACTCGACGGTACGTGGGAGCACAATCCGTACTGGCACTTATCGTCTCTCAGGAGGAATCACCCAACCATCAGTGAGGCCAACAGTTACCAGGTTTTACGACGCCGGAACACGTCTCTAGCCTAGACCTCTATGTTGTGCGTTAAGTTACAAAGCATTGTTAAGTTCATTCAATTTATTTTAGGTTGATCTTTCTTAGAAGTTTGCCTTTTTGGATCACCACGAGATGTAGATACAATTCCTAAATGCAGTCTAAAGATGATAAGCAAGCTTTTATCTCTTTTCAACAATGAAAATCCTAGCTACAAGGGGAAAAGAAAGACACAATCTTTTCTCAAAGAGCATAGAGCACACTGTAAATGCACTTTTCCTAAATCAAATCATGCAAACTGTCAAAATGCAAATGCACATATGCATGTATTTGTTTTCACTTTCTTAATATTGATGCCTAAAAAGAAAGTTGTTGTACAAATTTGAATTCGATTTCAAGTGAAAAACACAAACAAGCTTCTTTTTCGAAATCAACAAAGTAGAGACGATTACGACACTTTATGATTTTGAAATAAACACTTGTTTCAACACTAGAAATTCATAAACTCAAACCAAAAGACAAAAGTAAAAGCGTAATCAACTGTCAACAGCAAACAAACTCACTCCTAAGATCAAAACGACACTTACGACAGGTCTAGATCTAAGGGCGACAGTATGACTAGTTTACTTTTGTAATGGGAAACTGCAAATGAAGTAACAAATACACAAAAAACAAATACAGTTTATTTTATACAACTGAGGCGGAATTAAGGCAAAGAAAAGGGGATTTTCAGATAGGTACACACACTGATAACAGGCTGCAAAAATCAGAGATAAAACTGAACAAAATGAAGCAAAGAACCACAGCTGCACAGGGCAAAGGTTGATCAACGCACCTGTTGCACAGAGAAACTGAATTGCAGCGCAGGTAGTCCTCTCAGGACCTGCATTGAAATGCAGAACCTCTTCACAGAGTCTGCGCTGAAGCAGAAACGAGAATTTTCTCTGGGTTCTGGGTCACGGTTTGCAGTTTAATCTACAGTTTTTGGCCGGATAAAAGCTATCAATAAGGTACAATTAAAGGGATGATTTAAAGGAGGACTAAGAGCTATCACAAAGGGTCATTAGATCATTTGTGGATCAGCTGTTCAGATCATAAACAGGCCCAGTGAATGGACTAGAGTAGCAGATCTCTACTTTGCATTTGTAAATGGCAAAAGCAATTCGATTCGCCACTCCTAAGTTTATGAGAAGAACAACAATAGAAACACAAATAAACTAACTAGATACGCTCCCCAACGGAGTCACCAATTTGTTGTTGGGAAAAGTATCTATTCAGAATGCCCCTATCCCACTCTAAGGTGTGACAGTGCCTTAGCAACAAACAAGGAAAACTACTTTCGTATTCTTCTTTATGAAATGTAAACGAAGAGGAAGGATGTAACTAACCTGTGTCTTTTGCTAGTTTGTTGATCCAATCGCTCTCCTCTTTGTTCGCTTCCCGCTGCCTGCTCCCTTACTGGCCCAGCTTCACCAAGTTCCTGCAAGATCACAGAAGAGGAAAACTACCCAAAAACATAGATTTACATTCATAAATAGCTTAGGATCAGATTTAAGCTAAACATGCAAATATAACAAAGCATCATTGATATACAAGCATATAGGAGAAACTCAAATAGTTTTATTGATATGATAAGAAAGTCCAAGAGGAGATACAACCAAGTGAGTCCCGATCCAGCATCTACCTCCCAGCAAAGGAATCCCTTCCTCACCTCCAACAAAGCATAAATCACCCAATACACTAATCTCAATCTCAAACCAACATCAATTCTCTGCAAAGTACAAAATTCCAGCCTCCGGATCTCTGGGATGAGGGATCCATATATAGATGTAAGCAGAGAGGATGAGTCAGCTTATGTTTTGACTTGTGGCTTCTCTCTGTCAGTTCTTGCTTCCACTTGGAGGCTGAGAGCCTCTTACTCATCCTTGGTCGAACTCAGTGAGGCAAGTGTCATGGAGGAAGATTCTGGAAGCTTCCATTGTCTTTCCACCTTGCGAAATGGCACTGCCATTTGTAATTTCCCACTCAGCGCACCCTGGTAGTGCATTCACCTGCGTTGCAACGCACCTAGCCAGTGTGTTTGGGTGCTTTGCAACGCAGGTAGCTAGTGGAGCATCTGAATTGATCCTGACTTGACTAGTTTTGAGTAGTTTTTGGTGGAGAACTTCTGGGAGAATTTGTCATTGGTTGACCTTGTTCCTTTAGGGGCAGGAACAACACTTTTAGGGACTTTGGATCCCTTGGATTATGGACATTTCATGCTCAAAGCTGTAAGGCACAAAAATGTCTATAACAAACCTGGGGAAACTTTGTTGGCCATAGTTTCTAAATTACCACCATGAAAAGGAAGGGGCAACTAGGTTGGAGGGGAGTTCATTCACTTTGATTTTGGGTGGATATACATGCAATACCCTGTTGCTAGTAGTCTCACTGTAGCAAAAGCTCCAACAAATGATCCAATAATAGGTCCCAACTTCCCATTTTTTCCTTTGGAATTCATAGGACTATTGCCATTAATATGATAGGGCTCGTCTAGACTTCCAGCAAGACTTCTTATCTTTATTATTTCCAACCCATTTAGTATAGCACTAAAATTGGTATTATCATATAGAGTACTTTTGGCCCAACTTGGATCTAAACCAAATTCACTCCAACTAAAGTGTTGGCAACAAAGTCTCGATAGAAAGAAACATCCAACCCCCTTGCCTTGCTAGACATGTCAAAGTCTGCTAATGGAGATTGGCCATTGATATAGGCACTGTAATCAGTAGATATATAGCTCAACTACCAATATCATAGAAATACATCCGAACAAAATATGTGAAAATAGATTCCACACTAAAAGTCCAAGAAATGTTGAAATTTTGGGTTTACAATACTAGATGCACTCACAACCATTTCCTGTGTTGTTGCATAGACCATGTTAGGAGAAATAACATCACTAACAAGAGAATTGTATTTGATAAAGTTGGGATTAATAGAAGCACTCTTAGCAATAGTTTTCATCTTCAAATACTTCTGAAGAGTCTCCAAAACTCTTCACAAAGTTTCATTCCTAGAATCGATCTTACTTCCTCCCATATTAATCATATAGACTGTCTCTAGAGCTATGACATAGAGTGCATAACCATCCACAAGAGGGTGAATAGACAAAACCCTCATTGGTATCAACCCATCAGGGGCCAAGACAACCTCAATGGCGTTGACAAATGCCAGAGACCTTTGCCTTTGCTAGCATTCTTCCATCTTGCAGTAACATGGAAGCATTAGAACTAGGCATGGAAATCCATGAAGAAATAATTAGAAATGGGTTTCTGTATTATGTGTTTGTAGAAAATTCTATCAGAGACATGTATGCAAAATGTGGAAGTATATGGAAGGCACATGAATTGTTTAACAAAATGCATCAACAAAATGTTGTCTCACAAACAACCATGCTTGCAAGATATTCACATAATTGACTCATTGATGAAGCCCGAAAGTTCTTTAAGGAAACAGGTGTGCAAGTGACAAGTCTTCCAGACTATCATAACCAATGTAGGAGCCATCTTGCATTCTTGTGCTTGCTCACCAAACGCTCGATAATGGTGCATTCTCCTTTCAACTTACTAGATAATGAATTTTCCTTGTTCATCATCTCCAAGTTCTTCTACAACTATAAATAACCCAATGGACCAGAAAACCTTTCATAAAAGACAAAAGAAATCAAATGGAATGCAGTCAGATAACAAATTTTTTTCTAGTCTACTTAGTGGCAATCCTTTCGTCACACTTCTTGCAGAAGGAGAAAATTGTTCCTAGATTGATGATAGAATTAAAATATTCATTAATGTGGCCATTGTATACCTAATCAATATCCAAGGAGAATGGATGTTGCTTACTTTCCACCTGAGAACCTTCAAACCATTCTTGGCTCATAGGTGCACACCATCATTGGTAGATTTTCTAGATGCAAAGAAATTACAATAGGAGAGCCCTCATCAATGAATTATTAGGCTTATCTAAATCTTATATTAATGAATCTACTCAACAAAGTTTCTCAAAATATATTCATCATTATGAAGAAGATCGAAAGATATCACTCTAAGAACTTTGAATATTATATATAAAGGAAATATTCAGGTTATGAGGAACATGTAGGTGTTGTTTAGGACTATAAAAATGAGTTGAACACCCTAATTCACAAGTCAAATGCTCTAGAATTTGACAATGCTTTACAAAGAAGATTAGAAGAGATGTTATGAACTTGAAAATTCTACAGAAGTGGAATTAGTAGGTGATGAGGAACATGTAGGTCATCTTGAGAATTGTAAAGATGAAGTCAACACCCCAGTTCACATCTTGTGTGCTCTAAAATGTTGAAAGTGTTTTCTCAATGCTTCTTCAGAATTTTTTAACGGTGAGGATGGAGAAGAGGATTCTACTGAATAATCAAGGATTATTGTATTGCACATTGGAAATGATGTTTTTAAGCGAAATATTTCAATCACTAATACAAAATCAATACTCTAGAATTGTAATTTTGGCTTGAATGGAGCTAAAACTAAATCAGTGCCTAGTGAAAAGATAATAATTCATACAATTAATGTTAAGAATTCAAAGAAGGGATCTACAAGTTATGACCAGAAATTTGGTACTAGTAGAGTCATTTGTTTATGCCTTGTTGCAACTATTTGTAGTACGACAGTGAAAGTTAAGTACTTGTTCATTTAGTAGTAGTGTGCAACAATACTAAACATGAACATAATACTTCATGCATAAGTTCTCTTAATAGCATTCCATAGTGTACATCAACATGCACCATGCAGTTAGCATTGCCAGATTTGAATGCAATGGTGGCACTAGCATCAATGTCTGTATAAAAGTCATTCATCTATTCACTGCAAGTACATTTTTTTGCAGAGATTATTATGTAGATATCCTATTCAAGGATTACCACCATAATATGTGATCATGGTAACATCTTTTGATGATATAGAAGCATCTCAAAACGTAATTTTTTATTAATTAGAGAGAGGATTTTGTGAAAGAATGTTTTTGATATTGGTGTAGATCGAAATGATAGGAAAACATATTTGTTCATTCTTCTTGTTTGAGAAACCTAGCAACAAACTCTGAAAAATTGGTGAAGGCATGAAGACTCCAAGTCTTGAAACAAAGGTTAATGTCAATGATGAAAAATTAATACCTTCCTTGGTAATGAAGGGAAGAAAAATAGAGTAGGTTGTAGCAATCCATTATTTTCCAAGACAAATGATTCTATGGAGGAACTAAAGTATGGGATTTTCAGACCTCTTGGACTACTGTCGGATCACAAAAGGGACCACACCATTCGTTGAACTAGGGCCTGAAAATTCACCAACTACCTCTAACCACCATTGACCAAGTCCACCAACTACAACTTAATATCATATACCCTATGACTAAGAAAAAACTTTGATAACTAGCATAAAACATAATTAAAATGAAAAAGGTGCATTTAATTGCTCTGATTGTGTGCCAAATTGAAAGCTTTAGAAGGTGGTGTGAAGATAATTATAAGTAGATTTTAGTTGGATGGCTTTGTGGAAAATGTCCTCATAGACATGCATGTGAAATGTGGAACTATAGAGAAGGCATGGTAATTGTTTTACAAAACGTGGTCTGATGGAACACTATCACTGCTTGATATGCACATAATTGACATGCTCTTGAGGCCCTAAAACTCTGAAAAGATACAACATAAAGGTATTGGGCTAGAATCCAAAAGATTTTATATGGTTCTTCATGTGTGCCACTTTGGCAACTCTAGAACAGGGCATGGAGATTCATGAATGAATCAAGGGAGTGGTTTTGAGATGAATATGTTTGTATGGAATGCCTTTGTAAGCATGTATGTGAAATGGGGAAGCATATAAATTGCAAGTGATATGTTTGACAAAATCCCTTAGCAAAACATTGTCCCATCTTCTAGTTCACCTTTATAAACTTCACAAAAACTTCTCATGCCGAGTATAAAATTTTCATCAAAGTTGTTGGTGGATTATTGTATCTCTGCAAATGTAAAGAACTGGCCCATACTTGAAGGTGCAGATGAAACATAGCTACCAGTACCACTCTTGTGGGAACCTAGGGAAACTTTGTTGGCCATAGTTTTTGAATTCCCACCATGCAAAGGAAGAGACAACCAGGTTTGAGGGGAGTTCTTTCACTTCGATTTTGGGTGGATATACATGAAATACCCTATTTCTAGTAGTCTTAGTGCAGCAAAAGCTCCAAAAATTGATCCAATAATAGGTCCCATCTTCCCATTTTTTCTTTTGGAGTTCATAGGACTATTTCCATGAACAGGAAAGGGCTCGTCCAGACTTCTAGCAGGACTTCTTATCTTCATTTCCAACCCATTTAGTATAGCATTAACATTGGTACTATCATATAGAGGACTCGTCAGCCCATCTTGGATTTGGACCAGCCTCGCCCCAACTAAAGTGTTGGTAACAAAGTCTCAATAGAAATACACATCTAACCCCCTTGCCTTGCTATACATATCAAAGTCGACTAATGTAGATTGGCCAATGATATAGGCACTGCAAATCAACAGATATATACCTCAGCTACCAATATCACAGAAATGCATCCGAACAAAATATGTGAGATTAGAGTCCACACTAAAATTCCAAGAAATGTTGAAATTTTGGGTTTACAGTACTGGATGCACTCACAACCATTTCCTATGTTATTTCATAGACCATGTTAGGAGAAATAAAGTCATTGACAAGAGAATTGTATTTGATAATGCTGGGATTAATAGAAGCACTCTTATCAGTAGTTTTTATCTTCAAATACTTCTGAAGAGTCTCCCAAACTCTTCACAAAATATCATTCCTAGAATCAATCTTAGTTCCTCGCAGATTAATCATATAGATTGTCTCTAGAGCTATGCCATAGAGTGCATTTCCATCCAAAATAGGCTAAATATACATAGCCCTCATTGGTATCACCCCATCATGGGCCAAGACAACCTCAATGGCATTGACAATTGCAAGAGACCATTGCCTTTGCCAACATTCTTCCATATTCCAGTAACATGTAAGCCCTAGAACTAGGTGTGGAGGTCCATGAAGAAATAATTAGAAATGGGTTTATGTATGATGTGGTTGTAGCAAATTCCCTCAGAGACATGTATGCAAATGTGGAAGTATATGGAAGGCACGTGAATTGTTTAACAAAATGCATCAACAAAATGTTGTCTCACGAACAACCATCCTTGCAGGATAGGCACAAAATCGACTCATTGATGAAGCCATAAAGTTCTTTAAGGAAATGCCTCAATGGAATGTGGTCTCATGGAATGCCATGACTACAGGATTTACATAGAATGGGCATTGTAAGGAAGCCCTGAAGCTATTTTTTGAAATGAAATTGATGGGCATAAGAGCTAATTCAAAAACAATTGTTAGTCTTCTTCTAGCTTGTGTTGGCTTGGAGCAAGGTATGGAAATCCACAAGCAATAATTCAAAGTGGATTTCAATTTCAATTTTGTGGTGATGACTACACTTATTGATATGTATGATAGGCAATTCATGGTAATTATTTGGAAAAATGCATCATAGAGACATCATGTCATGAAATGAAATGATTACAGGTTATACAAAAAATGGACTTGTTCAGGAAGCCCTGGAACTCTTTAAGGAAATGCCTAATGTGAATGCAATTGGGAGGTATACCTACCACTTCTATAAATCCTTGTCCTAATCCTAAATGTTCAGATATACCTTTCCCCATGAAGTTGAACATATCATGATGATGCATGAGATTACTACTTTGGAAAAAGAGGATCCAAGGTTAGCAGCAATCTTCAGCACATTAAGGCTAGCAAAGCCTAGATATGGGCTTGGATTTCTAGAACAATCAAATGGACTAATCCCTTATTCAAGATTCGGCCCAATTCCAAATGATTATAAAAAACTTGTTGTGATGGAAATGCAGAAGTTTTTTACATTAATGGATGGTTGTCCCAAACATAAAATTGGAGGTGCATGGATGAAATCCATGTTAAATTGGGATCTTCTCACTCATCCGGAAGCTAAATCTTTTGGTTCTACTCATACTATTGAAGAAAAAGTTAAGTTGTCTCATGAATGGAAACAGTATATGGAAGAAACAAATTCCTGGATATCTTTTAATTCTTGGAAAATTATGAGACAAACAAAAGATGTTATGATGGCCGATTATAGAGCCTCTGCTTCATCACTTCACTCTTGGTCAGCCTTAGATGGTAGTAAGGTTGAGACAGTAACTACCTTCCTCCCTATAAAGGTATTATCTTAGGAGAAGGTCAAAATTCTGCAAAGGCCATTCCTATTGTATTAAAGGATGATAACACCTTGGGAATAGATGGCAGAATTCAGAAGGCTAGTGAACAACTAAACTGGACAAACACAGCCATTAAAGGTCTGGAGATGAATGTGATAAAATCTACAGAGGTTAAAAATCAATTTGATGCCATGCAAGTTTATTTTAATGATGTAAATAAAATTTCAATGATGTATAGTTTACATTTTCAGTTGTTAGAGGATATACTAGAGAATCTTTGGACAAGATAGAAGAAGTAGGAGAAAAAATGGCAGAACAATTCAATTCCACTAAAGGAATAATAAGTCAACTGGCGAGGAAAGTAGAAAAGATATCACTATCAGAGATAGACAAACCAGTTCTAGATTCCTTTTTACACAAAAGAAGCGTAAAGATACAGGACCCAGTTAGACCAATGGACAGATTTCCATCCTTATTTCCCAAAGAAACGATAGTATCACAAAAGGAAGAAACTTCAGAACACGTTTCTCTGGAATCATCATTTTAGGAAGAAGAAGAGAAACCGACCAAGGTTTTTCCCATCTATGAGCCTTTATAAAATCGGTTCAATAAATATACGACTCCTGATCTAGCTAGAAAAGGCAAACTTCCAAAGACAAATACATTCTTCCCAGAATCCCACAAGGAGTGGAATATTCATAATCTTAGCATTGGCCAAATCAGATAACTAATTGATGTAATGTTTTCTGAATATAAGCTAATGTGTCTCAGGGGTAAAAGCGAAATGGAAGCATGCAATACCATCATACAATGTTTCACTGGAACACTTCTCAGATGGTGGGAAATAGAATCATCCTCGACCTTAATAGCTAAGATCGAAGAAGAATGCCTTAAAGATATAGATGGAAATATCATACATACTGCAGATGGGTCAGTTCAAAGTAATATGATAGGAGCTTTGACTTCAATGATCCTAGATCACTGGTGTGGCTCTGAAGAAGAATTGGATGAAAAACATGAGGTTATATTGATGAACCTCAAATGTAACAAAATGTCACAATTTGAATGCTTTCACAGAGATTGGGTGCAAAGGATATATGAAGTGAAAGATTCCAAAAATTTATTATGGAAAAAGGTATATCTTGCAACCCTACCATCCAAATTTGTTGATTATATCAAACTGAAAGAAGTGTTTCAATTACCATTCGAACCATACAGCTAGGGAGAAATTTATTCTCTCATTACAAAAACATTGGTCAGTTTGTGCACCAATTCTAAAGTAAATAGATCTTTAGAAAAGTTGTCAAGGCTTCCAGATAGTAAATCTATCTGTAGCAAATATGGTCTAACCATTGATGATCCTTTGGTTATAAAAAGGAAAGCCAAAAAGCGAGCCAAAAAAGAATATAATTAGACTACCAAATTCTATAAAGGCAAATCATCAAGAAGAAAAGTCACACCAAGGACCAGAAATGGACATTATAGGTATGTGCCTAAGGCACATTACTATAAGCCTTCAGATATACACCTGCATACTACCAAACAAGAAAAATTGAATAAGCTTACATGTTGGCTTTGTGGTAAGACGGGACATACATCTAATCGATTTCCAGTAGAAGAAGAATTAAAGAAGAACAGAGGCAAGAAAAATTAGCCTCTAAGCAGACAGGACAAAGCTATCAAAATAGAGACCCAGACACAATGCAGAAAGTGTGGGTCTAAAAATCATGATACAAATCACTGCCCAAATATTGCAATCACAGAACATCTACAGCAACAACAATTAGAAGAGTCATCTGGTGACTCTTTTAGCTCTTCATCAAACTCATCTGGTGAAGATTTACATGCACATATGCAAGCTTGTGCATGTTCAGACTCAAAAAGTTGTGCATGTCCTTATGATTCTGATTCTGATTTTTATAGTGAATCCTCTATTGAAGAAACACACATAGCACCAACAAAGGAGAAGGTGTTGATGGCCACAGCTGAAGAAGAAGAATTCAATATTCTTTCTCAAATCCGAGCAATGGAAGAAGGTGATATGAAGGAAAGACTTACTACAGCTTTCATGGACTAGATACCTCTATCCAATTCTTCCAAAAATACTACCAAAAAGCCTTTATTTGTTGATGCCTCGTTTGAGAAAAATACCAAATCCTTCTAGAAATATCAACCGCATGACAAGGTTCTCTCACTCACCTTAGGGGAGGCAAGTAGAGAAATACACCATCTTAAATCTGAAATTTCTAGTTTAAAATCTAGAATTGCATAATTATAAAAGTGAAAACAGCTTGAAATTGTTCCAGAATGGAACACTACAACCTCCTACCAAAACTTGAATGTATAAATCAATGAAGGGTAGAAATATCTTATTCTATGGTTCAGAGAGATGAGGATCATGGCTATTGAATATCAGCAGCACCATGTAAAAATAAATATTTGTATACAAGGAGAAATGTTTTCACTAACTACACTATTAGATTATGGTGCAGATGTAAATATCTTAAATTCAAAGGTTATTCCAGCAAAATATTGGATTGGTGCAGAAAGGAAAGTTGTTGGTCTAGGGAATAAAACACTGAGGCATGAAGTACCAAAAGCCCCTATATGCTTTGACCAACATTGTGTAAAGCTTAAGTTTGCAGTCTCAAATATACCTATTGATTGCATCTTGGGTAATATCTTTCTAGCCGCAATTGAACCCCATGGTTCAATACGACTAAAGAATAATAAATTTGGCTAATTCATTGCAATCCGAACTTTAGATGGAAACTCAAAAAGGATTGAAATTCCTTACATCACAAGCCCAAGGATCTCAACCATGGTCCAGACAATTAGGGACTTAGACAGAGCTGAAGCAAAGTTAACAAATCTAAAAGATCTAAAGTCTTCAATACAAATTGAAGAACAATTGAAAAATCCGCTAAACAAAAAGAAAATTGATGAGCTCAAAAAGACAATAGAGGATGAATGTTGTTCAGAAGAACCAAATGCCTTTTGGCATCAGAAATTGCACACAGTTGAATTACCATACAAAATAGAGTATGTTGGAAAGCCATTCAAAAGAAGAGCAATCCCAATGAACAAAGAGTACAGGGAGCTGTGTGAAAAAGAGGTAAAGCAACTCCTGAACAGAAGACTCATCGGGGAATCTGACAGTCCTTAGAACTATTATGGATTCTATGTAAATAAAAGATCAAAATAGGTTAGAGGCATCCCAAGGCTTGTAATCAATTACAAACCTTTGAACTCTATTCTTGCAAATAATACATATCCTTTCCCCCACAAAGGTGATTTGATGGGGAGGATAGTGGGAGAAAAAATATTTTCAAAATTTGATTTAAAGTCAGGCTTTTGGCAGGTCGCCATTTCTGAAAAAGATAAACTCAAAACAGCCTTCAACGTGCCTGCAGGACATTACAAATGGAATGTAATGCCTTTTGGATTGAAGCATGCTCCCTCTAAGTTCTAAAAGGTGATGGATTCCATCTTCAAACCTTACTTTGATTAGCTCCTGGTCTATATTGATGACATCTTAATTTTTTCGAAAAATACTCAAGATCATTTCAAGCATGTACAAACATTTGTACAGTTGGTAAAAAGAAATGGTTTGGTTTTAAGAAAAAAGAAAATAGAGGTACTCCAGACCTCTGTAAAGTTTCTTGGCCATACCATATTCAATGGACAAATATCCTTGCAGAAACATGCATTAGAATTCTCTGAAAAGTTCCATAACATTATTATTGATAAAACCCAGCTTCAAAGATTTCTAGGATGTCTAAATTATGTGAGTAACTTCTATCAAGATTGTGCAAAGGATAGAATTTTGTTAAATCAAAGGCTCAAGAAAAATCCACCTCCATGGACTTAGGCCCATACCAAAGTCGTTCAACGAATCAAACGTAAAGTCAAGACACTTCCTATCCTTTATGTAGCTGATGACAATGCTTTCAAGATTGTAGAATCAGATGCAAGCAATATTGGTTGGGGAGGCATTCTCAAACAAAAAAAGGAAGGTGCAGAACAAATTGTACAGTTTGATTCAAGAACTTGGAATCTAGCGGAACAAAATTATTCTACTCCTACATATGCATGGCATAAATATCATTTGAATAGTGTGATTTCAATGTACATTGATGCCTGTGGATGCCTTCAAGTATAATATTCAGAAAGCGTTCTCCTTGGAAATAGCGACATGCAGCTCTCCTCGGAAATAGTGACATGCAGCTCTCCTTGGAAATAGTGACATGCAGCTAAATTGATTTTGTTTCCAATATAGATATCGTATGGAATGGTGGGTATCCATGCCCTCTACATTTGATTCCAATATTTTGAAACATGTCCCATGAACATCAATCTTGGGAACCTATTTATTTGAGGAGCCATTTGATTCTTACCACCGTAAACTTTTCTAGATGTAACATAACGCTTCTTCCAACACACTGCAATGTATTGGTTCGTAAGGTGATCCACGAGTTTCCTTGAAAGGGTATTTGATGCTGTCACAATACAATAGATGCACATTATTTCATTTTCTTAGTTATATCATGTTTTCCATAACAATCGTTTTTTGACACCTTTGAATGCTCTTGCATCGTAATGGTAGGCTATCTTTATAATTAAGGCCTTGCATGATCCTCCAATAGTTTAGGTATGGTTTTTTCCTGAAGTGCATATAATATGAAGTTTCAATGTCACCTTTACCATTGTGTATCCATGCCATGGACTAATGAAAGTTCCTTCTTCCATGGAATAAAAGTGTTATTCCTTATGTTTGAATGAAACTCTTCCCCATATGGTATCTTCCCAATACACGGTTTAATGCCATCATGTATCATCTTTCCAAGACTACACCATCTTCCCGATACACAGTTTAATGCCATCATGCATCATCTGTACAAGACTACCTTGTTTAAACTCCTGATGCATATCCATGTTTCCTTCACCTTATTTCCTGAAAGAGGAAAATCGAAGGAAAATTAGTTTATATTGGTGGTATTTCTCATGCTAGGTCATGAAAGAAAATAACAAATTACTCCCTCAAGAAACATAAACAACATATCGTTTTACTTAAAGCGTTGTGAATTATTCAGGTTGAGCACAACACGCCGTAACTTGAGAACTAAGTCAAAGTTCGAGTATGCCAATGGGCTTATTAATTGTAAGAGACTTCAACACAACATGTTGCCCATGGAGATGAGGCAATTATAATGTGAGTGCCTGAGAGTGAGGATTAGTTCAAATTAAGATTGGATCTTTAGTCTTGACCATGTGAGGTTTTGAGATGTAGGAGAGAGGTGGGAAATTCATGTCCTTGTTTCGTTATACTACACATGGCATAGAAACAAAGTTGTGGGATGCATAGGACTTCTAACACATCACTAAACAACTAAATTCCTTACAACCCAGATGTTGCTAGGAGAAATGAGGATCATGGCGAGGTGAGGCTATAGATAAGAGGTATTCCCCCAAACCCTAATACATTTGTATGGTCAAGTTTCAAGAAAAGATGAGAAGAGTAAAGATGACAAACACCAAAGAGAGTGTGGATTAATTCAAAACAGGTTTGGGTCTTCAATCACATACATCTAGGGTTACAAGGATGCAAGGGGAATATATAATTCTCACAAACCCTAATGTGCATGCTAAGGTGTAGGGCCAGTAAATATCCTAGGGGAAAATGTTCTGCAATGAATTTCACCAAGATGTCATGTGATGCTGATGAGAATGCACCCCTAGAGGCATGCAAATTAGGTTAAAACAGGAAGGGGATCACTCTTTTGCCAATTTAGGGTTTCTCCCAAACCCTAGTATGGTCAACATAATGAAAGCCAGATTGAAGTCTTGTCTACCCACACATGGTGCCACCACTGATTGAAAGGCATATTACATAGGGATAATCTCTGAAGTCATGGGAAATAAATCAAACCTCCAAAACCCTAATGCAATGGTAGGGTCAATGCATGAGATAAAACATGACAAAAGAATGCAATATATATCACATGATTACATAGGCGAGTGCATCAACATGGTCTGATAAGAAAAAGTCATGGGGAGATTAACCAATCAACAATTGGAGCATAACCTTAATGGCTTGAGGCGAGCAAAGGGGGACCCAAAATTTTGGGTGTTGTTGTAATGGCTACAACATATTCATAAGATAATTATTTCATATCTTGGCCTTTTTTTATAGGACATGTTCATTTCCCTTGGCTCCCATGCCAAGATTATCCTATTCTTATACCTATATTTTTTTAAACTACTTTATTTTATTATTATTTCCCTCTAACTTCCCTTATTTTATTATTTTCCTTTAACTCCCTTCTTTTACTATTTTCCTCTAACCCCCTTTATTTTAATATTTTATTTTAATTTTCTTTATTTATTATTTTATTCTCTTAGTTTCCCTTGATCCTAATTACAATTCCTCTATCAAATTTATGTCTCTAATTCCCACCCACCCACCCACCCACCCATTTTTTTAAATTTCAAATTTTAGTTAGAGATTCCCAATTATATATTTTTTCCACTTGGAGAGTTCTCATGAACATCATTTTCCTTAATTAATGAATTGGATGTTTTTATTTTATGGATATCTCCCCCCTTCCAGATTTATTATAACTCAACATTTTATGTCATTATTTCAAATTTTGAATATTCTCTCCACATGTTTTAAGATAGCTAGAATACTTAATTAAGATAAAATTTATTGGTTTTCCTAAATTTTTCTTTAATTCTATCCCCATAATTCCCTCTTTCCAAATTTTTCTTTTTCTTAATAAAAATCCTCTCTAACTCACTTTTACATGTACTATTCAATGCTAGTGATTTTTCCCTTTATCTTGAAATTTTATTTACCTTTCTAATTATTAATACCAAGGGTGTGAAGTTAGTTGTGCCCTTAAAGAACTCCCCCCATATTTCTAAGGGTGTCAAAACAATTGTCCTTTAAGTATTTATGATTAATTAAGGAGAGTATAAGCACGACAATGGAGATAATAGTTAAATCTTGGGTCACCTTTGTTGTATGACTAATGATGACTAAGGATAAATGTTTCTACCTTGATCTACACCCTTCAATGAAGCCTCGTGAATAACTAAATCTATAGTCCAACCCCCACAACACCATGCAACTTCAAGGGAAGGTTCACATTCTTCCAACCCAAGCCATGGTTGGATTTCTGGTGGGTGGAGTCAAGAACATTAGTGCCCACTCTTCCAAAAAAAATCCAATTTTCTCCATACAACCTCATTAACCATATGTGAGTCATCCAACAAGAACATAACCTATGCCTACATCCACTAATTTTCTATAACAACACACACACACACACACACAAGTGATAAATTCAATTTTTCAATAACAACTTGATTGGCCTCCCAAATAGGCAAAAAATAAGGCCCATCTAAACATTCCTAGGCATATAAAGGCTATATAAAACATCTGTTTTTCACTTATTAAGGCGATTTTGCACAAACTTCACGAAAATCAAAGAAAATATATTTGTGGGTTCTTCTCCTTGCTATAGAAGACTTCTAACTTGACTAGACAAGGATAATAAATACTCCTTATTGTTGTTGTGTGGTGACCTGAGAAATGTGATTCAACATTTTAGGGATTTTGGAGGGAAAGAAATCCTCCCCTCAAGGAGGTTTCCCCTACCCATTTTGTATAAATAGAAGGCTAAAGTAGCCTAGTAGAAAAAGTAGGAGCGAGGTAATAACATCATAGAGAATTAGGAGAATTTTAGAGTTCAAATTCTTTAACACTTTCCATGTACAAGTAATTCTACAGTTAATGGAAATAATATTTCATTGTATTATTTAGTCTAGATTTTTCTTAAGGGTTCTGAGCTTCCTTGGGTTAGGACCAACCGCAAGTGCTCAACTTCCCTCTTGTACCATTATTTTTCATGTATTTGATTATCTTTGCAACTTTTTCTTGAACATTACATTTATGCATGGTTATTTAGATGGTTTATGAACATTCTTCCCTTATAAAGTAATTGATCATTAGATGATAATTATATTAGTATTGGTTACATTTTTCGAAATTTCATTCTTATTTATTCATTTAGTTCACTTTATTTGTTATTCTTTATTTGTTATCCATTATTCATTGTTTATTGTTTCTACACAGTCCCCTATTTTGCAGCTACAAGAATGCATACAACCTTGTATCTCATTGGATCAACCCTACCAAAAATGATGTGATGACTTGGACATCGATTCTTGATGATTGTACATCCTTTCCTAATCTTATTTTCCTTCCAACCTTGCATTTAACATATTTTATTATTCCTTGGATTGTCTCCTATAGAAAAGCAAGGACTCTTGTAGCATCTTGCAATTCACCTTCGAAACTCGCCCAAATTTGAACCCAACTCATGATTTACCTTGTTGGATGTATTACAACACTCTTTGAATCTTGAAATAGAATCTAGAAGTAAAGAGACCATGTAGATTCCTTTATTTGAATTACTATAGAAAGTGCTTATTTCATGTAGAATTAGGGTTTTCTGTTTGCAAGCCTTTATTTCAGCAAAGTGTTTACTTTCCTTGCAAGATAGAATAGGTGGGATTTTACTTCTTTGTTAGAATAATTTTCCTTCCTTTCATGAAATTAGCTTAAGTTTGTATGTTTTCTTTCATTTCTTGCAATTTCAATGTTTCTTGTAGCATAGAACAATTAGATCGGTCTTTGTAGAACCCAACTTCTTCTCAATACTTCCACCTACATAAAAGTCAACAAGGGGAAGAGGCAATGCTTACTACACATATAGTGTCAACCCCTCTTCAGTTTGTCTGAACCCCGAGTTAACAAATAATGTTTATACCCCTTGGAGTTACAACATTGTTGTTACAATACTAAGGGCCATCACTTTTTGGCATTGTTGTTGAGAAGGTGTCAAAGTGTGTACTATTTTTTCCTTAGTTGATCTATTCATTTCATCTCCTACCAAAAGGAAAAAATTGCATTACCATGTTCTTTTCAAAAAATACAGAAACAAAAAATATATTTCTTTCTTTTATGCCTCAAAGAGTTAGGGATAGAATACGAAAATTCTTACTAAAAACCTCCACTTCCTCTAACATCCAACCCCTTTTGACTAATTGTTAGCCTCTTTCCCTATCCACAATGACTATTGAGGTAATTTTTGGTGAGAAGCAAGGAGCTTTGAGGATCTTAAAGAAGGAGAAAGATCTTCACATCCCACCAATTCCATGGCTGAAAATAAACAACTAGAAGTATTCACCTTTCCCATTATAGAGACAAATGAATAGGCTAAAATGAAAAACATCACGCCATGTTTCCTCCCACACTTCTATGGTTTGATTTCAAAAAATATTAACACTTTCATGTTTGAGTTTGTTGTAGTATGAAAGAATTATGGTTATATAATTGATGGAAAGAAAATAAAATTGTTCCCATCCACTCTTAGGGATGCAAACCTTCGATGGTCTATGAGCCTAGAAGCGGTAGCATCACCACAAGGGAAAAAATGTAGCAACCCTTCAACTACAAGCATCAGAATCGTTGTAGAGAAAGGGATACAAGATATGAGATATTCAAAATGGCCCAAGGAGAAAATGAGTCTCTATAAGATTTTGAGGAAATATTTCAGTCAAGTTATAGAAGGGCGCATAATTGCACCTTGGATCGAGACTCCTTGAAGCTAGTCCTTCTGCAAGGAGTTAGGGAAGAACTAATGGAGACACTCATGTACAAAAACCAAGTGTAATGTAGTTTAACACTTACCTCCTCTTCTTGATAATTACTTGTGAATATTAGATGTCTTCTTATTTCCTGTTATGTCTTCATCAAGCGATTATACAATTGTTCAAAACGTAAAGATAGAAATGAGACAAGAGACACCAAAAATTAGTCCATAGGCCATGGAAAAAATCACAAAGGGAAAACCCAACAATCCTTCTTTTATAGAATAATATAAAAAAGAGATATATCTATGACCAAGACCAAGACCAAACCTCCACAAAGATACCAAGTCAAACCCTACTCCATGTCTCCGTCAATAGTTAAAGTCAATGTTGGTCAAACATTTTTAAATTTGGTCAAACATAGAATTTCAGTCTTCTCGTAGAGGATAAATTTCAGTCTGCAATTACCTTAGAAAATTCAACCCTTTTCCACAAAAAAATCATCCACACGTGCAAGCTACAGTAGGGTAAAAACTTCGGTATTCTTCTTGTGTTTTGACTTCCTTCTCTCCTTTTACTTTAGCCTTCTTATTCTTCATTAGGTGCAGAAGATACTATGTGATGTGTTGAATGAATGAGTTTTCTAAGAAGTTAAATTGTCTCTTATATATAACTTTCTAGGAGGGTTGAATAGGTGCCACTTGAAGGGCTAGGTTGACCTGTCCAAGGAGGACTAACTTGGTCATCTTTTGGGCTTATGACTCAAAAATAAAATTCCAATTATTTTTCTTAAAAATGTCCAAATGGGACATGACTCAAACAATTTTTTTCTTTTGACTCAAAATAATTTCTTTTGACTCTTTTGACTCTAAGCATGAAGAACATGCTTTGACAATTATATAAATATAATAAATACATTAATGATAAATTTACATTATGAAGATTGAATCTAGTTATAACTTAAACACTCCCTCATAACTAGGAAGGTATTCATAATGAATCAACGAGATAATTTCAAGTTGAAATATTCATATAAGAAAGGTTCCAAATTGATAAGCATCGTTATAAACATCACCATGACCAAAATTGTCAAATTACCATGGCTTTGACAAGTAAGATCTATCTCTCCACTAGATCAGAGCACAATGCTAAGAGGCATTCAATAAGACACCACACAACTATAGAAAATACTATAGATTCACAAGCTAATGCAATTTTCTAAAGAGAGAGACTTCTACTCTTTACAGCAGAATCCCATAAACATCGAGAAAACAATAATCAATAAAGGAAGAGATTCAAAGGAACATAACAGAATAAATATCTAGGGAAAGCCACAGCTCAAAACCCCACTATATATTTTGTATTAATCCAGAATCAAGATGAAATTACAATGCTTTTTCTGTCAAGAACAATCCCAGCACTCAGCAAATTCAATCTCCAACTCATAAGCAAGCTCAAGGCCAAATCTTAGCCTCTTCACAAGCCTCCAAGTCTCTATTCCATTGTGTAATTCCTATGAAGGATAGATTGTATTTAAAGGGAAATAAGGCCTCTAAAAATAGTGCAACCCCTCAAGGATCAGTTCCTGATTGCATGCACTATTAGTGAAACTCAGAAAAATCTAAAACAAATAGTACATTGTCCCTGCACTCTAGTCTCAACTGGGTCTTTCTCAGAGTTAGCGTGCATGAGTTTATGATGAGTAAATATTTAGTTAACTAGAGTAGCACTGGTGGAGTTAATTAGTGTCACTATTGACTGTTAACTCGCTATTAGTTCTCTCAATCAGTTTGAGAACTAATTTAACTGAAATGACTCATGAAACTGAGTCTTCTATTTTACAACTCACAATTAACTCACACTAGACTCCTACAAAGTAGGGAGAACATATACATGACTTCCAAAAGACTTCCAACTCAAATTTCCTAACTTAAGTAAGTTTAATATGTAGGTTTTAACCCCATACAGAAATTACCTGCATACGAATTCTAAAATGCAGAAAATAAACAATGTGAGAGCATAACACATAAAACACATATACACAAAGATTTTTCCCTAGATCCCAAAACCGCGACTACCAACTTGATTTTTCATTATATTCCTTTTAATGTTGCAATACATATTTATACATGTTGAAGCATCCAATACCATGGACTGAAAACCATCGCGTCGAAAACCATGGACCAAAAACCGTCGCATCCAAAACCATGCACAAAACCATAGGTAGGTCTAGCCAACCTAATATAGGGTCCAAAAAAAAATTCCTCGGGGCACTACCCCGGACTCGTAGAGGGGGGCTAGCCACCCCACCTGTGACCCCCCCATTACACAATCAATGCAACGAATGGGGGGCTCCACCCCCCTCTAAACCCCTAGTTAACTATGTGGGCTAGTCTTGGAAAGAATATAACACAACCCAACATTCTCCCACTTGTTGTTTTCTTTCCATAGGGAGCTAGAGGAGAGCTTAGTCATTTATCCAGCTCTACAACGCCCATTGTTTCTCTACACCAAGAGAACTTCTCAGAGCTCACAGATTTGTCAATGCATCTGCAGTATTCTTCAAAGTGTCTGTTGAAAAATGGCAACAAGAAATTGCTAAAAATAGAAGTGCTAAAAATAGCACTGCTACAAATAGCAGTTTCGGTACCAGTGCTGGATTGGGAAACAGGCAATGAAAAATGGAAGTGATAAAAATAGAAGTTCTATTTTTAGCAGTTCAATGTGGATTCCTATTTTAGTTAGTCCCTGGACTAGAAATAGGAAGTAAAATTCGAATTGATATTAACATCAGTTTGTAAATTAATTAATTAATTAATTCAGTTTCAGTTAATTAGTTAAGGAATTATGAACTTGAAGTCTATGTGAGGACATGCAACAATTTCTCCTTTGATTGAGGGATTTAACCATCAGTTAAAGGATGAGGATGAGTTGTAGTTAGTTGGCTCAGTTAACTGAGTCAAGTCTAGTTAGATTAATTTAACAAGTTGTTAAATTAATGAGATTCAGTTTGTTAATGCTTGCATGCATGTAACAACTGGTATTTTCAGATAACTGAAGATTCACTCATGGATAACTCATGCATGTCAGTTCAGACAGAGACCCAGTTGAGATTAGATGGAGGGATATTGTACTATCAGTTGTTATGATATTCCTTGTGAATATTCCTTGCATGCAGAAGGAATATTATTCCTTATGGATTGCGTAGTTGGACCTGAGGTTACAGTAGGTATGATGTGGCCAATTCACACATGTTATGACATTGGACCCCAAACAAAACTTCACAAGGAAATAGGAGCTTGGAAGACTTGTGGAGCCTATATATACAGGCCTAGATAGTCCATGAGCTATGTCATCAGAGTACAAAGAGAGAAGGATAGCTTTTGAGCTGATTCTTTTTGTGTGTTGTTGAGGATTTCCACTTGATTGATAATACAGAGATGGGGTTTTAGGCTGGTGCTTTCCCTAGGTTATATCTTTTGTGTTATGGTTGATGACTTGTCATTCTCAGTTATATCTATTCATGCTTGATGTTGCTCATGTTCAATTAAGATTCCGCTAAGTTTATGGTAGGTGTAGATCTAGTATTATTCTTTAGTACATTGCATATATCAGCTAGATCTGCAGGTGAAATTTCTACATGATATCAGTGAGCTAGCTTATTTGTAGAGAAAATTCTACATGGTATCAGAGCACAAGTGATCAAGGAAGAACAATATACAAGAAGGGAGAAGTTGAAGTTTGTGGTTTCTGAATATTGAACTGTGTTCTTATCACATCTATTTCACCGATGGCGTTCTATTTTTTGAGACTCGAATATGCCCTTGATGGCAGTTCGAATTATATAGCTTGGAAGGATTGCATGGAGGTAGTATTAGAAGATAATGGTCCAAAGGACTTCATTGATCAAGAAGTCTAGACGCTGACTGATGCTACTCAACTAGCGGAATGGAAGGAGTGTGTGGCTAGATCTAGGAGAATCCTCCTAGAGGGAGTTCGAGATCACAATGTCTCGAGCCTCCATGGGAAGGAGACTCCATTTTTGATGTTGAAAACAATGAAATATCTTTATCAGAATAGCAGTGATCGAAGGAAGCTAGAATTGAAGGACAAAATTTGAAAGATCAAGTGTGAAAAGGATGACACAATCTCTATGTATCTGAAAAAGCTCACCTCATGCAGGGATGAGCTTGGAAGTGTAGGGATCATGACAGCTGATGATGACATGGTGAGTCTTGCACTCCTCAGTCTTCCTAAGAGTTGGCATAGCTACTAGGACTCGGTTAATGGAAGAGAGAAACTACCAAATTGGGAACGACTTTGGTCGGATTTGATGCAGGAGGAGATAAGAGGAAGCACCAGAGACAGTTCTTCATCCATGGAGGATGAAGAGAACTATGCCTTAGCAAGTAAGGTGAAGAAAGGGAAGGAGAAGGTTTCTCTTTTTGAGTATAGTTCTTCCCATGGTGGGAAGAAGTTTGACAAATCGAAAGTGCGATTCTTTCGTTGTCATGAGGTGGGCCATTTTGTTACAAATTGTCCACAGAGGAAATCTAAGAAGGGATCCAGGGAAGGATCTGAAGGTGAGGCACTTGCTTCACAGTTCGAGTTGGAGTTCACACTATTCGCATGCATGGTTTCATCCATGGTGAGAAGTGGTTGGTTTCTTGATAGTGGAGCTTCTTTCCACATGACTGGCGACAAGAGTTTGTTAAGTACCTTGGAGGACAAAGATCTCCAGAGACTCATAGCGATGGGTAATGATGAAAAGTATAGTGTCTCAGGTGTGGGCACGGTTATTTTTTCAGAGGGAGCATGGAGCTCGTCTTACCTTGACTGGTGTCAAGTATGTACCAGGACTAAAGAGAAACTTAGTGTCGATCATGATGCTGGAAGACAGAGGCTATGATGTAGTCTTCAAGAAGGGAAAGGTTTTCCTTAGACACATCATCACTAGACAGGTGAAGCAGATTGGTTCACGAGTCAAGAACCTGTATGCTCTTGAGGTTCAAGATGCATGCAAAGCCTTGAGCAGCAAGGCAACTGATGGTGACTTGGTGGTTGAGAGGGAGAGTATATTACCTCTCAACATGTAGCACTAAAAGAAGTCTCAGATAATTGTAGAGGAGCCATGATTGGTGCAGTAGCTTCAAGAGGTTGTGGAGTAGCCACAACTAGAGAAGCTGAGAGGAGATCAAGTAGAGACATCTACTCATGTAGAGACCTCCAGTAGGGGGAAACTTTGAGCCAGGTGAGTTGAGGGATCACATGCAACCATACCTCTAGGTAGGAGGTGGGGCAATGTGGAGTGATTGTCCCAAGGAGGAGGAGCAGGATCCTTGAGGTACCCAACCTCTTTGATTCAACTTTGCTACGGGAGCCTCGATGAGGAGTAGCAGAACTAACTAATTGGGTAGAGACAGATGCAGATGGAGTGGTGGAGAGAGCTACAGTGCAAGGAATCCCAGGATAGCGCAGAGTGAGCAGGCTACAGCAATGAGAGAGGCATAAGTGTGTTGCACAGTGCAGGGTAGCACAGAGAGGTGTGCAATAGTGCGAGATGCATGGAGATGTTGCAGTAGCGTAGAGGTTAGAGAGGGAGAACTTGTCAGCAGCAGGTAGAGCTTTAGCATCAGAGTATGTTTCTAGCCCAACAGAGAGGCCAGTTGGGAGTTTTTTTTGTTCCAAGAGTTGCTGGAGCAACCACAATTGGTAGATGTGTTGCATGCAGAACATTCTAAAGGTACAACATCGGGTTCGAGAGGAAGCCTTTCTTGTTGAGAGGGAGTGTTGAAAAATGGAAACAAGAAATTGCTAAAAATAGCACTACTAAAAATAGTAGTTTGGGTACCAGTGCTGGATTGGGAAAACAGGGAATGAAAAATGGAAGTGCTAAAAATACAAGTTCTATTTTTAGCAGTTCAGTGTGGATTCCTATTTTAATCAATCCCTGGACTAGAAATAGGAAGTAAAATTTGAATTTGATATTAGCAACAGTTTGTAAATTAATTAATTAATTCAGTTTGAGTTAATTAGTTAAGGAATTATGAACTTGAGGTCTATGTGAGGACATGCAACAATTTCTCCTTTGATTGAGGGATTTAACCATCAGTTAAAGGATGAGGATGAGTTGTAATTAGTTCGCTCGGTTAACTAAGTCAAGTCTAGTTAGATTAATTTAAAAAATTGTTAAATTAATGAGATTCAGTTTGTTAATGCTTGCATGCATGTAACAACTGGTATTTTCAGATAACTGAATATTCACTCATGGATAACTCATACATGTCAATTCAGACAGAGACCCAGTTGAGATCAGATGGAGAGACATTGTACTATCAGTTAATAGGATATTCCTTGTGAATATTCCTTACATGAAAAAAGAATATTATTCCTTAAGGATTGCGTAGTTGGACCTAAGGTTACTGCAGGTATGATGTGGCCAATTCACACATGTTATGACATTGGACCCCAATCAAAACTGCGCAAGGAAATAGGTGCTTGGAGGACTTGTGGAGCCTATATATACAAGCCTAAATAGTCCATGAGCTACATCATGATAGTACAAATAGAAAAGGATAGCTTTTGAGCTGATTCTTTTTGTATGTTGTTGAGGATTTCCACTTGATTGATAATACAAAGATGGGGTTTTATTTCCCCAGGTTATATCTTCTGTGTTATGGTTGATGACTTCTCATTCTCAGTTATATTTGTTCATGCTTGATGTTGCTCATCTTCAATTAAGATTCCGCTAAGTTTATGGTAGGTATAGATCTAGTATTATGCTTTAATACATTGCATATATTAGTTGGATCTGTAGGTGAAATTTCTAAATGATATCAGTGAGCTAGCTGATTTGTAGAGAAAATTCTACAGTGTCCACCTTTACTAGTAACACCTTTTTGTCTTGTATCATATCCCTCACAAAGTGATACTAAACATCAATGTGCTTTGTGTTTGAATGATAAGTAGGGTTCTTTGCCAAGAAAATTGCACTTTGGCTGTCACAGTCTATCCTTATAGCTCCATGTACTAACCCCATACTTGAACACAATCTCTACAACCAAACTACTTCCTTGCTTGCATGAGTGGCTGCCTGTTAGGATATTCCGACACATAGGATATAGTTAAGTTCAACTTGGTCTAGTATAGAGTTAGGTTAGAGTTAGGTAAAGTGTGTTTCTTTACCATTGTACATTTTGTAACTTACAATCCGACGGTCACGATATGTAGTGATCCGACGGTTCACTCTCACCTCGGTATTACCGACACTTGATCCGTGGCTTGACACCCGATTGGTCCATGAGTTCTATTTAAAGCGCATGGAGGGTCATTGTTCGGGTAATCCGTGCATGAGAGAAGCTTATGTAAATTTTCATTCTTTGATTAATAAATTGTCTGTACCCACGTTGGGACAGGCCGTGGACTGTTTCCCTCCTTGCACTCTGAGGGTTTTAACCACGTCAAAAATACTGGTGTATTGATTTGAGATCTGGTTGTGAGCGGTGTCCTCTTGGTATTCTTTCTGAGGAACTTACCCTGTAAATTCCTACATGGTATCAGAGCTATTTGAGGGCCGCGTCCGTTGGTGATCCAAATCTGAAGCCGGTAGAACTGCATGCGGCTGTCGTTTCCTAGATCTGCTGTTTCTGACTGCTTTCGGGCCGAGAGGACTGCTCTGTTGCGTTCGGAGCATCTGTTTCAGTGAGGAACCCCTTTCGTTTCACGCGAAAAGGTTTCCGGTAGCCCTAGCTGCGTCATTTTTCAGATCGGGAGGTATACAGTGTATTTTTTGCAGTTTACTGTCATTTTCTCTCTGCTTATTTCGGTTTCGGTTTATTTAGCCTTTTTTTTCCGGATCTATACCTTTCATTTCTGCGTATGCTCTTTGCCCTGCGACTCTGTGCGATCTGGGCAAATCAGAAACAGAAAGAAAGGATTTTTCTCATGCGTATGCTCTTTTCCCTGCACCTTAGTGTGATCTCGGAAAATCAGAAACATTGAGAAAAATATTTAGTTTTTCGGCTAAAAGCTAACTTTGAGATTTTTTTTAAAATTTCTAGTTTTTTGGCTAAAGCTAACTTCGAGCCGTAAGGTTCGTTTTTCTTTGGATATTCGTGTTGGGTTTTGTGTTTTGTGTTTTGTAGGGGAAAAGAGTCTTCCCAAGGAAAGCACGCAAATCGAGGCCACCCTCTCTCTCTCTCTCTCTCTCTCTCTCTCTCTCTCTCTCTCTCTCTCTCTCTCTCTCTCTCTCTCTCTCTCTCTCTCTCTCTCTCTCTCTCTCTCTCTCTCTCTCTCTCTCTCTCTCTCTCTCTCTCTCTCTCTCTCTCTCTCTCTATGGAAATTTTCAAAGACCTTTTAAGAGAGTAGAGGTCTTGGGTTCAAGTCTCCATTTTGTGGGGGCGGATTTTTTCATTCCCGCACATTCGCGCACTTTGCCGGCAACGTCAACAATTTTTTTTCAAAAAGCCATAACTTCTTCATCCGGAAGCCTTTTTCAGAGCCGTTTTTTTTAAAACCGCCTATTTTTTCGAGATCTATCCATTGGACCACTTACTTTTAGCATCTTCAGCTTCAGTTGTTTTTCAAAAAATGGAAAGTCCATGCCAAGTCATTCTTGACAGCACTAACTACTTCCAATGGGTAGCCTACATGGGAGATTTACTTAGAAGTAAAGGTCTCTTCAGAATAGCCACAGACCAAGAGAAGAAACCCAAAGATGAAGACAAGGCCGAAAAATGGGAAAATCGACAAGATCAAGCACGTGGTTTGATAGGAATGTCTGTTTCTCCTGATCTTAGATTCCACATTGCAGAAATTGAAACTCCTCATGAAGCATTAGAAAAACTTGCTAAAGTTTTTGGGATTAAAAATGAAATTAGAGCCCATCAACTTGAGAATGAGTTGCTTACTTTGGATCCTAATAATTTTTCTTGCATTGAAGATTTCTTGTCCAAATTCAAGACCCTTAGATATCTCTTGGAAGGTGTTAAAGTTAAGAAAGAAGATGGTAACCTTATTTATTCCATCCTTACTAAGTTGGGACCAGCCTACTCTGTATTTGTTTCCACTTTCCATTCTACCAGGGAAGCTTTCATTTGTCAAGGCAAAGACTACAAGCCCCCTTCCTTTGACTCCTTTTGTGATTCCTTAATAAGAGAACAAGAAAAACTCTTACACCTTGGTCTTCTTAATCTTGGAAACTCTTCCTCGAAAGCGTTAGCCGCCCAGCAGCAACCAAATTCAAAGAATCCTAAGAAGTCTTATCCTCAAAGGAATGGTCCTAAACCAACTCAGCCTCAAGATGAAAGATCATTTCAGCAATATGACAAGACCAATAAAAACAAATGGAAGAAGACTGACCGACATTGTAACTTTTGTAATCGAGATGGCCACTTAGAATCTAAATGCTTTAAGAAGATGGAAGCCTTGGAAGCCGCAATGAAGAAACATAACATCCATCTGGAGCCTACTTCAACTTCAACTTCCGGAACGACATTTTCTGCATGTCATCGTCAATCATCTCAGTCTGGTTATGCATTAAATGTATCTTCTTCTTCTTCTCATTCTCATGAGTGGCTCATTGATTCTGGAGCCTCTTGTCACATGGCCAAAAACCAAGCCATGTTTTCTTCTTTAAATGATTGTAACACCAAAAATATATATGTTGGTGATGATAGATCTCTTAATGTTGTAGGGACTGGAACTGTTCATCTAGACAATGGTCAGTTCAATGATGTATTATGTGTTCCAAACTTATCCTGCAACCTTCTATCTGTCTATCAGATAACTCATTCAGGTGAAGGTAAAATTGTTGAATTTTCACCTCATGATGTTGTAATCAAGGATCTAAAAGATCCTAAACAGATTCTAGCTACTGGTCTTGCTGATGATTCCAAAAGGTTGTATAAGTTTCACAACTTTGGGTCATCCCATCTTCCCTCAGTATTTGTTGCTCATAATGATGAAGTGAGCAAACTTTGGCATGAGCGGTATGGTCACTTAAACTATCGCTCCCTTCAGCATCTATGTAAAGAAAACATGGTGACAGGTCTTCCTATGGTATCTTGCAAAGATGGTGTTTGTTCCGGATGTGTACTCGGAAAACATCATCGGGACAGTTTTGACAAACGTGCCTCTTGGCACGCCTCAGCCCCTTTACAGCTTGTGCACAGTGATTTATGTGGTCCTCTTCCTGTTGCTTCATTCTCTGGCTGCAAGTACTTCTTAACTTTCATTGATGATTTCTCCAGACGCACTTGGGTATACTTCTTAAAACTCAAGAGCGAAGTATTTACCACCTTTTTGGCCTTCAAAGCATTCGTTGAAAAACAATCTGGACATCAAATTCTTAAGCTAAGAACTGATAATGGTGGAGAATATGTTAAAAATGCATTCATCAACTTTTGCACCGAAAATGGAATTCAAATGCAACATACTGTTCCATACACTCCACAACAAAATGGTGTAGCTGAAAGGAAAAATCGCACCTTAAAGGAAATGGCTAATTGTATGCTGCAATCTAAAGGACTCAGTCTTAGTTTTTGGGCCGAAGCAATTAATTGTGCAAATTATATAATCAATCGCACTCCTACTAAGGTTCTAGAGAATATCACTCCAGAAGAAGCCTGGAGTTCCATTAAACCAGATGTAAGTCACTTTCGTGTGTTTGGAAGTGAAGCATGGGCCCATATTCCAGATGAAAAGCATAAAGCCTTAGAACCTAAGAGTGAGAAATGTACTTTTGTTGGATATTCTGAAGATGTAAAAGGCTATAGACTTATTCCATTTAAGTCCAAAAATGTTATCATTAGAAGAGATGTAAAATTTGATGAAAATAAATCGGCCTGCGAGCCTAGTCCGGCGGATGTGCCACCTCTTCCTATCTCTTCTATCTTTGAAAACATTTCTTCTTCTGATGATGAAAGCGAGGATGATAATCCTTCCCCACCTTCTCAGGATCCTCAACTTCCAAGATGGGTCCGTGCTACTCGGGATGCAGCAGGTGATCTTGCCGGTGATCCTACAGATCAGCGACGTACACGTTCTCAGTTTGAAAGAGCCTCTTCTTTACTGGCTCAAGCTCCAGTAAATCATGATCCTGACACTTTTGCAGAAGCTTCAGGCCATCCACATTGGGAAACAGCTATGAATGAAGAATATCATTCATTGATGACAAATGATACATGGGATCTTGTTCCTCTACCAAAGGGACGCAAACTTGTTAGATGCAAATGGGTTTACAGAACCAAGTATGGACCAGATGGGAAAGTTGATAAACATAAAGCTCGTCTAGTTGCTAAGGGCTTTTCACAGGTTGAAGGCATTGACTACACTGAAACCTTCTCTCCAGTTGCCAAAATGAACTCTATCCGCCTTGTTCTTTCCCTTGCTGCCTCTTTAAAATGGGAAGTCCATCAAATGGATGTTAAATCTGCCTTCTTGCATGGTGACTTGCAGGAAGAAATCTATATGGAACAACCCATTGGCTTCATACAAACAGACTCCAGCCTCGTTTGTCGACTTAAGAAATCCCTTTATGGCCTCAAGCAAGCTCCTCGAGCTTGGTATGCCAAAATGGATAGCTTTCTTTTAGAATCTGGCTTTTCTAGGTGTCATTCTGACAATACTGTCTACACCAAGAAAGTGGGCAACTCTCTCATCATCCTTGTTCTTTATGTTGATGATCTTATTCTTACTGGTAGTGATCCCAACCTTATAAACCATGTGAAGTCCAGCCTTAAAAAGAAATTTGAAATGACAGACTTAGGACACTTACACTATTTTCTCGGTCTTTAAGTCTTGCAATCCCAAGAGGGTATTTTCCTTTCCCAGTCCAAGTATGCTTGTGATATTCTTCGTCATTTTCACATGGAAGACTGTAAGCCAGCCACTTCTCCCTTTCAGTCTGGAGTCAAACTTTCAGTCTCTTGTACTTCTCCTGAAGTTGATGCTACCTTATACCGTCAACTTGTCGGAAAACTCTTGTATTTAACCCATACTCGTCCTGATCTTTCCTTTGCTGTTGGCCTTGTTGCTCGTTTTATGCAAAACCCCCGTGAAAGTCATTGGAAAGCAGCTAAAAGAATACTTCGTTATGTTCGAGGTACAGTACAGTTTGGGATTCATTACAGTGCCAAAGCAGCTCCTCTGTTAGTTGGTTTCACTGATTCTGATTGGGCTGGTGACCTTGATGATCGGAAGTCTACTGCCGGTTATGTCTTCACTCTTGGTTCAGGACCTATTACATGGGCTTGTAAGAAACAGGCTGCCATTTCTCTTTCATCAGCAGAAGCAGAGTATCGTGGTGCCGTGGAAGCTAGTAAGGAAGCCTTGTGGCTTCGTCAGATCCTATCAGAGTTTGGCTTTGAGCAGCAGCATCCAACCACACTTTGGTGTGATAATCAAAGTGCCATTCAGCTATGCAAAGATCCAGTCCAGCATCAGCGCAGCAAACACATTGAACTACACATGCACTTCATCAGAAAGCTCATTCATGACCATGTTCTTGAAGTGCAATATTGTCCAACAGATGATCAGGTTGCAGACATCTTCACAAAGGCTCTCACAGAGGCGAAGTTCACTAAACTTCGATATATGCTTGGAGTTCAGGAAGTTGTCACTAAGGGGGGATAGGCTCTAGTGCCTCCTTCCTTCTCCTATTGTGTCATATTTGTAAATCCTTCAATCCTATCCCAAGTTGTTCTTAAGGGGGGATGTTAGGATATTCCGACACCTAGGATATAGTTAAGTTCAACTTGGTCTAGTATAGAGTTAGGTTAGAGTTAGGTAAAGTGTGTTTCTTTACCGTTGTACATTTTGTAACTTACAATCCGACGGTCACGATATGTAGTGATCCGACGGTTCACTCTCACCTCGGTATTACCGACACTTGATCCGTGGCTTGACACCCGATTGGTCCATGAGTTCTATTTAAAGCGCATGGAGGGTCATTGTTCGGGTAATCCATGCATGAGAGAAGCTTATGTAAATTTTCATTCTTTGATTAATAAATTGTCTGTACCCACGTTGGGACAGGCCGTGGACTGTTTCCCTCCTTGCACTCTGAGGGTTTTAACCACGTCAAAAATACTGGTGTATTGATTTGAGATCTGGTTGTGAGCGGTGTCCTCTTGGTATTCTTTCTGAGGAACTTACCCTGTAAATTCCTACACTGCCATGTATTCTACATCTGTAGTTAATAGATTGTTTCTTACTCATCCAACTTACTACACCTCCAAATAGGTTAAACACATGCCCACTTGTAGATATTCTCTGATCCAGATCTTTAGCCCAGTCTGCATCAACAAAGCCACAAATATCCAACACTCTATCCAATCCTGGTCTTCCTTGGTAGCACAAACCATAATCACTAGTGCCACGCAAATACCTGAAAACCCGCTTCACTACTATCCAATGCTCTTTTCCTGGTTTTGTCATAAACCTGCTTAATACTCCCACTATATGTGCAATTTCTGGTCTAGTACATACCATTGCATACATTAGGCTACCAAATGCACTTGCATATGGAACACGAGACATGTCCTCTTCCTTTTCTTGTGTCTTGGGAAATTATTCAGCAGATAACTTCACACCTACAGGAATAGGAACCTTCACCTGTTTACTATCTTGCATATTAAACCTCTACAATATTGTCTCAACATACTTCCTCTGGTTTAACTAGAGCTTCATCTTTGCCTGATCTCTTTTAATTTCCATGCCCAAAATATAGTTTGCGGCACCAAGATCTTTCATGTCGAATTTGGAGGACAATTGGGTCTTCAAATCCTGGATAATTTCTTTGTCATTTCCAACCAGCAACATATCATCCACATACAAGAACAAATAAATAACATAGTCACCAATTAATTTAAAATACACACAATGATCTTCTTTTCTTCTGGTGAAGCAAAGTCCCCATATAAATGTATCAAATTTTTGATACCACATCATTGGTGACTATTCTAACCCATACAGAGACTTCTTTAACTTGCATACCAGTTCTTTCTTACCATTCACCACAAAACCTTCAGGTTGCTTCATGTATATCTCCTCTTCCAAATCCTCGTGAAGAAATTATGTTTTCACATCCATCTATTCTACCTCAAAATCAAAATTAGCAACAACAAATAGAAGTAATCTAATAGAAGCTACCTAGGCAACAAGAGAAAAAATATCACCAGAGTCAATTCCCGACACCTTGGAATAACCTTTTGCTACCAACCAAGCTTTGTATTTCTCCACCTTTCCTTCTACATTTGTCTTCTTCTTAAACACCCATTTGCTGCTAATGGGTTTCCTTCCAGCCAACAACTCCACCAGATCCCAAGCCTCATTTTTGTTCAAAGATGCCATTTCATCAACCATGCCTCTTTCCATAGTTTTTCGTCCTCTGAATCTACTGCTTCCTTCACAGTTCTGGGATCATCATCAGTAATAGATAAAGCAAAATTTGAATAGAAGGTAGATGGACTATACCTTTCTGGCTGCCTTCTTTCTCGAATTGATCATCTCACACCCAAAGTTTGTGGCTCTTCATCTTCTGATTCCTCCTCTGTTGTAGATTCTCATTCTTCCTCCTTTAGCTCAAACTCTATCTTCTAAGGTTCCTTTGATGGGACTTCATGTTTATTAACATCTTTCACCTCTCTGAACACCACATCTTGGTTGTACACAACCTTCCTTGTTACTGGGTTCCAAAGCTTATAACCCTTTAAACCATCCTTATACCCAGTAAATATGTACTTTTCAGATTTACTATCCAACTTGGTTCTTTTCTCCTTTGGAACATGTATATATGCATCACATCCAAATACCCTCAAATGCGAAAGAGAGGGTTTCTTACTAGACCATACCTCTTGTGGAGTCTTATCCTCCAATGCTGATGAAGGTGATCTATTGACCAGGTAACATGCTGTCTCCATCGCCTCTACCCAGAATTCCTATCCTAACCTGGCACCACTGAGCATGCTTCTTGCCCTTTCCATCAACGTCTTGCTCATTCTTTCTGCAACTCCATTTTTCTCAGGTGTATATCAAGTATTCTTCTACCATGCTATACCACACTTCTTACAAAATTCTTCAAATTCCTTACTACAAAACTCTCCACCGTTATTTGTCCTCATCACCTTTATCTTCTTCTTTGTCTGGTTTTCCACCAAAGCCTTAAATTCTTTAAACCTGTTAAAGACTTCATATTTCTTCTTAAGGAAATATATCCATGTATTCCTTGAGAAGTCATCTATAAATGATACATAGTACACAGACCTACCTAGTGATGGAACCTTCATAGGTCCAAACACATCACTGTGCACAAGTTTTAATATTTGTTTCACCCTCTTACCATTAGAGGGGAAACTTACATGATTCTGCTTCCCATATATGCAATTTTCACAAAAATCAAAATCGAGAGAGCTATTACTCATACCTTCTACCATACCTTTACCATAAAGTATTCGAAGGTACAACATGCTCCAATATTTCCAAGCCTTTGATGCTACAACATGCTCTTCTCTCCAAAGACCACTAGATTTTCTACTTCACTTTCAGTAACCACATAACTGTTGTATGCATCAACAACAATGCTACCTTGCAGCTTGTACAGAGTTCCAATCCAAACTCCCTACATCAATACCAGTGCTCCCCGAACCATCTTGCAGGTATCTTTCTCAAACACTGTTTTTACTCCTGCATCATCCAGCTTGCTTACAAAAATTAGATTTCTGGCCAATGCAGGAATATGAAAAACACCCGAAAGTGTTCTAACCCTTCCACCTTGCAACTTCAACTTTACTTTTCCACAACCAATGATTCTAGCCTTCCTATCATCCCCTAAGAAGACATCACCACCATCGTATTTCTCATACTCACAAAATCACTCTCTATGGGGAGTGAAGTGAAAGGATGCACCTAAGTTAATAAACCATGCCTCATGATCTACATGTGTACTTGAAGAAGCCAAGTACACATCCCCACCTTCATCTAAGGTGGTTTTTGCCTCTGCAGAAGGAGCATCATCAGATCCCTTTCTTTTGTCAGGAGCTTTAAATTTACATTCCCTTTTGTAGTGCCCTTCCTTTCAGCATTTCCAGCAAACTAACTTTACATGTTTTCCTAGAGATTTAGATCTTCCTCTAGATTTAGATGTCCCACTCGATGACTTTTTTTTGTTTCTGTTTTAGGACTATCCTCGTACAGACAAGGCATCACCATTTTGGCTCTCCATATTTTTCCGTCTCATCTCCTCCATCAACAAGGATGAGACTATTTCATCAAACTGTAAGGCAGTTGCATTACTACCTATTGCAATAACCAGAATATCCCACGAATCTGGTAGAGAACACAAAAAACTAATGCACTTATCTTCATCTAAAATTTTAATATCAACAGACAATAATTGACTTACCACAGTATTAAATGTGTGTAGGTGCTCTGTCACCAAGTCTCCCTCTTTCATCCTTAGGTTATACAGCTTTTTCCGTAGGAACAGTTTATTCGCCACAGACTTATATTGGTACAAAGTCCCTAACTTGTCCCACAAAGCCTTCGTCGTAGCTTCTCCTGATACATTCAGCAATACTGAATCTGAGACACACAATCCTATTGTGCTCTTTGCCTTTTGATCCAACTCCTTCCATTCTTCATCGGACACTCCCGTTGGTTTAGTACCTGGATTTACCATGATCCACTTATCTTTATCCACCAACAAATCCTCTATCTTGAGTTTCCATAACTCAAAACTTTGACCATTAAATTTCTCTATCTCTATCTTTCCACTGCTCGCCATCTTCTTTCACCACTAGAACCGATCTCGCAGATCTCCCACTGAACAGGCTCTACCACAGGCCTAAGTGAAACCCCTCAACAAGAAAGGTGACCCCTTGAAGCCAAAACAAATCTAATACCAAATGTAGGTTTTAACCCCATACAGAAATTACATGCATACAAATTCTAAAACATAGAAAATAAACAATGCAAGAGCATAACACATAAAACACATATACATAGAGATTTTCCCCTGGATCTCAAAATTGGGACTATCAACTTGATTTTTCACTATATTCCTTTCAATGTTACAATACATATTTATACATGCCAAAGCGTCCAATACCATGGACCGAAAACCATCGCATCCAAAACCATGGATTGAAAACCATCGGGTCCAAAACCATGCACAAAACCATAGGTAGGTCTGCCCAACCTAATATAGGGTCCAAAAACAATTTCCCCTGGGCGCTACCGAGACCCCGTAGAGGGGGGCTACCTAGCCCCCTCAAACCCCCTGGATAAGGGGGGTTGTCGCCCCCACTACGCAATCGACACAACGAAGGGGGGGCTCCACCCCCCCTCTAACCCCCAAGTTAACTATGGGCTAGTCATGGAAAGAATATAACACAACCCAACATAATAAACTTAATTAACTAATTTTAAGTTGTTATGAGAATAGAATTCAAATTTAATTCACAATTTAATTCAAGGACAAATTAAACTGGAATTTCTTGTTGCCATTTCTCAACACTCCCTCTCAACAAGAAGGGGATTATCAACTACCCCAATCCTATCTCGGTGAAACTCAAATTTACATCTTGACAATGCCTTTGTCAAGATGTCAGCATCTTGCTCCTCCATGGGAATGTAATCTAACATCATGATCCACCTCAATACAAAATCTCTGAGATGATGATATAGGATATCAATATGCTTGGACCGATCATGAAAGACTGTATTTTCAGAGAGTTTGATACAACTTTTATTATCACAATAAATCACTGTCGAATCCATCTGCTGACCAAACAAACCAACCAAGATATTCCTCATTCAGATAGCCTCACATGCTGCCTTACTTGCAGCCGTGTACTTTTCCACTGCCGAACTGAGTGCAACTGGTCTCTATTTCTTATTGTAGCAAGAAATTGTTGTTGACCCAATACTAAAGATCCCTCCTGATGTGCTCTTCTTTTCAGATGAACCCCCTGCCTAATCTGCATCAATGAAGTCTTGAAGCTTCACTCCCTCTATCTGTTTGTACCATAACCGAAACCAAGTAGTGCCTCTGAGGTATCTCAATACATGCTTTACCTCCTTCCAATATAGCTTGGTTGGCCTAACCATCACTTAACTAAGCTAGTTAACTGCATAGCACATATCTGGTCATGTGTTCAGCAAGTACATGAGTGATCCCACAAGCTGCCTGTAAACAACAATTTCCACTACTTCCCTTGAAGTAGCATCCTCCTTCCTCCAATTACTAGCTAGAGGAGTCTCCATGGGTTTACTGCTCTCCATGCAAAATCTCCTAAGTATCTTGTTGGCATACTTGCCCTGAGATACAAACAACTCCGCATCTCCCTACCATACCTCCATGCCAAGAAAGTAATGTGTGAGCCCCATGTCCTTCATCTCAAACTCTCTTGTAAGGTCCTCCTTGCATGATTTAATGAGCTTCTCATCACCTGTCAGTATAAGATCATCTACATAAATTACAGTGATCAACAGCTTACGTTCCACCACTATGTGATATAGGTTCACATCTGCTTCACTCTTCGTGAAGACCAACTCAGTGAGGTAGCTATTTATCCTAGTGTACCAAGCACGTGATGCTTGCATTAGCCCATACAATGGTCTGTTGAGTCAGCACACATGCGACTCATGGTCCAAGGTTTGAAAACCTTTAGGTTGCTCTATGTACACCTCTTCCTCAATCATGCCATTGAGGAAGGAAATCTTCACATCCATCTAATGGATCTTCCAACCCATCTATCCTGATAGTGCCAAAATAGATATGATTGATGAGTACCTTACAACAGGAGCAAAGGTATCATCATAGTCAATCCCCTCTACCTGTGAAAATCCATGAACCACAAATATGGCCTTATGCTTCTCCACACTACCATTTGCAACTTGCTTTACCTTGTAAATCCAAAGGGAGCTCACAACTGACTTGTCTTGTGTCTCGAGACCACATCCCAAACACTGTTTCGAACTATGGAGTCATACTCCTCCACCATTGCATCAACCCAAACTGGCTATTCCACTGCTTCCTGAAAGGAAGATGTCTCTATCACAACACATTCAACCATAAGTGCCATGTATCCAGTGTACCTCTATGGTGACCTCCTTTATCTGCGATGAGATGAGGGTGCTCCAACATTCTCCCATGCATCATCCAATAATTTGTCAACCTCTTTAGTTTGCTTTCTTCCCTCTCTGGAAGACTCTACATGAGTGGATTTCTCCACTATCTAAACCTCTCCATGTGGCTGCTCGACATCAATCTGAGGCCCCTCAACCTTAGGAGCTAAAAGCTCCTCATCTACATGTAGCTCAAGCTCCCTCTCAAAGGTACTTGCATGGCCTTCTCCTCATCGAACCTGATATCCTTGTGAACCACTGTCATCTGACTGGTCGGCATGTACACCCAATAGTTGTGAGGTGTATCAGTGTACCCCACAAATATCCCCAACTCTGCTGTTGGCTCAAACTTCTTCCATGCATCTTTAGTAACATGACAATATACCGATGACATAAAAATCCTGAAGTGACCAACATCTGGCCTCTTACTGGAATAAGACTCCTTTGGTGTCTTCATCTCAAGAATCTAATGTTGGCCATGGTTCTAGACATAAAACATTGTGTTGCATGCCTCAGCCCACAAGTGTAGTGGTAGGCCGTAATCATGCAACATCTCCCTTGCTGCCCCTACTATGCTCCTGTTCTTCCTCTTGGCGACCCCATTTTGTTGAGGGTTATGGGGTGCCATCAACTCTTGTTTATCCCTTCCACTGCATAGAAGTTCTTAAACTCATTGGAGACATACTCACCATTGTTATCACTCTGTAGTGATTTAACCTTCTTGCCAGAGTCTTTCTCTACCAATGCTTTAAACTCACAAAACTTTATGAAAGTTTTATCTTTTCTCTGCATAAAAAGTACCAAAAATTTACGAGAATAGTCATCAACAAATATAACATAATACCTGTGTTTGGCCATGGATGTTGTCGAGAATGATCCTCACACATCTGAATGGACTCTCTCCATAATAGACTCTACTCAACTGTCTCTATCTCCAAAGGAAGACTTGGTGTATTTTCCCAATGTACAACCCTTGCATGTATCAACTTGCTCAAGCGTACCTTTGGGAAGACCGATAGAGATTTACTGTAATATCTTCAAATCCCCATGATGCAAGTGGCCCAATCATCTGTTCCACAACTCAATGGCATCTCGGCTCAACATCTTTTTCGCTTTTGAACTCAAAGCAGCACAATCCTCTACCTCAATCATATAAAGATTCTGAACTCGAATCCCTATCTTCTTTAGTTAACCTATGGCTATGTGTCGAAGGAACACATTTCCTTTTGAAAAGATCACATCATAGCCTCTATCCTCAAGCATGGAAATAGATACCAATTTCATTGTCACTCCGGGTACATGCATAACATTATTTAAGGTGAGTGGAGTCACATGCTCACTATGAAAAGTAATAGTGCCCAAACCAGTAACACTATTCTTACCATCTTCACCCATCTCGATATACATCTTGAGATATTTCTCCTCCAATTCACTGAATAACTCTTTGTCACTGGTGATGTGGAAAGAAGCTCCACTATCTAAGTACGAGACACTTCCCATCATTAAAGACACCATGTATGCAATGAGGAAAAAGTCCAATTCGAATTGGAAGGCAAAAGCCTCGTCGCTCCTCTTGAGGACTTCTTCTTGGACTTCTTCAGTGGAAAATTTGTAGCAAAGTGTCCCATCTTGTGACAATGAAAGAATTTAACTTTCTTCATGTCCTTCTTCTTACCTCCATGATAAGAATCTGGTTTGGAACGAGAAATTTTACCTTTCCCCTTCCTCGCTTTAATCGCTAAGGCACAATTCTCTTCATCATCAGCCTTTGATGAAGAGCCATCCCTAGTGTTCCTCTTTATCTCATCTTGTATCAAATCCGACCATCGTCATTCCCAATCTGGCAGCTTCTCCTTGTTGAGATTGCAACAAGATGATGGAGCTTAGTGAAAAGAGTCGCCTTCACTAAGTGGGCTCGCAGGCAAATTATGGTGCAAGTTCTATTTTTGATCACAGTGTGGTTGATCACAGTGTGAGTGATCACAATGTGAGTGATCACAATGTGGGTGACCAAAGTGTGGGTGACCACAGTGTGGGTGATCAAAGTCTATTTTTAGACTGGCTGTCAAGAATAGAAAAGTCAAATATTATTGTCTCATAATAATATTTGGACTATAAACTTGATCTTATTCTCTTGGAGCACTTCAGTTTCAGCTACAGATGTGGCCCATGCAGCTGTCAGAAGGAAGTACGCTTTTCTTATGAGTCAGTTGAGTTTTTGCATGCATGACTTCAGTTAGAACTCAATCAGTTGAGTTTGGTGGAGTTGATTGTGGAGTTGATGGAGTTGTGTTCAGTTTGACTTGGTTAAACTAGTTGTAGTTAGTCTAACTGCAAATAGACTAATGATGAGTTGTTAAACTAATTATTAACTCATAATACAACTATAGAATACATCAGTTAACTCAGTTGCATGTCAGTGCATCTTCAGTTCAGCAGGGACAGGTGTTAGAGAATCAGATTGCTATCAGTTGTGACTATAGTTGTGCATCAGATCTTGCACAATCAAAGGATTGAGTATGCCAATGAGTTTGCTCATGTATTTGCCCATTTTGTAGCTTCTGCTCATGTCTTACACATTGTGAGTGATTCTTTGGAGATGAAATATGAGTTTGGTAGACCATTCTCATTCATTCTTGAGCAGGTATTGAGCAGTGGAGGCAGGCAAGCAGTGGAATAGATTTGGAGATCAGATCTTAGCTATATTGTGTGTAACAGGTGGAGATGGTACTGGATTGCTTGTGATAAGCATTGTACTTTGTAATGTTACATGGTCTCAATCGTTATTATATAGATAGTGTGGGGTTTTTAGTGAGATGCTTTCCCCGGGTTACATACTGTGTTAATGTGTGAATGCTCTTGATGTTTTATTGTTATTGATGCTGCTATATTGATGATCAACTTAGAGGAGCTTATGTATTGTGTATGTATTCCGCAATAGTACATGATCAGGATAATCTCTGTTGAATATGTGTTAAATTATTCAAAATTTCTACATGGTATCAGAGCAAGCTAGATAATTGTAGAAAAAGTTTCTACATGGTATCAAAGTTGTTGATCATCAGATCTACTATTCAGGAAGTGCATACATTCTATTTCTTCAGGCAGAGTATGTAATCGGGCCAAGTAGCCTCTGGATTCATCCTTCCTTTTGGAAGGTGAGATATCTGGTGAATGCCCATACAGTCAATCTCTGTACGAGAAATATTGTGTTCTCACGAATTCTAGATCGGAAGCAGTTGAGTTGGAGCTGGTGGAAATTCGAATTTGCAGCAGTGTTGTTGAAAATGTCTTTCAACAGATTGCAAATGTTATTCCAAAGCAAGAGCGACCTGGCGCTCAAGGATAAACTCATAAAAAATAAAGGTGAGAATGGATCTTCATCTAAGGTATCTGATGAAGAGAATTGCACTTTGGCTGCCAAAGCAAAGAAGGGGAAGAACAAGAAAGCTTCTCATTCCAGTGCGAAAGGCAAGAAGCAGGACATGTCCAAGGTGAAGTGTTTCCACTATCACCAGCACGGACACTATGCCACTAATTGTCCGCAAAAGAAGAAGAACAAGCAGGCTGCTAGATCTTTAGCAGGAGAGGCTCTAGCCTCACAGTTTGAGCTTGATTTTTCATTGATCGCATGCTTGGTTTCAAGTGTGATGGGATCAGTGTGGTTCTTGGACAGTGGTGCATCTTTTCACATGACGGGAGATAGAGATTTGTTCTCTGATCTGGAGGACAAAGATCTTGGAGTGCACATCGAGATGGGCGATGATGGTAGATACAGTGCGACTGGTATCGGTACCATTTCCTTTGAGAGGGAGTCTGGTAAACCCTTCATATTGAAGGAAGTCATGCATGTTCCAAGATTGAATAAGAATCTTATCTTAGTGGCGATGTTAGAAGATAAGGGGTATGATGTTGTTTTCAGTGAGGGAAAGGCTTTCCTGCGCAGCAAGACAACTGGTGAGACCTGGAAGATAGGGGTTTGAGTGAGGAACCTTTATCAGTTGCATGTAGATGGATGCGTAGCAATGGCAGGCAAGGTAGAAGGATTGGTGAGCCAGGATGATGGTGAGTTGTGGCACAGGAGATTGGGTCACCTTCACCATGGAGCCTTGAAGATACTACAGCAGATCACTACAGGGCTTCCTAAAGGCACACTTGCGCAGTCAGATCAGTGCAAGGGGTGTACTTTGGGGAAGTTTGTGAAAGCCACCTTTCACGAGAAGGATAGTCGCGCCACGACGATCCTTGAGAGAATTCACACAGACGTGTGTGGACCTTTCTCAGTTGCTTCGACAACAAAACACAAGTATTATGTGATTTTTGTTGATGATTTCTCTCGTAAGTGCTGGATCTTCTTCATGCAGAAGAAGAGCGAGACATATTCAAAGTTCTGTGAATTCAAAGCACTGGTCGAGAAGGAGTCAAGGAAGAAGGTGAAGGCTCTTAGGATTGATAATGGTGGTGAATACATCTCGAACGAGTTCAAGGATTTCTGCAAGGCAGAAGGGATTCGTAGAGAGCTCATAGCTCCCCATAACCCACAGCAGAACGGGGTAGCTGAGTGGAAGAACAGAACGATTATGGGTGTTGCACGGGAAATGTTGCATGATCAGGGCCTACCCCTTCACTTGTGGGTGAAAGCATGCAATACAGCAGTTTATGTGCAGAACCGTTGTCCTCATAGGATACTTGGCATGAGTACACCTAAGGAGACTTATTCTGGTAAGAAGCCTGATCTTTCTCATTTGAGGATTTTTCGTGCTAACATTTACATGCATGTGATGAAGGATGCCAGGAAGAAGTTGGAGCCAACCGCAGAGGTTGGGATATTTGTGGGGTACACTGATACGCCCCACAACTATTGTGTGTATTTTCCAGACAGTGGTAAAACTGTCGTGCGACGGGATATAAAATTTCAGGAGGAGAAAGCCATGAAGTGTTCGCTTGAGAGGGAGCTACACTTGCATGCAGCTGAGGAGCTATTAGTTCCTAAGGATGAGCTTCAGGACGTGGATCAGCCATAGGATGAGGTTCATGGAGTGGAAGAGACCACTCATGCAGTGCTAACCATCAGAGGGTGAAAGCGCTTGACAGAAGCTGAGCGTCTGGCTCAAGATGCAGAGAAAGTTGTAGGACCACCTATAGCCCAATGCAGGCAGAGACAATCACCTGATCGGTACACTGGATACATGGCTCTTATGAGCAAGTGTGTTGTGACTGAGCCATCCTCTTTCGAGGAAGCTGTGGAGGATCCCGCATGGGTAGACGCCATGGTGGAAGAGTATGATTCTATTGTCAGAAACAGTGCATGGGAGATTGTTCCTAGACCGGAAGGGAAATCAGTGGTGGGTTTGAGATGGATCTACAAGGTCAAGTAGGAAGCTGACAGGAGTTTGGAGAAGTACAAGGCAAGATTTGTTGCCCGAGGCTTTTCACAGATAGAGGGGATCGATTATGAGGAGACCTTTGCACCTGTCGCAAGGTATTCTTCCATACAGACGATTCTTGCTCTCTCAGCGCAGATGGGATGGCACATTCATCAGATGGATGTGAAGACTGCATTCCTCAATGGAGTCATTGAGGAAGAGGTGTACATTGAGCAGCCCGAAGGCTTTGAGGTCTTCAGCAGCGAGTCGCATGTGTGCAGGCTCAAGAGATCGCTGTATGGGTTGATGCAAGCACCATGTGCTTGGTACACATGGATAGATAGCTATTTCACAGGACTTGGATTCTCCAAGAGCGAGGCAGATCCTAACCTATACCAGATTGTGGTGGAGGGTAAGTTGCTTATCGTTGTACTGTATGTTGATGATTTGATTCTAACGGGTGATGAGCTGTTGATACTGTCATGCAAGAAGGATCTTGCTACAGAGTTTGAGATGAAGGACTTGGGCCTCCTTCACTATTTCCTAGGATTGGAAATATGGCAGCGCAGTGGTGGACTGTTTGTTTCTCAGGGCAAGTATGCTCGGGAGATACTGGAGAAGTTCAACATGCATGGCTGCAAGCCTGTTGATACTCCTCTTCCTGGAGGTTGGAGGAAGGAGGATGCCACTTCGGGAGAAGAAGTGGATGTCACTGTTTATCGACAGTTGGTGGGGTCGCTGATGTATTTGGTCAATACACGACCCGATATATGCTATGCAGTTAACCAGCTTTCACAAGCTATGGTTAAGCCTACCAAGCTCTTCTGGAAGGCGGGCAAGCATGTATTGCGCTACTTGAGAGGCACATCGGGATATGGTTTGTGGTACAGACAGGAGGATGAGGTGAAGCTATGTCGCTTCACAGATGTAGATTGGGCAGGGAGCCCAACGGACAGAAAGAGCACATCAGGAGGGGTCTTCAGTATTGGATCGACAGCAGTTTCTTGGTACAGCAGGAAGCAGAGATCCGTGGCACTCAGTTCAGCGGAGGCCGAGTATATGGCAGCAAGTTTGGCTGCATGCGAGGCTATATGGATGAGGAAGATCCTGGTTGGTTTGTTCGGTTCTCATTTGAATCCTACTGTGATTTACTGTGATAACCAGAGTTGCATTAAACTCTCAGCTAATCCTGTATTTCATGATAGATCTAAGCATATTGACATCAGGTACCATCATATCATAGATTGTGTGCAACGGAGGATCATGTTGCTTTCATACATTCCAACGGAGGATCAAGATGCTGATATTCTGACGAAGGCTCTCACCAGGAGAAAATTCGAGTACCACCGAGGCAGGATAGGGGTTGCTGATAATCCATATCTTGTTGAGAGGGAGTGTTGAGATTGCAACAAGATGATGAAGCTTAGCGAAAAGAGTCGCCTTCACTAAGTGGGCCCGCAGGCAAATTATGGCGCAAGTTCTATTTTTTATCACAGTGTGGTTGATCACAGTGTGAGTGATCACAGTGTGAGTGATCACAATGTGGGTGACCAAAGTGTGGGTGACCACAGTGTGGGTGATCAAAGTCTATTTTTAGACTGACTGTCAAAAATAGAAAAGTCAAATATTATTATCTCATAATAATATTTGGACTATAAACTTGATCTTATTCTCTTGGAGCACTTCAGTTTGAGCTACAGATGTGGCCTATGCAACTTTCAGAAGGAAGTACGCTTTTCTTATGAGTCAGTTGAGTTGTTGCATGCATGACTTCAGTTAGAACTCAATCAGTTGAGTTTGGTGGAGTTGATTGTGGAGTTGATGGAGTTGTGTTCAGTTTGACTTGGTTAAACTAGTTGTAGTTAGTCTAACTACAAATAGACTAATGATGAGTTGTTAAACTAATTATTAACTCATAATACAACTATAGAATACATCAGTTAACTCAGTTGCATGTCATTGCATGTTCAATTCAGAAGGGACAGGTGTTAGAAAATCAGATTGCTATCAGTTGTGACTATAATTGTGCATCAGATCTTGCACAATCAAAGGATTGAGTATGCCAATGAGTTTGCTCATGCATTTGCCCAGTTTGTAGCTTCTGCTCACATCTTACACATTGTGAGTGATTCTTTGGAGGTGAAATACGAGTTTGGTAGATCATTCTCATTCATTCTTGAGCAGGTATTGAGCAGTGGAGGCAGGCAAGCAGTGGAATAGATTTGGAGATCAGATCTTAGCTGTATTGTGTGTAACAGGTGGAGATGGTACTGGATTTCTTGTGATAAGCATTGTACTTTGTAATGTTACATGGTCTCAATCATTAATATATAGATAGTGTGGGGTTTTTAGCGAGATGCTTTCCCCGGGTTACATACTGTGTTAATGTGTGAATGCTCTTGATGTTTTATTGTTATTGATGCTGCTATATTGATGATCAACATAGAGGAGCTTATGTATTGTGTATGTATTCCGCAATAGTACATGATCAGGATAATCTCTATTGAATATGTGTTAAATAATTCAAAATTTCTACACTCCTAACCATTGACAGAGTCCTAATAACTATGCCAACACTTTGGGAGTCCAAGAAGGGAAAGGCTCACCATATCCTCCTCAGAAACCGTGATTCCAACACTTCCAAATTCATCCCGACATTAAGTGAACTTGGTTAAGTACTTTTGAATCGTCTCGCCTTTGTTTATCTTGAGTTTACGAAGTTTATCCTTTAGTGCCAACTTCCTTTGATCACTGTTATTCTGATACAAATCCGTCAATGTTTCCACATAGCATGCAGGGTTTCCTTTCCATAGAGACTCAAGACAATATGATCTCAAACTCCCTCAAGGATTATTTGCCTTGCCTTCGCCACACACTTCTTCCAGTCGGCCAAGTTTTGTGAATCAGTAGCTGCTGGCTTAGGAATTGCTTGTTCAAAAAATTTCTTCAAGCCATTTTCCTCTAGCACGGCCTCCATCCTATCCCTCCAAGCTATAAAATTCAATCTTCCTTCCAAGGCATACTCAAGCCTCAACCCATGGAATGCCATCTATCGATCCTGAAGTATGTATTAAAAATTTGACTTTCACCTGTAACCCAGAAACTCAAAACTTCGAAATCTCTAGAGAGCTGATTTTAATCAACAATATCTCCCTCATTCAAACTCTAATTCAGCCGATTTGTTTTTTTTGAATTTGGGTATCTTTTCCCAAGGAATCCAAATCTGCAATTTGTTTCTGAAAATTTTGCACAGAAATTCTCATATCTGCTCTACAAACTCTTGGCCCAAAAAACAATATTGCTCCGATACCATGTAGAAAATCCTGTAGATTCACAAGCTAATGCAATTTGCTAAAGCAAGAGATAAGAATCTACTTCTAATCTTTACAACGGAAGCCCATAAACATTGAGAAAACAATAATCAATAGAGAAAGAGGATCAAAGGCACATAGCACAATAAATATCTGGAGAAAGCCACAACGCAAAACCCCACTATTTGTTTTGTATTAATATGGAAAATCAAGATGAAATTACAATGCTTGTTCTCTCAAGAACAATCCTAGAACTCAAAAAATTCAATATCCAACTCCTAAGCAAGCTCAAGACCAAAGCTTAGCCTCTTCACAAGCTCTCCAAGTCTCTATTCCAATGTGTAATTCCTATGAAGGATATCTTGTATTTATAGGGAAATAAAGCTTCTAAAAATGGCGCAATCCCTAAAGGATCAGTTCCTGATTGAATGCACTATTAGTGCAACTCAGAAAAATCTAAAACAAATAGTACACTATCCCTACACTCTAGTCTCAACGGGATCTTTCTCAGAATTGACATGCATGAGTTTCTGATGAGTAAATATTTAGTTAACTAGAGTAGCACTGGTGGAGTTCATTAGTGTCACCACTAACTGTTAACTCACTATTAGTTATCTCAATCAGTTTGAGAACTAATTTAACTGAACTGACTCATGAAATTGAGTCTTCTATTTTACAACTCACAATTAACTCACACTAGACTCCTACAAAGTAGGGAGAACATATACATGACTTCCAAAAGACTTCCAACTTGAATTTCCTAATTTAAGTTCAATAAGATTAATTAACTAATTTTAAGTTTCTATGAGAATAGAATTCGAATTTAATTCACAGTTTAGTTCAAGGACAAATTAAACTAGAATTTCTCGTTGCCATTTCTCAACAACAACCACCTCTCTAAGGCACATAGTCCACCTAGGTTCACCAAAGTGTGTCCCCAGCAGGAACATTTCCTAATCCTTTCTCACAATACTTGACACTAGGAAATGTCGTTCCTTTGAACGATTCTTATACCAAATTAATGTACTTGACTTACGAATATTAGTCCTGGTCATAATACATGACTTAATAAGTTCAATACATGATGATTATACAATCTACCATTCTCGCTATCTGTGTTCATGTACTTGATTTTCCGTTGTTAGTCCTAGCTACAATAAATGACATATGGAGAACTAGGTGTCCATCCTCACTCCCTCTCAATCTAGGAGGAGATATCCACAAGCCAAAGCTTGTCTGAAAAATGCTCATGCTTTCCCTTCGGAAGGGTCTTTGTCAATACATCAGCTACCTATTCGTCAATACATCGGCTAGCTATTCGTCAATGGAGATATATTGTAGATTCATGACTTCATCCTACACCATACGTTGAATATAGTGTTACTTGTTCATAATGTTCTTTGACCTCCCATGAAAGACTATGTTCTCTAACAACTTTGTATAGATTTTATTATCACAACATACTATGGTCAAATCCAATACTTCTTCAAACAAATAAACAAGCAATTTAGAGAGCCAAACTGCTCCATGGCTAACTTCATGGACTACCATATATTCAGATTCAACAATACTTGGTGCAACCAAATCTTTTTTCTACTCATCCAAGAAACCATATCGAATCCTAAACAAAAACAACCACATTTAGTACTTTTCCCATCATCAACACTAAATGCCCAATCAAAATCAATGTAACCTAGTAATCAAATTTCATTTCTTGCAACATATATTAAATAATGATGTATGGTTCCACGGAGATATCTCAAGATGTATTTCACTACTATCCAATGATCATTTCTCGGCTCCATCTGGAACTAGATTAGAGTATTTACAACAAAGCATATATATGGTCAGGTGTTCACTAACTACATCAGAGAACTAATCAGTTGATGGGGTGATGATAGATCAAAAAGATTTGAATTTGAACTTCTCAGCTTCTTCAAATCGGTGATCATTGGTATTGCCATTGGTTTACAATCCATCATCCCAAATTTCTATATCATCTTGATCACATATTTTCCTTGACTAAGAAAAATTTCGCCAGGTTTCTGCTAAAATTCAAGTCCCAAGTAATAGTGCATTAATCCAAGATCCTTCATGTCAAATTTAGTTGCTAGTTTTTTTTTGCATTAATGAATAAGATGCTCCATTTCTGTTATTAATGATTCATCCACATATTTCAATATGATCATTAGTTCAGTCTTTACTAACTTGATGTAGAGATATCGATTTGCAGTACTTTTGATGAAAACAAGCCTGACCAAATATGCATCTATATGAGCATACCATGCTCTAGGAGCTTGTTTTAATCCATATATAGCTTTCTTTAATCTCTAGACATGGGAATGATTTCCTTGGACTTCAAATCCTTGAGGTTGTTCAATATAATCTTCTTCATAAATTATTCCATTAAGAAAAGTGGTATTCACCTCCATTTGATGTATATTCCATCCCATAGAAGTTGTAATAGAGATAAGAGTTCTTATTGTTGTGTATTTGGATCTAGGATCAAAAGTTTCATCATAGTCAACTCCCTCTTGCTGAGAGAATCCTCTAGCCACAAATCTTGCCTTATATTTGTCAATGCTCCCATCAGTTGCATGCTTAATCTTATAAACACACTTGTAAGTCACAACATATTTACCCTTTGTAATGAGCCCCAGTATTGCAGCAAGGATGTTGCAACTCCTAGGGTGACCAACTTTACTTTATCGACCCGGGGTTCATACAAACTTGGAGGTGACAGTGCTATATGCATAGTAGATGAAACAATATACTCTTGCCACTTTTCAACTGGGGTGATAGACCACTAGGGTTCTTCAAACCAATCTTCTATTGACTAGAAGAAAGCTAACTACTGACAGTGAATGTACAACTATCTTTAATGCAGAAGGTAATTGCTTGCCTATTTTAGGAAAATGAAAGCGTTGAATGGGAAGTGCTATGAAATGACATGAAATGACCTAGCTAATAATTAACACACACTACTTGCAGAAGAGACCTAATTAACCTTGCATACTATCATCTAGTTATCTGGACTAAGTAGGCATGGAAATTATCCTAACACTGCTATGATTGATGTATGCATGCACTAGCTAAATACTGTAGAAAAGAGTCTTTTGATTTTCCATTTAGAAATGTAAATTCTAAGCTAAACAAGTTGATCTTTTGCAAGGGAGGAAGGCATGGAAAATCTGGTCCAAAATGGCATTGAGGGGTATGGAAGTCAAGTTGAGGGCCTACCCTAGGCTTAGATCATCATTTCTTCCCAAAACAATCCAAAATAGGTTACTATAGGGTTTCCTGTAGTTACTACAGGATGTCCTGTTTACTACAAGATGTCCTGGTTTACCACAAGACGTCCTAATTTACTACGGGAAATTTGTTGATGGCTATAGGAAGGTAGGGAAGGTGAAATGAAGTGTTGGGAAGATGTATGATGGTGGAATGAGGTATGGGGGAGGTGCACACTACCCAAGGATCAACCCAACTCTTCAGGATGGTTGGATTTGCTCAAGGTGGTTGTCCACGGTGGCTACAAAACAGAAATTTGAATTAGTGGTTGGTAGGCTTTGGAGGTAGGCGGAGAAGACTTAGATGAGGTGGGTGGAATGAGTTCCTCCTTATAGATCAGCTACTCCTACAACAACACATATTATTTTCTTCATTCATGTACAACTTTATGTAAATATGAAAAAGATGAGTTGAATTTGAGAAAACTGTTTTATTGATGGCTAATGACTAAATTTATGAAATGAAAGACTTCTAGACTACAACAAACTCAGGAAACCAAAATGAAAATTCTAGGTGCTTCTAAGAAATTATGAATAATGATCTACTCAACAAGAAATCCCAAGTTATGAAATGATCAAAATATAAATCTGTTTTTTGGGACTGTGAGAGTGGGGCCCTCAAACCATGATCCCATGAGGGAGATGAGGAAGAGGAGACTACCACAAAATATTTTGAAGTACTTCCTTTCACTACTGTACCACTGTTCTACTTCTTCAATTAATGGAATCAAAACTAAACAATCATTCAAATACTTGTAAATTAACAAAGCAAAAATAACTTCAGCAGCTAACTATGATTCTAATCTAAGAATACATGTACAAAAAGAGGAACCTCTGTTGCTAGGGTTGGGCCCTAACCCAAGAGCTTTAGCCCTATGAGTCAACTCAATGTTAGATCAAGGAAAACCTTTCCATTATCATCAAAATTTCAAAAATAACATAAGAATAACAATCACAACATCTTAGCTCGAAATTTCCTCTTGGCTACCATAAAAAGTTGAATCCTAAGGAGGCCCTTAGCCTTCTTATTTATACAAAAGGAAGCTACCAACAAATTCCTAAAACTTATGGAGACTTGGCTCCCAAACTCAAGAATGACTTGTCTTCACTGTCAATAGCTTGGCTGCCAATGAGTTTGGTTGGCTTGGATTCTTGTAACTCCGAGTTGATGAGATCTGGTGGAGGAATCTTTGAATGATTGAGGAGTTTAGAAGGGAGAAAAAAATTACTAAAATCCCTCTTTCTTTTCCACTTCAAGTTCCTACACTTAAATTATCCCAAAACTACTCCAATTCTTGCATTAATACATATTAGGCTACATGACATAACATCTCACCTTTACCCTTCTCACTAAGAAAATATAATAAAATATGTAAAGAAATGTAAGAAATTTTGATTTTAATGAGGTGGAGAGTAGCATTAAGACCCATATAATTTACCTATTAATGAGCCTCATCATCACCCCCTACTGAAGGTGTTTCTCATCCTCTGAGCAAATTAGTCTATGTCCATACCTTTCATAGCTCTTGTGGCCTCTCTGACATCCCATACCTCTGTTGATGGAGTTTCCTCTTGAGGATAAAACCCTACATGTTCCTCTATTTCTTCCCATTGCTTTCTTTTCTCCTCTTCCTTCCTCTCCACTTTTCTGATCTTCTCCTTCTTTTCCTTCTTCCTCCTCTGTTTTATCTGTTTCTACCTCCTCCTCTTCTTCTTCTTTTTCTTCTTCTTCTTATTCTTCGTATGCCTCCTCTTCACCACTAGATGTTGGGCCCCTATCATATTCAACGGCTTGGATGTCAATTACAACCTCTTTGTCCAAGTCTCTAAATGTGGACCATAGAAGAGGGATTCTTAACTGGCTCAAGGCATCCTCTAGTATTAGCTTAATGTGTCCATGATGTGCCAATTGTTGATGTTTCCCCTCTTGTACCTTTAGTCTCATGTCTATTATTGATTGTAACAAGAAGTAGGGTACATTTAGTCTTCTATCAATGGGTAACTCCTCCCCAAATCTCAACTCATGGAGGAGTCTAAATCGGTAGCCATAGACTATACTTAGACTCCCTTTACATGAAATATATTTGAGAATGTGATAGCTCACCACATTCCAAGGATAGGGAAGGCCCTCCCTCCTGATCCCATTTTTGTCCTCAATTGTCTCTTCATCTTTTAGGAAAAAGTTTTTCTTAGCAAAAGTGATGCTAGCCTTATCCTCCTTTCTCCATTGCACCCCTTGAGGAAGTGTAGTGATTCTGTTAATTGCCTTAGGATTAATTGTAATTGACAGACCTCTTACCACAGTTGTAGCACTGGTTCTCGCCTGAGGGTTGAGTTCCATGGGAAATTCCTGAGCTACATCATCATAATACCCTTTGAGCAAGTCAAAGGACCCCAACCAGTGATATATTATAAATATTTCTACCATAGGGGGATGGAGGTGTATCTTGGATGTCTCTGTGGATCCCCTTCTATTGAATCCTCCTATCATTTTTATTCTCTATTGAGATGACTGTAGGGAGTTTTGTGGGATAGATTTAGTGTTTTTCATGGTGACTAATAGTTTAGAGTTTATAGAGGATGACTACAATTTTTCTTCTATCCCCACACAAATTTCTTTAATCTCACAAAACTCTGTCTAAACCCCAGGCCCACTATAAAAACTTAGAAAACTCAAATTTGTTTCTCCTTCCTTTTCCTACCTATCAATTAAAAACACAAGAGATATGGACCACCTACCTTTCATTGTGATTCTTTGGATGAGGATAATTGTTGAACAACTGGACCCTAGGTACCCCCTTTGTAGAGTTCTCTGTGAATTTCCAATGCTTCCTTGGGCTATTTGTGTTGTCTGTAGTTGTTACCTGTAGTTGTTCCTGTAGGGTGGCTAAAACAGGTTTTCTTCCTCGATGGATATCCAAGGTGGTCCCAGTCTCCCTGATCTTGAAATGAATGATGGGTGCATGAAAGTTTGGAATTTTTCTATTTATGGTCGATTCCTTAGAGCGTTGTGTTTCCTAACAGTGTATGGGATTTCATCATTGGGACCGTTGGTCATCATGTAGCCTCCACTCATAATAATCACACACTCTCAAACAACTTAACTCGTCCACCCTTTCGAATGATTCTCCTTGATGTGACATTGCAACGTGGCATGCTGACTAGGAATTCACTTTTTGTTTTCGCGCTGAGGGTGGCCAAGTTAACTGGCCACCTCCAGCTTATAAAATTGAACTTTTTCATATTCCTACATTTTTATCATATCATACTTAGGGAAGATTTTGGATGAGGTGCCATACATGTGCCTTCCTTCGCTTGGTTGATGCATGCTAGAGGGTGACTTTGTTGTGCTTCTTTTTGTTCAAGTAAGTGCTTTTCCTTGGTCATTTTTCTGTTGATTTCTTCCTGTTGATGTAGTTGTCTCCTTTGGTGTTGTGTGTAGGTGCTTAGTCTTTGCTACTGCTATTGATCTGGATAGGATTCATAATGTCTGCAGGGATGTTGGAGCTCTTGACTTTCATGGATGGTGAAGGAGAATGCATGGAGAAACTATTGATGTTATAACACAGGCTACTACAGGGTTTCCTATAGTTACTACATGAAATCCTATAGCTTCCTTTCTTCATCATTTTTTTTTCTTTTTTTTTTTAACTTAGAGGAGGGATGGGTGGTGATGTAGGAATGGAAAGATGGTAATGCAGTAGATGGAGTGATAGGTGAGTGAGGCCAATGATGGCATGTCCCTTGGACTCCTTTCCTTTCTTTTGTATTTTTTTCATTTTTTAGTGGTTTTGGTGGACACAAAGGTTGGTATCGTCATGAGTTGGTGTTGGGTGAGAGGTGGTGAGGTGTATGGTCCTTTTTATTCAACCTAGAATAGGCCTGCATCCTTATTTTCAAATCGATATTCCATTCCTCTAGTGTTTCAGGGCATCCTGTAGTACTATAGGATCTTCCTATAGTAACTATAGGAAACCTTATAGAAGCTAGAAAGATGCATAAAAATTGGTTTTTGATGCCTCAAAGTGAGGATGGATGATGGAGACATGGTAAGCATGGAATATGTGAAGTGAATGGAGGAAGAATTGGTGTGATGCTTTCCTTGTTGTCCCTTGAACTATAAGTCCTTTGATATCTTTAAAAACCTACAAAAATCACATAATTGTATTAGTGGGTGGGTTTGAGGTCCCTGCCTTGGCACTTTGTTTTTATATTTCTCTTTTGCTCTTTTTTTTGAAAGACACACATGTCGCCTCAAAGGAGGTTTTCAGTCTGTTTGCTTGCCCTAGGCACCTCAAGGGAGGTTTTCACCTGGGGATCATTTTATTTTCCTTATTTTCCACTCCTGAGCTACCTCAAGGAGGTTTTCATCCCAAAATTTGGCCTCAGGTGTCTCATAGAGGTTTTCACCTAGGTCCCTTATTGTTTTTTATTTTTTATTTTTTATTTACTTTTTAAATAAAAATTTTCTTCAAGAATTTGGTGAGCTGGAAGCTGAGACACTTCCAAGCACATTCACTTCCTTACTGATGGTACTGATGAACTCCTCCCTTGACAGAGGTATTTTATAGGCTTTCAATATGTATCCATTGACAAGCAAGGGGATACCTTCTTCATCAATGGTCTTGATTTACACGGCCCCATTATCATGGTACCTTTCTATCAGATATGGGCTGAGCCACCTGATCATCAATTTTCCTTTGAATTCCTTGAACCCAGAGTCATATATCATTTCCCAATTACCTTCTTGAAAAAACTTTTCCTTGATGTTTTTGTCATGCCAAACCTTTCTCTATAGTTGAAAAAATTCAATGTGTAGGAGGGCATGCATCTTGAATTCATCCAAACCATTGAGATGGAGTAGCCTCTCTTGCTATGCATTGTAACATCCAAATCCAACTGTGTTGTCATTCTCAAAGTGTTGTACTCAAACTCAATGGAGATCAAAGCCTTCATTCCATAGAACAAGTCATAAGGGGTGAAGCCAGTGGCTGTCTTCCAGGTTGTATTATAGACCCAAGTGGCTTCCACTAGTCTGTCAGCCCAATATTTCCCGTTGTTTCTCAAAACATTGGTGAGGATTCCTTGCAATGCTCTGTTAGTAACCTCTACTTTTCCATTGGCCTAAGGATGATAAGAAGTTGACTTCTTGTGTTTGATCTTATGCTACCTCAAAAAATTCTCCATCAGATGTGATGTGAATTGAGCTCACTGATCAATGATTAGTTCTCTAGGGTACCCAAACTTGTATAATGTATTATCCCCTAAGAACTCAACCACTTTCTCTTTTGTTTCTACCTTAACAGCCTTGGTCTCAGACCACTTTGTCAAATAATCAGTGCATACCATTATGTACTTTTTATTCCATAATGGTGGATCAATGGGCCTAATGAAATCCATGCCCCACTTGTCAAATGGCTAAAGAGTCACCTAAGGTTGTAAAGGAATTTCATCCTTTGGAGTAGGTTTCCCCATTCTTTGGCACTGATCACATCGACTGGTGTATCTTCTTGAATCTTGGTGGAGAGTGGGCTAGTAGTAGTCAGCTTCTAGTACCTTGAAGGTTGTCTTATTGGCTACAAAGTGACCTCCATAAGGCCCATCATGACATGGAAAAAGGATGTCAAATACTTCCTCCTCCCTGACACATCTCCTCAAAATTTGATCTGGACCTAGCTTGAAGGTATTGCCCCCAATCAAAGTGAATGGAGTGCTCTTTCTTACAATTCATATTTTTTCCTTGAAATACAAATTTGGAGGGAACTGTGCAACCACTAGGTAGTTGGCTATGTCAAAAAACCATTGAGAGGCAACTGAAATAGAAAATAAATTCTCATTTAGTAGTTGATCATCAACCATTCCTTCCTCACCTGAATACAAGGCTAGTCTAGACAAAAATCTACAACTACATTTTCTCTACCAAGCTTATCAATGATAGTTAGATCAAACTATTGTAATAAAAGAAACCATCTAATAATCCTGAAATTCACATAAGGCTTGTTCATCAAATATTTAATAGCAACATGGTTAATATGTACAAAGTTCTGGTAACCAGTGATGTAGTGTCTAAATTGTTTCAAGGAATGGACAACAACTAGGAACTCTTTTTCAGCTACAATATAGTTCACTTCAGCCTTGGACAAATTTTTGGTAATGAAGTAAATGGCATAAGGAAACTTGTCATCTATCTGGCCTAGGGCTACTCCTATATCTTTGTCAGAGGCATCAACATGGATGTGGAAATTAAGAGCCCAATTTGGGCCTCGAAGTATGGGTGCAATAGTCAACTTGTCCTTTAAGGTTTCTAGGACCTCTTGACAGCTTTCTGACCGACAAAAGTTAGAGTCCTCGGCCAATAGTCCAAACCATGGTGAGGCTACTTTGCTGAAATCCTTTATGAATCTCCTATACCATCAAGCTAAGCCCAAGAATCTCTTGACATCCATCTACTTCCGAGGAGTACGGACCCTCTTTACGATAGCAATTTTATTTGGGTCCACTTGGTGTCCTTCCTAGGATATTAAGTGACCTAAAACAGTCCTTGCATTCATCAAGAACTCACACTTCTAAGGACTAAGGGATAGGTTCATTTCAATGCACATATTTAATAATTTTCCCAAGTTAGAGAGAGCCTCCATGAAATCAGACCCACAGGGAGTGAAATAATCTATATAGATTTCTACAAAGTCCTGGACTAGCTCTGCAAAGATGCTGAGAACTTCCCTCTAAAAAGTGGCAAGGGAATTAAATAATCCAAAAGGAATGACCCTATAAGCAAAGGTACCTGAAGGACAAGTGAATATGGTTTTATCTTGGTCCTCTGGGCGAATCTAGATTTAATTGTAACTAATGAATCCATCTAGGAAAGATAAGAACTTCTTCCCTGCAAGACCATCCAAGACTTGATCAATGAAAGGTAGATGGAAATGGTATATTTTAGTGGCTTTGTTTATCTCTTTGTAGTCCACACAGATCCCCTATTTTTCATTCTTCTTTGGGAGTAGAACTAGAGGAGACACCCACTCACTATCTGAGGTGGGGTAAATGAACCCTACATCCAACAACTTCTATCTTCTTTTTAACTATGTATTTGAGGGTTGGGTTCATTCTCCTTTGAGGTTGGCACATTGGCTTGTAGCCTTCCTTGATGTAAATGTGGTGAGTACACATCGAAGGGTTCACTCCCTTCATTTCATTATAACTCTAGGTAAAGATATCCAAATACTCTCTTAGCATGTCGCATAACTCCTTTTCCTGATGTGCAGAGAGAGAGAGGTTAATTTTAAAGGTTTTAGCTAGACCAAATTCTATCATCTTGACATGAGTAGAACTTGATTCTGCTAGGCACAAATCATTCCAAGGGTTATCTCCATATTTCTTTACTAACTCGTCAAGAGACATGGTGTTGGGGGGCTGATTCTAAAGGATTTGATCAATAAGGTTGTCTTGATCAGGTTGCCCCCTCCTATAATAGCATCTAGGGTACATATTGAGTAAGATGTGGCATGGTATGCTTCATATTCCTCCTCCTCTTCCAACCATAAGGGTAATTAATGGTCTAGAGATTGATGAGAAGGAGGGTACAAGACTAGTTGCTTGGATAAATGCCCATTTTTAATGGTCATATTCCTAGCCCTGCAACTTATGTAAGCATCAACAGTGGCTAGCCATGGCCTTCCAAGGATGAGAGGATAACCATTGAATTTGGTCTTAGGTTAGAGAACTAAGAAGTCAACAGGGTATTCCTAGGAATCAATGGAGACCATCACATCCTCAACAACTCCCTTGGGAGCTACCGTGGATACGTCTGCAAGCTAGAAGACTATTGTGGTCTTCCTTAATGATTCTTGGAGATTCAGTTTAAGCATGTTCTCCTTAGTCATCAAAATGATGGTAGCCCCAAGATCAATCAAGGTATGGGGGACAATGATTCCATCAATGTGCACCTCTACCACAGGACTTCTAGGGTCTAGGTACTTTGGGAAAATCACTCTCCCCAGCATTAAGTCAAACAACTGTCCAATGACATTAATGTGTTGGCATTATGATACATATGTTGTACTTGATGGCAACCCACTCATCTCAGATGATAAATTATAGTGCAGCAAAGTTCACGCACTTTCATGAAGATAAAAGTTTCTTTCATGAAGATAAAAGGAAATGTTCACACACTTATATGCAGAGAAAAGTTTATTTCATGTAGAGAAAAGTTCACGCACTTTCATGCAGAGAAAAGTCCCTTTCATGAAGAGAAACGTTCACGCACTTATATGCAGAGAAAATTTTATTTCATGTAGAGAAAAGTTCACGCACTTTTATGCAGAGAAAAGTTTATTTCATGTAGAGAAAAGTTCACGCACTTTTATGCAGAGAAAAGTTTATTTCATGTAGAGAAAAGTTCACGCACTTTCATGCAGAGAAAAGTCCCTTTCATGAAGAGAAAAGTTCACGCACTTTCATGGTTGGCTCATGGTATTAGTCCGACAGTTTTTGATCCTATGGTCTTGGTCCGTGGTATTGCATCCAAAAGTGTTGATCTCACGCACTTTCATGGTTGGTTCATGGTATTAGTCCTATAGTTTTTGATCCTATGGTTTTGGCTCGTGGTATTGCATCCAAAAGTGTTGATCTCACGCACTTTCATGGTTGGTTCATGGTATTAGTCCAACAATTTTTTGATCCTATGGTTTTGGACCGTGGTATTGTGGAAGGCCTAAGACTATAAAAGAGGAAGGAGATCATTTGGCAAAGTATCATCGAATAAATTGAATATCTAATAAGTGCTAGATCTGAAATATTTGTGATTGGGTTATGGTGCAGATCTGGATCTGAATGAAGGAGGAACCTTAGCGCATAAAGAAGGATAAGTTCTATTGATGGGTCATAATCTTTATGCTTGAATAATAGTATCTTTGCATGATTTTGATCTGTTATATGAGGCGCATGCTTGATCTATAAATCTGACAATCTGGGTTAATTAGTGTCTAAATATTTGAAAGAATAAATTATCCTTTATAGATCTGCACGCAGGTTTCAGGTTGTTGAAGTAGCGTATATCTTTAAATTATGATCTAGCTGCCTCTGTCTATTGCTGCAGTATTCTGGGTTCAGAATTTGGTGTGTGGTTACTGTTACTGTGTTCTGGGTACAGCTGTCAGAGAAGTGTTTACTTGATTCAGTGCTAATTGGGAAAAGGAGATTGTTTGATGCAGATATACTTGATGATTGATTGATGTTCATGGATCCAGTCTGAAATTTTATGAAACGTGGTCCCTGGAAGAAAGAGAAGGTTGTAGCCTTCAGTAGGCCAGCACCTACGTACTAGTATCTTGGCTAGTACAAGAGCTAAGGGGGTTGTAGCTCCCTTCCAGGAGAAGCTGGAGAACGAGAAAGGGTTGTAGCCCTCTGCAGGTTGTAGCCTGCGTACTGGTAAAGGACTGCACCAGTACAAAATCATTGTAAAAGGAGTTTCTAATTGAAAGAAGATAGAGACATATTGCAGCAGGTGGTTTTCACCCACATTGGGTTTCCACCTTATATCTGGTGTTCTTTTGTGTGACTATTTGCTTTTCTTGTTCCTGCTCATTATTTTATGATACTGACATACAAAGTAATGATCAATATTTGAAGAATTATTCAAAGTATAAATAAGGAAGATAGATTGAAAAGAGTTTGATAATACTGATTCACCCCGCCTCTCAGTATTATTTCCAACAATTGGTATCAGAGCAGGTCCTTCTTAAGAAGCTTGATCACTTGAAGGAAGATCTAACATCATGAGCAACTACGAGAGGGAAGCATCAATCAGGCCACCGATTTTTGATGGAAAAAACTTCGTATATTGGAAGGTAAGAGTTACTTCCTATCTTCAATCTTTGGGTACAGAAGTATGGGACATTATAGAAACAGGGTATACTTTTCCATCAGCTACTCCTATAGATTCAGCTGAGAAGAAGAAATATGAAACAAATGCAAAGGCAGTTAATACTCTTCTAGGATGTCTATCTCAATCTGAATTCGTGAAGGTTATGCAATATAAATCCACAAAAGAAATATGGGACAAGATTGTTTTGAGCTACGAAGGAGATGAACAGGTAAAATGTGCAAAACTTCAAACCCTCAGGATTCAGTATGAGAATCTCAGAATGTATAATGATGAAAGTGTGGCTAACTATTTCCTTTGGGTAGATGAGATTGTTAATTGTATGAAAAACTTGGGTGAAGAAATAAAAGAGGCTGTTGTGGTTGAAAAAGTCCTAAGATCATTGTCCCCCAAGTTTGAATCTAAAGTGTCTCCAATAGAAGAAAAGGAAAATCTACGAACTCTTACTATGTCTCAGCTACACGGAATTCTAACTGCTTATGAAATGAGAAAAGGAGTTCCATCAGACAGGAGAGAAGCTGCTTTTAAGGCTTCGGGCAAAGGAGACTACTATGAATCAAGTCACGTGCCAGAAGAAGAAGAAGAATCAAATTTTGTCAGAAATCTTCAACGGGGTACTGGAAGGTTCAGAGGTAAGCTACCTTTTAAATTCTTTGCTTGTGGAAGAGTAGGTCATTATGCTGCCAAATGTCCTCATAAGGATAAGATTGACAAAGGAAAGGAACCTGCCAGATGGAACAAGAAACAGAATGCAAATAAGAAAAGCTACTACACTCATGAAGACAGTGATGGTCTATCAAATAGTGATGAAGATGAACGAGGTAATGACTATAAACTTTTAATGGCATTTGAAGATGATGATTACATGGATGCTATAGATGTGGATAGTTTTTATGAAGAGATTTCTAGACTTAAGACATGTATAGAAGAAAAGAATATGATCATTGATACTCTACAATTTCAAATTGATGAAAAAGAAAAATATCTTGAAAAGTTAGAAGGTGAAATTGTTGGCCTTAGAAAAGAAATTGAGAAAACAAAGGCTATTAATCTTAAGTTTGTCAAAGGATCTGAAACTCTGGATGAGATCATCAATGTACAGCGTTCTCCACTAAACAAGACAGGTCTGGGGTATAATGGAGAAACATCTCAAGCATCCACCTCAAAGAGTTATCTTGATGCAGCAAGAAGGAATGAGCAAAAGCACAATGGAGATCACCAGGTAAAGCAGGGACGAATTACATCAAGAACGAACAAAGACTATCAGGTAAACCAGGGGCAATCTGTCTTAAGGATGAATAAAAGCTACAACCAGCCACAGGTAAAATCTTCTCAATTTGCTTCAAGAATGGATGACAATAGAAATTACAATCATTTGGCCGGTAGATTTGATAATCGCAGAAGTTTCTTCAATGGGCAATGTTTCTCTTGCCATAACTTTGGTCACAAAGCAGCTCAATGTGTTGCATATAAAACAATCATGACTAGAGAAGCTCAAAAACAAAAAAGTATGATCGGGATTACAAAAAGGACCTATAACAACTTTTCGGCTCTTGAAAATGAAGTTGAATGTTCTATTTGCAATAACTTTGGTCATGAATATTCTGAATGCAGGAGTAGGTTTCAGCAGACAAAGGAACAAGCCTCAAGCACCAAAACATGGAGAATAAAGGAACCACAAACAGAAAGATGTGGGATAGCATTTTATGCAGAAGGACAAGAAAATCTATGGTACATTGACAGTGGATGTTCGAAACATATGACAGGTGATAAAGAAAAACTTGAATCATATTCTGCTTTAGAAAAGGGAAAGAAAGTCTCTTTTGGAAATGATACTCCTGCAGCTATAAAAGGAAAAGGCACTCCTCTGTTAAAAGAAAAGGTCAAAGCTGGAAATGTTTTGTATGTTGATAGATTGAAGCATAATCTTCTAAGTGTCAGCCAGATGTGTGATCAAGGAACTGAGGTGATATTTAGATCAAACGGATGTCGTGTTCGTGATCTTCATATAGGTGAAACAGTGATCAAAGGTAGAAGAACTCCAAATAATCTATACATATTTGAAGAAGGACAACAACAATGCTATTTGAGCAAGGATGACGAACACTGGTTATGGCACCGGAGGTTGGGGCATCTAATTTTTTCACAAATAAGGAAAGCATGCAAATATCAGGCAGTTCGTGGTCTTCCAGATATCAAAATTCCAGACAACACCATATGCAAATCATGTCAGTTTGGAAAGCAAACCAGAACTAACTTTCCAGAGAAGGAAGGATCAGCTAGCATGCCTCTTGAGCTAGTCCATACAGATGTATGTGGTCCATTTAGGAAAAGGACACCTCGAGGAGAAGAATACTTGATATTATTCATTGACGATTTCTCTAGGTTTGTTTGGTTAGGACTTATGAAGCACAAAGACGAAGCATTCGAGAAATTCAAATCCTTCAAAGCCTTGGTTGAAAATGAATCAGGTTACAAAATTAAGTGCCTCAGGTCTGACAGAGGTGGGGAGTTTACCTCAAATGAATTTTTCGATTTCTGTGAAGAACATGGGATAAGAAGAGAATTCTCTACAGCTAGAACTCCTCAGCAAAATGGAGTGGTGGAAAGAATGAACAGAATAGTCCAACAAATGGCTCGTGCTATGCTGGATGAGTCTGGAACTCCCGCAACTTTCTGGGGTGAAGCTGCATATGCTGCGGTTGTTATTCTCAATAAAACAAATGTCCGAGTGAACAGCACTCAAACTCCTCATGAGCTCTGGTATGGTGATACTCCTTCGGTAAAGAACTTCAAAATCTTTGGGAGCAAATGCTATATTAAGAATACTGATGAGCAACTTGGCAAACTTGAACCTAGAGCAGATGAAGGCATTCTTCTTGGTTATTCTCCACACAGCAAAGCATATAAGTGCTACAATAAAAGACTTGGAAGAATTGTTGACAGCATTGATGTAGTGGTTGATGAAAAGGGATACATTCCTAGGCAAGTAAATCATGAAAATATCGAAGAAGATGAAGACTACCCTCAAAGACAGAATGATGAAGAAGAAGAACCTCAAGAAGCACCAGAGGAACAGATAAGGATAGAAGAGAAGACTCCATCCCGGTATGTTCAGAAGAATCATCTAGAATCTCAGATTTTGGGGCAGAAAGAAGCAGGTGTACAAACAAGAAGAACAATTGCAGAAGCTTCAAGCTATTTGGCATTACTCTCCTCCACTGAACCACAAAATGTAAAAGAGGCATGCAAATATGAATGTTGGGTCAAAGCAATGGATGAAGAACTTGAGCAGATCGAAAAGAACAACACTTGGGAGTTGGTTCCTAGACCAAAGGATAAGAACGTTATAGGGACAAAATGGGTCTTCAAAAATAAGTTGAATGAAAATGGGGAAGTAATTAGAAACAAGGCAAGACTTGTTTGTAAAGGGTATGCGCAGCAAGAAGGAATAGATTTTGAGGAAACTTTTGCTCCTGTTGCAAGACTTGAGGCCATCCGAATGTTCCTTGCTCTCTCAAGCTTTCAAAAGTTCAAAGTATTTCAAATGGACGTGAAATCAGCCTTTCTGAATGGAGACTTAGAAGAAGAAGTATACATTGAGCAGCCAGATGGTTTCATTCTTGGAAATGATCCAAATCTTGTATGCAGACTGAAAAAGGCTCTCTATGGTCTTAAACAAGCTCCAAGGGCTTGGTACTATCGTTTGGACAAATATCTTCATCAACAAGGTTTTTCAAAAGGATCAGCAGATAGAAATCTTTATATAAAAATTGAAAATGACAAATTGCTAATACTTGTTGTGTATGTAGATGACATTATCTTTGGCAGCAATGAAGAATCTATGAGTCAAAGCTTTGCCTTGGTGATGCAGAAAGAATTTGAAATGTCCTTGCTTGGAGAATTGACATATTTTCTTGGCCTGCAAATCCAACAAAAGGAAGGAGGGATCTTCTTGTCTCAAACCAAGTATCTCAAGCAGATTTTGAAGAAATATGGCATGGAAGATGCAAAACCAGTATGTACACCCATGGTCACAGGATGTAGCCTCAGTGCAAATGATGAATCAGCAGCAGTACATCAACCAACCTACAGATCTATGATTGGAAGTCTACTTTATTTGACAGGTACCCGACCAGACATCATGCATGCAGTGGGAATAGTTGGAAGATTTCAGGCAAATCCAAAGGAAACTCATCTTCAAGCAATAAAGAGAATCTTCAAATATCTTCAAGGGACTCAAAATTATGGCTTATGGTATCCTAGAGATACAGATCTCACACTTCATGCTTATACTGATGCAGATTGGGCCGGAAGCGTGGATGACAGGAAGAGCACAAGTGGTGGTGCATTCTTTATGGGTTCCAGATTAGTATCTTGGTTCAGCAAGAAACAGAGTTCGATTGCCTTGTCTACAGCTGAAGCAGAATATGTTGTTGCTGCATCTTGCTGCACTCAACTCCTTTGGATGATGCAGACCTTGCAGGATTTTCAAATCACTTGTATACCACCCATCTCCATCTTATGTGAGAATACAAGTGCAATCAGCATTTCAAAGAACCCAGTCATGCATTCAAAAACCAAGCACATACCAATCAAGTATCACTTTCTCCGGGAACAAGTGCTTGAACAAAAGGTTAAGTTGGAGTATGTTCCTTCTAAGGAACTGGTTGCTGATATACTCACCAAACCATTGCCTAGGGAGACCTTTGAATACCTCAGGCAAAAGCTGGGGGTTGTTGATGCATCATCTTGTTGTTGAATCTCTTCTGATTGTTGGTTGTATGCAAGGTTCATCTGAAGTATATGCGTACCTGTGCTGGGTTGCGGATTGGTCAAAGATCGAACGGCACAGGTTTAGGGGGAGCATATCATGCATTGTTGGCATTATGGAGGAAGTACAGAAGGAGATCATGGATGCTGGTCTGAATATTGCTGCAATACGTCTCTATCTCTTTCATGGTCATTTATGGTGTTGGTTCTTCTTTGCAGATCTGGTTTATAGTCAGGGGGAGCATGTTCTTAGGGGGAGCATAACCCTTTGCCCTTGATGTCAAAGGGGGAGAGTGATTGGTTGTTGTTGCCATCAAGTCCAAAGGGGGAGATTGTTGGCATTATGATACATATGTTGTACTTGATGGCAACCCACTCATCTCAGATGATAAATTATAGTGCAGCAAAGTTCACGCACTTTCATGAAGATAAAAGTTTCTTTCATGAAGATAAAAGGAAATTTTCACGCACTTATATGCAGAGAAAAGTTTATTTCATGTAGAGAAAAGTTCACGCACTTTTATGCAGAGAAAAGTTTATTTCATGCAGAGAAAAGTTCACGCACTTTCATGCAGAGAAAAGTCCCTTTCATGAAGAGAAAAGTTCACGCACTTATATGCAGAGAAAAGTTTATTTCATGTAGATAAAAGTTCACGCACTTTTATGCAGAGAAAAGTTTATTTCATGTAGAGAAAAGTTCACGCACTTTTATGCAGAGAAAAGTTTATTTCATGTAGAGAAAAGTTCACGCACTTTCATGCAGAGAAAGGTCCCTTTCATGAAGAGAAAAGTTCACGCACTTTCATGGTTGGCTCATGGTATTAGTCCGACAGTTTTTGATCCTATGGTTTTGGTCCGTGGTATTGCATCCAAAAGTGTTGATCTCACGCACTTTCATAGTTGGTTCATGGTATTAGTCCTATAGTTTTTGATCCTATGCTTTTGGCTCGTGGTATTGCATCCAAAAGTGTTGATCTCACACACTTTCATGGTTGGTTCATGGTATTAGTCCAACAGTTTTTTGATCCTATGGTTTTGGACCGTGGTATTGTGGAAGGCCTAAGACTATAAAAGAGGAAGGAGATCATTTGGCAAAGTATCATCGAATAAATTGAATATCTAATAAGTGCTAGATCTGAAATATTTGTGATTGGGTTATGGTGCAGATCTGGATCTGAATGAAGGAGGAACCTTAGCGCATAAAGAAGGATAAGTTCTATTGATGGGTCATAATCTTTATGCTTGAATAATAGTATCTTTGCATGATTTTGATCTGTTATATGAGGCGCATGCTTGATCTATAAATCTGACAATCTGGGTTAATTAGTGTCTGAATATTTGAAAGAAGAAATTATCCTTTATAGATCTGCACGCAGGTTTCAGGTTGTTGAAGTAGCGTATATCTTTAAATTATGATCTAGCTGCCTCTGTCTATTGCTGCAGTATTCTGGGTTCAGAATTTGGTGTGTGGTTACTGTTACTGTGTTCTGGGTACAGCTGTCAGAGAAGTGTTTACTTGATTCAGTGCTAATTGGGAAAAGGAGATTGTTTGATGCAGATATACTTGATGATTGATTGATGTTCATGGATCCAGTGTGAAAATTTATGAAACGTGGTCCCTGGAAGAAAGAGAAGGTTGTAGCCTTCAGTAGGCCAGCACCTACGTACTAGTATCTTGGCTAGTACAAGAGCTAAGGGGGTTGTAGCTCCCTTCCAAGAGAAGTTGGAGAACAATAGAGGGTTGTAGCTCTCTGCAGGTTGTAGCCTGCGTACTGGTAAAGGACTGCACCAGTACAAAATCATTGTAAAAGGAGTTTCTAATTGAAAGAAGATAGAGACATATTGCAGCAGGTGGTTTTCACCCACATTGGGTTTCCACCTTATATCTGGTGTTCTTTTGTGTGACTATTTGCTTTTCTTGTTCCTGCTCATTATTTTATGATACTGACATACAAAGTAATGATCAATATTTGAAGAATTATTCAAAGTATAAATAAGGAAGATAGATTGAAAAGAGTTTGATAATACTGATTCACCCCCCCCTCTCAGTATTATTTCCAACATAATGGTAGGGGTGTCTTTATTTCTCCTCCAAGGATGTTTGAAGAATTTCTCCTTGAATAAATTGTTGTAGATGGTGACGTCCTTGATAGCGTGGAGGAGTGGGATTTTAATGCCCAAGTTTTTCAATTCACCTTGAAGTTCGGTCTCTTCTGGGGTGTATTGGCTATATGGATTAGTCTCTCAAGAAAAGCAGGTTGATTGGATTAAGGAACACTCTCTTCCTTTTCCTCTTCAAGATCTTCAGGTGGAGATGGAGGTTGGTTATCTGGAAGCACTCATCCAGACCTGAGGTTTATTTCTTGAATTCCCACAACATAGGCAGGGTAGGATGTCTCTCCATTATAGGTCTATTGTGCCTGCTAGTTATTTGGGTTCAGATCTGGCTGAGTAGGCATCTGAGGTTACGTAGGTGGAGCAAGGTGAGGGATTTTTGGTTAATATGGAGGTGGAGGAAGTAAGGCTAGAGATTGGTTGTATGGGGGCCTCCACCCCTATGATGGGGTATTCCACTGAGGTTTTGGGGGAGCATATGGCTAAAATGATTGATTGGCAAGTTGGGAATGGTATTAAGGTGCATAAGACCAGGGAGAAGATGTGGGCCATGAAGGATGAGTAGGAGGAAACCAAGGGGGAATGGATGCATTTTGATTAGGGTTGTGTTGTAGCAGCTATAACCACCCTCCAAAATTTTGGCCTGCACCCAATTTTGGAGCCTCCCTTGAGAGTTTCACTTGACGGTTGCATACACTCGAGTTCTCTCCGTGATCTCGTGTGAGCCTTCGCACACACCTTTCTTGTTCATTCCACCCAAGCTTTTGCATGTTGATGTCAATTCCATGCTTGCGACCATGTTCTGGTCATGCTCAAGGTCTTCACTTTGTGTGTGCATGTTATGTTCGCTATGAAAACATCTATTGCACTCACACACAGAGTCACATTCATTGTCACCCAAGCGTTGTCATGATCAATCAATGATCAATCACAAGTGTCATGCTTGTCGCTTGCACCGTCAGTCAGTCATGTTGAACATGTGTGTTTGGATGGTTTGAGTCGTCTCATCATCGAGTCATGTAAGTGTGTGTTTGCAGGATCACATATGCATCTCTCGCTCGTTCACACACTTAGTAATTTTGCTTAAACTCTGACGACCAGACTCCCCTTTGACACCCAGCCCATCACCCTGCCATCGACTCGATTTCCTATCACCTAGAATAACGCAAAAGCACCAAAAAAGTAATTTCAATTTGTGATGCCCGCAAGCAATCAATCAGCCTTCAAGCTAGTCAAATGGAGGATTTGAACTAGCAACCACCCTGGGACTCATTCCCCTCAAAAAATTGCACAGAGGCTGCAAACCTTACCCACTCCACTGGCTGGGAAAATTGTGTAGACATTTCAGACAAACACCAAATTCCCATTCCTGTCTCCCTTGGAAAATTTCGCAGTTTTTCCAACTTGTCCTCCTAACAGCCTACCGGCTACTCACCCAGAAAATTGCGCAGTTTTCATGAGCAAGCCCTTTACTGCCCTATAGTCTACTTAGCTTAGAAATTGTGCAAAGGTGATCAGTAGGCGAACCTCTAGTATCAGTGTAGTTTTTCTAGCTAGTAACTCCAAGTAGTAGACTGCCAATTCCCTCCAGGAATTACGTAGTTTTTGTTACCAATCTCCGACAGCTCAGTGCCAGTTCCCTCTATAAATTGCCAAGTTCTCGGCCAGTTCCTCCAAAAAATTAAACAAATCCTGTCTATTGATCCTTCCTGCACTCCAGCCTGTTTCTCCAAGAAATTGTGCAAATTTTGCTATCAAGCCCCCACTTCCTACTCATTTCGGAAAATGCACAGATTTTATCTGCCCTACCTTCCCGCAGCCCAGACTTTTCCTCCCAAAATTTGTGCAGATTTTCCTTCTAGCCGAGGCAAACCTCGCAGACAGTCATTGTTGACTCGAATTGCCCATCTTCATCACCCAATGACTCTTGTGCAGTTTTCATCAGCAGTGTCGTGAGCCATCATCCCACCTTGCAACCTTGTTGTCTCTCCTGGTCATCTACATATGGAATGTTCATGTGTCATGGTATACTAGGAGGTTTTGGATTTGATGTCGTCTCGTCATGAGTGACTGCAGGAATAGGTACACCAACAAACATGGCGTGATGACGAATGGGATGAACGAAGGGAGCACATGCAGAAGGACAGGTTCACCAATGGACGAATGAATGATGCATGCGAAGAGATGTGCTCATGAACAGATGATCATGCAAAGATGTGTTCATGGATGGACGAATGAGAAAACATGCAAGATGTGCTCACGGATAGACGAACGGATGAACATGCACCTTTCGCAAATAGATGAGCCTGTCAAGCCTTCCAACATGCAAGAAAGAAGCAACGTGCCAAAGAAACATCAAGTGAACCAACGACCTTCGAAGACTCCGCACACTTTGCCATGTGGAGGTGAAGATGTGACACGCCATCAAGACATCCATCACCCAGCAGCACCACAGCTCGACATGCACTCCAGCAATTGCACGAATGTACCAGCACTGTCATGTCGAGTCATGTCATGAGTCATGTCATCCACATCTCTACTCTGGGCCATGTTTTCAATCAATGTAATGTAACATGGAAGTCCAAGAGACCCACTTGTTGTACAAATAGTCATGTAAAGTCAAAAAGTCATGGAAGTCAAATAGTCATGAGGGTATTCGAATAGCCACAAGGGTCAGTTTCACCCTTGGCTATAAACACCCCCTCATTTGTACATGCAAAACACTTTTCACCTCCACTCCTCCCACATAGCTAAGAAATTCTATAATCTTTTCCTTGAGGAGTAAGTGGTGGCTCCAATGCCCTGCCCACGGGGTTAGTGATGTATGTTGTAACGATGTGCCTTGAAACTTTCTCTTAATTTAGAAGCCTACTAACAGGCCAGCATGTTTTCACACATGTATTGTAACTGTTGTAAGAATAATCTTGAACACTTGTAATGCATGTTGCTTTAACCTATGTTGAACACTTGAACTCACTTCACTTGTTGTAATACATAATCTATTAATGAAAATGTGTTGTATATGCTGTTAACGTTGTCTTGCCTATGGTGGCTACCTCCTCGGACATCAGACAAACCTTTCATATAAAACTTGTTGTAACAACCATTGCACTCATACGGACTCATCCGCTAAGTGTTGTACGTGTTATCGTCCCTTGTGTGTTGTGACTGCCGCATTCGTGTGGATTTTTCCTCCATAATCGATGCATGTCTTGTTGTGTTGTGTGTTCCTAGCAGAGTTGGGGCTTCCTCCTAACCAACTTGGGACTCATTCTCACCCTCTCCCTCTACAGTGAAAGAACCATTGAAACAAGTAACACTAGAAATCACCAAGCACATGAACCTTACTTCTCGAAGATGAAGCAGACCACTCTCCTATGATGACAAGCAAGAGTTGAGGCAAATCCTTAAGACAATGGAAACCAGGCCATCATACCAGATGGGACTCCCATACCAAATGGTGTGAGCTCTAGTTGGGACTTCATACAGGTTTGATTACATGAATGTTGGTAGGTCTAGAACCGTCAACATTTCTGGTGCTAGAAGGAGGGAAGCTAGTTGTATATGGTTGAACATCCTCTCACACTCATTCATCAACCATATGGTCAAGGCAGTAACTCGCACTCCCTCTCACCTACACGCGACTCTGTTTTTGGTTACTCCTCACCTCGCAAGATTGAACACGATATTCCATATCATCAACTTCACTTCATCCGTCCCATCACTCACCAATTCGTGAAAGTGGTTGGACTGATCCCAGGCATACAAAACCTTCCATACACATCAAGAAAGCCAAAAGCCACTCCTAAAGGAGTTTTTTTATCATCGGTGGAAGAAGCAGTCCTTGCCACACTTGAAGTTATATCAGAAGCTATTGAATATGGAGAGGAACCTATGGTCTTCTGGCAAGGCAAACAAAACACTCTTGTGATCTTGAGATCAGACTCTAGTACAAGAGGTGGAGGGGAAGGTAGTGGAGGAGGTAGAGGTAGAGATGGACCAATGGAGTCAGATCCAAAACCGTCAAATTCTGAAAGAGAGGAGGTGGATGAAGAAGAAGAAGAGATGGCTAACCCAAATCTTGAATGGATGACTCAAGGACCATTGGCTCTCCCATGTGTCTTGCAGAAGATGCCGAAGCGAGAAAAGAGAATGAAGATCAAGTTCAACCCTGACATCACGGTGAAGGAAAAATATCACTTGGACAACTTCTACCTACAGTTGCAGACCCTTGAGGTACGGTATGAAAACGTAGCATGTCGATTGTTCCCATGTACCTTGGACGGTTGTGTAGTTGCATGGTATCACAACCTTCCACCAAAATCTATACAAAACGAGTGCATTCAAATGCATGTTCCTTGAAAAGTTTGTTGATGAAAAGACCCCAATCATGTTGCTCAAAGAATTTGGAAGCCTAAAGATGGAGGGAAAAGAAAAGGTAAAAGACTTCAATCAGAGGTTTACACACATATTGAACAAGTTTGCAGCAGACACTAAACCTCGTGACTCCATCAATATTAATTACTACACGTTTGTAATGCTGAACAACATTGCGCAATTTGTCAAGTGAGTTGTGAAGCCAACACTCTTAAAAAATTGTGAACAGGCTATTGTTGTTGAGAAAGACCTACGTGTGATTGGAGTCATCAAGGATGATGAATCAGCAAAGGACTCCAAGGATGTGAGCACGAAGTCCCAAGAAATGGCGAACAAGGGTAGAGATAAGGAAGAAATTGATATTGAGACCCTCACTCACCTTGTCAAGAACTTGACAATGGAAGTGTCTGAGCTCAAAAGACAGAAAACAGACACATTTTCAAGAATTCATCTGCCTAGACAGAGACAGGAAAGCAACTCATTAGGTAGCAACTGGCACGCTCCAAAAACTGCACAGAGCTCTGTCTTCCAAGTAGAACAGTGTGCAGATCCTAAGTTTTGTTCATTCCACGAAGAACATCACCCTGAGAACTCTTTTTCAGATCGGAAGTGAGTTGCAAGCTCTATATGCAGTCATACATTCGATGAAAAAGACAGTATGCAAGAGCAGCTGGAAGACACTGATGATGATGAAGAGGTTGCACCTGATGAACCATCAAGTTCTAGGCATGTGGTGAACACATATCAATGCTCGCAAACGATGTCAAAGACAAACACTGAGAAGCAGCCCCAAAAGCAAACTGACTGTTAATATTAGGAGTAAAGGGGCTCCCCCTTCACTTAGGGAAATGCAATAGAAGATGAGACTAATGATGAGAAAGGTCGATCCACCGTCCACCCCAAATAAGAAAACACAAAGCAAGTTTGGGAATACAATGGTGAACAAGAGCACATCCATTCTACCATAGATACCACGGTAAGTCTACCACCTATGGACTACAACTTGTTTATGACATGAATAAAACTTGAGTGAACATCAGTTTGTTTGAGTTAGATAAGATCTAGAGTCAGCGAGATATCCTGTTGCGCGCATTGGGATAGATAGCAACAGACAGTGCAGCCTCTACCAGCAAGGGAGCAAGAACACCTCCCGGATCACTTTCCACTGTGCTCAATACACTCTGAATGGAAGAGGAAAACTCAGGTTTCCCACCATTCCTTCTATCTTTTGAAATTTTCAACTACAATGTTCATAACTACTTGGTTGATTCCGGCACGGTAGCCAATGTCAAGCTGCTTCCCATTGCGAAAAGGATCAATGCACAATGGAGCGAGATATCCATGCGAATCATCCAACTTGATTAAACATAGGTACCATCCATTGGTGAACTATGAGACGTGATCATCAGACTATCTCATGACGGTCGAGTCTGCCAATGCATCAACATAATGGTTGTGGACATACTGGATGCATATGGTCTACTACTTAGCAGAGACTGGTCGAGCATGCTAGATGGATATTTCGCTATAGACTAGTCTCACATGTGGCTTCTGTACAAGGGAAAATGCAACCAAATCTAGGTATTGTCTGAGAGGTACATGAAGCATAATTTCACTCCCCTTAATGGCAAGAATTAACCGTTGGCCTTTGCAAAACTCATGTTTGGCAACTATCTCCTTGAAACAGTATTGGGGTGTTATCCTACACCGCCAGCTCCAACCCCGCCAATCACGCATTTGGGACTCCTTCCTTGCCCAACTAATGGTAATGAAACTTGTACAGTACATCATACCAATAGTACAAGTAGTAGCAACAATAGTACTAGCACATCAAGCGGTTCGTGTACAGACAAGTTGTGGACCATGTAGTTTGACAAATCAAAGACATAGGATGGCTCAGGAGCTGGGTGTGTCTTGATCTACCCTTAAAACAGGAAGAATCTAGTCTCAAGTCGCTTGGAGTTTGAGTGCATGAACAACACTACTGAGTATGAAGCAATCATGTTAGGTTTGCAAAAAGCCATTGGCCTCAACATGGTTGCACTGAAAGTGGTAGGTGATTCAGAGATACTGGTACGGTAGGTATGTAACACCATTCACTGTTTTTCTTCGCATCTCAAAAGTTACCAGCAGGATCTATGGTGACTAATCTCAAAATTCCAAGCATTTAACATCATCATTGTACCACGTACGCGTAATGCAGCTGCCAATGCTCTGGCAAATGCAGCTTCAAGAATGTCACCGATTAGGGATAGATTCACTATTGAAATTTTGTACAAACCATTTATCCTAGATAACATAACTAATTTACACGTGTTTAATTATGATCAACAGATATTGCATTTCATGGCCAATGTTGATGTCTTCAAAGATGCAGCGATAGATGATGACAATCACAAGTGATCTCTGCAAGCTGAAGCTGGTAACAAGAAAGGCCACCTTATCACAAAGGGTGTGGCAACATTGGAAAATATTTATGACTTGCAAGAACGTTTTTAGGGGCCAAGGAATAGCAAGACCCAGAGTTCCACCATGATCCACGAATCGATTAACCTGGGAACAGAACAATATCCAAAGCTCGTCAATCTTGGCACATGTTGCACACAGCAAGAGCAAAGAGCCTTTATCTACTTGTTCAAATAGTACCTAGACGTGTTTGCATGGACATATGATGATCTAAAAACTTATGACAGGTGGATCATCCAACACATCATCCCGGTCAAGGAAGGGGTCAAGCCATATCAACAAAAGCTGAGGAAAGTACATCCGTTGCTTGAACCGCTCATACAAAATAAGCATACTAAGTTGTTCGATGCTCGAATCATATACAAAGTTCGTCATTCCACATGGGTTTCGAATCTTGTTCTTGTATGTAAGAAGCCCGGGGAAATCCGCTTGTGTGTCGATTTCTGAAACGTAAAACGCACCTCGGACAAAGATAAATACCCCGTGTCATCTATGGACCACATTATGCAAATAGTATCTGGGGCACAAATGTTTTCTCTTCTTGATGGTATCTCGGGATACAATTAGGTTCTAGTTGCAGAACCTAACAGACTCAAGACGACTCTCTGTACCAAGTGGGGTACGTTCTCTTACACACAAATGACGTTTGGGCTTGTAAATGCAGGAGAAGCATTCCAGCACACCATGGACATCGATTTTCATAGAATCATTAGACAAATCATATTGGTATACCTCGATGATGTGGCTGTGTTCTCAAGAAGATGAGAGGACCACATATTCCATCTGAAGAAAATCTCTGAGTGATGTCGGAGATACGGGATTTCCCTGAATCCCAAAAAGAGCGTATTTATAGTATGTGAGGGGAATCTTATTCAACACATTATTACCAAAAGTGGGATCAAGGTGGATCCGGACCGAGTCCAAACCATTACATAGATCCCTTACCCAGCCAACAATAAATCCATGCAGTCCTTCTTGGCCAAGATAAACTTCCTCCAGAAGTTCATCTCATATTATGCGCAGATAGTTAAGCCCATGTAGGACATGATCAAGAAAGATGCAGTCTACAGCTGGGGTAAGAGGGAAAAGTATGCATTCACCCAAATCAAACATGCCATTGCAAAAGTGCATGCACTCTACAACCCATACTTCAAGAAATATCTCCTGTTAGACACCTTCGCCTCTGATAATTCACTAGCTGCAGTACTCACTCAGAAGGACAAAATGAATGATGAATGTCCCATCTCCTTCATGAGTGCAAGCATGCAGGGACCAAAGCTCAAATACCCCGCCATTGATAAGAAATCATATGCAGTGTACAGGGCAGCGAAACACTTCAGGCCTTACTTACTGAAGAACCACTTCATAGTCTCTGTCCCTCACCTAGTAGTCCACATATTACTTGTACAACAAGAATTGGGTGAACGATGTGCAAACTGGATGACAGGCTTGTAAAAGTGTGATCTTGAAATCAAGCCAGTTCACATGATCAAGGGACATGGGATCTACAGACTTGTAGCTGAAGTGGTAAATGCACTGGAGAGTGAAGAAGAGCTCACTAGATGGGAGAAGGAAATTGAGATGTATGATATAAGGTGAGAAACACCCAATGAAGACAGAACCTCTTCGTACGTAGATGTGCATTAGTAACTTGAGCATGACACTATACCCTCCCATTTTTCCATTAGACAGAAGAGGGCATTGCGCCTTAAAGCCTTAGCATATCAATCAGTGCACGAGTTCTTTACAGAAAGCACAGTAATGGAGTTTTTCTCAGGTGCCTGGAGGCACATGAATCAGAGAAGGTGCTTCAAGATCTGCATGATGGACCCGTTGGAGGTCACTTTGCAGGAAACACCACTGCACACAAAGTTATGCGAGCCTGTTTCTACTGGCCCACATTATTCAAGGATGCACATGATTATGCCCATAAGTGCCCAGTCTGTCAGTGATGCATCGACAGAACACGAAGATCAGCAGCCCCACTACACAGTGACCGAACCATTCCAACAATGGGGCCTGGACATCATTGGGGAAATATTTCCACATTCATCAAAGTAACACCGCTACATCCTAACAACAACTAACTACTTCACGGAGTGGACAGAAGCAGTTCCGCTGAACCAAGTGAATTACCAGGAGGTCATCAGCTTCCTCTAGCAGAACATCATCTTACACTTCAACGTTTTGGTATCACTTGTTTTTTATAATATAACGTAATTCTCGTCTTTGAAAATCTATGATTTTGCATTACATAATGGTATTGTGTTGAAGCATTCATCTAACTATTACCACAAGGAAACGGTCTCGCAGAATCCAGAAATAAAAAACTCATCCGCATAATCAAGAAGACTGTTTTCTCTGAGTAGTGCAACTGACATACCACCCTGGCAAATGAATTATGGGTTGACTGTGTAACACCCAAGTCCTCTCCGAATACCTCACCATACTTCCTAGTTTATGGTAAAGAAGCCATCCTTTCGGTAAATATCTACGTGCTTGCAATTCATCTTTCCCAAGAATCTCAAGGCAAGCCTTGCCAGCTAGTACAACGTAGGATGGATGCTCTCCATAAGCTTTAGGAAGAAAGGATGAAAGCAAAAGAAAAATTCACACTCCACTAGAACCATATCAAGAGATGGTTCGATAAGAAGTCTGTAGGGAAAGCTAACGTCGGTGTTGGTGGGTTAGTTCTGAAATGGGATAAGTCCAATGAGGACAAAGGAAAACATATGAATTTCCAGTCCCTCTGGATTGGTCCATACATAGTCCACGAGAAGCTTGGCCCACACACATATCATCTGTAATCACTTGACGGGAGGATTGACAACCTTCCTGTCAACGACCAAGATCTCAAGCATTACTTTCAATAGGTCAAGTCGTGCTCATGCCATGTACACACCCTGCTTGCTTGTTGTTTTAATCTTGTTTTCTTTGCTTATTATCTTTGTTTTTACTTTGTTTGTTATGCTTATTATTATTTTTTTACATTTGTTTTGTTTGCTTGGTATACTACTATTTTTGTTTCCGAAAATAAGTGCTGCCAACTACTATGTTCTGGCTTTTGAATAGAGTATGTGGCTAAAATTTGAAGAGACTTGTGACATTGTAGCACTTGGCCAGTCTTGTGTCTGTCTTCTTTGTGCTTGGTTATAACCTTCGATTGATGAAGTCTTGATGGAAAATACGAACCGTCTACAAGGGAATTTTTGGTCCAACCATGAACTTGTGTCCACACTGGGAAACCCCATGCCTGTACTCAGCCTTCTGCTCTGTGTGTTCAAGCTCATCCAACTAGTAGAAATGGAGAAGGGGAAAATATAAACGAGAAAACCTATGTCAAAGGTCTTACATGCTTCTTTGAAGGAACAACCACTTCTGCTCTCAATAATTTGGGATCCCTCTTCACCCCAAAAATAAATAAGTGCCTATGCACAGTCCTATTGAAAAATACAAAGGAGAAAGAAAAGAAAGGCAACTCCACCGAGGTACTAACCAGGCTTACTGGCACTGGAGAAATGTGTGTGTTCTTGTGTGACTTTGCTGGGGTACTGTCCAGGCCTACTGGCAACGGAGCAACACCAGAGATGAAAACTTATACTCTGAAAATCTTCAACTCGCAAGCTAAAATACCCTTCCTGAATTCGAAACATTTTGATCAAGCTGAACTCTTGATTGTGTTTGACTGAGTTGGAAAAAGGTGAACCATGTATGTCCATGGTGTAAGTGGGGAAGTCGAAGTGACCCGCACAATGATTCAATACTCCCAGAAAGACCAGGGCCCTATGATATCAGTGAACCAAAATAGAGAAGCTGGAGTTCTACCAGTGTGTTGCCAAGTGTTGTAGTGGCTACAACCACCCTCCAAAATTTTGGCCTACACCCAATTTTGGAGCCTCACTTAAGAGTTTCACTTGACGGTTGCATACACTGAGGTTTGTCCCGTGAGCTCGTGTGAGCCTTTGCACCCACCTTGCTTGTTCATTCCATCAAATATTTTGCATGTTGATTTCAATGCCATGCTTGCGACCATGTTTTGGTCATTCTCAAGGTCTTCGCTTTGTGTGCATATGTTATGTTTGTAATGAAAACTTTTATCACACTCACACATAGATTCACATTCGTTGTCGCGCAAGCATCATCACGGTCGATCAACAATCAATCACAGGTGTCATTCTTTTCATTTCCACCATCAGTCAATCATGTTAAACATGTGTGTCTGGATGGTTTGAGTCATCTCATCATCGAGTCATGTAAGTGTGTGTTTCCAGGATCACATATGCATCTCTTGCTCATTCACACACTTAGTCATTTTGCTTAAACTCTTAAGACCGGACTCCCCTCTAACACCCAGACCATCACCCCACCATCGAATTGATTGACTATCACCCAGAATAATGTAGAAGCACCAAGAAAATCATTTCAAGCTACGCTGCCCACATGCAATCAATCAGCCTTCAAGCTGGTCAATGGAGTATTTGACCCGATAGCCACCCCCGGAATCATTCCTCTTAAAAATTGCACAGAGGCTACAGACCTTGCCCGCTCCATTGGCTGGGAAAATTGTGCAAACAAGCCAGACAGACACCCAGTGCCCATCTATCTCCCTTAGAAAATTACACATTTTTTCCATCCAGTCCTCCCGACAGCCGACTGGCTACTCACCTAGAAAATTGTGCATTTTTCATGCGCAAGCCCTCTGCTGCCCAACAATTTGCTCAGCTCAGAAATTGCGCAAAGGTGATCATTAGGTCGGCCTCTAGCATCGGAAAAGTTTTTCTCGCTAGTAGCTCCAAGTAGTAGACTGCTAGTTCCCTCCAGGAATTGCGTAGTTTCTACTGCCAAGATCCGACCACTGACTGCCAGTTCCCTCTAGGAATTGCGTAGTTTCTGCTGCTAGTGACCCAGCAAACAACTATCATTTCTCTCCAGGAATTGTGCAATTTTTCCTGCCAAGATCTCGACCCATTCCTCCAAAACATTGCAGAAATCCTGTCTGTCGATCCTCCCTATAGCCCAGCCTATTCCTCTAATAAATTGCACAAATTTTTCTATCAAGCCCCCGTTGTCCACTCATTCCGAAAATGCACAGATTTTCTCTGCCTTTCCTTCCCGCAGCCCAGACTATTCCCCCCAAAATTTGCGCAGTTTTTCCTTCCAATCGAGCTAGACCTCATGGACAGTCACTATTGACTCGAATTTCCCATCTTCATAACCCAATGATTCTTACGAGGTTTTCATCAGCACTGCCCTGAGCCATCATCCCACCTCGCAACCTTGTTGCCTCTCCCAATCACCTGCATCTGAAATGTTCATGTGTCATGGTAGAATATGAGGTTTTGGATTTGATGTCGTCTCATCATGAGTGACTACAAGTACAGGTACACCAACAAACATGGCGCAACAACGAATGGAATGAACAAAGGGAGCACATGCAAAAGGACAGGTTCACCAACAAACGAACGAACGATGCATGTGAAGATATGTGCTCGCAAATGGATGATCATGCAAATATGTGTTCACAGACGACGGACGAGCAAACATGCAAGATGTGCTCATGGATGGATGAATGGATGAACATGCACCTTTTACGAATAGATGAGCCTGTCAAGCCTTCCAACATACAAGCAAGAATGAACATGCCAAAGCAACATCAAGCGAACCAATGACCTTCGAAGACTCCATGCACTTTGCCATGCAGAGGTGAAGTTGTGACACACCATGAAGACATCCATCACCGAGAAGCACTATATCTCGACATGCACTCCAACAGCAGTACGAATGTACTAGCACTGTCATGTCAAGTCATGTCGTCCACATATCTATTGTGGGCCATGTTGTCAATCAATGTAATGTAACATGGAAGTCCAAGAGACCCACTTGTTGTACAAAGAGTCATGTAAAGTCGAAAAGTCATGGAAGCCAGACAATCATGAGGGTAGTCGAATAGCCACAAGGGTCAGCTTCATCCTTGGCTATAAATACCCCCTCATTTTTTCATGAAAAGGAATTTTCACCTCAGCTCCTCCCACATAGCCAAGAGAGTCTGTAATCTTTTCTTTGAAGAGTAAGTAGTGGCTCCAATGCCCCGGTGTAACGATGTGTCTTGGAAATTTCTCTTAATTCAGAAGCCTGCTAATAGGCCATCACATTTTCACACATGTATTTTAACTGTTGTAAGGCTAATATTGAACACTTGTAATGCATGTTGCTTTAACCTATGTTGAACAATTGAACTCATTTCACTTGTTGTAATACATAATCTATTAATGAAAATGTGTTGTATATGATGTTAACACTATCTCGCCTGTGGTGGATACCTCCCCAGACATTAGACAAACCTTTCACATAAAACTTGTTGTAACAACCATTTCACTGATGTAGACTCGTATGTTGATTGTTTTATGTGTTATCTTCCCTTGTGTGTTGTGACTACCGCATCTGCGTGGACTATTCCTCCTGAAGTTGTGCACATCCTATTGTGTTGTGTGTTCCTAGCAGAGTTGGGGCTTCCTCCCAACCGACTTGGAACTCACTCTCACCCTCTCCCTCTACAGTGAAAGAACCATTGACATAAGTAACACTAGCAATCACTAGGAATGCGAACCTCACTTCTCGAAGATGAAGCAGACCACTCTCTTGTGCTCACAAGCAAGAGTTAAGGCAAATCCTTAAGACAATGGCAACCGGGCAATCATACTGGATGGGACTCCCACACCAAACGGTGTGAGGTCTAGTTGGGACTTCATACTAGGGTGATCCCCTCAATGTTGGTGGGTCCAGCACCATCAACAAGTTGTAATGTGAATATGGCGCCGCTTGCATGTCCTGCTGGTGTGGTCGAGGTCCTTGAGGCCTCCTTTAGTTGATATAGACAAGTTGTTCAGTCACACCTTTAGTTCCTTGATACACAAATTTCAATATAGGTAGAGAAGGGCACTTATTTGTGGAGTGGCTTTCCTCATAGACTGAGCAAACCTCTATAATATTCAATGGATATTCATTTCTAGGGTGCCTCCTAGTGCATCTAGGGAAAAAGACATCTAAGGCTCTTTCTACTTCCTCCTGCTTCCTCTCGATCTGCATGGTGTCTGTTTGTAGAGAAAGGGTATGCAACATTTCACTCTTAAATTCCTCCAACATGTTTCCAATTTCACTTTTGCTGGATGTGTTGGAGGAGGATGAGTTGGCCAAAGCTTGATTAGCCCTACCCTTCTTCCTGGCTACTCTAGAATGATTTTTGAAAAATATCTTGATATCATCATAAGATAATGGGTAGATGTCCCCCCCGACAACATGTTTATAGTTTTTAGGATGTCTTCCTTGATCCCTCTAAGAAGGAATAACTCGAGTGATTCAGGATCGAGGTTGCATCTGGTCCTTTTGTAGCTAAGTTTGAACCTTTCCTCATAATATTCCAAGGATTCATCACGTCCCAACTTCATTCTAAATATTTCTTCTTTGGTATCCTTGGACCTACAGTAGTCCCTATACTTGTCATTGAAGGATTGTTGCATCTAAGCCCAGGTAATGATGTTGTCCCCATGCAAACCCATGAACCAACACAAGTTTGCATCCTTGAGGGTGGATGGGAACAATTTCAACTTCTTATCATCACAGGTATAATCATAATTTCTGCAGATGACAACAAACTCAAACAAGAAGGTATCAGGGTCTTTTGAGTTTACGCCATGGAAGTGAGGAAGGGCAAAGGGGCTTATTTTTTTCATCCTAGCATCTCCATTAGTTTCTCTAATGGGAAAAGCACCCTAATTTATGTTTTTAGCTCCATTTCTATTTTAAATCCTAGTTCTATTTTCAGCCATGGTGTAGGTTTGTGGAATGGTTTCTTCTTCTTTTTCCCCAATGGGCTCCTCAACGATCTATGGATGTTCGCCTAATGCGTCCTCTAGCTGACAGCCACCAAAGAAGAGGGAAGGTTGGTTGTTTGATGGTGTGAGGGTATTTGGAAAAAAAATTCCTATGTTGTCTCTACTCCTACGAGGCATGAAAGATTTTTTTTCTTTTATGGTTTTTTCAAAGCTACTTACAGAATGGAAAGAAAGAAGAAATTGTAACAATCTATTGAATGCCAAACAAAGAGAAATAAGAAATCGAAACTATTTACTAAATGGAACTACTTGAAGAATAGAAATAACGCATGAATTACACCTGCCTAGACACATCCCCTGCAACGGCACCAAAAAATGATGAGCCCCAGTATTGCAACAAGGATTTTGCAACTCCTAGGGTGATGAACTTTACATTATCAACCCGAGGTTCATACAAACTTGGAGGTGACAATGTTATATGCATAGTAGATGCAATAGTCCACTCTTGTCACTTTTCAATTGGGGTGATAGACCACTAGAGTTTTTCAAACCAATCATCTATTAACTGGAAGGAGATTGACTACTGACAATGAATGTAAAGTTATATTTAATGCAGAAAGTAAATTCTTTCCTATTTTAGGAAAATGAAAGTGTTGAATGGGAAGTGCCATGAAATGACCTAGCTAAGAATTAACACACATTACTTACAGAAGAGACCTAATTAACCTTGCATACTATCATCTAGCTATCTAGACTAAGTAGGCATGGAAATTATCCTAACACTGTTATGACTGATGTATGCATGCACTAGCTAAATACTACAGAAAATAGTCTTTTGATTTTCCATTTAGAAATGTAAATTCTACGTTAAACAAGTTGATATTTTTCACGGGAGGAAAGCATAGAAAAGCTGGTCCAAAATGGTATTGAGGGGTATGGAAGTCAAGTTGAGGGCCTACCCTAGGCTCAGATCATCATTTCTACTAAAAAAAATCTAGAACAAGCTACTACAGGGTTTCCTATAGTTACTACAGGAGGTCCTAGTTACTACAAGATGTCCTAGTTTACTATAGGAAACTTGTTGAAGGCTATAGGAAGGTGAAATGAAGTGTTGGGAAGATGTTTGATGGTGGAATGAGAAATGGGGCAGGTGCACACTACCCAAGGATCATCCTAACTCTTCACGATGGTTGGATTTGCGCAAGGTGGCTATCCATGGTGGCTACAAAATAGATATATGAATTAGTGGTTGGTACGTTTTGGCAAAAGATAGAGAAGACTTGGATGAGGCTGATGAAATGAGTTCCTCCCTGTAGATTAGAAACTCTTGCAACAACACATATTATTTTCTCAATTCATGCATAACTTTATGTAAATATGGAAAAAATGAGTTGAATTTGAGAAAACTCTTTTATTGATGGCTAATGACTAAATATATGAAATGAAAGACTTCTAGGCTACAACAAACTCAGGAAACCAAAATGACAATTGCATGTGCTTTTAAGAAATTATGAATAGTGATCTACTCAACAAGAAATCCTAAGCTATGAAATGCTCAAAAGATAAATCAATTTTTGGGGGCTGTGAGAGTGGGGCCCTCAAACCATGATCCCATGACGGAGATGAGGAAGATGCCATTGCCACAAGATTTTATGAAGTATTTCTTTCACTACTATGCCACTGATCTACTTCTTAAACTAATGGAAGCAAAACTAAACAATCATTCATATACTTGTAAATTAACAAAGCAAAACTAACTTCAGCAGCTAAATATGATTCTAATCTAAGAATACATGTACAAAAAGAGGAATCTCTGCTACTAGGTTTGGGCACTAACCCAAGAGATTCAACCCTCTAATTCAACTCAGTGTTGGATCAAGGAAAACCTTTTCATTATCATCAAACTATCTAAAAAAACATAAGAATAACAGTCACAATATCTTAGCTCAAACTTGCATGTTGGTTAACATAAAAAGTTGAAACCTAATTAGGACCTTGGCCTTCTTATTTATACAAACTGAAGCTACCAACAACTTCTTAAAAATTAGGGAGGCTTGGCTCCAAAACTCAAGAATTACTTGTCTTCATTGTCACTAGCTTGGCTTCCAATGAACTTATTTGGCTTCGCTGCTTGTATCTCCGAGCTGATGAGATCTAGTGGAGGAATATTTGAATGATTGAGTTAAGGAGGGAGACCAAATATTCTAAAATCCCTCTTGTTTGTCTACTTCAAGTTCCTTCACTTAAATTAGCCCAAAACTGCTCCAATTCTTGCATTTAATACATATTAGGCTACATGACATAACATCTCACCTTTACCCTTCACACTAAGAAAAATATAATAAGATATGTAAAGAAATGTGAGAAAAGTTGATTTTAATAAGTTGGAGAGTGGAATTAAGACCCATATAATTTACCTCTTGATGAGCCTCATCACCTTGGTCTAGGAACGATTTCCAAAACATCATTCTTCATTATTAATTGATATTCTTCCATACTTGTTGTTCAACAACATTTTCATAAGTAGAAAGCTATGCTTGAATGAGTTTGATCATAAATTTTGCATAACTAGAGTACCCTTTGGGTCTCTTACTTTCTTTGAATGTTCATCTTGGAGTTGCATGTACTTCAACTTCTTGTAAAGTTGTTATAAGCCAAGTAGGTCTCTTTTTGGTTTCTAGAATGATGAGAGGTTCTACATGTTTTCTTCGTCCTTCTCATTCTTCATGATGATAAACTAATGGTTTTGGAGAATTGATTTGTCTTGGAATCTTCATTAGGAAACACAAGTCCTTTTTCTTCATCAGAGTCATTGTGGGTATATTTGGACTTCTTGTATGCAATGATTTCATCAAATGTGGCATCTCTGCTTACTTCAATATGATGTTTTCCTTTGATGTAGATTCTGTATGCTTTAGATGACTTATTGTAGCCATCGAATATTCCTTTCATGCATGTAGGATCCAACTTATTTCTCTTGTGCTTGGGAATATGAATGATCCAGGTGGCTCTAGACATGGTCAGAATTCAAGTGGCCTTGAAAATAGCTCAAAAATCAAAGTCATCAAATGGAAGTGAAACTAGGACCATATCATATTTTTCGTCACCCTGATTGTAACGATGTGAATGACACTCAAATCCGAGTTCGTATGGTCAAGTTGTAGCTAGTCAATTTTTTTGTCAAACTTGGCCAAGTGGGAGGCTTAATGAGGCAACAAACTGGTGGAATGCCGACGCAGAAATCTGGTGGCTAGAATAGGAGAAATTGTCGCCTCTTTAATTTGTCTAAGGACTCATATTTTCCAGTGAAAATTTTTCATACAACGACTTAATATAGTAAAAATCAAAGATTTTTGGGGTGGTGGGGCACCAACCCTGCCACCCCTCCCAATTGCCATATTATATATTATGGGTAGGTGGGCCGCCACTGGACGATCCACTCGTCCCACAAGTACTTTTGTATTAAATATGGTGTGGAGCTGACAGGGGGTTGAACCTGCAACTCCAAGTGTCAAACCATTAAACGTCACTCCAAAACCAACTCCATTAACAAACACGGCAACCATTGGCTATATTATATGTTGACCTTTGTTCATACCATATATTGCTAACATCAAGCATCCGTCAGACAACGCCTTAACCGTCGTATGTAAACACTAATTCAAAATAGCTGAACTTAACTGCCACTCCAAAATTAAATACCCGTCAACAAAAAAATTAACCAATGTTTATTTGGTTGCGTAGGGGTTGGAACTGCTAACCCCTGCCCACCCAATTTTGGACTTTACTAATAGGCCAAATGACCTCACGTTGGAACATCCACCGAAAACATTATTAATCAAGGCACCCAAATAATTTGACCGGGGCAAAGAAGGGAGGTTTGGGCAGAACCTTGAGCAAGTTAAGGGTGTGGAACCCTAAATGAGGAGAATCAAGAGATGCCAAAAAGATTCCCTTAGAAGGCCAGAGGTGCTAGTGTCAGAATTAGACAATCTTATAGTCATTTTTCCACATTTCTCGCAAGGAGTCCAACCATGCAATCAAAATCTCCATCTGAGTAGCATAAATTTAGTTGTGCAGTAGCAAGGTATCTTTGGAGAATCTTGTGGAATCTAAAAGATTCCCTGGAAGATAACTTTTTACCGAGAGAGAACTATGCTGCCGACTTTATAGTCATTTTTCATAGAATTTCGTAGGGAGCACAATTGTTTGCTCAGAATCTTCATCCGAGGAGCTAATTTTTCAGCCATCTTCAAGAAGGAGTCTTTGGGGAATCTTCAATATGCCCAAGGGTCCAAAATTTGATGGTGTCAGAAAGGGGCAAAGTGTTTCGTCGTTTGACACGATTTTGTGCGACGAATTCAACAATGATGTTCATTTCAACAAATGAGCTTTGAATATTTAGGCCATCCCCAAGAGTGGAGGTATATGATGCAGTTATGTCATGTTTTTCTTCCTATTTGTTGAGATGATGTTTTTTACAGTGATGTTCATTTCAACAAATGAGCTTTGAATATTTAGGCCATCCCCAAGAGTGGAGGTATATGATGCAGTTATGTCATGTTTTTCTTCCGATTTGTTGAGATGATGTTTTTTTTGTTGAGATCCCTGATTACCATTTTGTTGACGGATACTTGTATGCTACATCATGTGAGATTTTATTAGCTTTTAATGCTAAAGGGATGCCTATTTGTGTGAGGGTTCCTATAGGGAGAACATCTCATCGAGAGACATGCCACTCATGTTGAGGGAATTTTCCCATATGAGTGAGAGTTCATGAGAACATCTCGTGGAGATACATGTCACTTTGGTTGATGGTATTAATCCTTGTAATGACAAATAATATTCCATGTACATCATCGTCATCTTGTAGCATTTAATGAAGCAACCTCTCCACCCTTGATACTAGATCCCAGATACGTAACCACACTAGGTGAACTTTGTTATCAATGTGTTATGTGTACTTGATTTTATGATTTTCATTATGTTTCATCTTCCTTACGGTATGCACATGTGGATTTTCATACACTTTCATATGCAATTCTGCTAACATCATAGAAGTAAAAGATCTTGGTTAATTCCAGTAGCTGAAGAGATAGGATCAAGTTTGGTATGTGAGTGATCTTCTCACTGATGTGAATTGTGAGTTTGGATGATTGAAAGTGCAACAAGAAATAAAATGGAGGATGACAAAGATATATTCGAGGCCTTCTACAAGATGTCAAAAATGGTGGACATAATGTATCCAGATAATGAGGAGTAGATGGCAAGAAAGGAATGGGAGAAAGAAAGAGCAAAGGACGATGCTTCATCTATGATCCCCTAAAATGAAAGTATTTAAAAGTTATCTACATTAGTGCCAAAAAGTAAATCTTTTCGTCTTGAGTCCAATGCAACTTGAATGGATCAAAACCGATATCGTATGCTCTAGATATCGTGTTCCGATCATTTTCCTAAACAAGTAAATTTTTTTCATGTTGAAGTACAGGACTATTGACTGGGCATTCCATATGATGATTCAGTAGGTTGACTCTGTACCCCAGGCCAATGGTACACTTCAAAGTGGTTGCACTGGATTGGTTCAGGGTTGATGAATTGTGATTGGTTGTGAGTTTGTTTTGTTGGACCAATTATTGGGTGCCACGTGGCCCATTCACAAGTTGCCACGTGACACCCTGGGACCAACCAAATTTTTTTTAAGGGACAATCAAGCCTCTACCAGGATCAAAACCCTAATCTCATACCTACAAAATCCACTATCTACCACGTTTGATGCTGGTGGAACTTAACATATATGGTTACAAAATTATTGTTAAACATGTTGCATATTCAATTTGGGGAATGGGGTTGAGGCTAAACCTCTGGACCCCCATCACCTCGCACCTATGGAACCATAGGCAAGGGATTTGAGGGCTTGGTACTTAGCCCCAGCCCAAGGTCATAAAATTAGGCATATAACAACGATGAAGGCAGAGATTAACGCTCATAGCAAGGGGGCTTGTGAAAGGCCCTCGATCAAGGTCTTATGTCATAGGTGGGAACTGTGGATAGAGCTAAACCATCAAGTGTATAATATGGGTGACATCCCCAAGTTTTGTGGTGACAATGGAACCATGGCTTGAGATTCAAGGGCTATGCCGATGAGGGCAGGCGATTAGCCCTAGCCCCCAAGCACATGGCCCCATGTGGGCCTGATTTTTTGCCAAAGGGATCATTGTGAATTTAAACGGATCGACAATTTACACCCAAAATGGTGGGAATCTCATCAGTGTCAGACGAAAATGTCACTCAATGGATGCTATAAATGTAGAATTCGTAGAACAGTTAGCAGGGGAGCCTAGTTTTTAGAGTAGTTAGCGGTAAAACTTCTCTAGAGCATAACTTTCTCAATTTTTGGCCAAATTGAGCCCAACAAGAGCCCAACTTAGGGTTTTTTATTATTTTGGAGCCATTGGAGACATTATTTTCACATTCTAATCATTATAAATATATGAATTCATAGATTTGAGCACTTAATGATAGAGGCCCAACATTGGAAGCTAAACCAGGAGGGGCAAACTCCTTTATCATTTTGTTGTCTTATGTTGTTGTGTATGGTATATTTGTCTCTGTTTTTATGTTGAAAACTTAGTTTAGAAACCATTAATTTATGTACTTTTGAAAATTCATCCATTCCTAAAAGACATAAAAATTTGCTTGCAAATTTTCAATAAACCTTCAAGTTAGTAATACAGGTAAGTTGGGTATCATAGCTCAAGGTTATTTTGAAGGTTTGATTTTGTTTGCAAGTGTTTTCTGATTCTTACAAGGTTGAATCTGAAAAGAGGAGAAGGATTTCTTCTAGTTACAAATACTCAAGTGGGCTCAAGGAAGCCACACATAGCTCAAGCTTCACCAGTCATGGCACATGAAGAAGTTCATGAAGGGACGTGTGAGGATGAGAGAAATTTAAGAAAATATTTCTTTGAAATGTCTAAAATGGTGAAATTTCTATATGAAGATAGGAACATAATGTTGCAAGGAGAGAGCTCAAACCCTCCAAAAGGAAGTGGAGGAAATGGTGACAAACCACCACCTCTACGTCCACCTTTTTCTTCACCCTCATCTTCTTCTACTTCAACCCCTTCACATTATCCTCCAAGAAATCCAAAGGGACATGGTAAAACTCCTTTGTTAAAGCTTGATGTAAAATTTGAATTTCCTATGTACAATGGGGAAGTAGATGCTAAGAAATTAGATAATTGGGTTTGTCAACTTGAAGTCTATTGCATGATTCAAGAAATTGATGATGATTCTACTAAAATTTAGCTTGCTTCTCTAAGGTTGGAAAGTGCAGCACTCATTTGGTGGGAGGTCAAAACTCAAGAGGATCTCAAGAAAGTGGTAAGGTTATTTCCTCTTGGAATGATTTTGTAGTTGCATTAAGAAGACAATCTTATCCATTAGCATATATGCACAAAGTAATAATTGACTGGAAAAAATTTAGAAAAGAAAAAGGTATGAGTGTTCAAAGTTATACCCAAAAGTCTCATTTTGGGTGTAGATTTATCCTCTCAAGACACTCTCCTTAAATACATAGGTGGTTTACATAGTTACTTGAGGCATACAATTCTTATGTTTAACCCTACAAAGCTAGATGAAGTTTGTGTATAGGAAACTCATTTAGAAGCAAGAGGGAAAATTTTTCCTCAAGGTAATAACAAGAAGCCATTGAAGAGTGGAAACAAAGGAAAGGGGAAGTTCAAAGGAAAAGGGAAAAAGAATGCTTCAATCAAGAAATAAGGAGAGAAACTCACATGTAAACATTGTTCAAAAGAAGGCCATGATGAAGACCATTGTTGGAAACTTGATCCTGCGCTGAGACCCAAAAATTTTAACAACAAAGGGAAACAAAATATTGCTGAAACTACACAACATGATTTAGGATCTGATTATGGAGATGAAACAAAGATCACAACCATGGGATTGAAAGGCAAGGAATCTATTGCAAGTACTAGTTCTTCTAGCAAGCCCATTGAAACTCAAAATGAAAAAGAAAGAATTGAGATTTTCCATATTGGGGTCATAACAAAACATAACAAAGTAGATGCTTTGTTTGATAGTGGATCCCAAGACAATCTTATTTTAGAGGCCATTTTCATGAAACTAAATTTGGAAACCATTCCTCATCCTAAACCTTATCCTTTGGGTTGGGTATGTAACAATGCACAATTGCAAGTGACAAGAAAATTCATACTTAAATTCACCATCACAACAAATTTTATTGATGAGGTAGAACTTGTTGTAGTACCAGTTGACATATGCAAGATTATTTTGGGAATTCCATATATATATGATAGGAAATCCATCTTTCATCGCCAAGAGAAAAAGTATCATGTCTTTAAATATGGGATTAAGTATATTGTTAGAGCACATTGCAAGAAATTGAATTTGTCTTTTGTGAATGTTGGACAAATGAAGAATCTTGTTAATGCTAGTAAGAATTGTGTACTCTTTATGATCAAACCCAAGGATGATATTGAAAACGAATCCTTCCAAGGATGTGATGCAAAACTTAAATCTGATTTGATTGAGGTTGTTAACACATATGTCAAGATGTTTAAGGAACCTGAAGTATTGCCTCCTAAAAGAGGAATCCAACATGAGATCCAATTGCAGTAGGATTGTCCTCTTCCAAACATTGGCATGTACATGATGTCAAAAATGGAGAATGCAGAAATCAAGAAACAAATCCAAGAGTTGATTTATAAAGGGGTCATTATACCAACCACATCGCCATGTGGGTCTCTTATTGTTTTGGTACCAAAGAAGGATGGTACATGGCGCATGTGTGTGGACTTTAGAGCCTTGAACAAAATCCTGGTGAAGAACCATTATCCTCTTCCTCGAATTGATGATTTACTTGCTCAATTGAAAAATGTTGTTTATTTCACTAAGTTGGACTTGAGAAATGGCTATCATCATATTAGGATTGTTGAAGGAGATATTTGGAAGACAAACTTCGAAACAAAGAAAGGTTTGTTTGAATGGTTGGTTATGCCATGTGGAATTTGTAATGATCCTACAACATTCATGAGAGCTATGAATGATGTTTTAAGACCTTTTCTTGATGATTTTGTTATATTCTACTTATATTACATATTGATTTTCAGCAAGACTCGTGAAGAGCATGTCAAGCATGTTAGGAAAGTTCTAGATGGCTTAAAGAAAGAAAAGTTGTTTTTAAAGATGTATAAATGTGAATTTGGTAAAACATCGTTAGTATATTTGGGTCATATTGTTGGAGGGGGTGAATTGAAGATTGATCCCTCAAAGCTCAAAGTCATTTTGAATTTTCCTAAACCCAATAAAGTGTCAAAGGTTAGAAGATTTTTGGGAGCAACACAATATTGGAGAAAGTTAATTTCTAACTTCTCATCAATTTAAACTCCATTACATGCTTTGATATGTGTGAAACAAGTTTTTCAGTGAGGAGGAAAGCAGCAGAAATCCTTCGATGCATTGAACGAAAGAATCAATACAACACCAGTTCTTGCACTTTTTGATTTAAAGTAGCCATTTGAGATAAAAACCAATGCAAGTGACTATGCTATTGCAACAATCTTGATGCATGTTGGCTTAAGGGGGCCTCACCCAGGTTCAAAGTTGTTCGCGCCAACCAAAAAAACCCTAACTTTTGGCCCTTTCAGAAGCAACCTACATAGCACAAGCTGCAATCTCACCCAAAGCAGTAGTGGGGGATGCTAGAACCAAGTTTATGCATCCAGAGACAATGTGATAAGAAATATTAAGCTTTTATAGCTCAGATATGCCTCCATGCAGATCAATAGTATTCTATGGTTTAATACAGTAACTCAAGTAAAATGGTTTCTAGACCTTCGCAAAGGTCTACGATCAGCCTTTGCGGACCCTAAACATGAAAATTATCTACTTTCACGCATTAATCAATAACCCTAGATATGCCTTCATGCAGAACTATCTAATTCATCATAAATCATAACAGAAATAACCCTTATCTTCGCAAAAACAAATAATTAATTAAGTCATGCACAAATAAGATAGATTCAGTAGTTTCGCGCAACATTTATTCATTATTCCATAGAAAACATATTACAAAGAGACAGATCATAACATAAACAGAATCAACAATAATGCTCATATTGCAAGATAATTCTTCAAAATCAATATGTATTCATCTTCAACGTTCCGATTAAAGACTCTTTCATCCTATGCACTCAGCTACAAGGATCCACGCACTCAGCTACAGACTTTCCAAGGCCTCATTCGCACTCAGATGCAATATCCTTCCCCTTTCGCCTAACTATAGGAAGTAGAGCCTTACTGCCTTAGTACTTGCCCCAAAATAATCTCTATCCTAACTTCCAGTTATCCACTACTATTACTTACCTCTTCTAGACTCGCTATGACTCAAATATATAGCATTTCCAATATAATACCATGGTCCGCGGACCATGGGTGAGTCTCAAAAATGACCTATTTACTTATCCAAACAAGGGGCTAAACCCCTTTGAATCCTATCTGGTTGCACACTCCACATCCACATTTCGTGAAGACTTTCCATGTTTTTACAAAACTTTTACAAAAATTGGGTTAACTAACCCCAAAACTGACCCTGGGGACCCTATCCCAACAGGCCCAAATGCAAATATGGTGACTCACCCTCGAGTCACTCAGCTAGCACCTCGATATTACTGCGGAGACCACCAAGCTCAACCTGTAATACTGCAACTTCATCAGTGCTCTGCGTCGTGGCCTGTTGCATTTCTTCTACCAACTTCTCTATTGTCGGGCCTTCCACTGCTAGGCACATTCTCCTCTGTTTTTGTTGTAGCCCCTTTAGCTTTTCCTAGAGTGACAGAGTATGTTGGAAGCCTTCCTCTAGTCATGACTGTAATATTGCCTTTAGAAGGGCCTCTTTCCTCTACAATTCTTCTATTTGTGCTTGCAACTACTTCCCTTCCTGTAACTTTGAATGGAATTGCGTTGGCGCCAAAGTGCACGCAGTCACTCAGAATTCATCATAATTTCATTGTGTCTCTCTGACATCGTTATTCAACCTTTGCAAGTTCAGGTCCTCCTTCAAGTTCATCCACAACTCCATTGCTTGGTCAAACATCATTTCACAGACTGTGACTGTGGTATCCAGTGTGTTCATATTCTCCTTGATTGTTGTTTCGCATTCCTCCTGAACATATGGCAGAGTATTTGGATGAAAATTCAACTAAAACTCTGATATCTTCATTTGGAAATAAAAAATAACATTCTTGATCTTGTCCTTTGATGCGCGTACGGCAACATCCAATCTACCTACTTTTGTTGTAGCTGTGTCATCATCTGGGATGTTCAATTCGGGCACTGTCTTGCAGGCCTGCTTAATCACTATCTCTAGGCTCTAACTTTGTGTTTACAGCTCCTCCTTTTCCTTCAGCGCCTGAAATTTCTCTGCAAACATCTACTCATTATTCACTTTGAACTCACTTATGATTGTGAGGGCACATTGCTCTCTGATCCTCAGTTCATCTGAAACCCCCTAATGCAGCGCATGGAGGGTTTGAAGTGGCAACACAGCCAAGTTAAATCCCATGTCCTTCACTGTGCTCAACACGGTGTGGTCCCCATTTGGCTGTCCACAGAAATACCCAATTCCATTCCAATTCTACTACTCTTTCGTTGTGTTGCGCCAGGCTCCCTTGCATGCTGCTTACTTGCCCGACGGCAACTTGAATCCTACTAGTCTGAATCTTTAGCTCACGCAGATCCTTTTGGACACTCCCTAGCATCTACATATATTATTTCTCAAACTATTTCCATATCTCCGTGGTCATGTCTCTAACCTTGTCACTGATCTCATCGAGATCTCCTTCTATCAAGACCATTGGATCAATGTGTATCTGCTTATCATACTTATGCTTTTTCCATTTCCCAACAACCTACTCCTTTCTGAGCTTCTTCAAAGTGAAAGAAGTGCTCTATCCCTCATCACCGCCTCCTTCTTGAGCTGAAAGCTCCTGCTCATCCATGTGTTGCAAAGCTGATTCTTTGACTTCTTATATATCTAGGAATTATTTCTCAGACTTATCTTTTGTAGCACGCTCTTTCTCCATCCGTTCTTTCTCCGCAACTACCTTAGAAGAAACTTCCTTCTTCTTCTTCTTGGTGAGAGCTCACATTGCCTTCCAAGATGCCTCTTTACACTTCTACGCAGTGGTCGACTACACAATAGAAATCTCTACACCTTCTCTTGTACCTACCCCAAGCTCTGTGGGTTCTTACCACTCCACTCGCCAACTCCCCACAATCTCCTGCAAATCCGTCTCAGATACCAAATATGGTATCTTGTGCCATAGGTGCTTTGGATCCTTCCACACTCTGATGGGAACATTATGGAAATCATCCTTGAACTCCACGAAAGTCATCAATTTCTCGAACAAGATTGGGGAGAACCTTGGCCTCTGGCTAACAACTATCCTCAGGTCCATGTCCATAAAAATCTAGAAATTTTTTTACTCTTTGATCCTTTCCAGATACTTTTTTGCCCACAGCGAAGTAAACTTCACTGCTTCTGGTAAATCTTCCTCCTGAGGAGGAAACTAGTTGTCCTCCGGCAACTTCCAGGCTACTAAGACTCTTGATAGTGACAACCATGCATAGTGGGATGGTTTGCTCTCTTCTTGAGCCTCATAACAATTCTCTAGGAACTCTTTGCACAAATACTTTGCCTAGTTGTATTGAAATCCCTTTTGCGCATTGTGCTTCTAGTGATACTATTAGCACTAGAACTTCGTCCGTGCGACATTTCCTCATGATTTTTCCTCCAAGAATTTGGGCGATGAACTGCACCGTGTGGTCCTGAATAGAGTAGATAGAATATCCACATGACTTCTTAACGAGCCCGTATTCGACCTTCATCTTATATGCTAATTATTTTTCCCTACTTTTCCCTTCAAACTCCTTGGCAAGGTCCGCTCCTTGGTAAGGGAGCTTCATTATTCGATGAATTAGCATGTCTGTGATCGGGATGGACTCCCCAAGCCATAGGCACCAATCATGCACTAATGCGAGGAGTTGGCACACACACATTGTTTTAATATTCAATCTATGAAAATGCAGCACACGGAGAATGTGCAGTAGCGCAGTATACTCAACACCTCTGACCCACTTCATGGGCTCCAACTACATAACCCAAATCTCCTCATAGTCAATTTTTTTCATATACTTGCTATTTGCAAAATGTGGGAACCTCTCACGGTCCACAAGGTCCCAATCCTCCATTTTCAACATGGGAATGTGTTCTAAGACCATGCCTTTGAATTCCACCTTTTTAGTTAACAGGTGTGTCGACACCATGAATTTCTCAGAATCTGGGTCTTTTTTAACCTTTCTTTTTCCCTTCTGCAAAGGGGTATACATTGAGAGCTATGTGATGGGCTCGGCCTCCTCCACATCCAACTCCTCCACACCTTGGTATTCCTCCTCCTCCAAATCAACCACTTTCTCCAGTTGCTGGTCTTTTTTCTCCTTCTATCACACCTCCAGATTCTTCCTCAGTGACTGTCTCACCAGCATCGGCTTCTTATGTTTTTCTTTGGTAGCCAATTGTTTCAGCCTAGGTGACCTCAGCGTGGTAGGAACAGGGGTTGTAGCTTCCATACTTGAAATCTCTAGGCCAGAATGTAAAAAATGGTAGCTTCAGAACTTACAGCTTCTACGAGGTTTGTAGCAGTCATTCGTTCTATGAAAAGCTCTCACGGTTCTATGGAAAAATTTGTGAATGAGGGGCACATCATGAAATCCTCCTAGAATTGACGACTCATAAGCTTCAAATAGCAAAGCGTCCAGACAACTCTCCGAATGCAAATTGTTCTTCAGTGCACCAACATGCCCAATTTATAGAAGGTTATGAATCCAAATTCGATGTTCCCCCAAAATTCTTATCATAAATGTATCTTTGGTGGCATATCTCCAAATATACTTAGCATAAATAGCACCCAACCACTCCTCTTAACTGATTTTTGGCCATCAAATCATGAATAGTAACTGCAACAGCTACTTTTGGACCCATCTGCACAACACCATCATCCATGGCACAACTCATCCAGGGTAGCTTCACCTGTCGCACTCCTGTCATACATCGCACAACCTTCCTACCACATTTGTCACTTAGTCGGGCAGCATAGTTTATAGTCTTGCAATCCCTTGCAACTGATGGTATTACTAAGACTGTCCTACTTCCATATAGTCATTGCACAGGGGCAAGATCCCCTGTGTAAAGCTTCAACCTAGTTTCGTTCACTTTTCCAGGGAATGGTTCCCCATTCAGCTTCACGAGCTGAATTGTGCCACCATCCGTGATCTCTTTAATAAAATATGGCCCCAACAAATTCATTTGAAATAGTCCTAGAAATTTCATGAACTTGATATCATATAACAATGCTAAATCATCTACCTTGAATGTGCACAGCTTAATATGTCAATCATGCCATGCATTCTCACATTCCTTTTTGCACTTGCTGGTGAAATCCTGCAAGGAAGCAGTCTTCTTCTAACTCCATGATCTACGTGATCCATTCCTCCAAGGTCACACAATCCTCCATCTCTATCAGTGTGGAAATACGTAAACTTGGAAAAATATACTCCATAGGCATTACATCTTCAATTCCAGAGACCAACCGAAATGGTGTTTGACCTGTCAACTTCTTGCAGGTCATCCTATAAGCCCACAAAATAGTAGGTACGCACATGTCCCAGTCATTCTTCTGCTCGTTGTAGACATTTTTCAATGCATGCTCCAAAATCTTGATAAAATCATCCACTATTCCATTCGCCTGTGGGTGATAGGGCATACGTTTATGATGATACACCTGGAATTCTTCAAGTAACGCGTTGATAGTTTCTTTTAAGAAATGTGTACCCCTATCACTCATCAATATCTTAGTGCATCCAAACCTTGTTAATACATATTCAAACAAAAACTTTGCAGCAGTAGCTATTGTACAATCCTTCACTAATTGCGCCTTCGCCCACTTGGTTAAATACTTTGTTGCAGTAATGATATATCGTGCACCTATCTTCTTACCTGGTGGTTGTATTGGACCTCTAAATTCAATGGCCCACTTATCAAATTCCTGCAATGAAATTTGAGGATTTAAAGGCAATTCATCCCTTCGCAATGACTTCCCCATCCTTTGGCAAGCATCGCACGCCTTGTAGTATGCCTTAGAATCTTTGTGTCACATTGGCTGCCATAACCCATCATGCAAAATCATATTCGTGGTCATTTTCCCTGCATAGTGACCTCCTTTCACTCCTCCACAGGCTTCAACTAGGGTACTAGCATGTTCAAACTTCGGAACATACCTTCGCAGTATCTCATTTGTTCCCATCTTATACAAATGACCCACAATCACTGAAAAATCCGCAGCGCAAACTACTAACTCATTCTTTTGCTGAGTAGAGTAACCTTCCAAAGTTGTCCCCATTGTTAATAATTGAATGCTATTAGCAAAATGATCGTCTGTGATACGTACCGCAAAGAGCTACGCTTCCAACAGTCCTTCCTCCAAACTAGTTGGTTCCTCACCTGTTTCAATCCTTGATAGATGGCCTAGGCTTGCATTCAGCCTTCCAGGTGATCCAGGTGGATATTGGTGGCCACCCGCCTATTCCACTTGGACCCTCACCATTTTTCTGTCAATTTTTTTTCAATTTCTTTAATTGTAGCACAATTTAATAGTTTTGGTAGTTTTCCGGGTCTTGAAATTTCGTAGCCAATCTGAGGCCCTAAACGACATTTTTTTGGCAATATTCCTTTGGGCAATTTCATTGAAATCACATTTTTAGTTGTAGTACTCAGAAAGATCTCTCCAACGAGTTATCATGTGCATCAAATAGATACAATATGACAAAGTTATGACCCCGGGAAGTTGGTTTCCCAGCTAACCCCAATGGGGCCCATAAACGCTTGGTGTTACATCTCCTTGGGTTAGGGTTTTGGTTGTTTAGGGTTTTCTCTTATTGTTCAATAATAAAAAGGCCCTTGAGCCTCATTGTAACTCATTTTAGAGGCATGTATCTGCCACATCCTTTTTTTGAAAAGTGTGCAACAAGAAATGCTAAATTTAGGAAGTGCTAAAAATAGAACTGCTAAAAATAGCACTTCTAAAAATAGCAGTTTGGCCAATGAGCATTTTGGCCACCTTGGGTGAGAGGTGAAACTGCTAAAAATAGCATCTTCTAAAAATAGCATTTCTAGGTCCCTTCCTATTTATAGCAGTCCCTGGTCTATCTATAGGAAGTAAATTCGAATTTGGTCTTACCAGCAGTTTGGAATATTAATTAATTAATTCTCCATGAGTTAATTAGTTAAGGAAAAGCAAACTTGAAGTCTTTGTGAGAACATGCAATTATTTCTCCACTAATTGGGGAATGTGTCCTTGATTTGCTCCACTGGTTGGGGAATTAAAGATGGGTTCTATATTGAGAGGATCAGTTGACTTAGTTTAACTTAGTCAAGTTCAGTTAGATTAATTTAACAAGTTGTTAAATTAATGGGATATAGTTTGTTGATGCTTGCATGCATGTGACAACTTTTATTTTTAGATAACTGAGTATTCTCTCATGGATAACTGATGCATGGCAGTTCAAACAAAGACCCATTTGAGATCAGATGGTGGGACAGTGGTCTATCAGTTGCTAGGATATTTCTAGTAAGTATTCCTTGCATGCAGGAGGAACTTAAGTCCTCAAGTATTGCGTAGTTGGACCTGAGGTTGACAATAGGTATGATCAGGCCAATTTACATGTGTTTTGTAATTGGACCCCAATCAAAACTACACAAGGAAATAGGAGCTTGGACCTGAGGTGCAGCCTTTATATACAGGGCTAGGTAGTCCATGAGCTTCATCGTCAGAGTACAAAGACAGCAGGATAGCTTTTGAGCTAATTCTTTTTGTATGTTGTTGAGGATTTCCACTTGATTGATAATACAGTGGGTTTTATGTTGGTGCTTTCCCTAGTGATATATTCTATGTTATGTGTGATTGATTCCTTCTTATCAGTTATATGTGTTCATGCTTGATGTTGTTCATGTTCAATTATGCTTCCGCTAAGTTTATGGTAGATGTAGATCTAGTATTATGCTTTAGTACATTGCATATATTAGTTGGATCTGCGGGTGAAATTTCTGCATAATATTAGTGAGCTAGCTGATTTGTAGAGAAAATTCTACATGGTATTAGAGCACAGGTGATCAAGGAAGAAGAGTATACAGGAAAGAGAAATTTGAAGTTTATTATTCAGGATATAGATCTCAAGTTCTTATCACATCTATTTCACCAATGGCGTTCTATGGTTTGAGGCTTGAGTATGCCCTTGATGGCAGCTCAAACTATATAACTTGGAAGGATCACGTGGAGGCAGAATTGGAAGATAATGGCATTAAGGACTTCATTGATCAAGAAGTCCCTAAGCCTACTGATGCTACTCAATTGGCGGAATGGAAGAAGTGTGTGGCTAGAGCTAGGAGAATCATCTTGGAGGGAGTTCGAGATCACATAATCTCGGGCCTCCATGGGAAGGAGACTCCACATGCAATGTGGAAAACATTGAAAGATTTATATCAGAATAGTAGAGATCAGAGGAAGCTGGCACTGAAGGAAAAACTTCAAAAGATCAAGTGTGAAAAGGATGAGACAATCTCTATTTATCTGACCAAGCTCATCACATGCAGGGATGAGCTTGCAAGTGTAGGGGCCATGACAGCTGATGATGATATGGTGAGTCTAGCACTCCTTGGCCTTCCTAAGAGCTGGCATAGCTACCAGGACTCGGTTAATGGAATGGAGAAACTGCCAGATTGGGAACGATTATGGTCAGATTTGATGCAGGAGGAGATCAGACAGAGCACCATAGATGGTTCTTCATCCATGGAGGATGAGGAGAACTATGCCTTAGCGAGTAAGGAAAAGAAGGGGAAGGAGAAGGTTTCTCTTTCTGAATCCATTTCTTCCAATGGTGGGAAGAAGGTTGACAAATCAAAAGTGTGATGCTTTCGTTGTCATGAGGTGGGCCATTATGCTGCAAATTGTCCACAGAGGAAATCCAAGAAGGGATCCGGGAAAGGATCTGAAGGTAAGGCACTTGCTTCATAGTTTGAGTTGGATTTCACACTCTTCGCATGCATGGTTTCATCCATGGTGGGAAGTGGTTGGTTTCTTGACAGTGGAGCTTCTTTCCACATGACCGGCAACAAGAGTTTGTTCAGTACTTTGGAGGAGAAACATCTCCAGATACTCATAGCGATGGGTAATGATGAAAAGTACAGTGTCTCAAGTGTGGGCACGGTTATTTTTCAGAGGGAGCATGGAGCTCGCCTTACCTTGACCAATGTCAAATATGTACCAGGACTGAAGAGAAACTTGGTGTCGATCGCGATGCTGTAGGATAGAGGCTATGATGTAGTCTTCAGTAAGGGAAAGGTTTTCCTTAGACACATCATCACTAGATAGGTGAAACAAATCGGTTCACGGGTCAAGAACCTAAATGCTCTTGAGGTTCAAGATGCATGCAAAGCCTTGAGCAGCAAGGAAACTAATGGAGACTTGGTGGTTGAGAGGGAGGGTATATTACCTCTTAACACGCAGCACCAGAAGAATTCTCAGACAATTGTGGAGGAGCCACGATTGGTGCAGCAGCTTCAGGAGGTTGTGGAGCAGCCACAACAGGGGAAGCTAAGTGGAGATCGAGTAGAGACATCTACTCATGCAGAGACCTCCAGTAGGGGGAAACTTCGAGCCAAGTGGGTAGAGGGATCACATGCAGCCATACCTCCAGGTAGGAGGTGGGGCGATATAAAGTGATCGTGCCAAGGAGGAGGGGCAGGATCCTAGAGGTACCCAACCTCTCGGATGAGAGCTTGCTACAGGAGCCCCAATGTGGAGTAGTAGGAACTGACTGATTGGGTAGAGACAGATGCAAATGGAGCGGTAGAGAGAGCTACAGTGCAGGGAATCCCAAGATAGTGCAGAGCATGCAGGCTGCAGCAATGCGAGAGGCACAAGTGTGTTGCACAGTGCAGGGTAGCACAAAGAAGGGTGCAAAAGTGCGAGATGCATGGAGATGTTGCAGTAGCGCAGAGGTTAGAGAAGGAGAACTTGTCAGCAGCAGGTATAAAATTAGAATCAAATTATGTTTCTAGCTTAACAGAGAGGTCAGTTGGGAGTTTTTTGTTCCGAGTGTTGCTGGAGCAACCGCACTTGGTAGATGTGTTGCATGCAGAACATTCTAGAGTTATAGGATTGGGTTCAAGAGGAAGCCTTTCTTGTTTAGAGGGAGTGTTGAAAAGTGTACAACAAGAAATGCTAAATTTAGGAAGTGCTAAAAATAGAACTGCTAAAAATAGCACTTCTAAAAATAGCAGTTTGGCCAATGAGCATTTTGGTCACCTTGGGTGAGAGGTGAAACTGCTAAAAATAGCATTTCTGGGTCCCTTCATATTTATAGCAGTCCCTAGTCTATCTATAGGTAGTAAATTCGAATTTGGTCTTACTAGTAGTTTGGAATATTAATTAATTAATTCTCCATGAGTTAATTAGTTAAGGAAAAGCAAACTTGAAGTCTTTTTGAGAACATGCAATTACTTCTCCACTAATTAGGGAATGTGTCCTTGATTCGCTCCACTGATTGAGGAATTAAGGATGAGCTCTATATTGAGAGGATCAGTTGACTTAGTTTAACTTAGTCAAGTTCAGTTAGATTAATTTAACATGTTGTTAAATTAATGAGATATAGTTTGTTGATGCTTGCATGCATGTGACAACTATTATTTTTAGATAACTGAGTATTCTCTCATGGATAACTGATGCATGGTAGTTTAGACAGATACCCAGTTGAGATTAGATGGTGAGATAGTGTTTTGTCAGTTGCTAGGATATTTCTAGTAAGTATTCCTTGCATGCAGGAGGAACTTGAGTCCTCAAGTATTGCAAAGTTGGACCTGAGGTTGACAGTAGGTATGATCAGGCCAATCTACATGTGTTTTGTAATTGGACCACAATCAAAACTATGCAAGGAAATAGGAGCTTGCACCTGAGGTGCAGCCTTTATATACAGGGCTAGGTAGTCCATGAGCTTTGTCATCAGAGTACAGAGAGAGCAAGATAGCTTTTGAGCTGATTCTTTTTGTATATTGTTGAGGATTTCCACTTGATTGATAATACAATGCTGGGGTTTTATGTTGGTGCTTTCCCCAGTGATATATTCTGTGTTATGTGTGATTGGTTCCTTCTTATTAGTTATATGTGTTCATTCTTGATGTTTCTCATGTTGAATTAAGCTTCCACTAAGATTATGGTAGATGTAGATCTAGTATTATGATTTAGTACATTGCATATATCAATTGCATCTTCAAGTGAAATTTCTACATGATATCAGTGAGCTAGCTGATTTGTAGACAAAATTCTACACTCTTCTCAGAGATAAGCTACCATCACCCAAGCTAGTCTCATTTCCATTCTGTTTGTAAGCATATTTCATTATTTGATATTAATGAAAGGAAGTGTTATTTCTGTTGCATCTCTATATTTATGGTTATATCTGTAATTTTTTGCATTCCTTTGTTTCTCGAGGGCCTCCTCAAGCAAAATTTTGATAAGATCTCCTCCTCCCTCATCTTTCTTTTCTTCTCCCATGGGAGGCCATCGCGATTTATGAGTCTGGTCTTGCAAAGGTTAAACCAGTTTGAGCCCTAACTCCTTATATCTTGACCTCGTTAGGGACATGCAAAGAAAAACATAGAAAGAGCAGACCCCTCTGATACCACTCATCTAAATTTAAAAAGGAATGCAAAAAATTACATATATAACCATAAATACAATTATGTAGCAGAAATAACACTTCCTTCCATTAATATCAAATAATGAAATATGCTTACAAACAGAATGGAAATGAGACTAGCTCGGGCGATGGTAGCTTATCTCTGAGAAGAGATGTGGTAGATACATGCCTCTGAAATGGTTACAATGAGGCTCAAGGGAATTTTTATTATTGAAAAATAAGAGAAAACCATAAACAACCAAAACCCTAACCTGAGGAGATGTAACACCAAGCATTTATGGGCCCCATTGGGGTTAGCTAGGCAACCAACTTCCCAGGGTTGTAACTTGGTCAAAATATCTCTGTTTGATGCACATGATACATCGTTGGAAAGATCTCTCTAAGGACTACAACTGAAATCACCCAAAGGAATATTGCCAAAAAAATATTCCAGTAATATTGACTTGAAGTTTGGATATCAGCAGGTACCAATTGAACCCTCTAATGTGTGGAATACTACCTTCAATGCCAAGCAGGGCCTTTTCGAATGGTTGGTTATGCATTTTGGGTTGAAGAATTCTCCTGAAAGCTTCATGACACTGATGGATGACATCCTATGACCATTCACCAACTCATTTGTAGTGGTATACTTGGATGATATCCTTATCTGCAGCCAGAGTTGGGAAGAGCACCTCCACCACATCTGACAAGTTCTCCAAACTCTGCAACAACATAAGTTGTGTGCCAATTTGGAGAAATACACTTTTTGCATGTCCCAGGTTCAATATCTGGGATACATTATTGATGAACAGGGGGTGCATGTGGATCCAGCCAAGATCCAAGTCATTCTGGATTGGATAGTCCCAACCACTCTAACAAAGCTCCGCAACTCTATGGGCCTTACCAATTTCTACCGCAAGTTGATGTTGGGGTTCTCTCATATCACTTGGCCCTTGAGTCAAGTCACAAAAGGAGGAGTGAAAGAAAAATTCTTTTGGTTTCAATCTCAATAGAAGGCATTCACAGAGTTGAAACATCGCCTCTGCTCTGCACTAGTACTCACATTACCATACTTACAACAACCATTTGAGATCGAGACAGATGCCTCTGACTATGCTATTGGGGCAGTCCTTACTCAGCAGGGGCATCCAGTGACATATCTATCAGACACAATTTAGAAGTATCTCGCTTATGACAAAGAGATGTATTCCATTGTTCAAGCCAGCCAACAATGGAAGCATTACATTTTGGGGAAGGAAACAGTTATCCACACAGACCATCGACCCCTGCAGTTCATACAGATGCAAGGGAAGTTGTAGAATAATTACCATTAGAAGTGGTCCACATACCTGCAATAGTTCCATCTGGATATCAAGTACAATAAGGGCGGCATAAATAATGTTGTAGACTGCCTCAGCTAGCCACTGATCATGGCATTAACCACCGTGCTCAACTCTTATGGGCACGAGACTTCTAATTGATCACTTCTCTACAAAAGCAACTCAAAATTTGGCCACGCATACCATACGCTCTTGGAGGGTCAACAAGTTCCAGATTTTCACCTCGAGGATGCTCTGTTATGCCACCTAGGACACCTTTGTGTTCCTTCAAGCAAGCTTGCGAAGATGATTTGGGAAGTGCACTACAGTCGGCCTGTTACACAAAAATATCATCACCATGATTATTTGCAGTCAGTATGGGTCTATCATCACTTGTACTATCCTCCTAAGAAAGTCTCAGACCTCAGCTCTTCAAATCAAGCTTTGGAATTGAGAGAAAGACATCAAAAATCAATGTAACTCTGGTTCCGCACTTTCTCTCATGATCACCTGCGGTCCCACACCTTCTGTGTACAAAAACTGCGGATCTTCCCGCTCTGTCCCTAACGGTGTAGGTGCGGACCCCTGTGAAAGTCAAAAGGCACAAGTTTTATCTTAAAAAACTCACTTTGGGTTAATTCTAGAGGTTTCTAGAAGGAATTTTGACGTGGATTGTTCGCTTTAAGGTGGTTCATGCATCCCAAAAGAGAAGGAGCTAATCCCTTGATGAGAGGAGCTATCCCTTTGAAGGAGGGCTTTATCCCTTTGAAGGAGGACCTAGTAACCTCCCTCCATTGCACTATAAATACAGGCATTGGGCTGGTTACTGGGGAGGTTAGAAGCTGAACATTTTTGAGGGTAAATGTTGGTGAAATCAAGACTTCCTAGTTGAGGTTAAGAGGAGAGATCACACATCTTTTTGGCTTCATTGGGTAGTGAGTGAAACTTGTCAAAGTAGAGGAGACTTCTTGCTGGACCCTGGGAGGAGCTTGTACAGCGTCAAGGCAAAGGTTGTAAAGTTCTTCTTCTTTTGAATTAATACAATCAAACTCATTTTTCTCAACAAGTATCTTATGTTATTTGTTTCATGGACTCCTTGACTTTCATGTTAAATATGTTTTATGCAATTGGCTTTTCAGGTGCTATTTAATTTGTTTGCCTTGTTTGTGTTTGCAGATTCACGAAAAGGATCTCATTTGGATCGAAGGAGCGAGGGCATCCACAAGCTTGCGTTGGACCTAAGGTAGGCCCTAAAAACACTTATTTACCATTGTTTATAAAAGCATATTTAGAGAAAGATAGTGTCTGGTTGGTTTGCTTGTCATTAGGTCTTCTTTAGATACTAGGAAGGTCTATCTTGTCTGCAAGATCGACTTATTCCGTGTGACAAAATGGCGACTCCGCTGGGGACTTGATTGTTTTCCTTGTTTTTACTTTGACCTGAGAAACTCTATTTTTGTTTCTGTTTTTCGCTTGTTGTGTGTAAAATTGGGTAGAGTTTGTAGATCCAGGGTTATTTTTCGTTTTTCATAGCTTTGGGAGAGGACCGCACCCTAGCCGTTTGACACAGTGCGTACCTACTCGCAACTTGACTTTTAGCACAGAGCGGGACCATACCTGTGCCAACTGTGGGCCTGCGGACCCTGTCAAAATTTCGAAAACCCTAAGATTTCCTCTGTTAGTCAACTTAGTTTGTGTTTAGAAATTGTTATCCACTGCCCAGACCTACATATAATTTGAAAGAAGCTTTCCTTGGATTGATTTCGCTAGTGTTAGGGATTTAGGTGAAATTCCTAGGAGTTTTGCTTGTTGGGTTTGTTTTTCATTGTGGTTGTGTAGTGGCTCTGAGCTTAGAAGTTGTAGGGACTTCAGATCACCTTAGTGTCTACCAGCCTTCTTATGAGTCTGACCATTGATGAAATCTCCCCTTGTTTGAGGAATCCGCTTTGAGTTTTCTCTTTACAAAACTTCGAAAAGCTTGTGTTTGAAAGTTTGGATTTTCATTTTCAAAAAGAAAAAAAAATTGGTTGTTCTTGACTTATTTGTGATTCTGCATAAATTGGTCCTTAGCTTACATCTAGCTGAGTAAAACATCCTTAAAAAAGACTTTTAGTAGGATTTGACTTCAAATAGGTTTTTATAGTTTGTAGATCTCAAAGTTAGTCATTTTCATAGTTTTGAGTGTTTTATTAAAAAAATATAAAAATCTCTTTTGAAAAAAGTGTGTTTTGTAGTGATTGAATGCTTTGAAACGAAAAAGGGAAATTTTTGTGAAATAACTAGTTGTCTCGTTTTGAGTGCTTTGGAAAGGAAAACGCTCTTCTTTTAATTTGTTTAATTGAGAAAGATTTGTGTTTACCAAGTATTTGCATTCTCAAACTCTTTCTTAGTTTAGAAGTTCATCGAAGAGAAAAAGATTGTTTAGATCATCTTAGGTGCATTTTTAGTGATTTTGAGTCGAGTCTTCATACCACGAGTTTCATCTCTGCACCTTTGGACTTAAACAAAAACCACTAAAATTAACGCTTAAAGTAAAATTCACCTAGTAACATTTTTATTTCTAGGGCTCTGATACACCAACTTAGATTAGGCTAGTGTCTTGGAGTAGGAGAGTAATTAACCCTCCAAGATAGTAAAAACAAACAAGTAGTTGTATCTTGTGGTAGGGAAGAAATCCAATTGTTGCATTTATGCTCTGGGAAAGCTCCTCTTAAAGGAGAAGCATGAGATCGTGTCCGAGCCAGTGTGGGAATCAATCCTTCCTCATTGGGAACGACGCCAAATATTCACGTATTAAAAATGGTAAACCTCGAATTAACCATTGTCGAGGAGCCTGGGGTCACTTGCTGGTAAACCTTGAATTATGTCAAGGAGCCTTCAAGGGGATTGAGCTTGCTACTCTGCCCTTGCATGCATATCGGATCATTGACTATTCCCCCAGGTGTATTTGTCTTAGTTGGTAACCTTAGTGGCCATATTCTTTAGGACTCTTCCTAAGGTGGCAGTGGTGGGAAGATCCCACTGTACCTGGAGCAGACGTCGGCTAGACTCACTTGGATTTTCTGGGGGGTTCACTTCACTTGAGACAGTTAAGTGGAGGAACTTGTGCCAGTCTATTCATTAAGCAGGTTGTCGGGGTAACTGTTCCAACCGCCATTTCTGTATTGAACTCTGCAACATTGGATTTCATCACCAACTAGTGTTTTCAGTCCGGAAAGTTATTGTTTGTGTGTGTTTGATCTCCTAGATCCTTTAGGTGTGTGATTCAAATTTGTTTGGTTCTTTAGAGACTTTAGGTGCTTTTCATTGAAATTTTACTTTGTTTGCGTGTGAAGTAGTTAAAGGTCTTTAACTGTCGCTGAATTACCAAGACAGTCCCGTAGACTTTAGGGCCAGTCTACTGAGTTTGTAAACGTGGCTGAGTTACTGGGGAAGTCCCGTAGACTTCGGGGCCAGCCTCCTGAGGAAGTACCGAGCCAGCTCAAAGGCTTGAAAGTCCTCGTAACTCCTAGAGACAGTAGAGTTGGGTCACCTGAGGAAGGGGAATCTTTTTTGATAGTACATCCTGATTTTCAACCATTAGTAGCAGAGTATAATCCACAGTCAGGGTCTGTTTCCAAAATCGCTGGTAGCTTTTCGTCTACTAGTGATATGGGTGAAGAACCCAAAATATCTGAGCTTGAAAGTGAATTTGCTGCTACTCCGACATCGGGGTTTGTTTCTCCAACTTCTAGTGGTCCTGGTTCACCTAGGGTAGAAAGAGTTATCACCCAAGATCTTTCTTCTGGACTTATTGCTATTGAAGAACTTGCTCTGGAAGAAGAAGTAGGCATCCCTATCCCTGAAAATCAAACTGTTATTGAGCTAAGAGAGCGTAAATCAATTTTTTACATTCCACCTAGGAGTAGTTCTTGGTATCTTTCTTTGGCTAATTTTCTAGAAAACTCAGGGTTAAGTTTTTCACCACCTCGTGCTCCTTATCACCCAACACCTAGAGGTTTTTATACTCCCGTCAATATGGCAGGATAGTCATCCATGTTTACTCAATCACTTGAATCATTTTTGTACGGTGGTCCTTCTATTCCCTCTGGGTATCAGTCACTTTCTGGTACTTTTTCGGGAGCATCTCCTCAACCCATTGAGCAAGGTTATTAACTAGAAACAATGGTACTAAGCCGTTGAGCGTAGAAGACATTCTTATGATGTCAGGTTCTATTCCCAATCCTCAACCTCAAGGTGGCCAGTTACCGCCTGGGGGGTAGCCTTAATTAACGCCTGGGGGGCAACCTCAAGGTACACAATTTGCATATGGGGGGCAACCTCAAGGACAGTACATACCTATGGGACAGTACGTTCCTCAAGGTCAACCCCAGACTCAATATGTACCCCAAGGTCAACCCCAGTATCAATTTATACCTCAAGGTCAACCTCAGTATCAGTATGTGCCTCAAGGGTATCAACCCCAAGGTCAGTACTCAAACTAAGGTTTTCAACCACCCCAAGGTCAAATGTATGTTCAAGGAACGGGAAATGTACCTTTTAATTATCAATCCTACCCTCAATCTGGTTATGGTCCTCAGTATTCTCAACTAGTTATGGGTCAGTACCCCAGAATGAATATAGTGTGGGATTCATCACAAACCCAACAGGTGTTGCAGCCAAGTGTACAGTTGTCATCTCAAACTGGACAACCCCTAGTTTCTGGTTCACCCCAGCAACCAGTCCAGTCTAACATTCAAACTTCTGTGCCTTTGGTAGTTTCCCACCCTGGGCCTAGTACACCTCGTACTCCGCCTCAAACGACTGCTACAACTGCCGCAACATCTGTTCAATCTACCCCACCTACTTCTGGAGTATCGACAGCTCCAGTTTCTACTATTCCTGTATCTACTCCTCAAACATCTTTACCACCGTCTGGATCTACGATTCAAACTTCGGTTCAGATGCCTGTAGGACAACTTGGTTTAAGTACGGTTGTCACAAGTCAACCACAATTCACCTATCAACCGTACTAGGGACAGTACCAATTCGGTCTTGCTGTGCAGCAGCCCGTTTATCAGTATCAACCGTACCCTGGGTACACTTATCAACAACCTCAACAACCCCAGTACAGTCCGGTTAATCCTGGTTTTCCGGGAGGATACAATATCCCGAACGCGATTCCTATTCCTCTTTATCCTGGATATCCTCCTCCTAGAGCTGGTCTCATGACCCAGAGTTTTAGGGATCCTAATCGGCAGTTACTGTTTATCGCAACTTTGGACTTACCTGACTTGTCGCGCCTAACGAACGATCCCATTAATTATCTTCCGTTTTGGCCGCCAATGCCGAATAAGTTGACCAGTGACATTCCCAAGTTCGAAGGTAAATCAGGAGAGGACCTGTCGAACCATGTGATGACTTACCACCTCTGGTGCGCATCTAACTCCATCATAGATGATTCAATCCATCTTAGACTTTTCCAGTGCACTCTAATTGGTCTTGCGGCCAAGTGGTACATTGAGTTACCGCGAGGCACTTCTTATAATTTTAGTCAGTTAGCTACCTCGTTTTTAACTCATTTTCAGTTGCCAGTCCGATATGACAATGGCACGGAATTGTTAACTTCGCTAAAACAATCGACATCCACTTACATTTCAGATCATATTCATGAGTGGAGACGTCGACGACGTTTAGTGACGGTATTTATTCCGGATCAGATCTTGGCTGAGTGGTTTGTAAAATCTTTGTTGCCAAAGATCACTGAAGATGTTGCTAAAGCCGAAGTTGTTACTGAGGAGCAAGTAATTGCTCAAGCACAGTACCTTGACTTGGTTTATACTCAGTTGGGTACGTTACACGAAAAAATCCCCGATCTTCCCAAGCAAAATCAAATTGCTGCAGCTCCTTCGGAATCTCATGCCGTTGATGGTATGATTGGTACGGTTAACACTAAAAGTAAGAAGAAGTCTTCCAAGAATTCTTCCCCTATCATAACCTTGCCTGATTCCCCAATAGGAGATTCTTCTGCAGAGATCTCCGCCGATATTCACGTTGTAGAGTCATCTACAGCCAAATCAAAATCCGGAGGGAAGAAGAAAGGAAAGAAGAAGAATAAAACGGACAAAAGTTCAAAGGAGAAACCTGAAAAGGCAGAGTCCAATGATGAAAAGCACAAACCTCGTTATCCTTGTCTCATTTGTGATGATGAACATTTTACAAGAGACTGCCCTCATCGTGCAGAGGTTGCGAAGATTGTCAAGGGTTCCCAAACTCCTGCTGTTTTGAAGGATCCTTTTCCGACTCAAGACAGTAAGATGATAGGTTCATCCTCGAATGCCAATGAAGAACCCATACTGATGATGTCCCATGTTAGGATTGCGACTCGATCGCAAGATTATGGTAGTAAAAGTCCTGTTGATGGTAAAGAAGTAGAATCTTCTCATTCTAATCCATCAACCTCAGCTCCCGGTTCCGATCCACTACAGATCGAGAAACCTAATCCAGACTTGGTAATCAAACCGCCTGCCAAGGGTATACTTCGAAAGTCGGCTTTCAATCCACATGCGAGAGCGGCTCAGAATTATAACATTGTTGAGGATTTAGCTATTTCACCCTCAGCAATGTCGGCTTTGGAAGTGCTGCAATCATGTCCAACACAATGTAAATTACTTTTGTCGGCTATAGGAGCTGTTGATGTTCAGGACCCGAACCTAATAATATTCGATCTAGAAAATAGTACACCGCATTTGCCTCATCAAATGGCTTTCCATATTCCAGCGATAGTCAAAAACAAGCCTATTCATCGGACTGTAATTGATGAGGGAGCCTCAACGTGTATTATGTCGATACAGTGTTGGAGATCGCTTGGTTCTCCTTTGCTAAATCAATCCCCGACGATTCTAAAGGCCTTTGATGGCCATGGGTTTCATCCTTTTGGCATTCTACAGGATTTGCCTATAGGGGTTGAAGGAAAAACCATTAGTCTAGATGTGGAGGTGGTTGATGCCCCTCTAGATTACAACCTTCTCTTGGGTCGAAGTTGGTCTTACGCTATGACAATGGTCATTTCATCGGTCTTTCGAGTAATAAAGTTTCCACACAATGGAAAGATCATAACAATAGACCAGCTGGCTTACTTTTCATCCGACCCAGCCTCTTCGGAGAGTATTCAGCATGTCAGCAAAACAACTATCCCATATAAGGATGTTGGAGTAGGATTAGTTAAAGATGCCGGTTTACTGGGAACTTTTCCTTTTCCTCCAATCAACGCATCATCTTCATTTGCAACCATTCATATGATTACATCAAACACCATTATTTATGATGATCCTTGGATTGTCCCTTCTGAATCTGAGATAGACTCATTTGGTAATACCATGCCTTTGAGTCCATATGAAATTGCCTATGAAGCCGTGCAGTATTTTGCCGACCCATGTTCAACCGAAAATGACTTAATGATTGTGGTCCGTGAGGAATCACTTTTCACATCAACCTCAGATTTAACTACGTTTTCTGAACTTGTTCACTCTGACGAGAAAATTCGTGAAATCCTATGTGTAGATGATTTACCATGGGAAGATCTCCATCATAGATCTTCGTTTTTACCTGAGGATGATCGTTTTGAAAATGATTTCTCATCAATTTTTACAACTGAATATGTCAAGGAACCTCAAAATCCAATGAAACATCTCGATTCAGAGTTAAATTTGGGAAACATCTCTCGAACTATTCCTATTGACATTTCGGTTAAGCCCAGAATTGTTGAGAACATTCATATAGGTGCCTTGTCTACAGATGACGAAATTCAATTATATAAGGCCCTATTTCAAGAATTCTGCGACGTGTTTGCCTGGTCCTATGAGGAAATGCCAGGAATTGATACCGCGATTGTTGTTCATGAAATCAAGACTTACCCGGACGCTAAACCCGTCCGGCAACGTTTGCGTCAGATTCACCCACGAAAAGCTGCTGCAATTAAAGTAGAAGTTGAAAATTTATTGAATGCAGGTTTCATTTATTCGATCCCATTAATGGATTGGGTATCGAATATTGTTCCGGTTAAAAAAAAGCAGGGAACAATAAGAATATGCATCGACTATAAGGATATTAATCGAGCCTATCCAAAGGACAATTACCCAACTCCCTATATCGATCAAATCATTGATGATTGTGCTGGCAGCGAAATATTTTCCTTTATGGACGGTTTTTCTGGATACAATCAAATCAATATTCTACCTGCCGATCAACCAAAAACGGCTTTCATTTGTCCATGGGGGACATTTGCTTATTGCAAATTACCTTTTGGGCTTAAGAATGCCGGAGCAACTTTTCAAAGGGTGATGCCTTATGCATTTCATGACATCAAGCACATTGTGCAACCGTATCTCGATGATTTGCCTACTCATTCATTACATCGAGCTGATCACCTCGTCCATTTACGTGCAATCTTTATGAGGTGTAGGCATTATCGAATTCAGTTGAACCCACACAAATGTGTCTTCTGTATAGAAATGGGTCGATTGCTGGGATTTGTAGCTTCGAAAGCCGGCATTCGCGTTGATCCCTCGAAGGTCGAAGCTATCATCAAATTGCCTCCTCCTTCGAGTCTTTGCCAACTCCAAAGTTTGCAGGGGAAAGCAAACTTTTTACGACGATTCATTCCTAACTACACCGAGGTTACAAAGGGTTTCACCCGGTTGTTGAAGCAAAATACTCCATTCTATTGGGATGAGATAGCTCAAAAATCTTTTGATACACTCAAACACACGTTGACCCATGCACTGTTGTTGCATCCTCCCAACTACAACTAGGATTACTTCTTGTATCTCGTTGCCTCTCATTCCACCATTGGAATGGTTTTAGTTCAGGAAGATGAATTCGGAAATGAACATGTGATATATTACCTTAGTTGAACTTTAAATCCAACTGAGCTAAAATACTCACATGTGGAGAAATTGGCATTGTTAGCTGTTCAAGCTGTCCAACGTTTTCGTCACTATATTTTACTACGTAAAACTATAGTAATTTCGGATTGCAACCCTATGATCTACATTTTGACCAAGCAATTGCTAGGGGGCAAGTACTCTAAATGGATCGTTATCCTGCAGGAGTTCGACTTGGAATTTGAGAAATCTAAGTCTAAGAAATCTTTAGTTTTTGCGGAGTTAATGTGTGACTTCCCGCGTGCTGACACGGAAACTGTGGTGGAAGAGCCCATTGCGGACGAATCCTTGTTTCTAATCAGCACTTTAGATCTGTGGTATGGGGATATCATCGTTTATCTCCAGACCCAATCCTTTCAGCCAGAAATTTCAAGGTTAGAACGTCGGAAAAGTCGATTCCAGTCCCAACAATTCAGGATTATTGGAGATACTCTTTATCGCCGTGGGGCGGACTCTATTTTTCGACGTTGCTTAACTCACGAGGAAGCTGAAAGGGTTCTAAATGACTGTCACTCTTGAGCGTGTGGCGGTCATATGTCTGGGTATGCCATAGCCCAAAAGATATTGCGCGTTGGCTACTTCTGGCCGTCTTTATTTAAATATTGTATTACGGCGGTCCGAAAATGCCACAACTGCCAAATTTTTGATCGTAAGATGCACGCTCCACCTGCTCCTCTCCACCCTATAATTTCCGTTGGTCCTTTTGCCAAATGGGGTATCGATTTTATTACATGTAACCCTCACTCGGCCGGGGGGCATGCGTATATCATCCTTGCGGTAGATTATTTTACTAAGTGGGCCGAGGTGATGCCTACATTTGAGGCAGATGGCAAGACAGCTGCAATTTTCGTGTTCAATCATATAATTGCTAGGTTTGGTGTCCCGCAAGCGATAATCACTGATCATGGACGTCATTTTCGAAACGTTATGATGACCGAACTTACAGGCCAGCTTGGTTTACGTCACGATAGTTCAACTCCTTATTATTCACAAGGGAACGGTCTGGTTGAATCCATCAACAAAGTTTTAGTTATCATGATCTGACGAATCATTGGGATTCATCGGTCGAATTGGCACAACATGCTATTTTCAGCGCTTTGGGCGTACTGAACTTCAGTAAAAACATCAACAGGGTTCACTCCTTTCCAACTAGTCTATGGTTTGGAAGTTGTGTTACCCATTGAATGCGAAATCCCGTCACTGCAAATGGCCATCGAGTTACTTCCAGCCATTTCCGAAGAGGAGAAGCGTTTGTTATACTTGGCTCAATTAGATGAGAATCGACGTGATGCTGCATTGGTGATCAAGACTCACGCAAAACGAATGAAAGCTCAATATGATCGGAATGTGACCCCTCGAAATTTTTCGGAAGGAGATCTAGTCTTAGTTTATGATCAAGCTAATGATAAATTAGGCGCTGGAAAATTCATTCCTATGTGGCATGGTCCCTATGTTGTCAAGCGAAAGCTAGCCAAAGGGGCCTATGAATTGGTAGACTTTGACGGGGACTCTTTGGGTAAACCCAGAAATGGCCTTTACTTGAAGACGTATTATGCCTAAAAGAATGGGTATGGAGATTTTTAGTTAGGATAGTTTTTCTTTCTAGCTGGTGTGTTTTAGTTTAAACAGTGTGCTTAGCTTAGAGAGTGTTTTTCATCATTATTCCTACTTATCTTGGTTTTACTCTTGATATTGCAGATGTCGATGCCTCTCCAAACATACATTGATTTCACTGATGGTGCTTGTCGTAATACACAGAACATCTCTTCCGCAGCTTGGGTTATCTATTCGCCCTCTGACGAGTTAGTATCTATGCATGGGGTAAGCCTCGGTCAAACAACGAACAACATTGCCGAGTATAGTGCAGTGATTGAGTTATTATCTGAATCTATTTCATTTGAGATTCGGAGTTTGATAGTGAGGTTAGATTCTGAACTCATTGTATTACACCTTAATAGAGCGTATGCCATTATAAATCCAGTGTTGTTAAGATTATTTTTGAGAGTGCGTCTCTTGGAACGTGAATTTGATTATATTGAATATCAGCATATTCCAAGGTCTTTAAATACATTAGCAGATGCAAATGCTTCTCAAATGTTAAATAGACATTTGCAATAATCATACATGTAAATTTAAAACCATCCCATAACATGATTTACAAGATAAGCCGATAATAGTGATATATATATATATATAGGAGTGTGTCAAAAAATACATTGTTCTCGATCATAGGTTGAAAAACACCTTATGATCGGCAAAAATGATAAGTACAAAAAACAAAAATGTCACATGTGCCCACAATAGGCAATCATCCTATCACTGGTGATTATCTCTATAAGAAACCACTGCACGGGCCACCTTGCAAAGGAACCTCCTAAAAGGTCCCGGGACCCCAATCACATAGCGCTGAAGTCAACAAGGAATGTCGTCTATAGTGGTCTTAGGAATATCTCTTATCAAGCGCTCGAGATGACCCTCCAACTCGGCCAAAACCTCTGCTGATTCGTCCTGTGGGGCTGGCGCAGGTGCAACTGGTTGCCTCCTCTCGTAAGGCCGGAGAGCGACTGGTCGCTGTGGACCCACATCTGCATTTGAAATTTTTACTATCAGTTTTGAGACGATGAAAAAATAACAAAAAATTAAAATAGAAAAAATGTTGAAAAGGATTTTACCTGACTCGTCCCACTTCTCTCCTAGTGGAAGAAGCATGTCTGGGTCACCACGAAAATCTATCCCAGCGTAAGGGAAGTCCTGAATGGAAAAAACCTAGTTTTCCAACCATTGGAAATACTCAGGTTTGAATCAAGCAACCTCTGTCCTCTCGTTTGGGTGACGGGCCATGACTGCGACCCATCGCATCAGTTTGGGCTCTCGAGGAAGCCCAGCTCCAAAAGTAAGGTGCTGTGGGATCAGCATAGGAACCCTCTCCAGGCCAAAACTCACAACCAAAGCCCCATAACCAAAGGTCTTTAGTTGTTCGTTTTTGGCCATGGTCAATTGGCCTTTCAGATTGGCCAACACGGCATCGCACCAGTTGAAGATGGTGCCTCGAAAGCAATCAACTGCCATACGCATCTGGGATCCGGTGGAAATATGTAATGTGGCAGCTCCACAAAGTCTGGTGACAGTGAACACAATCACCATGAGCTCAGGACGGGATATGGTCTTTATGTCTATCCCTTTGTCTCTAGCCTGGCTGTTGCAGTACTCTAGCCTGAGGCTATCGACAGACTGGCCACCTGGCCTAACCCCAAACAGAGTCAAGTCTTCGCCTCTCTTAGGCAAACCAGTCAAGAAATATATGTCCGCTGGCTCGATTTCGAGCTGGTGGCCACCAATGAAGAAGCACTGGTCCTGTATGCTCCATCTGTCAACCAACCACTATAAGAAATCCACCTGAGCCCTCATGCCAGGAATGGCCCAGTATTTGTACAATCCGCACGCCCTCAAAGCATCAAGTGAAGGCTGATGATTCCATGCAGCAGCATCCACGTCCTCATGCTCTCGTTCATGCCAATCTAGCATGATGTACTCTCTGCATCAAGTATAAAGACAAATTAAAATGCTAGAAAATATTTTGTGTGGTCCATTTTTGAGAATTTTCGGGTTAAAAACCCTTGCGGCGAGGACCGCACCCTCCAAGTTAGACACAGTGCGTGGGACCGCACTTTGTCTACACGGAAGGTGCGGACCTCGAGCTTTTTCCCAATGGAGAAAAAGTCGGGGTCCGCAAGCCCGCAATGGTAAACCTGCGGGCCCCTGCGCGGGTTTTGTGCCTAAAAACCCTCCCAAAAATGAAATAAATCACTAAAACAAAAATTAAACGGTTAAAAATGAAGAGTGGGATGATGTGGATTACCTGGAGAAGACGACGCTCAATTCCGACAGTTGGATTTTCCGCAATCTTCACGGGAAGTTTTCTAAGCAAAAGCACTATTTTCTCACCCAAACTCAAACGGTAAAAATGAATTGACAAAGGCCCTTTTTATAAGTTTTTTGAGTAAATAAATTGCAAATTTGCTTATGTTTCACTTTGAAAAGGTATTTTGCGACGTTTTTATCCATTTCAAACAGGTATGAGTAATGTTTGTGTTTTTGTGCAGAATAAAGGATTATTCAGGCGAAATCTATCATTTTCGATGAAGAAACATGTAGAGTCATCTTTAAGTTCTTTTCTGACTCCTAAAACATGAAAAGATTGCTGAGTGTTTCTTTTAAACTCGTTAAAATGGAATTAAAATATGGTCCACTTACAACTCTTTTCCGACCGTAAAAAACATGAAAAGATTGCCGGATTTTTGTCGTTTCAAATTCGATATCGGTCATAAAACGACGTGTCATTGATCGCTTTTTTACTTTTTCGGGTCAAAGGCACTAATGACGAAAAGTACTCCTTGGTCGTAAAAGATCAAGTGGTTCTCTCAAGTACTATTTTATACTTTTTCGAGCTTGGGAGACACAAATTTACGAAAAAGGTCAACCCTGGAGTCTTCTTAAGTTTTTCACACTCTCTAAAATTGAAAAACGCCGAGTTTCTCCTATACTAGACTCGTTAAAATTTCACAGTAAAGGACCTGTTCAATTACAAACGGGAACGAACCACTCCTTCTTAGGGTTCGAATTTAAACTAAGTTGGACTCATCCGAAGGATGAGCTTATAATCAAGCAAATGTTATCCTCCTCAAGCTTGTCAAAAATAAAGAGGTATTTGCCAGAAATGGTGGGGGAAAAGAGAGAAAATGAGCCTGTTTGTCATACTTTGTAACCACTCTTGAACACGACACTTTCATTCACCTGGGTTGGGAAATCCTTTGCCTAACAGTTGATCAAACCACATTGAAAGTCTTCAGCCGGTTTCTGGGTATTAACTTTGGGTCAATTGTCACCAAGCCATCTGTCGTGTCGTTATGTGTTCAAGAGGTCACTACCAATAAGCCATTCATTTGCAAAATATCTGTCATCCATCTTAACCATCCCTAAGTCAGTCCTTGCAACTAAATTTCTTCAACTTGATCTATGATTTCGTGTTGTGGGCTTGCCTACGATGGATCGCTTTCTATCGACATCAGCTCATTATCTAGAAATATGATCTAGGAATCGTCAGTACCTTGGGATCTGCATGCCTCAATGGCAGGTTTCTCGCCTTTGACGACAGTTTACATCATTGACTTTCGATCAAAGGATTCCGTGACATGTTCGACATCAACACATTTATTCGCATCTCATGGATTGTACTGGGTACTTTGAGAGCCATTGACATCACTGGTGGTTTCTCTCACACTTGTTAACAGTTTACATCATTGACTGGTAATCAAGTGGTTTCTACCATATTCGACATCAACACATTCATTCTCATGGATAGAATCGTACTGTTTCGGGAAGTAGAAATGAAGACCCTGGATCTAGTTTCCACAATCCAGGCTGCGAGGAATTTTGTATTCATTATATAATGGACTATTCATAAACAGATGGCTGCATCCATACTGTGTCCACATGAGTCTTTACTTGTGATGTTTTACAAGATCATTCCTATATCAGAGCAGTAGTTAGTTTTTCTAGTCAGTTTTGATCTGAGTATGGGAATGCCTACCTCAGCGATGATATGATCTCATATATATATCTTGCATTGAATGTTTTTACAGGTTCCAACCGGGCTCTCCACAAGATGATCCTCGAAATGATAAAGTACTTCACTCTTCCTAAATGATAAGAAATCCTCATCTACTACAGACTTCACACTTTAGGGGGCAATCTGTTACACAAAAATATCATCACCATGATTATTTGCAGTCAATATGGGTCTATCATCACTTGTATTGTCCTCCTAAGCAAGTCTCAGACCTCAGCTCTTCAAATCAAGCTTTGGAAATGAGAGAAAGACATCAAAAATCAATGTAACTCTGGTTCTGCACTTTCTCTCATGATCACCTGCGGTCCCGCACCTTCTGTGTACAAAAACTGCGAACCTTCCCACTCTGTTCCTAACAATGTAGGTGCGGACCCCTCTGAAAGTCAAAAGGCGCAAGTTTTTTCTTAAAAAACTCACTTTGGGTTAATTCTAGAGGTTTCTAGAAGGAATTTTGACGTGGATTGTTCGCTCTGAGGTGGTTCATGCATCCCAAAAGAGAAGGAGCTAATCCCTTGATGAGAGGAGCTATCCCTTTGAAGGAGGGCTTTATCCCTTTGAAGGAGGACCTAGTAACCTCCCTCCATTGCACTATAAATACAGGCATTGGGCTGGTTGCTGGGGAGGTTAAAAGCTAAACATTTTTGAGGGTAAATGCTGGTGAAATCAAGACTTCTAGTTGAGCTTAAGAGGAGAGATCACACATCTTTTTGGCTTCATTGGGGAGTGAGTGAAACTTGTCAAAGTAGAGGAGACTTCTTGCTAGACCCTGGGAGGAGCTTGTACAACGTCAAGGCAAAGGTTGTAAATTTCTTCTTCTTTTGAATTAATACAATCAAACTCATTTTTCTCAACAAGTATCTTATGTTATTTGTTTCATGGACTCCTTGACTTTCATGTTAAATATGTTTTATGCAGTTGGCTTTTCAGGTGCTATTTAATTTGTTTGCCTTGTTTGTGTTTGCAGATTCGTGAAAAGGAGCTCATTTGGATCGAAGGAGCGAGGTCATCCACAGGCTTGCATTGGACCTAAGGTAGGCCCTAAAAACACTTGTTTACCATTGTTTATAAAAGCATATTTAGAGAAAGATAGTGTCTGGTTGGTTTGCTTGTCATTAGGTCTTCTTTAGATTCTAGGAAGGTCTATCTTGTCTGCAAGATCGACTTATTCCGTGTGACACCACTGGGAATTTTGGGGTTGATAAAATGGTGGCAGTACTTCAGAAGTATTTCTATTGGCCAAATCCTCGATAGGATGTCGGGAAGTACATCAGATCATGCACTGCTTGTGCCATTGCCAAACCGACCATCAAGAAGCAAGGTCTCTATACTCCGTTGCCTATGCCTAGTCGACCTTGGGAATCCATATCCATGAATTACATGTTAGGCCTTCCTTCTAATAATCATGGAAACGACTATGTTTTTATGGTCATCGACAGATTCTCGAAGATGGCTATTATGGCGGCCTACAAGAAGAGTATCACAGCTGAATCCACTGCTAAACTCTTCTTTGAACGAGTGTGGGTGCACTTTTGTATCCCACAATCTATCATCTCATATTGAGACAACAGGTTCCTCATTACATTTTGGTCCAGTCTCTGATCGATGCTGGAAACCAAGCTCACTAAGTTCACAACCTTCCATCCTCAAACAGACGGCTAGACAGAGGTTGTCAACAGGATGATCATACATATTCTGTGCATGTACAACTCAAAGAATCCACACACATGGGATGAGAGCCTTCCCTATGTCCAACACATCTACAATTAGGCTCTCTACAGCTCAACTAGCCACAACCCTTTTAAGGTCGGCTTGGGATTCTAGCCACTATGTCCCATTGATGTGGCCATACCATTTGTAGTGATTTAGTAAGATTCAGCTCAAGTCCAGTCCAAAGCCGACAAGGAAAATAGCTTCATTGAGCACATTCAACACATACACCAATAGGTCCATGACATATTGGACAAAGCCAATGATAAGTACAAGAAATGGCATGATCAACATCGAGTGCCACACAAGTTCCAACTGGGCAACAAAGTTTGTCTACATTTGCAAAAGGAACACCTCGTTGGGCCCCATCACAAGATTTTCCCACTTCGATATGGGCCATACACCATCACCAAGGCTGTGGGAGATAATTATTTTGAGCTCAACATTCCCATTGTTCAATGTGGATCACCTTTGGCCATACTTTCCACCATTACTAGACACATTTGACATTGCAAAACAACTCACGCCAATAGAGTTAAATCCAGATTGCATGAAACAAGCTGCAGCTAATCAAATCATGGCCAAATAGATCAAGAACACTCACTAGTAGAAGATTCAACTATATTGAGTTGTCAAAGCTGGCCAACTCTTGCACCAAGGAAAATGGTTCACTAGGGACCAAGTTCAGTAGAAGTTTCATCATCTCATAGAGGAACTCAATGAAATGGAGACCATTGCTTCCTAAGGGGGAAGGAATGATCCAGGTGGATATTGGTTCCCACCCTACTATTCCACTTGGACCCTCACCATTGTTCTGTCAGTTTTTTTTAGTTTCCTTAATTGTAGCACAATTTACTATTTTTTGTAGTTTTTTGGGTCTCGAACTTCCAAAGCCATTTTGAGGTCCTAAATGACACTTTTTTGGCAATATTTCGATCAATGATTTTATTGAAATCACATTTTCAATTGTATTCCTTGGAGATATCTTTCCAACTAGGTATCATGTGCGTCAAATAGAGATAATATGACCAAGTTACGAACCCGGTAAATTGGCTACCCAACTAACCCCAATAGGGCCCATAAACTCTTGGTGTTACATCTCCTCGGGTTACGGTTTTGTTTGTTTAGGGTATTCCCTTATCGTTCAACAATAAAAGGGAACTTGAGCCTCATTTTAACTCAATTCAGAGGCATGTAGTCACCACATCTCTTCTCATAGATAAGCTACCATCACCTGAGCTAGTCTCATTTCCATTCTATTTGTAAGCATATTTCATTATTTGATATTAAAGAAAGGAAGTGTTATTTCTGTTGCATCTCTATATTTATGGTTATATCTGTAATTTGTTGCATTCCCCAAAATGTAATGCTTCCATTGTGGACAGGCCTACATAATGGAATACATCTCTTTGTTACAAGTGGGATACTTCCAGACTATTTTTGAAAGTGTCTCACTGTGATATGTCACTAGATGCCCCTGTTGATATGTCAGAGGCATCTGTCTTGATCTCAAATGGTTGTTGTAAGTCTAGTAATGTGAGTACTGGTGCAAAGAAGATGTGATGTTTCAACTCTGTGAATGCCTTCTGTTGAGATTCAGACCAAAAGAATTTTTCTTTCACTGCTCCTTTAGTGACTGGACTCAAGGGCCAAGTGACATGAGATAACTCAAACATGAACCTGCAGTAGAAATTGGCAAGACCCAGAAAGATGAGGAGCTCTGATAGAGTGGTTGAGGCTGGCCAATCCCGAATGAATTGCATCTTGGCTGGATCCACATGCACCCCTCGTTCATCAATAATCTATCCTAGATACTGAACCTAGGTCATGCCAAAAGTGTATTTCTACAAATTGGCACAAAACTTGTGTTGCCGCAGTGTTTGGAGAACTTGTTGGATGTGGTGGAGGTGCTCTTTCCAACTCTGGCTGAAGATCAAGATGTCATCCAAGTATACCACTACAAATGAGTTGGTGAATGGCTGCAAGATGTCCTCCATTAGCCTCATGAAGGTTGCAGGAGCATTTGTCAACCTGAAAGGCATAACCAACCATTCGAAAAGGCCCTCCTTGGCTTTGAAGGCAATGTTCCACACATCAAATGGTTTGATTAGTACCTGGTGATATCCGGACTTCAGGTCGATCTTGCTGAAATATTTTCCTCCAAACTACATAGTTCCTTACCTATTTCAATCCTTGATAGATGGTCTGGGCCTGCATTCACCCTTCCAAGCTTCACAATCATCTCAAAGTCATACTTTTGGAACAATAGTAACTATCAACATATCTTCCCTGCTAGCACATGCTTATTGACTAGGTACTTCAACACAGAGTGATATGTATACATTTTAAAGTGTCCACCCAATAAATAATGCCTAAACTTATGCAGCGTGTAGACCATCGCCAACCCTTCACGCTCTTTAGTGGAGTAATTATTCTCAACTTTGGATAACTTCTTTCTTGTGAAAGTTATTAGATGATCAATCTCTCCCTCACCTGCTTGTGTTAACACTACTCCTAACACAATACAAGAGGCATCGACATGCACATGGAACTCCTTTTTCTAGTCTAGAAATACCAAAATAGGGACCGTCACCTTTTTTTCCTTCAAGACATCCAAGCTGCATTGACAGTCCTCATCCCAACAGAACATCACATCTTTCTTTAACAATTTCTCCATCGGCGCAGTTATCTGACCATACACCTTTATAAACTTCAGGTAATACCCAGTGTGTCCCAATGTCGCGCGTACTTGTTTCACATTCCTATGAGCTTCCAAATTCACAATTATGGTGATCTTCATCGGGTCCACCATCAATCCCTGTTTACATATGACATGGCTGAGAAAAATCCCAAAGGGCGCACAAAATATGCACTTCTTTAACTTCAGTGCGATCTGATACCTTTGACATGTATCCAACATGAGGCGCAGAATCGCAACATGGTGCTTCATTAATCCAAACACAATTCAATCATCAAAATACACCTCCAAGAATGTATGAATAAACTCTTTGAACACCGCGATCACTACCCAGGAAAATATTGTTGGACGCGTACCATAAAAAGTTGCGCGTCCAGCAGTCCTTTCTCTAAACTACTTGGTTCCTCACCTGTTTCAATGCTTGATAGATGTTCTAGGCCTACATTCATCCTTCTAGGCTTCACAATCACCTAAAATTCATACTTCTAGAACAATAGTAACCATCGGCATATATTTCTCCCCAACACAAGCTTATTGACCAGGTACTTCAGCGCAGAGTGATCTGTATACATTTTAAAGTGTCCACCCAATAAATAATGCATAAAATTCTGCAGCATGTAGACCATCACCAACCCTTCGTGCTCTGTAGTGGAGTAATTCTTCTCAGCTTTGGATAATTTCCTGCTTGCAAAAGTTATTGGAAGATCAATCTATCCCTCACTTGATTTTGTTAATACGACTCACAGTGCAATACAAGAGGCATCGACATGCACATGGAACTCCTTCTTCTAGTCCAGAAATACTAAAATAGGTGTTGTCACCATTTTTTCCTTCAAGACATCCAAGCTGCGCTGACAGTCCTCATCCCAATAGAACATCACATATTTCTTTAACAGTTTCTCCATTGGAGCAGTTATCTGGCCATATGCCTTGATAAACTTCATATAATACCCAGTGTGTCCCAATGTCGCACGCAGTTGTTTCACATTCCTAGGAGCATCCAAATTCACAATTACGGCGATCTTCATCAAGTCCACCATCAATCCCTATTTACATACGACATGGATGAGAAAAATCCCAAAGGGCACACAAAATATGAACTTCTTTTAGTTCAACGTGATTTGATACCTTCGACATGTATCGAGCATGAGGTGCAGACTTGCAACATGGAGTTGCACTAATCCAAACACAGTCTAATCATCAAAATACACCTCTAATAATTTATGATTAAACACTTTGACCACTGCGATCACTACCCGGGAAAAGATTGTAGGCACGGTTTCCATCTGAATGGCATAACTATATATTGGAATCAACCCCACTAAATCATGAAGGTTTTTTTGCTTCAATCTTCTGGTCTAATCTTTATTTGATGATATCCTGAAAATCCATCAGTAAAAGAATACGCCTCCTCTCCACCAACATTCTCTAATATTCCGTTAGTAAAATGTGTTGGAAATGGATCATGCTGATGAGCCTCATCATTGGGTAATTATATGGGCCTTAATTCACCTCCTATCTAGTCAAATCAACTCTTCTCACAATTTATTACATGTTTTGATTATATTTTGTTTAATGAGATGAGTCAAAGTGAGATATTATACCTAGTGGACTAATATGCATTGAATGCAAGTTTGGAAGAGAAAATCAAGGAATTTTGGAAAGACTAAGGTTTAAAACTCGAATGGGACAAGAGAGAGAGATTGTAGGAGATAAGTCCTCCTCATTTACTCCTCTCCCATTCGAATATTCCTCCATTAATCGTACCATCTTGGAGTGCAATCAACCAAGTCATGAAGATCAAAAGGCAGCTGAGAAAGTGATAGACAATGAGTTAGTTCATCTCAAGTTTGGGAGTCGAGCCTCCCTATATTGAAGGAAGTTGTTGGGGACTTCAGTTGTATCAGTAGAGAGGCCTAGAGCCTCATTAGAATTCGATTTTTTGTTGTAAAAAAACTAGTTATTTTTTACCTCCAAACTTGTGGAAAACATTGATGTAATTTTTCAGTTTTGATAATGAAAATGAGCTTTTTCTTGATCTGGCACTGAGTTAACTCAGAAGGCTGAAGCTCTTGGGTTAGGGACCAACCCTATCAGTAAAGGCTCCTCTTCTGGTATCTATATGCTTGGCTTAGTTTCATAGATTCATGGTTAAATTGTATTTAGAAGTATTTCATTACAAGTAATGTATATTTGATTAGTTGTTTATTAGTTTGCTTCGCTTTACTTTAGTAGTAGGTTAGAAGGGATAAAATGAGCACCACAAAGCTCTCAGTAGGTGTCTTGGCCTCACCTCTTCCCTTGGGGATCATGATTTTAGGAAAAAACCCTTATGCAGCCCCAAAAAAACAGGTTTCCATTTTCTCATAAGATTTAGAGTTTACTATACTTGAACCAGCGTTTGATCAGTTTTGTGAGTGTAGGATTTAATTACCATCTCTTCCATCTTCAATCTTACAATAGATCTCATCCATGATTCCATTTTATTCAGCAATTTTCCACATGCATGAAGTAAACAACTAGTTCATTAAATTATGATTTTCTAGCTTGTTAGAATTCTTCTTGTTTACATGACTTTTTGGCAATTATAAATGTTTGATGCAGAGCGGGTGCTTCAGAAATATAAAGAGATATCATAGCAGACAACCACCTTCCAACCTCATCCATCCATATTTATTCCTTTCTTTCACCAATATCTTCACCAATTTCATCATTTTACATAGAAATTCCTCCAAGCATGTTGAGCAAATCCAACCATCTCCTTACCTTGGTTTTGAGTTCTGAGTGATCCTAGGCATTTTATCACTACATTCCACCCATCCACCACCTTCCCTAAACCTTCCATCACCTCCAGCAACCATCGTTTTTCTCTTGGCTGTATCCCGTAGAAATATAGGGAATCCTGTAGGTTTCTGGTACATCCTGTAGGTTTTCTTGTAGTGGCATGTTTTGAGGCCGAATTGAGGGAAAACCTCTAGGAAGCCACACCAGGTCACCCAAGGGTCTCCAAAAACTTCCAACCATCTCCTAAACCTCCCAACCATCCACCGGCATCACTAAGACACCTACGACATCACCAAAAGAGATTAGGGTTTACACTTGATTTTCTAGAAAAAGAATAAAAGGAACAAAACAAATTTATTTCAGTCCTTTACATGCACAATAGTGTTGTTTGATGTCTTGAATTTCCATGCTTTCGATAATAGCGTTTTATACATGTTGGCTTGGCATTCTTGTAAAGCATAGTTTCTCAGCAGTTAGTTAGAGAATGGTGTGTTTTTAGCACATGATTTCAGTCATTTTCCTTATTTGTAGTAAACAAGCTTTCTCCTACAGTAGAGTTCTCATTCTTTTATCATCAATCAAGCTTCTTCTGAATCCATAGAAGTCTGGCTTGAAAATCCTAGTGGTCTCTCGCCAGGTGAACAGTGACAAAAGGCATAACAATCACTTTATTTGTGTATATAGCACTATCACCTCCAAGTTTGTACAAACCCCGGATTGATAAAGTAAATATGGTAGCTCCAGGAGTTGCGGCATTCTTGCTGCAATACTGGTGCTCATCACTTTTTGGCACCATTGCCTGGGAGGTATCTGAGTAATATGTGATTACTTCTTTCTTTCTTCTATTTCTTGTTTCTAATATTCTACTATTAGTTTCATTTCTGCAAAAGTAATTTAGTTGCTTCTTTTTCATTCTGCATTGTTTGCTTTCCTTTCCATTTTGCAAGAAAGATTTGAATTAAGTAGTTATTCTTTTTCACTCAGTCAGTAATTTTCATTCAGTCTACAATTACTTTCAAGTTTAAAAAAAAAATGAAAAACAAAAAAAATTATTTTATTTTTCATGCCTTGTAGGAATAGGGATAACGTAGGGAATTTTTTGCCAAGTACCCCCACTGCTTTAAACAACCAACCTTCCCACTTCATAAGTGGTTGTGAACTGAAGGAACCCTTAGGTGAGCAACCAGACATATTTGAAGAACCTACAGGGGAAGAAGAATAAGGATAACCCATTCCTACTAAACCTATGGCTGAAAACAAAAGATAGAGGCAAACCCCCTTATACTTCAGAACAAGGAAAAGCACAAGGATAAGGCAGGGAAAACCCCAAACTCCAACCAAGGTTCCCATTGTTATTGAGGACTCACCTAAACAGTAGGAGAAGATTGCTCCTATAAAAACTCAAGAAGAAGGATCCTCAACACAAACCTCCCCTAGCCTCTTATCACCTATGTGAGAAGGCTTGTAACCAGGTCTACCTATTCCAAAGGAAAAGGCATCCTACAGGATACACAACAGGACCTATAGGAAGCAGAGGTAGTCCTACAGGAAACTTTGCTAAACCTACAGGAAACTCAAAAATTGGATGAGGAAAGAAGTAAGCAACCAGAAAAAAAAGAGAGAGGACCAAGAGCTAAGGGAACCTAGTCCTCAACCTAACCTTGACTCCTACTACAGATTTATTGAGGGGGGTAGGGTCATTCCACAGAAATTTTTCGTTCCATTATTCTTTGAGCTTGAGAAAGAAAGAGCCAGAACTCATAGATGGATGCAGATTGCCAAGTCCAAGGGAGTGGAGGACACTAGTCACATGGAGGAAAAGATCAAAAATATGTGAAGGGAACTATGTAGCCTGAGGGATAGCAAGGCCATAATGAAAAATTAGTTGGAGAAGGAAAATGCATGGTTGAAAGGATAGTTGCAAGAAATAGAGAATCAATTGGCATCCATGGCCAGTCTATCTTTGGAAGCAATCCAGTGCAGGATGCCAGCTAAGTCCTATGCACTATACCTTAAGGAACAGTGGCTGCAATTCCAAATCAAGACCCTAGCATAGAGAGGCACCATGCCATTCCAGGATTATAGACAGTTCATTGATCTCTGTGATCAAAGTACATTAGAGGATAGGGCTAAGATGTCTGAGTTCTACTTGCATAACATGGCTTTGACAGATATGAATGTATGGGACCCTAATGCAAAGCTAGGGGATTTACAGTTGATGGCTTTGGCATCATGGATGAACCATGAGGAAGAAAGGGCTACAGAAATGAAGAGGATATTGGCAAGGGAACAAATAGAGCCTCTTATGATCATAGTTGAGTAGTCCAATCCAATGGCTGTCATTAGCACACATAATTTAATTGCAAATGATCCTCAACTTTCACCCAAGTATCTTGCTACCCAAGAGCAAGCCATTACACATTTTGAGGGCATGTTCAGAATGTTAGGGGATGACAACATGCAAGCTTGCCTAAGGATATGGAATACTTTTCCATAGAGTTTGAAGATTAGAGAGTACCACTCTCCTCAAAGGATGAGAGAAGCACTGAACAAGACACCCATGTACAAGCAATCCATCCAAAGGCTCAAATTCAATTGGATTGGCTTGAGACTTAGTCCACCATTGCTCTTGGGGATGTTAGAAGGAAGGAAGGAAGAAGAAGAAAGAAATTAGTGGGAGGAGGTAGAAAAGAAGGTAGGATTCTATGCATAAGAAGAGGAAACCATAACATAAGCATGGGATGTTAGGGAGGCCACTAGAGCTATGAAAGACATGGATATTGATTAAGTTGCTCAAAGGATGAGAAACACTTTCAGTAGGGGGGTTATGATGAGCCTCATCATTGGGTAATTATATGGGCCTTCATTCACCTCCTAGCTAGTCAAATCAACTCTTTTGCAATTTATTACATGTTTTGATAATATTTTTTTAATGAGATGATTCAAAGTGAGATATTACGTATAGTGGAATAATATGCATTGAATGCAGTTTTGGAAGAGAAAATCAAGGAATTTTGGCAAGACTAAGGTTTGAAACTCGAATGGGACAAGGGAGAGAGATTGTGGGAGGTAAATCCTCCTCATTTACTCCTCCCCCATTCGAATATTCCTCCATTAATCACACCATATCGGACGGTAATCAGCCAAGTCATGAAGATCAAAAGGTGTCTGAGTAAGTGATAGACAAAGAGTTAGTTCATCTCGTGATCCAGGTGGATCTTCAGACACAATGGCATGGAAAATCTCAAAATTTAAAGTGGCAGAAAGGCAATTATCTTGACATCAAATCGAAGTGCTCTTCACCCTAATTACAATGATGGGAACGACACTCCAATCTGAGTCCAAATGATGAAGTTATCGCCAAAAGACTCTCCCTTTGTTCCTTTGGAAAAGGAGGCATTTCTTCAAAAAATAGGCTTAAAGCCTTAAAAGGGAAAATCGCAATCGGAGGAGGCAAAGTACTGGAATTAACGCAAAGGCCTTTAGAACCCCCGATCAGTGATATCCAATATATTAGGTCAGAGGAAGGCAGGCATGCGATATCAAGACGTGGGCAGAGCCGACTTGCGATTGCGATATCGGTGATCGGCATCGATGATCAGAGGAGCAGAAGGCATAGACCTCGCCGATGCGATACGCGAGGTGCAATATCAGTGATCGACGGATCGGCATATCGGCGATCGACATATCGGCATATCAGAAATCGACATATTGGTGATCGACATATCAGCGATCAACGAATCGGCATATCGGCGATCGGTACATCGGCGTATCAACGATCGGCGATCGGCAAATCGGCGATTGGCGAATCGGCGTATAAGCGATCGGTGATCGGAAATCAGTAATCGGCAATCAGCGGATCCCCACAACAAGGGCCATTGAACAACGCAATATGCAACAGCGATAAAGGGCCAGACTCGATGGGTTTACAGACCTGATTTTATATAATTTGAAGTCCGGGTAAAAGGATTCGGTCTGGCTTTTCAATGTTTTTGTGTATTATCACGTTGAGCGAAAAAAGGCCATTTTTGGGGTTTTGTTGCACCCGCCGATCCTTCCATTCAACGGCTGCTATTCTAAACAAACCGACCTACGATCTAAGTGTGCTTGTAACAAAGGAAGTGTTATAAAACCGATGCACGTGGAAAAGTGCAGGGGGAGAGGATTTTGGCATGCAATTCGAGGCAAGAGTAGCGCAGGAGGGCCAATAGTTCATTTTGTCTGAATTGGGAAAATTTTATATGGTTTCTTCCCTTCTCGATGCCATGGACATAGTGGTGCTATCTGTTTCTCCATCTAAGCTCTCCATTTCTCAACCATTTTCTAGAATGGAGGTATAAGACTCCTTTTATGTAACTGATGATTGTATTCTCTTCTTTTCATGCCATTTAATGAATGAAGGCCTCCCCATTGATCGAGCAGGGCCGAGAGACATAGTCCAAGTTGGACGAACTCCATTATCAAGTCTTGTTGTCTTCTTCTCATGCCTTATGTGTTTGTTCTTCTTCTCCCATGTGCACATTAAATTTCTATGTTAAGTTGTAATTTCTACATGTGCTTATTTTGATACATCTATAAGCAAAAGATCCCTGGATCAAGTGGTATTAGAGCAGGTCTTTCTAGATGTGAATTGCATGCTTTTATGCTAACAAGAAACAGGCTCCAAATAGGCGAAGGGAAACTAGAGCCTTTCGAGCCCAAAGTGGGGCGTGCACATCGAAGGAGAAATATGGAAGATGAAGAGGCTCGTATTTAAGAGGAGCACAATTTCCACAATACCTTATATTTAATGGCATAGAATTTTGATTAGTTTCTTTCAAGGCAGGAGAAAGCAGAAGAGAGAAATCTAGAAGAACAAGGTTCATCATATGGAAATGGTGGAGAAGAACCCCCTCCTTCTCCTTCCACGAGTGAAAGTTCTTCTTCCTATCACCACCATAATCATAGAAATCCCAGGGATGGATCTAAGAAACCTTCTTTAAATTAGATGTTAAATTTGATCTTCCCATGTTTAATGATGAAAGTAACACAGAGAAGCTTAGTAATTGGATTAGGCAAATTGAGGTCTACTGCAGGGTTCAACAGAATGTGGAGGATGAGGCAAAGATTCAGCTGGCCTCTCTACGACTGAGCAGCACCGCTCTCATTTGGTGGGAGAGAAAATTGCAAAGCAGTAAGAATGTTGTTAACCTCTTTTCCTCATGGCCTAATTTTATTTCTACATTAAAGGAATAGTTTTATCCCTTGGGTTACAAGCAAAAAGCATTAATGAATTGGTAGTATTTAAGGCAAGGCAAAGGTCAAGATGTTCAGAGTTTTACAAAGGAGTATAGAAAGCAAGAACTTAATTTGGGTATTGCACTTGATACACCTGAAGTAGTAACTAAGTACATTAGCTCATTACATAGTTACATTAGGCATTCATTATTGTTGTTTGAACCAACTACTATTGACTCAGCAGCGTAAAGGCAATTCATATTGAGAACAGGGGCAAAAATGAAAGAGATGATCATTCCAGAAAACCACCGTTCAAACTTCCTAGTGGAAAATCTAAAGTGAAATGGAAAGGAAAGGAGAAGATGGCATCAACCGAGAAAGAAGAAGGAGAAAGGCCTTATTGCAATCACTACAAAAGGGAAGGTCATGATGACAATCACTGTTGGAAACAACACCCAGAAAAGAGACTAAAGAAGTATGGAGGAAAAGGCAAGCAGAAGACAGTGGCGACTGTTTAGCAAGACCTTCGATATGATAATCATAGCAACAGGAACAAAAGGTACTCTTACACCTCATGTTAATTATGAATCGCATGAAGGCACTAGTTCTGTAAATGAGTCCCTTCCTAATGATCGAAAGAGAATTGAGCTATTTCATATCAAGGTTGTTGTAAATCATACTAAAGTGGAAACTCTATTTGATACTTGATCCCAAGAAAACTTAATTACATAATCCTTGGTAAAGAAACTTGGCTTAGAAACAAAACCACATCTGAAACCTTACCCGCTTGGATGGATACATGATAAAGCAAAACTGAATGTAACTAAGCAGTGTAAAGTAAAATTTGTGATCGCTTCTAAGCTAGTGGATGAAGTAGAACTGTATGTGATCCCATTGGATATATGTGGCATGGTGTTAGGGAGTCTGTATCTATATGATAGAAAGGAGGTATTTTTCCATCATGAAAACAAATACCAAATCACAAAAGATGGGGTAGAATATATTGTAAGGGCTCATCAAACTAAAATCAATGCCAGCCTTGTAAGTGCAAGACAAATGAAGAGGTTGATAAATTCCAGTAAGGGTTGCATGGTTATGGTTGTAAAGGAAAAAGAGCCAGAATTAGTTGATGCTTTCTAGGGTTGTGATCAGGAACATAAACATGAATTATGTGAATTAATATCTAACTATGATGATATGTTTTAGGAACCGAAGGGATTACTTCCGAAGAGGGAAATCCAACATGCGATCCATTTGCAGCATGATGCTCCTTTACCAAATATTGGCATGTACAGGATGTCGACCATTGAGATGGAGGAAATCAAAAAGCAGGTGCAGGAATTGCTGGACCAAGGGGTCATCAGGCCGAGCACTTCTCTGTGTGGTTCACCGATTGTCTTAGTGCCAAATAAAGATGGCACATGGAGGATGTGTGTGGATTACCATGCACTAAACAAAATCACGGTGAAAAATCACTACCCTCTTCCATGCATTGATGACTTATTAGATCAGTTAAAGAATGTTGTTTATTTTACCAAATTGGATTTGTGAAGTGGTTATCACCAAGTTTGAATTGCAGAGCAGGATGTATGGAAAACCGCCTTCAAGACCAAATAGGGGCTGTTCGAATGGATGGTGATGCCATTCGAACATTGCAACGCTCCAGCCACTTTTATGAGGGCCATGAATGATCTATTTAGGCCTTTCAATGATGAATTTGTTCTTGTATATCTAGATGATATCCTTGTCTTTAATAAAATTTGGAATGAACATCTGTGTCATGTGAAGAAAGTGCTTGATGTATTGAAGAAAGAAAAACTCTATATAAAGTTGTCAAAGTGTGAGTTCGGGAAAACCTCTTTGGGTTACCTAGTTCATATTGTTGGTCATGGTCAGTTAAAAATTGATCCTTCCAAAGTTGAAGCAATTGTAAATTGGTCTAAGCCTACTAGTGTAACTGAGGTCCACAGTTTTTTAGGTGCAACCCAGTATTGGAGGATATTTATTGCCAATTTCTATGTTATTGCAGCACCTCTGCACACATTGACAAGTGTGAAACAGGTCTTCCAATGGGTAGGAAGACAACAGAAGTCCTTCAAAACATTGAAGGAAAAGATCAGCACCGCACCAGTCTTAGCCTTACCAGATCTCCAACAGCCATTCGAGATCGAAACAGACGCCAGTAGATATGCCATGGGAGTTGTACTAATGTAGCAAAAGAAGCTGATATGTTACCATTCTGAGAAGTTCTCTCAGGCTGTGATAAACTATCCCACTTATGACAAGGAGCTTTATGGCTTGGTACAGAGTGTGAAAAAGTGGAAACACTACCTAATCAGTAAGGAGACCATCATCCATATAGATCATCAGCCCTTGTACTACCTTCAGTCACAAACCAAGTTGCAGCAAACTCGTCATTTCAAGTGGATGGGTTTTCTTCAACAGTTTCATTTGGTAATAAAGTATAAGTAGGGAACTAGCAATAAAGTGGCCGATACGCTATCTCGCCCTCCTATTTTTTCTTCTGTTATTTTTCATAATGCTTTGTAGTCTTTTGAGAGTTATGCTGAACAATATGCTAAGGATGATGACTTTAAGGAGATTTATGAAAAACTAACCCATGGTTCATAGGTGGACAACTATCACTTGCAGGGGAAACTATTGTATCACCTTGGCAAATTGTGTATTCCCACAAGGGAATGAGTACATGTAATTCGAGAGGCTCAAACCTCTCTTGTGTCTGGTCACTTTGGTGTCGAAAAGACTTTATGTCATGTACAAAGATTTTGTTTTTGGCCTCATATGAAGAACATTGTGACTCGCTATGTAAAGGGTTGTGTGATGTGTTCTATTTCAAAGCCCTTTAATAGAAATCTCGGGCTCTACACACCACTCCCTGTTTTGAGTCATCCATGGGAAAGTGTGTCGATGGACTTTGTAAGAGGTTTTCCTTTGTCTAGAAAAAGTATTGACTATTTGTATGTCATCGTTGACCGTTTTAGTAAGATGTGTATTTAATACCTTGTAAAAAGCAGATCATTGCAGAGCAGACTTCTTATCTTTTCTTTCAGCATGTTTGGGTCCATTTTGGATTGCCCACATTGATTGTGTCAGATCGGGACTCTTGCTTTCTAGGAGAGTTTTGGACCATCTTGTGGAAGATGATGGACACCAAGTTGAAAATAAGCACAACATTTCATCCACAGACTAATGGACAGACAGAGGTTGTCAACCGCACCATGGTACACTTTTTACAAGGCTATTGTGGGAAACATCCTAAGTTGTGGGATGAGCATCTCCCATATGTGCAACATTCCTACAACCGAGCAGTGCACTCATCTACGCAATGTTCACCATTTGAGACATGTTTTGGTTACCTACCAAAGGACCCTTTTAATATGGTCTTTGGAAGGGAAGATGACTCCAGTGGACGTAATGACAGGGACAAAGCTCGGTAGTTCATTCAATGGATCCACTTGATTCACCAAGCAGTACAAGAGCAGTTGGATAAAATTCAAGCCCATTACAAGGCTCGACATGACAAACACCGAGTCAAACATTAATTCCAAGTGGGCGACAAAGTGTAGTTCCATATCAGCAAGGACAAGATGAAGGGAGAAGGGAAGAATTTGTGACCAATCCGGTATGGTCCATTCACCATTTCGGAGAACATTGGAAACAATTCCTTTCGTCTCGATTTACCAATATATATGCATATGTACTCAGTAGTGAATGTGGAGAACTTAAAGTTGTATGAGCCACCATTGATTATGGATACCAAGGAGGTGGGAACAGTTCCTACAGTTGATGATTTTGCACCAGAGTATCTCGACGAGTTACCTGAAGACATCATCCTTGACAGAAGAGCCAGGACTTCACGACTAGGAGATGTGGAATACCTTCGAGTTGGTTTCAAGGGGATGCACCCTAGCAAGGAAAAATGGCTGGAGAAGGAAAGAGTGACGGAACAATTCTATCACTTGCCAATTAACTAATAAAAGCTTTTGGTAGTCCAAAAACTCCTCAATGGGGAGGATTGATCCAGGTGGATCTTCACACACAATGGCATGGAAAAGCTTAAAATTTAAAGTGGCATAAAGGCAAGTATCTTGACATCAAATCAAAGTGCTCATCACCCTGATTCCAATGGTGTGAATGACACTCCAATCCGAGTCTAGATGATGAAGTTATCGCAAAAATACTCTGCCTTTGTTCCTTTGAAAAAGGAGGCATTTCTTTAAAAAATAAGCTTAAAACCTTAAAAGGGAAAATCGCAATCGGAGGAGGCAAAGGGGTATACTTAATGCAAAGGCCTTTAGAACCCCTGATCAGCGATCTATGATATATCAGGTCGGAGGAAGGCATGCATGCGATATTGGGACCCAGACAGAGCCGACTTGCGATTGCGATATTGTGATTGGAGGAGAAGAAGGCATAGACCCCGCCGATCCGATATGCGAGATACAATATCGGTGATCGGCGATTCAGCATATTGGCGATTGGTGATTGGCATATCATCATATCAATGATTAGCATATCGGCAATCGGTGGATCGACACATTGGCAATCGGCGGATCGGCATATCGATGATCGGCGGATCGACATATCGGCGATCGATGAATACCCATGATAAGGGCCATTGAACAGTGTGATATGTGACAGCGATAAAGGGCCGAACTCAATGGTTTTATAGACCCAATTTATATAATTTGAACTCTAGGTAAAAGGCTTTCGGTTGGGTTTTTCAATGTTTTTGTGTATTATCACTTTGAGGGGGAAAAGGCCATTTTTGAGGTTTTGTTGTGCCCGCCGATCCTTCCATTCAATGGCTACTATTCTAAACAAACCAACCTCCAATCTAAGCATGCTTGTAACAAAGGAAGTGTTATAAAAACCCGATGCACGTGGAAACGTGCAGGGGGAGAGTATTTTTGCATGCAGTTCGAGGCAGGGACAGCATAGGAGGGCTAATAGTTCATTTTGTCTGAATTGGGAAAATTTTATATGGTTTCTGGCCTTCTCGACACCATGTACATAGTGATGCTATCTGTTTCTCCATCCAAGTTCTCCATTTCTCAGCCATTTTCCAGAATGGAGGTATAAGAATCCTTTTATGTAATTGATGATTGTATTCTCTTCTTTTCATGCCATTTAATGAATGAAGGCCTCCCCATTGAGCAAGTAGGGCCCAGACACATAGTCCAAGCTGGACAAAATCTGTTATCAAGTCTTGTTGTCTTCTTCTCATGCCTTATGTGTTTCTTCTTCTTCTCTCATGTGCACATTAAATTTCTATGTTAAGCTCCAATTTCTACATTTGATTCTTTTGATACATCTATAATCAAAAGATCCTTGGATCATCTCGAGTTTCGGAGACGAGCCTACCTAGATTTAAGGAAGTCATTGACGTTAGTTGTATATATAAATAGGCCTAGAGCCTCACTAGGATTTGAATTTTTGTTGTACAAACAGTAGTTATTTTCAAGCTCCAGACTTGTGGAAGACAATGATGTAATTTTCTGTTTTGCTAATGAAAATGAGTCTTTTTCTTGATCCAATACTCAATTAACTCAGAGGGATGAATATCTTGGGTTAGGGCCCAACCCTAGCAACAAAGGCTCCTCTTCTTGTATCTGTATGCTTGGCTTAGTTTCATAGATTCATGGTTAAATTGTCTTTAGAGGTATTTCATTGCAAGTAATGTAGATTTGATTAGTTGTTTATTAGTTTGCTTCCATTTGTGCTTTAATTCAGTAGCAGGTTAGAAGGGATAAAAGGAGAAACACAAAGTTGTTAGTAGGTTTCTTGGCCTCACCTCTTCCCTCAGGGATTATTATTTGAGGAAAAGACCCTTATGCAGCCCCAAAAAGACAGATTTCCATTTTCTCATAAAATTTAAAGTTTACTATACTTGAAACAGCATTTGATCAGTTTTACAAGTGTAGGATTTAATTACTATCTCTTCCATATTTAATCTTAAAGTAGATCCCATCCATGATTCCATTTTATTCAGAAAGTTTCCTCATGCATAAAGTAGACAGCTAGCTCATTAAATTCTCCTTTTCTAGCTTGTTAGAATTCTTCTTGTTTACATGAATTTTTGGCAACTATAAATGTTTGATGTAGAACAAGTGCTTCAGAAATCTAAAGAGATCTCATAGTAGGAAACCACCTTCCAACTTTATCCATCCATAATCATTCCTTTCTTTCACCAAGATCTTCACCAATCTCATTATTTTACATAGAAATTCCTCCAAGCATGTTGAGAAAATCCAACCATCTCCTAACCTTGGTTTTGAGTTCTGAGTGATCCTAGGAATTTTCTCACTCCATTCCACCCATACACCACCTTCCCTAAGCATTCCATCACCTCCAGCAACCATCATTTTTCTCTTGGCTATATCCTGTAGAAATACAAGGAATCTTGTAGGTTTTTAGTACATCCTGTAGGTTTTCCTGTAGTGGCCTATTTTGAGGCCTAATTGAGGGAAAACCTCTAGGAAGCCACACCAAGTAACCTAACGGTCTTCCAAACCTTCAAACCATCTCCTAAACCTCTCAACCATCCACCAGCATCACTAAGCCACCTACCACATCACCAAAATAGATTAGGCTTTACACTTGATTTTCTAGAAAAAGAATAAAAAGAACAAAACATATTTTTTTCAATCCTTTACATGCACAATAGTGTTGTTTGATGTCTTAAATTTCCATGTTTTAGATAGTAGAATTTCATACATGTTGGCTTCGCATTCTTGTAAAGCATAGTTTCTCATTAGTTAGTTAGACAATGGTGTATTTTTAGCATAGGATTTCAGTCATTTTCATTATTTGTAGTAGACAAGCTTTCGCCTAGAGTAGATTTCTCTTTCTTTCGTCAGCAATCAAGCTTGTTATAAATCCATAGAAGTCTGGCTTGAAAACCCTAGTGGTCTCTCGCCAGCTAAATAGTGACAAAAGGCAGAACCATCACTTTTACTTGTGTATACAACATTGTCACCTCCAAATTTGTACAAACCCCGGGTTGATAAAGTAAAGCTGGTAGCTCTAGGAGTTGCAACATTCTTGCTGCAATACTGGTGCTCATCACTTTTTTGGTGTGGTTGTTGGGATCATGCTAGGTCATTCCATATCTCAGCAAAGACTGCAGGTGGACCCAAACAAAATATCTATCATCCAAAGTCTCAAAGTCAATTGGATTGGCTTGAGACTCAGTTTTCCAATGCTCTTGGGGATGTTAGAAGGAAGGAAGGAAGAAGAAGAAAGAAAGAAGTGGGAGGGCGTAGAAAAGAAGGTAGGATTCTATGCACAAGAAGAGGAAGCCACATCAGAAGCATGGGATGTCAAGGAGGCCACTAGAGCTATGAAAGACATGGATATTGATTAAGTTTCTCATAGGATAAGCAACACTTTCAGTAGGGGGGTGATGATGAGCCTCATCATTGGGTAATTATATGGGCCTTAATTCACCTCCTAGCTAGTCATATCAACTCTTCTCACAATTTATTACATGTTTTGATTATATTTTGTTTAATGAGATGAGTCAAAGTGAGATATTATGCCTAGTGGACTAATATGCATTGAATGTAGGTTTGGATACTAAAATGAAAAATATAAGCCCTTCTTCCCTTCCTCATTTCCATGGCTTGACCATAGAAGACCCAGAACTTTCTTATTTGAGTTTGTTGTCATATGCCGAACCTATGACTATGCAAATGATGAGCAGAAGTTGAAACTATTTCCATCCACTCTCAAGGATGGAGCTTTGCTTTGGTTCATGGGTTTCCCTAGAGATAGCATCACAACTTGGGCTCAGATGCAACAAGCCTTCAACAACAAGTATCGGGACTACTGTAGGTCTAAATACACTAAAGAGGAAATTCTTAGGATGACCTTAGGAAATGATGACTCCCTAGAAGATTATGAAGAAAGATTCCATATTAGCTACAAAAGGGCCAGGTGCACACTTGACCCTAAGTCACTGAAGCTGGTTCTGCTTAGAGGAGTAAGGGAAGGTCTTTTGGATACCCTACACTTGCTAGCAGGAGGGGATATCTACTAGTTACCCTATGAGAATATCAAGACCATCTTTAGAAACCATTCTAGGGCAGCCAGGAAAAAGGGTAGGGGAAGTCAACCTCTGGTTAGTCCATCCTCTTCCAATTCATCTATCAAGGGTGAAATTGGAAATATGTTGGAGGATTTCAAAAGTGAGATGTTGCAAACCCTTGCCCTACCAATGGACACTATGCACATTAAGAGAAAGCAAGAGGAAGCAGATAGAGCCTTGACCATGTTTTTTCCTAGATGCACCAGGAGGAACCCTAGGAACAAATGTCCATTGAATTCTATTGAAATTTTCTCAGTCTGTGGAGAAAACCACTCCACAGATAAGTGCCCCTCTTTACCTGGACTCAAAGTTGTATAACAAGGAGCTAAAGGAGTCACTGAGAAGCTCTGCTACATAACCCAAAGGAGACCTCATGGGCCTAGGCCATACAGCAAGGCATGCAAGGGTCATCCCATGCATATTACGACCCCAACTAGACCACATCGATACCTCCTTGGGGACCCCTGCTCATCCTTCCTGGTCTACACCTCCTCCTTGGTCCTTTACATCTTTGTATCATTCCCAGCTAGCCAGCCAATCATTTCAACCATAGGCTCTACCAAAACCTTAGTGGAATGCACCGCCCCAGGGGTGGAGGCCCCAATACAACAACGTTTCAACTTTATTTCCTTCACCACCTACCCAACCATAGCTTTTACACTCTGATCCACCTAAACAACCCCAAATGCCTACCTAGCCAAATCCAAACCTGAAAAAAAGATAGGCACAACAAGTATACAGTGGAGAGACATCATATCCAGCTTATGTTGTGGAGATTCATGAAATCAACCTGAGCTCTGGGGCAGTAATCCTGGAAAACCAAACTCTACCTCCACCTAGGGAGGTTGAGGAATAAAGAGAGGAAACTGTGCTTAAAGTATATCCACCGGGGCATTCCAGATTGGGATAACCTTATTTATAAATAATCTAATTTGATAGAACAATATATCTTCGCAAATTGGCGATTGAATGAGATAATGTACCTATACTTTTCAATTTGGGTAATAAAAAATACCTTAGCTAGTTGTCCCAAACACGCATGCTACCTTAGATGGAGAGATAGGCATTCCCTAAACAATTACCCCACAACTAGTACGTTTAGCGTTACCCCACCCTTTCCTGAGAGATTAACCCAACCACTCTAGCCTACCCCGGAAGAGACTGAACTTCTGGGAAAATTGAAAAACCTATGTGTCAAAATTCCACTTCTCCAAGCTATTAAGGACGTACCTATTTACAACAAGTTGATTAAGGAGAAGTGCTTCAAGCATCTAGGGAGGCAAAGAAGAGATGCCCCTACCATTAATGCCATTGGACAATTGTCTGACTTAATGTTGGGGAAGGTAATTTGTCCAAAGTATTTGGACCCTGGAAGCCCTGTAGTAGATGTGCACATCAATGGCACCATTTTCCCACAAGCTTTGATCGATCTTGGGGCTGACATTAATGTGATGACCAAGGACACCATACTCAAGCTCAACCTCCAAGGTTCATTAAGGAAGACTACAACAGTTCTGCAACTTGCAAACCACTCCACAATGACCCATGAGGGGATTGTGGAGCATGTGATGGTATCCATTGATTCTTGGGAATACCCTACAGATTTCCTAGTTCTCCAACCTAAGGCTAAGCTTACTGGTTACCTCTCATCCTTGGGAGGCCCTAGTTAGCCACCTTCAATGCTTTAGAAACAACCATGCGAGGCCCAACTCTATATTTTAGAAACAACCATGGGAGGGGGATAGCAGGATGAAGATGATTTGATCAAACACATACTCCAAAGTCCAACTCCCAGTACATTGTCCTTATAAGAAGTAGTAAATGAAATCCAAAACAACCATCAAATTTATCTATGCTTAGCCAATTCCAACCCTATCCATGTCAAAACCATAGAATTTGGCCCCAAGAGAACTTTGAACATCAATCCATCTCTTTCTGTTCTCCAAAAAGAAAAGTTGTGAGACGTGGTAAAGGAAAATCTGGATGCCTTTGCTTGGAGTTACCAAGAAATGAAGGGAGTGCACCCCTCAGTGTGTACTCACCATATTTATATCAAGGAAGGTTGTAAGCCAGTCTATCAACCCAAAAGGAGGATGAATCCAACTCTTAAAGATATAGCCAAAGAAGAACTACAAAAAATGCTAGATGCATGATTCATTTACCTTATCTCAGATAGTGAGTGGGTCTCTCCTTTGGTGTTGGTTCCAAATAAAAATGGTAAGGAGGATTTGTGTTAATTATAGGGAGTTAAACAAAGCCACAAAGAAGGACCTGTTAGCCTTGTTGGAAAATGGCCCAAAAGTGGATGCAAATATGCTCTTTAAAGTCTCCATAAGCCAGCAAAATCATGCCAATGGATCCAAATATGCTCTTGAAGTCTTCAAAATCTTCTTAAGGATCATTCAAAGATCAAAACCATCGCATGCCAAGAGCCCTTAAAAGGGCAGAAAAACACTATCAGGAGGCTAAAACACATTAAAATGGTCAAAAAACCAAGTATCGGAGGCTTAAAATGAGCAATGCACAACAGTCGTTAGATCTAGCCGATCAACAGCCCAGATCTAAGCAGAAAATCGCAAATCAGCAAGCAGAGAGGATGACTTAAGGATGGGCACAAGACACCCCCGATCAGGGATATCCAATGATTGAATCAACAGACACAATCGGCGGTTGCAATCAGCAGTCACAATTGGCACAAGCAAATAGTAGCAATCGGCATAGACTATATGGAAATGGCGACGACAATCAGCGATTCAACGTGGACCGTCGATCAAGTGCGCAGATCGATGGCCCACGTCGCATCACGATATCACATTAGAGAAACCTTAAGGGGCGGGGCCTTTACACATTCATATGGGTGACCCGATAACCAGACTCGATGGTTATATACATGATATTGTATAATATTTCAGGTCCACAGGATGGCCATTTTTTAATGCATTTTCAATGTATTGCATATTTTAAAGAAATACAAAGGGAGCCTTGGATAGCACCAATGTGATAGGTCCTAGACCCGAAAGGGTTCAAGAATGAAATATATAATATTTCAGGTCCACCAAGGCCGATTTTTCATAGTTTTCAGTGTTTTTTCACATTCCAAGAATACGAAGGGAAGCAAGGGAACAAGTCATGTGCGACTTGCGATAGCAACCCCAAGGGCGGACCTCATAGATGAATAGGCCATATCTGAGGAATTTTGAAGTCTGAAACAAACTGAGATGGGCGGGATTTTGCTGTGTGCAATGTTTTCTGTGTAAAAACAGGAAAACAATATTTATAAACATTTAAAGGGATTACACAGGCCCTAAGACCCATTCCACCACATAGTAGAGTCTGGGAGATAGATTTCTGGGAAATAGAGAATGGAGAGGGAAAAACAAGGGCTACAACATGATGCAGCCCGAAACAGAAACATCATTGGCATTGACAACGCAACTCAGCCAAAAACGACAGAAGCGATCACAGAGCAGACAATGCAGCCCATCTAAACAAACAGAATGGTCATGGAGCATATTTGGCACGAGAGATCTCCCTACCAATGCAATAACAAATCTGAATGCGGTTACTCTTCTGTCAAAAGAAGAAACCTCCGAGTCATGCTTGCCTAGTTGGGGCATCAAAGTTGTTGAAGAGACATAGGGATATATTAAGAGCTCTCGAGCCTCAGAAGGCTTGAGAGCATTGTAAAGAGCTATAAATATCTGAAAGTAAGATGTAATAAGGGTTCAACTTCTAGAGGCTATTGATACTATGTTCCTTGTAGCGTCTCATCTTCATTCCAGTAATACAAGCTTCTTTTGTTGTTATATGTTCAATGCTCATTTTCTCTTATGTTCTAAGCTTGCACTTCAATAGGTTGTTCAGGTTTCTTTTGTGTCTAATGCCAGACAACTATCATCTTATCTCTGCATTGATAAATTAGATTTGTAAGCTTCTTTTAATGCTTGTAGCTAGCCATTCATATGTGTTTTATATATGCATCTGCTGGTACAATCAGTATTCTTCATTTACTACCTGTAGCTAGCCATTCATATGTATATATATATATATATGCAACTGCAACTGCCGGTATGGTCAGTATTCTCCATCTATCCATTGAATCTACAAACTATTGTGCATTAGTGGTCTAAAGCCTTGTTAATCTGAGGGTGTTCATGCATGTCTGGAGTGAAAACATAGTTGAAATGGTTACCTGGCTTGATCCAAACCTTCATCCATTCCAATAGTTCTGAGAACAATATTGAAGATTATATGTTACCAGGAATCTCTGATCTGCAACCTAGGAGAGTTTCCTGGAGTGATAACATAATTGGCACCATTGCCGAGGAGAGGAAACTGAAGCTCAGCTTCCCTGGGAAACTACACAGATCTAGCTTTGATGATAGACAAAGTCTGGCCACTTTTTTGGTTGTAATCATCTATCTAGCAACTCTACTGGAGGCCGAACCTCTTAGCGACTCCACTTCATAGTTCTAGCTCAGTTTTTGAGGCATACTCGGAGAAATCCTCAGAAGCCACAAGTTGACCCAGTATCTGATCCTAAAAAAATCATCAAAGAAAGAAAGGTATTGCAGAAAGGAGCATCAGGTTCAAGTAAATCTAAAGAATATTTTATATCTCTTCAAGAAAATCCTACAATAGATAAATACATGTTGAGAGTATAGCATCTAATACTAGCAATGAAGAAAAACTCTCAGAGATTTATAAAGCTCCTTATTCTTTAGGTTCTCCTTTTGTTGTAAGCCCAAAGTAAACCTCACCTCCTATCCATCATACCCCTTTAGTCCTATCAGTCACTCCTTAGCCCTCTATCATTCAGATTGCCAGTACCCTTATAGCCACCATAGCTATGGTAGGACCACAAGCACCCACCAAAATGGAAAGAATCATAGCTGCTAAGTATGGACCTCTAATACTGCCCACTCCTTTGAATGCCATGCTTACTAGAGAATATCAGAAGTATAGGCCTAAGTTCACTGGGACTGAAGGTGTTATAGCTGAAGAACATCTTGAATCATTCTATAGCTATGCTAATAACCTAGACATTAGTGAATATGGTGTCTAGATGAGAGTCTTTGTCGAAAGCCTAAATGGAGAGGCTAGAAAATGGTTTAGAGAACTAACCCCAAGATCTATAGTAGATATTGAGGCTTTAGATGATGCATTTCTAAAGCTTTGGAGGGATAAGAAGGATCTCCTCTACTACCACACTGAGTTTGGGAACTTAAAGAGGGAAAATGGTGAGTTGCTGACTGATTTTAATAAGAGGTTTAACCGTATGTACAACAAGATACCAGCTAAAGTAAAACCCACCACTACCTCTGCTAAACTCACCTATGTCAATGCTTTTGATTCTGACTTCTACCTACTACTGAGGGAGAGGCGATGTGCTACTTTGGCTAATATGCATGATGCAACCTTGGAAGTAGAATCAAACATCATGGCTGCAGAAAAGCTCAAAGGAAGTGTTGATAGAAGGAGACAGAGAGGCAAATATTCATCATCTTCAGATCCCCAAATCGATAAAATGACCAAGATGATAGAGTCATTAGCCTATGAAGTTTCCAAATTAAAGGTTTAGCAGCACCATGGGAAAGGAATAGTTCCTAACACCTTTGCTCCTCCAAATCCAAATCCATATAGAAGAGCTAATGAGAAGTTTCAGATTTTGCAAAGAAGCAAAGATGCCCATGAAGACCAAAGGGTGAAGACCCCTTTTCAAAATGCAGTCATGGAAGAAAATCAATTTGAAGAAGATGATGAGATCCATTGTATGGAAGACAAAGGAAGTGCCCCTTTTTTGACCTTAGTTGCCTATTAAAAGTCATTTTTCAATGACCAGATCAGCCAAGAGTGGGACGGTGAAGCTGTTCTACAAACTGAAGATCAGCAAAGATATAATTTGAGGTCAAAGATGAGTAATGCCAAGGAAAATCTTGTTCAAAGTGTTGTTGTCCCTGTAGAACAACAAGCTAATAAGCAGAAGCAACCAACAGTTGATCCTATCATCCTCAAATCTCCAGCTCACAAGGTAAGAGGCCTTGACAAGTCTCCTTCTCCCTTCAGTTTTTAATCAGAAATTCAGAAGGTAAGAATACCTATACCTCTGATTGAACTAGTGAAGAATGAGTACTTCAAGAAATCTATCCTTGAGGCCATTGAACCTAAAGCCATCCAAGCCTCCACTGACTATGTAAATCTGCAATATGACCAACCAACTGTCATTCTCAGCCCAATGATTGAAAATTGTGAAGACAAATCCCCATCATTCTATGTCTCCCTGACTATTCATGATAAAATCCTTCACAATTGCCTTCTAGACACTGGAGCCAACCATAATCTAATGCCCAAGGCTTTCATGGATAAATTGGGTCTTGACATTACCAAGCCTTATCATGACCTGTTTTCTTTTGACTCTAGAAAAGTGAAATGTATGGGATTAATCAAGGACCTAACCATCACTTTGCCTCAACTCCCCATGAAGAGCATGATGATGGATATTGTGGTAGTAGATGTACCCCCCAAGTTTGGCATGTTGCTTTCTAGAGGCTGGATCAAGATATTAGGTGGAACATTGCAAAATGATCTATCGTATGCTATTGTCCCAGTTTTTGGAGGTAAAAATAGGAGATTGTACAGAGAGGCTCAGTTGGCTTATATTATCAACAATGAAAGGAATCCCACTAATCATCCCATTTATGCTGTAGACACAAATTTTGGATCTTGTTTTCTTCAGATTGAAGAATCTCAGTTGGCCTCCATGTAGCTTAAAAAAATAGTTTTCCATATCACAGAGAAAGAAGGCCCACAGATTTGGGACATGTTCTTTGATGGGGCTTGCTCTAACGAAGCTGCAAGAGCAACTGTAATCCTTGTGTCCTCCACACAGGAATGCATTGATTCATCTTTCATATTAACTTTTCAGGTCAACAAAACCTTCCAAGAAAAACATCCAAGGCCGAAAGCATACAGAGATGAGGTGAAATATAGACCATCTCTGCCTAACAAAGTCAAATGCTGCAAATTTTTTGAAGAGGATGATCAAATTAATAGGATTTTACAAGTCTTTGATGGCCCAGTCAATGGGCAGTTTTTGAAACTTTATTTCATTTAAGGCTTTAAAGCCTTGGTATTGTAAATATGTTTTTTCCAGTTTTTATTTTATGCAAAATAGACTCCATGCCCAATGGAACACTAGGAGGAAGATTTGATCTTGTTTTTTACAGGAAAGGCATTGTTCTATGATTCTTGAAACCTCACAGGGAGGCTTTCATCCCCAGAAGGAGCCATTGTTAGCCTTGTTGGAAAATGGCCCAAAAATGGATCCAAATATGCTCTTTAAAGTCTCCATAAGCCAGCAAGATCATGCCAATGGATCCAAATATGCTCTTGAAGTCTTCAAAATCTTCTTAAGGATCATTCAAAGACCAAAACCATCGCATGCCAAGAGCCCCTAAAAGGGGTAGAAAAACACTATCAGGAGGCTAAAACACATTAAAACAGTCAAAAAACCAAGTATCGGAGGCTTAAATTGAGAAATGCATAGCAGCCATTAGATCTAACCGATCAACGGCCCATATCTAAGTGGAAAATCGCAAATTGGCAAGCATAGAGGATGACTTAAGTATGGGCGCAAGACACCCCCGATCAGCGATCTCCGATGATCGGATCGACGGTCGCAATTGGGGGTCGCAATCGACATAGGCAGATAGTGGCAATCGGCTAGACTATATGGAAATGGCGATTGTGATCGGCGATTCAACGTGGACCGTCGATTAAGTGCACAGATCGACAACCCACGTCACATTGCGATATCTCATTAGAGAAACCTTAAGGGGTGGGGCCTTTACACATTCATATGGGCGACCCGATAAATGGACCCGACAGTTATATACACGATATTGTATAATATTTTAGGTCCGCAAAATGGCCATTTTTTGATGCATTTTCAATGTATTGCATATTTTAATGAAATACAAAGGGAACCTTGGGCAGCGTCGATGCGATAGGTCCTGGACCAGAAAGGGTTCGCGAATGAAATATATAATATTTCAGGTCCGTCAAGGCCGATTTTTCATAGTTTTCAGTGTTTTTTCACATTCCAAGAATACGAAGGGAAGAAAGGGAATAAGCAGTGTGCGACTTGCGATAGTGACCCTAAGGGTGGACCTGATAAATGAATAGGCCATATCTGAGGACTTTTGAAGTTCGAAACAAACTAAGATGGGAAAGATTTTGCTATGTGCAACATTTTCTGTTTAAAAACAAGAAAACAATATTTATAAACATTTAAATGGATTACACAGTCCCTAAGACCCATTCCAGTGCATAGCAGAGTCCAAAGACAGATTGTGCGAAATAAATACCGGAAAGGGAAAAACAAGGGCCACAACACGATGCAACCCAAAACAGAAACATCATGGGAATTGACAACGCAGCTCAACCAAAAACGATAGAAGCGATCATGGAGCAGACAATGCAGCCCATCCAAACAAACAAAATGGTCGTGGAGCATCTTTGGCATGAGAGATCTCCCTGCTAGTGTAGTAACAGACCCGAATGCAGTTACTCTTCTGTCAAAAAAAGAAACCTCTGAGACATGCTTTCCTAGTTGGGGCATTAAATTTGTTGAAGAGACAAAGGGATAGATTAAGACCTCTCAAGCCTTAGAAGGCTCGAGAGCATTGTAAAGAGCTATAAATATCTGAAAGTAAGATGTAATAAGGGTTCAACTTCTGGAGACTGTTGATACTTTGTTCCTTGCAGCTTCTTGTCTTCATTCCAGTAATAGAAGCTTCTCTTGGTGTTATATGTTCAATGTTCATTTTCTCTTCTGTTCTAAGCTTGCACTTGAATAGGTTGTTCAGGTTTCTTTTGTGTCTAATGCCAGATAACTATCATCTTATCTCTGCATTGATAAATTAGATTTGCAAGCTTCTTTTACTGCCTGTAGCTAGCCATTCATATGTTTATATATATATCTATATCTATATCTATATATATATATATATATATATATATATATATATATATATATATATATGCATCTGCTGGTATGGTCAGTATTCTCCATCTATCCATTGAATCTACAAACTATTGAGCATTAGTGGTCTAAAGCCTTGTCAAGCTGAGGGTGTTCATGCATGTCTGGAGTGAAAACATAGTTGAAACGGTTATTTGGATTGATCCAAACCTTCAACCATTCCAATAATTCTGAGAACAATATTGAAGATTATATGTTACCAGGCATCTCTGATCTACAACCTAGGAGAGTTTCCTGTAGTGATAACAGGGCCATTTCCCTCTACCTTCCATTGACCAAGTGCTAGATGGCCTGGTAGGGAAAAAGTTTTTCTCTTTCCTAGATGGATTCAGTGGGTACAATCAAATCCAGATCAACCCAGAAGACCAGGATAAAACCACCTTCACTTTTTGCCTATGTAATGCTCCTATCACTTTTCAGAGAGCAGTCCTAAGTATCTTTGATGAGTTAGTCCATGATGCGGTATAAAACTATATGGATGATTTCACACCTTATGGAGATGATTTAGAGGAGGCTATCCAACTTAGGTAAGGTTCTGCATAAATGCATTGAAATGAACCTGTCTCTTAGTCCCAAGAAATGTGAATTCTTGATGACTGCAGGGACCGTGCTAGGTCATTCCATATCACAACAAGGACTGCAGGTGGACCCAAACAAAATGGCTATCATCCAAAGGGTCCCACCTCCACAAAAGAAGAGAGATGTCAGAAGTTTCCTAAGGTTAGCTAGATACTGCCGAAGGTTTATAAAAGACTTCAACAAGTTGGATTCTCCTTTACTTGGGCTATTGGCCAAAGAATCTGAGTTTGTATGGTCGAAAAGCTGTCAAGAGGCCCTAGACACCCTAAAGGATAAGTTAACCACTGCAACGATTCTCCGATGCCCAAATTGCGCCCTTCCTTTTCATATTCATGTTGATGCCTCACACAAAACCATAGGAGCATCCCTAGGCCAGATAGATGAGAAATTTTCTTATGTCATTTACTTTGTCAGTAAGAATCTATCAAAGGTTGAACTAACTACACAGTGATTGAAAAGGAGCACTTGGTTGTTGTGCATTCATTGAAAAATTTTAGGCATTATATTACAGGCTATCAAACATTTTTACATACTGACCATGCTGGAATCCAATATTTAATGAAAAAACCTGATGTGAATACCTAGATTATTATATGGTTACTTTTATTACAGCATTTTGATCTAACTATTGCTGACAATCCTAGCAAAGAAAATGTTGTTGCAGACTTTTTGTCCAGATTAATTGTGCCTACAGGTGAGGAGGGAATGGTTGATGATCACTTACCAGACGTTCACTTATTCACCATCTCAGTTCTCTCTCCATGGTTTGTTGACATAGCAAACTATTTGGTATCTGCACAGTTCCCATCGAATTTATCCTCTGAAGAGAAAAGTCTGGGGCATGGAATCCCCCCAATGCATATTTTGGGGCTTAAATCCCAAGTTTTGACCAAGTCCTTTGTAACCGCTCTGTGAATTGTGGGCACAGAGCACAAAGTCACAATAGAGTCATAGGATTGTCCGCCCTTGTTTTTGAATTGTAATATCGGCTTGATAGGTTGTATAAATAGAGAGAGGCTCTAAGTGTAGAAGATAGCATATAGGATAGTCGAAGAATAGAAGCATGATGAGTCTAAGAGATTGATTCAAAGTGAAAAGTGTGTCATTGGGTTGCAAAGTAGGAGAAGGCTCTGCAGCTGAGTGGGCAGACCCCTGCAACTGAGTGCGCAGGATAGGTCGAGTCTGTAACCGTTGGAAGAATTAATAAAGAGAAGTTTACCATATTTTTGTGTATCTTTTCCTATTTAAATGTATTATTGGGTATAAATTGCAAGTGTACTGTTTATTTGTTGCACGAACTTATATGTGTAAATATAACACAAAGATTCTATTTACGTGAAGATAACTAATTGGCAAAGGAAGATAGGTAAGATCGCAGGTGTGACTTAGGGAAATAGTGCAGAGCGTTGCTCCAGCAACGCGAAAGCTCCACAGCCCCTGGTTATGGCTGCATGAAGCCAAGTATATCAGGGCACGAAGGCCAAGGAAGTGTGCGAAGAAACCTGCACGCAAGGACGAGCAGTTGGACTGAACCAAACCCTCAAACATCTCAAGGGTGCGGAAACCTAGTTCCAACACCCCCCCATACTACTTTGGGTGAGACCTTAGTTCGCGCTCCACAGACTGTTGCTAAAAGGGCTAGTAATACAGGGATTTGTTTGGCTAATTAACTTTGAACCTAGGTCAGGCCCCAACAAGCCAACAAATGGTTCCATTTCTGGGACCGGGATCTATATACAGATGTTTGATGTCATTTCACTGGAATAAAGGAATTGAAGATTGGTTGGATAGGAAGATTCACGAGTTCGCGGCACAGGAGAACAGGAACCCGCAACTATCAAAGGAAGAGTGATTAGGCTACTACTTATACACAAATATCCATGAATTTTTGCGCATATTGGAAGCATCAGAGGATAAGATCGTGCACGCTGTTGAACACTGGCTCACTCTAATTATAGGAGGATTCATCATCGATTTCGCGGTAGATACTTCAGTAAGCTATAGCAACACAGAACGACACTTCCTCAAAGGGCCACAAGGTAAGTACGTTAAATCTTTAAACACTTTGATTAAAATGCTACTGTGTGAAAAATGGGTTATGGAAATAAATTGATGTTTGGGGCTACGCGAAGTGGGAGAATCTACAGAAACTAAGGTAGTACAGAACTAGAAACTAGCCCCTTGATTTCACCTCTGTGAGGGGGCGAAGAAGAGATCGTGAAGGTCTCACCAAGAAGTGAATCAATTTGATAAGGCAGAGGATTCCGTGCATACCACCGCCACCCACATCACCGCCAGTTTCACTGTTTTCACCCCCATCTTCACCCATACCACCTCTACCACCACTGCAAATCAATATGGTGAGCACGATAAAGTTGTCAGTGTTCAAGGGAATAGGGAATTAAGATCCAAACCATTTTTGGTTTGTGATAAAAGCTATATGGGAAGCGCAGGGAGTCACGGATGACAATATAAAGAAATCGACATTGGTCAGTGCTCTGCAGGATTGCGCGCTGACTTGGTACATTAAGCATTCCAATGACCATCCAAATGCGGGGATTGTAGATATTCAAATAGCACTAAACAAATAATTTAGTAGGCTGAAGTCAGAGGTGCAGTTTATCGTTGGGTTCAAGGAAATCATAATGCTAACAGGAGAAACCCCTTGGGAGTTGGATCAAAGACTGAAGTGCACAATTCGTGAAGCTAACATGACGTTGACGGATGGACAATGCCACGAATGGTTTGTAGCATCATTAACACCACATATAAGGAACGCATTGTCACAACAGAGGCTAACAACTCAGGCGTGGCCTTGGAGGTGGTGATGACTTTGCACAAGACTCCTATAAAGGATCCCAACCTGGGAGTTCAACAGATTCACGCACAATTTAAAAACTTGTGCCTTGAGATGCAGAGTTTGAAACAATATAGGACAGCTCGCCCAAAAGTGAGAGATGAGGTATGGTGCGTAAAGTGCAAGGGTCAAGGACATGACAAGGACCACTACCCAATGTTTGTGAATTACCTCGTGGGAGGAGGACCAATTCCATTGAAACCAGAGCACAAGCAGGACTGAGCGCAGCACCTGCATTATTGTGCGTGATTTGTTAAATAGGAGGAAAGCATGCTACAGATAACTGCCATTTATTACAAAAGTACATGCAGAATTCACAGCAGTCATTACATAATTTCTGTAGATCAGTGGGACATGATGAGCACACATGTAGAAGTTATGAGTTGATGATGGATCAGAATCCTACCTACAGAGTTCAGGCCGAAGTGTGGGCCCTTGACCAGAATGCAGGAATGGCGTGAACCGGATTTTATGGGCACGGACGAGGCTAAGGTGGAGGAGGACTAGGAAAAGGTCACGAACAACTAATATGTTACAATTGCGGAGGGCCAAGACATTATGCCCGCGATTGTACAAATCCAATGCAACCGTTATGCTTGTATTATACGTTGTTTGATCATGAGATGGAGGATTGTCCCACACTAGTAGCGAGGTTATGCGATAAAGGAGCACTCCAACCTACCCAGACTCAGAACCTGCAAATGATGAGGTCTGAGCCACGCGAGGAAGATCCTAATGTGAATATTGTGCTCCGAAGTGGAATTACAACAGGGGATGACAAAGGCAAGCAACTTGAAGAAAGTACTTGGGTTCGCGAGGCTCCAATGAAGGAACCAAAGTTTTATTTGGAGCGCGCTAAGGAAACCTTCATGGAAGCCAACAAGAGATTCATCGATGCCTCCACTTCATGAAGTAAAGACAGACTGGAGCTAGAAATGGACCCATCGATGCTCACAACATTCCCGGAAACATGCATGAAATTGTTGCGCGACAGCAAGGCTGTAAAAGGGCTGCATGAACTCATAAATAGATGTGTTGGGACCACACCAGGAGAACTGCGCATAGTCCATAATCTCGGAAGTCATACGACGCAAACGAGAAGGGAGATGAGATTGACCACATAGATTGGAGAATATGAGATGGACCAAGTGATTTTGGATCTAGGATCGGATGCGAACTTCCTGCCAAAGCAAACATGGGAGCGCATGGGAAGGCCTACGCTGTAATGGTCTCCTATCCAACTACGGATTGCAAACTAGCAAAAGATCCTACCTATGGGGATATTGTAGGGAATCATAGTGGATATCGAAGGAGCAAGCGCGCTTGCAGATTTCGCGATGATAGAGATTTTTGATGACAACAATCCCTACCCTGCACTATTAGGAATCGATTGGGCCACTAACATGAATGGGGTTATAAATCTGAAGAAGCACAAGATGATTTTTGAGAAAAAGTCTCTGTGCATAGCTGTACCTTTGGACCCTGCAGAAGTATCACGCTACACAGAGCTAGTGTGCAACTACAACAGCGACGATGATTTGGATTGCATCTACAAGACAACTGCACGAGAACAAGACTGGGTGAATCCAACCGTGGATGGATGAATCTCATGGGAGCACAAAAACTCCTACATATCAGATTCTGATGAAGAGATAGAACGATGGCAGAACCGGTTACACGAGGTAACCACACTGAACTATAACATTATGACAAGATCATTGCACTGCATATCCATAGAGGTAAGGGAGCTTCCTACGTATGATGGGTTAAGTGAGGTGGATGACTTCCTGAAAAAATTTGAAAGAGAAGCGTCGGAATAGAAATGTTTCAAAGCTTTGAAATGGGTACTACATGCTACACCCGCGAGGTGTGGGGGTACGCACCAAAGAAGTTTTAAGGATTGGCGCGAATGCAAGAGGATGATGCACCTGTGGTTTGGGAAGCCTTAGATGCGATTAATAGACAAGATTTCTGGTTGAAACATTCTGTGTGCCCACCTATCCAAATGGATATAGGGTTATGGTACAAAACCTACGCGGATACACATAGTCTTCGCGTTAGGATACACGGTCAGTAAGCATGTGCGAGCAAGGAAATGGAGTGAAAAACCCCTCCAGTTGGAACCACGGAGTATGCAAAGACCAAGTGCACAGAAGGTTATCCATGCTTAAGCCTTTACCGAAGTATGCGAAGCGTTGAACAAGGTCCACAATGTGAAGCGGACTAACTGGGACCTACGCATACTAGCGATTCTATGGGCTTATAGGACCGTGTGCAAGAAATTGACGGTGCAAGCACCTTTGAGACTAGAGTATGAAGTGAACATTGTAATCCCCATAGAGCATGAAATTCCTAATCCGCACGTGGAAGCACCAGCCAATATGGCGATTCCTGGAGCCTTGAAAGAAGGGATCACATAGCCAAATGAAGTAGAACGCTTGGGACCTGAGGGAGAAATCTCACAAGGTAATTTTAGGCTTCAAGAACTTGAGAAAGAAAGGGTGGGATTAAGGAAAAAAAGTGCTCTAGTGGAAGCAGAATTCAAGAAGCTGGAGGACGAGATAAAGGAATATTTTCTCGATAAGAAGACCAGGGTGATAAAACAGGGTGTGCACGATCACACTGACAAGTTTGAGGACTATCGTTGGGAATTGATCAGCCTGATGCCTTGGCTTGGACCACATATTACTAAGCAAATCAGCCATGATGGTGCGCTATAGATGATAAAGTGTGCCACACCGCCAGTAACAATAAAAGGTGGGTATTTTTCAGGAAAACTGATGTATGACCGGATGAAACCCTATACAAGTGGCGTGGCCACCTGACTGGATGTGGAAAGTACAGTCTTAGCACTCCTGGTAGTTGAAAGGAGGCGCGAGACTATAAACTACTCTAACCGGGAGCTGCGCGGTGTTGGAACTACGTATAGAAGTAGAGTGTCACAAGGTCCACGACCACGCAAGGGGGGCTGCGCTGCCGCACGGGTTGACGGAAAAGTGACCATTGGGGTCACTATTCATGATGGGATGCTCAACTTGAGACCAAATGGAGTTGGCGGTAGGCACTTAAGACATGATTTATGGGAAAGATTTGGGAAAATATACCGCCAAGGGAGCATTAATGGACCACATTTTAGGGGAATGGTCGAATTCAAATTCAAAAGGAACTATAAATTACAAAGGGTTTCCCAGCAAACAACACTTGGTCATTTGTGAATTGAGCTGTTGTATACCCCACGTAGCCTAAGCAGAGCCCTTTTTGACCTATGCAGAACATTGATTGAGCCCCTGAGTACGTGACTGATAGATTTCTGGTCAGACACAATGGCAAAATCTAAGGAAGTTATGAAACCATAGAGATGACCGCTGAAGAGGTTGCACAGGCCCTTACTGTAGGGAATGCCCCTGAAGGTGCCAGGATTGTGGCAGAAATCCATAAATCACCACGCACACCGAGGCTAAAGAAATACAAACAAGCAATGGTTCCCGTACGTGTGTCCTCTCGAAACCCGTTGTGCACTAGGCTAACAATGGAGGAGAAGGGGAAAGCCATTAACATAGAAACCGATGAGGAGGAGGAAGACCTAGAGGACCTTATCATCGAAGAAGATGAGGATGAAGGCATGGAGGAAGAAACTGAGCTTGCACACCCTCCAACAAAGTTTCCCACCTATATCCCCCCACGGAAGGGGAAGGCTAAAGTGCCCAAGGATCTTGACGAGAGCAAGAGCTCTCTCTAGACCCCGCTCCTCCCAGACGACATCATTTTTTAGGGCACACACCTAGGATGGGTGCCTAACTTAAAATTTGAATATTGGGATCTCGCTAACCATGAGAAGTTCCCTCACCTAGAGACTGTGCAGCTCACAAAGCCTAAGCAGAACATTGCGGTGGGGGTTACTCAATTAGAGCTGCGAAAGTGGTTGCACAGAGTAGAAAAGGCAGGGCTACTAAACCTTCTCTTGGTGTTGCATTTCCACCGCACCCCAGTAACAATTTTCATCATTAGGAAGCTGCCCTACCTGATGCATGGTGGGTCTTTGTGGCTGGAGGAGCTCATCCCCATCATGGAACACTTGATTCACTGCATTACCCAACTTCTATGAAAAGGAGAGGACCCTGTAGATATCTCGGAGGGGAAAAGTAGTGACTTGTCCATCGCAGAGGCCATGAAGAAAAAAATAAACTGGAGAAGAAGAAAAGGGGATACGCCATATCCAGCATCAACAACAAAGCAGTAAGAGTGGTGACCCAAATACTAGCATGTAAGGTTATGCGCAAGTGCCGCGCGAACAAGGTACCCGCACCGATGGTAGCACTTGCTAAGCAGTGCGCAGAGTGGGTCTAGTTTAACTGGTATGAGTTCCTTTGCAAGTAATTCTTGGAGAATTGTCACGAGGCTCAGGAACAAGGAAAAATGTTCCACTATGCATGGCTTTTGCTTTCCATAGTGCTTGTGGCAGGGGAATTTCCGAAGGACAGTCAGTTCCCCACAATTGACAGGGATCTGTCAGAGGCCGCGAAGTACACTTCACTCTGGGCCATGACAGATGCAAACCGATCCACGATAGAAAGATATTCTGGGTGTTCATGGAAATGAACCTCAAGATGGGGATTAAACACAAGCCGTGGTTATCACCCACTGTCTACAACAACCTGCAAAGTTTTGCAGAGTTTAAAGCAAACCTCCACAACATATACATCAGAGCGCGCAAGGACCCGGCCAAGCAATGGAGAGAGCTACCCTTTGTAGCCATGGATGATGTAATCTTTGATGTACTGGAGACATGGTCGCCAGTGTGGCATGCTCTAGACATCTCAGCAATGGAGAAATTTGTGGCATAAAGGAAGAAAGAGGAGTCCAAACTGCACATGGGGCAGTTGGCAGAGAAGAGAAAGAAGGAGGCAGTGGTAGCAGAAGCATAGGAGGCATGGGATGCTTCACAAATAGCAGCAGAACAGAAAAAGGCCGCAGTAGCAATGCAGGAGGTAGCTGAGAAGGCGCACGATGATCTACACGACATTAGTGAGATGGTGCATAATGTCACCTCTGAGGCCCTCCAGAATTTTGTGTAGGAGAACCAAATTGTGTTGGGGACCCTCAAAGCGCAACGGCAGGAGTTGTAGGTGCGCACTCATCAGGCTAGTACCCTTTCGACCAACCTCATAGTAGGGACAATTACAAAAGACAAGATGCTGCGCACTCAGATGACAAATACAATAGTGTTGCCAGAAGGGGCACTAGTGACAACAAATGAGGCCGACAGGCTTACGATTAGCACACTAAAGGGTCTCAGGATCAACATGGTTGCACTCCTGCAGGAGACATTATACGTTCTATAGGATGGGATTACTGCATAACTATGGGATAGGGAGAGTCGCACACTACACGTACCAAGTGAGCAAAAGATCAACATGGAGTAGTTGAGCTTGCAGCGCGATGAAGTGGTGTCACAGAATTGACAGCTGGTATAGGTACAGGATGAAGCTTGTTAAAGCGTCCCTAAGCTGGCCATCTCAGCAAACACACCAGCAGAGGCATGCATCCACAGGCTAGCAGCAACGGTGCATGAGGTGCGAGAAGAAATGACTAAGGTTCAGTTAGAGCTGAACTTTCAAATCACAGAGCTATGGCTAAAGGCACAGCCGTCCACCCTTGCAGAAGTAAGAGAATAGTGTGCCAACACTATTACAGCAAGACTGGATGAGACCAACATTGCAGTGAGGGACTGCACTAGAATGTTGGAGGACTCATTTGAGGTCCTCACGAATCTGTAGGAGGACCCCATCATCCAACTCTTAGAGGCAAAGGTGTGTGAACTCCAGCAGTAGTATGACAGCGTCAAAGGAACTGCGCATACGGTGGCCCTCACCCAGAGGCTCGCGTGGATGCAATAGGCCAAAGTGCTAAAAGAACAGGTAGATGCAGCACGACACAAAGAAGCAGTCCTGAAAGCACGTGTTTAGCCTTGGATCAACGAGGCCTTCACCATCATGGAAATAATTGAAGGCAAGCTCGCCCAAATGCAAGGGACGCAGGAACAGATGTAGGGAAGTAGTTCCTACACTACGGTCTCGAAATAACACATACAAGAAATCTAGCAGGCAGTCGCTCAGTGCATTGCCGACCTTGCAATGGTTTGGACAGAGTTGGAGGGACTCCATGAAAAGATCTCTGAGCTGATAGAGCGACTCGAGGGCGAGTCACGATGTTTGTGTTGGGGGGCTGTTGGGCATGGAATCCCCCCAAGGCATGTTTTGGGGCTTAAAGCCAAAGTTTTGACCAAGTCCCTTGTAAAAGCTCCGCGAATTGTGGGCATGGAGTGCGAAGTCACAAGAGAGTCACAGGGCTGTCTGCCCTTGTTTTTGTAATGTAATGTCAGCTTGATAGACCTACCATGGTCTGCAGACCATGGGGTTGTATAAATAGAGTGAGGCTCTAAGTGTAGAACATAGCATATAGGATAGTCGAAGAATAGAAGCATGATCAGTCTAAGAGATTGAGTCGAAGGGAAAAGTGTGTCATTGGGTCACAAAGTAGGAGAAGGCTCTACAACTGAGTGCGTAGAGGCCTAGTAGTCCACAGCTGAGTGCATGGACCCTTGTAACTGAGTGTGCAAGGCAGGTTGATTCTGTAACTATTGGAAGTGTTGCACTAAAAAATTTCACCTTGACATTTTGCAATCTGTGTGAGTCCATTACCACTCATACTTTCCTCCTTTGCAATTCTAAAGCCTTAGTTTTTCATATCAAGCCTTCAAAGTAAGAGAAAAGCCCTAAAAGTATTTAAAGCTCTGGTTCTGCACTTTCTCTTTGCATTACCTGCGGTCCCGCACCTAATGGTCATGTCCCTTGCGCACCTGACCGTTCTGTATCTATGTTATGGGTGCGGACCCCTGTAAAAGTTAAAAAGGTGCGAGTACATTCTAAAAAACTCACTTTCAGTCATTTCTAGAAGCTTCTAGAATGAATCTTGAGGTGGCAAGTTCACTCTTCTAAGGTTCATGCACTCCGTACCTTAAGGAGCTAACCCCTTGATGTGAGGAGCTTATCCCTTTGAAGGAGGATTCTATCCCTTCATAGATTGACCTATAACCTCCTCCTCTGCACTATAAAATAAAGCATTGGGCTGGTTACTTGGGAGGTTGAAAGCAAAATATTTTTGAGGTGAAATGTTGTTGGAACTTAGTCTTCTTTAGTTGAGTTTTTATGAGGAGGGATTACATACCTCTAAGATCTCATTTGGAAGAGTGCAAGGCTTGTCAAAGTAAAGGAAATTCCTATTTCGGACCCCAGGGAGAGCTTGTTCAACATCAAGGCTGAAAAGGTTGTAAGGTTCTTCTACTTCAAAGTTAATACAAATAAGTTTATTTTTCTCAATAAGTTGTTCATTTATGGTTTATTTTATGGATTCCTTGATCACCATAATAGATATGATTTATGATATTTTCTATGCAGGTGTTATTTAATGTTTGCTTGTTTGTGATTGTAGGTCTTTAAAGATAACTCTTTCGAATGATGGAAGGATGAATACAATGAACAAGCATTGCATCTAAGGTAGGATCTTAACACCTTTGTAGTATTTATTTGTAAATTGCATATATCTAGAAAAAGATAGGTTCATTTGTCTGTTTGTTTCTAGACTATCTTCTGATTCTAGGGAGATCGGTCTTGTCCGCAGGATTGATTTATCCAACCAACAAATTGGCGACTCCGCTGGGGAATGGATTTGGTTTTTGGTTTTCCTTTGTTTTGACTTGAGAAAATTGTTTTTGTTTCTGGTTTTTGATTGATGTATACTGCCTTGGATATTTTTTAAATTTGGGAGTATTTTTTTGTTTTTTTCAGAGTTTTCAGGGGACAACGATTTCTCTTTATAGACAGTGCGGGCATCTCCGCACTTTTCCTTTAGTAAATAGAGCAGGACCTCACCTGTTACTTCTGGAGCCTGCGAACTCTGTAAACGTTTTTGAAAAACCTAAGATACCTTTTTCCAGTTAGGTTTAGGTTTGATTTAGAAGTTTTAGTGTCTACCCAGATTTTTTTTTTCCTATCAAAAACCTCTTTTGATTGAGCTCCAATAGTATTTTTTTTTCATATGATTTTCTAGAAGTTTGCATGATTGGAGTGGTTTTCACTTGGTCTCTGTAGTGACTTAAAGATCAGAAGCTTGAGAAACCTTAGATTACCCTGGTGTCTTTTTGTATTCTTGATGAGTCCGACTTGGTTGAGAAATCTATCCTTGGTGAGAAATAGATTCAGTTTTCTCGTTGCAAATATTTGAACAAACTTTGTTATAAGTTTTGAATTTCATTTTTACAAAAGAAAACATATCTGGATGTTTTTTGATTGGTTTTCTATTCTGAACAAATGAATCCTTAGTTTATTTAACAACTAAGTAAAATGTCCTCGAAAAGAATTAAAGCTTTTATTTAATTAGATTTTTAAAGTTTTTAGATCTCAAAATTAGTTTTTGTAGTTTTGACTGTTTTTCTAGAACTTGTAGATCTCTTTTGAAAAGAACATTGTTTTTATTGTAGTTTCGAGTTTTGAAAAGGTAAAGGGATTTATTGTGAGCATTAATAATTGGTCTCATTATGAGTTCTTATTGAAAAAGACAAAAAGATTTTCTTTTCATTTCCATGTTGAAAGAAAGAATTGTTTCTTAAAAGAATTGCATTCTCGAACTCTTTCTTTTCGCTAGAATTTCATTGAAAGAAAAACGAATTGTTTATCATTCTAGGTTCATTTTTTAGTGTTGGGAGTCCAGTCTTCACACCATCAAAGTTTCATCTCCATACCTATTGACTTAAGGAACAACCCATAAAAGCAACGCTTAATTAAAATTGATCTAGTAATCTTTTCTATTTCTAGGGCTCTTATCACCAATATAGCTTAGGCTAGTACCTTGGAGTAGGGAGTAATTAACTCTCCAAGATAGTTAAAACAAACAAGTAGATACATCTTGCGGTAGGAAATAAATCCAATTGTAATTGATACATTCTCGGAAATTTCTCTTAAAGGAGTCAATCACGAGCTCATGTCTGAACCTTTGAGACAATCAAGTCTGTTTCATTGGGAAAGATAGAAGATTTGTGCGTATTATAAACAGTAAACCCTTGATTAACCATTGTCGAGGAGCCTGGGGTCACTTGTTGGTAAACCTCAGATTGACCATGTCAAGGAGACTTCAAGGGGATTGAGCTTTGTTACTCTGCCCTTGTGCGTAGATCAGATCGTAGACTGCTCCCCGAGTTGTATTTATTGTTGTTGGTAACCTTAGTGTCCATAAACTTAAGATTATTTCCTAAGGTGACAGTGAAGGACGAGTCTCACTGTACCTGGAGCAGACCTTGACTAGACTCACTTGGACTCTCTAGGGGGTTCTCTTCACTCGAGATGGTTTTGTGAAGAAACTTATGCCAATCTGTTTCATTAAGCAGGTTGTCAGGGTAACTGTTCCAGCCGCCCTTTCTGTATTAAACTTCTACTAAGTTGGATTTCATCACCAACTAGTGTTTTTAGTATGGGAAGTCACTATTTATGTGTGGCTTGAACTGTTAGATTTTTTAGGCGTGTGATTCAATTGTTTGTTTCTTTGGAGACTTTAGGTGTTTTTATTGAAATTTTCTTTGTTTTCCTGTGATTAATTAATGTAATTGTGGCTAAATTACTGAGACAATCTCATAGACTTCAGGGGAAACCTCTTGAGTATTCACCAAGCCAGCTTGAAGGGCTACGAGCTCTTGTATCACCTAGTGACAGTAGATTTGGATCATCAGAAGCTGGAGAATCATCTTTAATTGTTCATCCTGATTATCAAATACAAACAACAGAGTCTATTCAACAGCCAATTTCATTTTCTGAAGTTACTGGTAGTATTTCTTCTTCCATTGAATTAGCTAAAGAACCTGAAATTTCTGAGCCGGACACTGAACCTGTTGTTACTCCAACTTCAGGATTTGCTTCTCCAACTTCTAGTAATCCTGGTTCACCTAGGGTAAGTAATATCATTACTCAAATTCTTCCTTGCCTCATTTCTATTGAAGAACTTGTTAATCCAGAAGAAGATGTAACTCTTCCCGAAAACCAATAGATTTTAAATCTTAGGGAGCATGAATCAATATTATACAGTCTTTTTAGAAGTGATGCCTGGTATGTTTCATTGACAAAGTTTTTAGAAAACTCGAGTCTTAGTTTTTCACCACCTCGAATTCCTTTTCATCCTACACCAAGAGGTTATTATCCTTCATCGATTATGTCAAGACAGTCATCTATGTTTTCCCAAACATTAGAAACATTTTTATCTGGCAGTCCTTCTATTCCTTCGGGGTACTAGTCACTCTCTGGTACTTTTTCAGGAGCATCTCCTCGACCGATTGAACAAGTGTTATCATCTGGAAGTAATGGAACTCAAGCGTTGAACGCAGAACAAATCCTTATGATGTCTGGTAGTATTCCAAATCCTCAACCTCAAGGTAGTCAGTTACCGCCTGGGGGTCAACCTCAAGGTAGTCAGTTAATGCCTGGGGGACAACCCCAAGGTAGTCAGTTACCACCTGGGGGGCAACCCCAAGGTAGTCAGTTACCACCTAAAGGGCTTCCTCAAGTTTATCAACCTTCAAGACAGTACATACCCCAAGGTCAACCCCAGTTTCAGTACATAACTCAAGGTCAACCCCAGTTTCAGTACGTGCCTCAGGGTTCTCAACCCCAAGGTCAGTACCTAACTCAAGGTTTCCAACCGCCTTATGGTCAACCATTTTTTCAAGGAGCTGGAAATGTACCACTTAATTATCAGCCTTACGTCAAATCAGGTTATGGTCCTCCATATGCACAACCTTTTGTGGGTCCATACCCCATAATGAACATGGTGTGGGATCCATCTCAAACTCAACAGACTTTGCAACCTAATGTGCAGTTAATTAATCAACCTGGACAGCCTTTGGTTTCTGCTCCAACCCAGAAACTTGTCCAACCTACTGTTCAAACCCCTGCTTCTGGTACATTTTAGCAGCCTGGGCCTAGTTCACACGTACTCCACCTCAAACTGCGACAACTACTGTAGCTTTTGTTCAACCTACAACACCTATTTCTGGAGTATCAGCAGCTATGGTTTCTACTACCCCTGCATCAATGCAAATTCCTCAAGTCTCTGTGCCACAGTTAGGACCTACGGTTCAAACTTCGGTCCAAATGCCTGCAAGACAAGCTAGTATGATTGCTACAATTGCCACAAGTCAACCACAATTTACGTATCAACCATACCAAGGACAATATCAATTTGGTCCTACTATACAAAACCCAGTTTATCAGTATCAACCGTATCCTGGCTATACTTATCAACAGCCTCAACAACCTTAGTTTGGTACGGTTAATACTGGTTTCCCAGGAGGTTACAACATTGCTAATGAAAATCCAATTCTAGGTTATCCTGGATATCCTCCTCCTGGAACTGGTCTCGCTACTCAAGGTTTTCATGACCCTAACCGTCAGTTACCATTTATAGCAACTTTGGATTTACCTGATTTGTCGCGCCTTACGAACGATCCAATTTACTATCTTCTGTATTGGCCGCCAATGCCTAGTAAGTTGCCTAGTGATATCCCGAAATTTGAGGGTAAGTTAGGAGAGGATCCATCAAATCATGTTATGACTTATCACCTCTAGTGTGCATCTAATTCAATCATTGATGATTCAATTCAATTGCATATTTTTCAACGAACTCTTATTGGTCTTGCTACCAAATGGTACATTGAGTTACCACGAGCCTCTTTTTATAATTTCAATCAGTTAGCCACTGATTTCTTAACTCATTTCCAGTTTCCTGTTAGATACGACAATGGCACGAAACTGTTAACTTCATTGAAACAATCCACATCCACATATATTTCTGATCATATTCATGAATGGTGACGTAGGAGGCGTTTAGTGAAAGTTTTCATTCCGAATCAAATTTTAGCGGAATGGTTCATTAAACCATTGTTACCCAAAATCACTGAAGATGTAGCTAAGGGAGGATTTGTTACTGAAGAGCAAGTCATTGCTCAGGCCCAGTACCTTGACCTCGTCTATACGCAATCAGATACTTTACATGAAAAATCCCTGATCTTCCAAAACACGGTCAAATAACTGTAGCTCCTTCAAGATCTCATGCCGCTGATGGTATGATTGATTCAATTAGCACTAAAAGTAAGAAGAAATCTTCAAACAATTCTTCTCCTATAATAACTTTACCTGATTCCCCAACAGGAGAATCTTCCACTGAAATTTCTGCCGACATCCATGTCGTAGAATCATCTACGGCCAAAACAAAATCCGGTAGTAAAAAGAAGGGGAGGAAGAAAAACAAACAAAATTCAAAAGATAAAACAGACAAAAATGAATCTATTGACGAAAAATGCAAACCTCGTTATCCTTGTTTCATTTGCGACAAGGATCATTTTACCAAAGACTGCCCACATCGAGCAGAGGTTTCGAAAATCGTTAAAGGTTCTCAAATGCCTGTTGTCTTGAAGGATCCTTTTCCTACTCAAGATAGTAAGATGATTGGTTCTTCCTCAAATGCCTCAAAAGAACCCATTATGATGATGTCTCTTGTCAGGATTGTGACGCAATCGCAAGATTATGGTAGTAAAAATCCTGTTGGTGGTAAAGAAGTAGAATCTTCTAATTCAAACACATCAACTACACCTCCTTTTAGTTCTGGTCCACTACAGATCGAGAAACCCAACCCTAAATTAGTAATAAAATCGCCTGCTAAAGGTATACTTCAGAAATCAGCTTTCAATCCACATGTGAGAGCTACTCAGAATTATAACATTGTTGAAGACTTAGCTATATCCCCTTCAGCAATGTCGGCTTTGGAAGTGCTACAATCATGCCCAGCACAACGTAAATTACTATTGTCTGCTATAGGAGTTGTCGATATTCAGGATTCGAACCTAATAATATTTGATTTAGAGAATAGTACACCCCACCTCCCTCATCAAATTGCTTTCCAGATTCCAGTTTTAGTCAAAAACAGACCTTGCTTTCAGACTGTGATTGATGAAGGGGTTTCTACGTGTATTATGTCGATCCATTGTTGGAAATCGTTTGGTTCTCCCACACTCAATCAGTCTCTGACATTTCTAAAGGCTTTTGACAGCTGAGGGTTCCATCCTTTTGGTATTTTGTAGGATTTACCTATAGGGGTCGAAGGCAAAACCGTGAATCTAGATGTGGAAGTGGTTGATGCCCCTCTAGATTACAACCTTCTCTTGGGTCACAATCATGCCCAGCACAACGTAAATTACTATTGTCTGCTATAGGAGCTGTCGATATTCAGGATTCGAACCTAATAATATTTGATTTAGAGAATAGTACACCCCACCTCCCTCATCAAATGGCTTTCCAGATTCCAGTTTTAGTCAAAAACAGACCTTGCTTTAGGACTGTGATTGATGAAGGGGTTTCTACGTGTATTATTTTGATCCATTGTTGGAAATCGCTTGGTTCTCCCACACTCAATCAGTCTCTGACATTTCTAAAGGCTTTTGACAGCTGAGGGTTCCATCCTTTTGGTATTTTGTAGGATTTACCTATAGGGGTCAAAGGCAAAACCGTGAATCTAGATGTGGAAGTGGTTGATGCCCCTCTAGATTACAACCTTCTCTTGGGTCACAGTTGGTCTTATGCTATGACCATTATTGTTTCATCGGTCTTTCAACTTATTAAGTTTCCTCATAACAGAAATATCGTTACGATAGACCAGCTGACTTATTTCTCTTCCGAACCAGCCTCTACAGATAGTATTCAGCACATCGGTAAAATGACTATCCCTTACAAGGATGTTGGCGTAGGATTGATTAGAGATTCTGGTTTACTAGGAACTTTTTCCTTCCCTCCTCCTAACGTGTCACCTTCTATTGCAACTATTCATATGATTTTCATCGAATACTCTTTACTTTTGATGATCCATGGATCGTACCTTCCGATTCTGAGGTGGATTCATTTAGTGGCACAATGCCTATAAGTCCCTTTGAAATTGCATATCAGGTTGTACAATCGCTTTCTGATCCCTATTCAACCGAAATTGATCCAATGAATGTAGTCAAAGGGGAATCACTTTCTATATCTAGCTTAGCTATAGCAACATTTCCTGATCTTGTTCATACTGATGAGAAGATTCATGAACTATTGTCTTTTGATGATTTACCATGGGAAGATCTACATCACCGATCTTCATTTTTACCTAAGCTTGATCATTTTGAAAATGATTTTTCTTCTATTTTTACCACTGACTATGCTAAAGAACCACAGAATCCATTGCAACATTCTGATTCTGAGTTAAATTTGGAAAATATCTCTCGAACGGTTCCTATTGATATTTCAGTTAAGCCTGGAATTATTGAAAACATTCATATAGATGCTTGTTGTAGGACGATGAAATCCAAACTTATAAAGTCCTATTTCAAGAATTCCATGAAGTGTTTGCCTAGTCATATGAAGAAATGCCATGAATCGATCTGTCAATTGTTGTCCATGAAACTAAAACATACCTGGATGCTAAACCTGTCTGGAAACGCTTACGTCAGATACATCCGCAAAAAGTTGCTGCTATCAAAGCCGAAATTGAGAAATTACTTCGCGCAGGTTTCATTTATCCAATTCCTTTAACTGATTGGGTATCGAATATTGTTCCTATCAACAAAAAACAAGGAAAGATAAGAGTATGTATTGATTATAGGGATATTCATTAAGATTGTCCTAAAGGCAATTATCCAACCCCCTATATCAATCAAATTATTGATGATTGTGCCGGCAGTTAAATGTTCTCCTTTATGGATGGTTTTTCTAATTACAATCAAATCAACATACTCCTTGTTGATCAAGCTAAAACAACTTTCATTTGCCCATGGGGGACATTTTCTCATTGCAAATTACCCTTTGGATTAAAGAACACTGGAGCAACTTTTCAAAGGGCTATGTCTTATGCATTTCATGACATCAAGCACATTGTGTAGCCTTATCTCGATGATTTACCTGCCCACTCATTGCGTAGAGCTGATCATCTCACTCGTTTACGAGCTATCTTCAAGAGATGTAAGCATTATCGAATTCAGCTAAATCCACACAAATGTGTATTCTGTGTAGAAATGGGTCGCTTACTGGGATTTATCGTATCAAAGGCAGGCATTCGTGTCGACCTCTCAAAGGTGGAAGCTCTCGTCAATCTACCTCCTCCTTCGACTCTTCGCCAACTCCAAAGTTTGCAAGGGAAAGAAAAATTTTTGCGTTGTTTCCTAACTATGCCAAGATAACGAAAGGTTTTATCAGGTTGTTAAAATAGAACATGCCATTCTTTTGCGATGAGATTGTTGATCAATCTTTTAATGCACTCAAACACGCGTTGACCCATGCACCATTACTGCATCCTCCCAATTACAACCAGGATTACTTTCTGTACCTCACGTCTTCTCATTCCACCATTGGGATGGTTTTAGTTCAGGAAGATGAATTCAACAGTGAACATGTGATTTACTATCTTAGTCGAACTCTGCATCCAACTGAGATTAAATATTCACATGTGGAGAAATTGGCCTTGGCAACTGTTCAAGTTGTCCAAAGATTTCGTCACTACATCTTATTACGCAAAACCACAGTAATTTCTTACTATAACCCTATGATGTATATCTTAACCAAATAATTGCTAGGGGGAAAGTATTCCAAATGGATAGTTATCCTGCAGGAATTTGACTTGGAATTTGAAAAATCCAAGGCAAAGAAATCTTTGGTTTTTGCCGAACTGATGTTTGATTTCCCACATACTGATATTGAAACTGTGGCAGAAGATCCCATTGCGAATGAATCCTTGTTTCTTATCAGTACTCTTGATCCATGGTATGGAGATATTATTGTTTATCTCCAAACCCAATATTTTCAGCCTGAAATCTCATGATCTCAATGACGGAAAATACGTTTCCAATCCCAACAGTACAATATTATTGGTGATACACTTTATCGTCATGGAGTGGATTCTATTTTCTGATGTTGTTTAACTCATGAAGAAGCTAAAAAGTTTCTAAATGAATCAGTCTGAAGCATGTGGCGGTTATATGTCTGGGTATGTCACAACCCAAAAGATATTGCGCGCTGGTTATTTATACCCATCCTTATTCAAAGATTGTATCTATGCAGTCCAGAAATGCCACAATTGTCAAATCTTTGATCGTAAGATGCATGATCCACCTGCTCCTCTTCACCCTATAATTGTTGTCGGTCCTTTCACAAAGTGGGGTATTGACTTTATTACATTTAACCCTCACTCAGCCATGGGGCATGTGTATATTATCCTAGCGGTACATTATTTTACTAAGTGGGCCAAGGCAATGCCTACATTTTCAGCAGACGGAAAGACCGCTGCAACTTTCGTATTCAATCATATAATTGCTAGATTCGGTGTTCCTCAAGCTATTATTACTGATCATGGAAGTCACTTTCGAAACACCATGATGACTGAACTGACAGATCAACTTGACCTGCGCCACGATAGTTCTACTCCATATTACCCGTAGGCTAATGGTCTGGTTGAAGCTATCAATAAAGTTTTAGTCACTATGATTAGACAAATCATTGGTATTCATAAGTCGAATTGGCATACCATGTTATTTTCAGCACTTTGGGCATATTGGACCTCAGTAAAAACATCAACTGGTTTCACTCCTTTTCAACTCATCTACGATTTGGAAGCAATGTTACATATTGAATGAAAAATTCTATCATTGCAATTAGCCATAGAATTACTCCCAGCTACTTCTGAAGAAGAGAAATGTTTTTTGTACTTAGCTCAGCTAGATGAGAATCGGTGCACTACTACAATAGCAAATGAGACTCATTTGAAATGAGTGAAAGCTCAGTACGATAGAAATGTTACACCTCGTAATTTTTTAGAAGGAGACCTAGTTTTACTATATGATCAAGCAAACGATAAGCTAGGGGCTGGAAAATTTGTACCTATGTGGCATGGTCCTTACATTGTTAAGCGAAAGCTAGCAAAAGGGGCTTATGAAATGATAGATTTTGATGGTGTCTCTTTGGGTAAACCCAGAAATGGACTTTATCTGAAGAGATATTATGCTTAAATTTGGTGTGGAGATTTTTTGTTAGATTAGTTTCTTTATAGCTGGTGTGTTTAGATTAGAAAAGTGTGCCCAATTTAGAGAGTGCTCTTATCATTATTCCTGCTTATCTTGATTTTACTCTTGATATTGTAGATGTCGACGTCTCTTCAAACATACATTGGTTTTGCTAATGGTGTTTGTTGTAGTACATGAAACTTTTCTTCCGCAACTTGGGATATCTATTCACCCTTTGATGAGTTAGTGTCCATGCATGGGGTAAGCCTTGGTCAAACAATGAATAAAATTACAGAAGTTAGTGTAGTGATTGAGTTATTATCTGAATCCATCTCATTTGGGATTTGGAGTTTGATTGTTAGGTTGGATTCTGAACTCGTTGTATTACAGCTTAACAGGGTTTATGCCAGATATCATTTTTGGGATTCAACTGCGTTAAGTAAGTCATTCAAACGTATGACCATTTCCATGAGAGGTAGTCGTAACTGACTAATTTCTCATGATTTTTGAATAGTTCACTTAGCACTCATTGCATCGGGTGATGCTCACAGGGGTGAAGAAGTGGGATTGAAACTAGTGAAATGTGGAGAACGAATTGTTGAGTCTTGAAAATGTCATTCATTTCCATTACACTTTCACTATTATGTCCATTATATCACCTCCATTTCACCTCCATTTCACTACTATGTCACCACATTCATCCCACTTTCATTATCATTGGGCTACCTTTATGATTTTCCAATATTTATTATTTCTAAGCCTTTTTAGTGAATTTGTGGTTAAACGTTAGAAAATAATGTGCATATGCTTATACCTAACAAATGGGTTGAGTTTGTTGACATGTGTAGGTTGAAAGGAGACTTCTAGAAGACCCTTATGTAGCACTCTAAGGCCAAATTCGAATTTGGTTGAAAAGAATCATGGGATCATGAGGATATGTGTCACATCTCCTAATTGTATTGTAACTCTAAAAGACATGTGTCTTATCAGTTCCTATTTTGATTAGGACTCTAGAGGTAGAGGGAGAGATTCATGGATTATCATTAATGAGATGGCTCTCATCTTTTTGTATAAATAGGAGATCTCTCTCCTTCATTAGTTAGTCTCTTTAGTCTCTTTTTAGTCTCTCTTTGGAGAGCTTTGTTGTACTTTGCACTTTTGAAGAAATTGAATAAAGCTTTGATGTTCTCAACATGGAAGGAGATGTGAAGTAGATGTCATGGAGCATATTAGGATGTAAGTAGATTAGATTTCATTTTGTAAATATTGCTTTATAGAATGTAAAGTAGATTAGATTTTCATTCATGCAATTTTAAGTATGCTTTGATTTCATAGGTAGAAGGGGGCCCCTGCCTTGTACAGTTTGAATTATTGCATTTTATTTTCTCCCGGGATTTGTTTTTATGTTTATGTATTTGCTTTACAAACTAATAGTATTTGAAGTTGACAGGTTCAAGCTGCTGCCTTTGTTTTTATAGCTGATTTTTAATTTTATTTCTCAAAGAGCTGCTAACACATAAATGATCTTCATCATAAATTGTTATATTTTAAGATCAAAATATCACTAACTTGCAGTTGGCTTTGAGTGCTTTTCAGACTGTTCTTTCACTACTTTCTAACCATACTTTGCATAGTACATATGGCTGAAGTAGAGAGTTGGAAAGAGCAAAATATTATTACTAGTCTTTAAAGTAGATTTTTGGTTTTAAGTGCTTCTTAGACTAATATTTCACTACTTTCTAATCATACTTTGCATAGTACATATGGCTGAAGTAGAGAATTAGAAAGAGCAAAATATTATCATTAGTCTTTAAAGCAGATTTTTCTCACTTTTCTAATTCAACTTAAGCTACTTTCTATCCGTGCTTTACACAGTACATGTGCTTAGAAGCATCGAGTTAGAGAGAGATAATCTTTATCTTTGGTTTTAAAAGTGACTTTCTTTTCTTTTATTTGCAGCAGCATGAATGGTGTCTAGTGCCATTGGAAGTGGTCATTTACTTTCAAGTCATTTCAAGTTCTTTGCTTTCAGTTTCATTTCAAGTTATTTCTTTCAAGCTCTTTCTTTGCAAGCTTAAAAGTTTGATTACTTTCTAGACTTATTTCTAATTACTTCCTAATCGTGCTTTACACAGCACATGTGTTTGAAGCAGAGTTTTAGGAAGAGTTGAACATTATAACTGGTCTTTAAAGTTGTTTTTCTTACTTGTCACCTTAGAGCTTGACTACTTTTTGGACTTATTTCTGACTACTTCTTAATCGTGCTTTAACACAGCACATGTGTTTGAAGCAGAGTTTTAGGAAGAGTTGAACATAAACTATAAAACAACGAAGTAAGAGAAAGGTTAACTAAGCACATATAGTGCACCACACTTCATCAGTTTACGATACCCGGATTGATAATTTATGTAGAGCAATTTAAGACATTAAATTGACTAAACACGAATCACATAGCATCAATCATCACTTCCGGGGCTTGCACCCGGTAACCAGGACTTCCCAGGAGGTCACCCATCCCAGAACTCCTCTGGCTCAAGCGCGCTTAACTGTGGAGTTTTTCCCCACAATCAAGCCCACTTAGCTTGCTACCCCATTTGCAAAACCTTAGCAAGTATTGTGCCTCATGAACCATTCAAGTAGAGATCCCTCGACTCTTTTTGAATTTAAGTATGGGGGATTACGCAGTGCATTATATTAGATATCATTTTTGGGATTCAACTGCGTTAAGTAAGTCATTCAAACGTATGACCATTTCCATGAGAGGTAGTCGTAACTGACTAATTTCTCATGATTTTTGAATAGTTCACTTAGCACTCATTGCATCGAGTGATGCTCACAGGGGTGAAGAAGTGGGATTGAAACTAGTGAAATGTGGAGAACGAATCACATAGCATCAATCATCACTTCCGGGGCTTGCACCCGGTAACCAGGACTTCCCATGAGGTCACCCATCCCAGAACTCCTCTGGCTCAAGCGCGCTTAACTGTGGAGTTTTTCCCCACAATCAAGCCCACTTAGCTTGCTACCCCATTTGCAAAACCTTAGCAAGTATTGTGCCTCATGAACCATTCAAGTAGAGATCCCTTGTCTCTTTTTGAATTTAAGTATGGGGGATTACGCAGTGCATTATATTAGATATCATTTTTGGGATTCAACTGGGTTAAGTAAGTCATTCAAACGTATGACCATTTCCATGAGAGGTAGTCGTAACTGACTAATTTCTCATGATTTTTGAATAGTTCACTTAGCACTCATTGCATCGGGTGATGCTCACAGGGGTGAAGAAGTGGGATTGAAACTAGTGAAATGTGGAGAACGAATCACATAGCATCAATCATCACTTCCGGGGCTTGCACCCGGTAACCAGGACTTCCCAGGAGGTCACCCATCCCAGAACTCCTCTGGCTCAAGCGTGCTTAACTGTGGAGTTTTTCCCCACAATCAAGCCCACTTAGCTTGCTACCCCATTTGCAAAACCTTAGCAAGTATTGTGCCTCATGAACCATTCAAGTAGAGATCCCTTGACTCTTTTTGAATTTAAGTATGGGGGATTACGCAGTGCATTATATTAGATATCATTTTTGGGATTCAATTGCGTTAAGTAAGTCATTCAAACGTATGACCATTTCCGTGAGAGGTAGTCGTAACTGACTAATTTCTCATGATTTTTGAATAGTTCACTTAGCACTCATTGCATCGGGTGATGCTCACAGGGGTGAAGAAGTGGGATTGAAACTAGTGAAATGTGGAGATCGAATCACATAGCATCAATCATCACTTCCGGGGCTTGCACCCGGTAACCAGGACTTCCCAGGAGGTCACCCATCCCAGAACTCCTCTGGCTCAAGCGCGCTTAACTGTGGAGGGTTTATGCCATTAGAAATCCAGTGTTATTAAGGTTATTTTTGAGAGTTCATATCTTGGAACGTAAATTCGATTACATTGAATATCAACATATTCCAAGACATTTAAATACATTAGCAGATGTAGTTGCTTCTAGTATGATAAGCAAACATTTGCAATAATCAAAACAGTAAATTTAATAACATTTGATAACATGTTACACGAGATAGCGGGTAATAATGATATATCATAGCATAGAAGTAGTGTTTCAAAATATACATCGTCTTCGATCATAGGTTGAAAAACACCTTATGATTAGCAAAAATGATAATACAAAAGTCAAAAATGTCATGACTCTACAAAATTGATCATCCTATCCCTGGCGATGATCACGATAAGAATTCACTGCTCAAGCCACCCTACATAGGAACCTCCTAAAAGGTCCTGGGACCCCAATCACATATCTTTGTAACCTAAGTGGAATATCATCTATATCTGTCTCTGGAATATCTAGCATCAAGCGATCTAGATGATGCTCCAAGTCGGCCAGGATCTCTGTTGATTGGTCCTGTGGGGCTGGTGCTGCTGCAGCTGGGTGTCTCCTCTCGAAAGGCTGGAGAGCAACTGGTCATCATGGACCCACATCTGCATTTAAACTTTTGATTTCCAGTTTTGGATGATTTAAAAATAAAAATTAAAATTAAAACTTAGAAAGTGTTGAAAATGATTTTACCTGAATCATCCCATTATTCTCCTGGTGGAAGAATCATGTCTGGGTCACCATGATAATCCATCCCAGCGTATGGAAAATCCTGAATCACAAAAATTTGGTTGTTCAACCAATGAAAGTACTCAGGCGGAAATCGAACAACCTCTGTACCCTCCTCAGTGTAGCGGGCCATGAAAGTAACCCAACGAACTATCCTAGGTTCTCGAGGAAGACTAGCATCAACAAGAATATGTTGTGGGGCTAGCATGAGGTTCCTCTCTAGAGAAAAGCTGACCATGATGAATCCATATCCAAAAATTTTCAGCTATCCGTTCTTTACTCTAGTTAGTTGGCCTTTCACATTTGCCAACACAGCCTCGCACCAGTTGAATATTCTTCCTCGAAAACAATCTACTGCCATTTGCATCTCGGATGTAGTAGCCACATGAAATGCTACACTCCTGCATAGACTGGTAACAGTGAATGCAATAACCTTAAGTTCAGGACAGTTGATAGTTTTAATATCAATATGTTTGTCCTTGGTTTGATCATCGCAAAACTCGAATCGAAGACTAGCGACAGACTGGCCACCTGGCCTAGTCCCGAAAAGATATAGTTGTTCACCCCTCTTGGACAAACCAGTCAAAAAATAGATGTCCTCCAGCTTGATTTCGAGCTACTGGCCATCAATCACAAAACACTGGTCTTGTGTGTTCCATCTATCTACCAGCCATTGCAAGAGGTCTACTTGGGCACTCATACCCTGTATGCCCCAAAACTTTAGCAATCCGCATGATCTCAATGCCTGCATTGTGGGAATATTATTTAATGTGGAAAAATATATATCCTCATGCTTGCATTCTCTCCAAATAAGCATTTTGAATGTCCTACAATGCATAAAAATACATATTAGAACAATCTTGTTTGGAAAATTTTGCGCAAAAATGGAGAAAAATAAATTTTAAAATTCATTTTCGCGGGGTCCGCACCCACCAATTATAGACAGAGCGTAGGTTTTCATGGGCTGTATGCAACAGTTGTGGACCCACGACTATTTTCTTTATAGAAAAAAGTCAGGGTCCGCAAGCGCTGCGTGTTGCACCTGCGGACCCCCGCAAGTGAATTTCTAAAGCTATTTTTCCCTCAAAAATAAAATCTAAAGCCTAAAATCAAAATGTAAATGGATGAAATGCAAGATAAAGAGGATGTGGATTACCTAGAGCTGACGGTTTTATATTCTGACGGATGGATTTTCGAGAATCTTCATAGGAACTTTCTTACCCAAAAGCTCTCACTTTTCACTCTGAACTCAAATGGTAAAAATGAAGTTGGAAAACCCCTTTTTATAATTTTTTTCGAATAAATGAATTTTTAATTTATTTATTTTTCACTTTAAAAAGGAAATTTTTAAATAATTTTTATTTATCTTAAACAGGTATGTGTAATGTTTTGAGTTTTTGTGCAGAATATTGGATTTTCCAGGAAAATTGGTCACTTTTCAACAAAGAGCATACTTTTATCACTTTTTCGGACTCTTTCAAAAATTTAAGAAAAAGAGAAACATTGGAGTCCTCTTTAAGCTCTTTTCAGACTCTTGAAAATTGAAAAGATTGCCAAGCACTTGATTGTTCGAACTCATTAAAATAAATGAATAATCGTCCCTTCAGTATAAGTTTACCCCTTTTACAGACTGAAATGGACTATTTACGAAAAAGGTACACATTGACTAATTATGGTCAATAGAGTCCTCTTTAAACCCTTTTTAGACTTGTTAAATATGAAAAGATTGTCGAGTGCTTGTCTTTTTCAGCTCATTAAAGTATTGAAAAGTCATCCCTTTTGTATTATTTTATCCTTTTTCGGGCCTAAGGGATTATTTTACGAAAAAGTACCCCCATGGAGTTTTCTTAAGTTTTTCTTCTGACTCCGTAAAATTGAAAAACACTGAGTTTTTCCTATACCAGACTCATTAAAATTTAACAGTAAAGGACCTGTTCAATTTCAAAAAAGAATGAACCACTCCTTCTTAGGGTTTGAATTTTAAACTCAGTTGGACTCATCCGAAGGATGAGCTTATAAACAAGCAAATGTTATCCTCCTCAAGCTTGTCAAAAATAAAGAGGTAGCTGCCAGAAATGGTGGGGGAAAAGAGAGAAAAATGAACCTATTTGTTACACTTTGTTTTATAAAAACCCGTCAACCACTCTTGAACATGACACTTTTTGTTCACTTGGGTTGGGAAAATCCTTTGCCTAACAGTTAATCAAACCACATTGAAAGTCTTCAGCTAGTTTTTGGGTATTAGCTTTGGGTCAATTGTCACAAAACCATCTACAATGTCGTTATGTGTTCAAGAGATCATTTCAAACAAACCATTCATCTGCAAAATATCTGTCATCCATTTTGACCATCCCTGAGTCGGTCCTTGCTAATATATTTCTTCAAAACTTGATCTATGATTTCATGTTGTGGGCTTGCCTATGACAGATCACTTTCTATCAACTTCAGCTCATTATCTAGGAAGTTGATCTAGAAATCGTTAGTACCTTGAAATCTACATGCCCTAATGGCAGTTTTCTCACCTTCGACGATAGGTTGCATCATTGACCTTCGATCGAATAATTCTATGACATGTTCGACTTCGACTCATTTATCCACATTTCATGGATTGTACTCAGTACTTTGAGAGCCATTGACATTACTGGTGGTTTCTCTCACACTTGTTAACAATTCACATCATTGATTGGTAATCAAGTGGTTTCTACCATGTTCGACGTCAACACATTCATTCACATGGATAGAATCATACTAGTTCGGGAAGTAGAAATCAAGACCCTGGATCTAGTTTCTATCATCTAGGTTGCGAGGAATTTTGTTATTCACTATACAGTGGACTATTCATAAACAGATGACTGCATCCATACTATGTCTACACATGTCTATACTCTTGATTATTACAAAATCATTCCTGTATCATAATAGTTTAGTCAGTTTTCTAGTCAGTTTTGATCTAAGTATGTGAATGCCTACCTCAGCAATGATATGTCTATATATATATATATATATATATATATGCATTGAATGTTTTTACAGGTTCCGACTGGGGTTTCCACAGGATGATCCTTGAAACGATAAAGTACTTCACTCTTCATACATGAAAGACTCCATCTTCATCTATTACAGACTTCACACTTTAGGGGCAATCTGTTTCACTAAAAATTGTCACCTTGACATTCTGCAATCTATATGAGTCCATTACCACTCATACTTTCCTCCTTTGCAATTCTAAAGCCTCAATTCTTCATATCAAGCCTTGAAAGTAAGACAAAAGCCCTAAAATTCTTTAAAGCTCTAGTTCTGCACTTTCTCTTTGCATTACCTGTGGTCCCGCACCTAATGGTCATGTCCCCTGTGCACCTGACTGCTCTGTATCTCTGTTATGGGTGTGGACCCCTGTAAAAGTTAAAAAGGCGTGAGTGCATTCTAAAAAACTCACTTTCAATCATTTGTAGAAGCTTCTGGAAGGAATCTTAAGGTGGCAAGTTTTCTCTTCTAAGGTTCATGCACTCCATACCTTAAGGAGCTAACCCCTTGATGTGAGGAGCTTATCCCTTTAAAGGAGGATTCTATCCCTTCATAGATGGACCTATAACCTCCTCCTCTGCACTATAAAATAAAGCATTGGGCTGGTTACTTGGGAGGTTGAAAGTTGAATATTTTTGAGGTGAAATGCTGCTGGAACTTAGTCTCCTTTAGTTGAGTTTTTATGAGGAGGGATTACATACCTCTAAGATCTCATTTGGAAGAGTGAAAGGCTTGTCAAAATAAAGGAAATTCCTGTTTCAGACCCCAGGAAGAGCTTGTTCAACATCAATGCTGAAAAGGTTGTAAGGTTCTTCTACTTCAAAGTTAATACAAATAAGTTTGTTTTTCTCAATAAGCTATTCATTTATGGTTTATTTTATGGATTCCTTGATCACCATAATAGACATGAATTATGATATTTGCTATGCAGGTGTTATTTAATGTTTTCTTGTTTGTGATTGCAAGTCTTTAAAGATAACTCTTTCGAACAATGGAAGGATGACTACAATGAACAAGCTTTGGATCTAAGGTAGGATCTTAACACCTTTGTAGTATTTATTTGTGAATTTCATATGTCTAGAGAAAGATAGGTTCGTTTGTCTATTTGTTGCTAGACTATCTTCTAATACTAGGGGCATCGGTCTTGTCCGCAAGATCGATTTATCCGGCCAACAGTAAGAATTAATAAAGAGAAGTTTACCATATTTCTATGTATCTTTTCCTGTTTAAATGAATTATTGGGTATAAATTGCAAGTGTATTGTTTATTTGCTTCGCAAAATTATATGTGTAAATATAACACAAAGCTTCTATTTACGTGAAGATAACTAACTGGCAAAGGAATAGAGGTAAGATTGCAGGTGTGACTTAATGAAATAGTGCAGAGCATTACTCCAGCAGCATTGAAGCCCCACAACCCCTGGTTAGGGCTGCAGGAAGGCAAGTATATCAAGGCGCGAAGGCCAAGGAAGTGCGCAAAGCAACCTGCATGCAGGGACGAGTAGTTGGACCGAATCAAACCCTCAGACATCTCAAGGGTGCAGAAACCTAGTTCCAACACCCCCCCATACTACTTCGGGTGAGACCTCAGTTCGCGCTCCGTGGACTATTGCCGAAAGGGCCAGTAGTACAGGGATTTGTTTGGCTAATTAACTTCGAACCTGGATCAGGCCCCAACAAGCCAACAAAAATAAAGATTGTGAGGAAGAGTGCCTGCTTCACCTAGATTGGGGGAAACCTCTTCAAACTTGGCCCAGATCAAATTCTGAGAAGATGTGTCAAGGAGGAGGAACTCTTAGACATCCTTCTGACCTGTCATGATGGTCTTTATGGAGGTCACTTTGCAGCAAAGAGGACAACATTTAAAGTGTTACAAGCTAGGTATTATTGTCCAACTCTTCATCAAGATGTGAAAAAATATACTCGTCAGTGTGATCGATGCCAAAGGATGAGAAAGCCTAATCCAAGAGATGAAATTCCTCTGCAACCTCAAGTGATTTTTGAGCCATTCGACAAGTGGGGCATGGACTTCATTGGACCTATTAACCCTCCTTCATAGTATATCATTGTGTGCACTTACTATCTGACTAAGTGGGCTGAAACCAAGGCAATTAAGGCAACAACAGAGGAGAAGGTGGCTGAGTTCTTAAGGGAGAACGTATTTTACAAATTTGGGTACCCTAGAGAACTGCTCACTGATCAAGGCAACCAATTTACCTCCAACATGACTAAATACTTGCTCAGCCGGCACAATATCAAGTATAAGACCTCCATTCCCTATCACCCACAAGCTAATGGGAAAGTGGAGGTAACCAACAGGGCACTGGAGGACATCTTAACCAAAGTGGTTAGCAGTAGCAAGAAAGATTGGGCAGATAGACTAGTTGAGGCCACCTGGACCTATAATACCACCTAGAAGACCACCACTAGATTCACACCCTATGAGTTGGTGTATGGGAAAAAGGCCATACTATCCACTGAATTTGAGTATAACACATTGAGGATGGTGTTGGGCATGGAATCTCCCCTAGAGCATGTTTTGGGGCTCAAAGCCCATGTTTTGACTAAATGATGTTGTAAAGCCCTAAGAATTGTAGGCGCAGAAGTATGTTAGAGACATAGGGTTGTCCGCCCTAGTCTTGTAATGTAATTTTGGCCTACCCATGGTCCACAAACCATGGGATTGCATAAATAGAGTGAGGCTCTAGGTGTAAAAGATAACCAAGTAGAGGATAGCGAAGAAGCAAAGAGCAAGAGTCTAATTGTCTAAGTGTGTCTTTGGGTCGTAGAGTAGGAGAAGGCTCTACAGCTGAGTGCACAGAGGCCTAGTTGTCTGCAGCTGAGTGCACGAACCCCTGCAACTGAGTGCACAGGGCGGAGTCGAGTCTATAACCGAAGAAGAGAATAATAAAGAGAAGTTTTATCCCAATTCTGTGTATCTGTTCTTGGGTTATTACATGTTTGATATAAATTTCAATTATATTGTTTATGTACTGTGCACACTTGTATGAATGATTTATACTACTAAGTATAACTTAACGCATGCAAGTAGGCTAAGTTAATCAACTAACAGTGGAATACTAGTAAGGACTTGGGTAATAACAACGTTCAGCCCCCCGAGTAGGGCTGCATGAAGGCAACATCTCAGGCTACGAGATACGAGTAAGTGCGCGTAACAACAGACGCACAGGGTTGAACCATGGACCACTTGAACTCATCAGACATCTCCAGGGTGCGGAAACCTGGTTCTAGCACCCTCCCATACTACTTCGGGTGAGACCTTAGTCTGTGCTCCGCAAACTATTGCCGAAAGGGCCATTAGTACTGGGATTTGTTTGGCTAAATCACCTTTGAACTTGGGTCAGGCCCCAAAAAGCCAACAAAAGGTTCTGTTGCCGGGATCAAGATCTGCATAAGAGATGTCTGATGTCGTGTCACTGGAATTCGACAGAGAAAGAAATTGAATACTGGTTGGACAGAAAGATTCACGAGTTTGCAGTGCAGGAAAATAGGAATCCGCGAGTATAGGAGGAACAGTGGTTAGAGCACTACTTATATACGGAAATCCATGAAATTTTCTTTCCATCCTTCCCCTCTGAGTTGTATGAGTGTATCATGAAGCTAGCAAACAGTCAAGGAAGGTGTAGGCTCGACAAACCCATTGTGTGGAATCCAGAGTTGGTGCACAGACTAGAAGCATCAAAAAATAAGATTGTGTGCACTATGGACCATTGGCTCAATCGAATTATAGGAGGGTTTATCACCAAATTCGTGGTAGACACATCAGTCAACTACAACAAGGTAGAGGGATGCTTCCTCAAAGGACTGCGAGGTAAGTACATTAAATCTTTGAACACTTGGATTAAAATTCTACTGTGTGAAAAGAAAGTTATCCGAATAAATTGATGTTTGGGGCTACGCAAAGTGGAAGAATCTATAAAAATGAATGTAGTGTAGAGATAGAAAATAGCCCTTTGATTTCGCCTCGGTGAGAAAGCGAGGAAGAGCTCATGAAAGTTTCACCAAGAAGTGCGATCAGTCTGATAAGGTAGGGAATTCCATGCATACCACCCCCACCTACACCACCACCAGTTTCACCCTCTTCACCGCCATCTCCACCCACACCACCTCCGCCACCACCATAGTTCAATATGGCGAGTGCAATAAAGTTGTTGGTGTTAAAAGGAGTAGGGAATGAAGATCCGAAACAATTTTGGTTCATGGTAAAATTTGTATGGGAAGCACAAGGATTCACAGATGACAACATAAAGAAGGCAATGCTGGTAAGCACGTTGCAGGATCCTGAACTAACGTGGTACATTAAGCATTCTAATGACAATCCAAACACAAGGATTGCAGATATCCAAGCTGTGCTAAATAGAGAATTTAGCAGGCCGAAATTGGAGACACAATCGATTATCCGGTTTAAGGAAATCACGATGCTTCCAAGTGAGACCCCTTAGGAGCTGGATCAGAGACTGAAGGGTATGATTCACAAAGCCAACATGACCTTGATGAATGGGCAGCACCGCGCATGGTTTGTAGCATCACTAACGTCGCATCTAAGGATGACATTGTTGGAGCAGAAGTTATCCACCCAGGCTGAAGCTTTGGAGATTGCAATGAGACTACACGAGACCCCAATATAAGATCCTAGCCTGGGAGTCCACAAATCCATGTGCAACTAAAAATTTGTGTCTAGAAATGCATAGTTTGAAACAAGATAGGAGAACTCACCAAGAAGTGCGTGAGGAGGTATGGTGCAAAAAATGCAAGGGCCAGGGGCATGACAAGGACCATTTTCCAGTTTTTGTGAACTACTTAGGAGGAGGAGGGCTGAGCGTGGAACCTACATTATATTTTTCTAATGAATGAGTCTTTCCTGGTCCATGACAAAAAAAAAAATACAAGCGGTTAGGTTAGGCGAGAGAGAGAATTCCCTCCTTCCTTACCCAAGATAGAGGGCTTTTGAGAGGGATTTGATAGGATTAGCCACTGGCTTTGTCTCTATATTCATTTCCCCCAAATCTTCCACACCTTTCATTTCGATGAAGCTCTATGAGAAAAGATCAACATACTCCTAGAGTAGAGTTACAATCTTTGCAATGGTATGTTCATACCAATAATCTCCAATGATGGGTAGCTTGGGAGCCTCCTCAGTACCAATGTTTACAATCTTTTTCTTTAGGGGTTCATTATAGTAAATAGGATTACTGGTATCACTTGTGTCTTAGACTATGTGGTCCCCGTCTAATTCCTTGAATTGTAAGTGATTTGTCAAATAGGAGGAAAGCACGCTACAGATAATTGTCATCTATTACAGAAGCATACGCAGACGTCCTAACAATTTTTCTATAATTTCTATAGGTCAGTAGGCCATGATGAGTGTACATATAGAAGTTATGAATTGATGATGAATCAGACTCCTACCTACAGAGTTCAAACCGAAACGCTAGTCGTCAATCAAAATGTTAGAAAATTATATATTACGGAGCAATGGAACACATAAAATATTGCAGAAATATAAACATAGAAAACGCATAAAACAAGAGAGACACAGATATACATGGTTCACCCAGTTTGGGCTATGTCCACCCCAAACAGCTAGTCCTTCCTTTCTATTATCCAACAAAATGAAGAGGCACAACCTACAACAGATCCACTGTAGTATCCTTTGTTTTCTCTCACAGTCTCACCTCTCTGCTTCTTGCTCGGAGAATACACATATATTACACAGACTCAATACAATGCCCTCATACAAAGAGAGGGGTTTCCTTCTAGGGCAAAAAACCATAAACTAAACATAAGTTCTACCGTCAGATCATCCGCCTAATGAACGGCCCAGATTGACTAGAAATTACTATACTTTTACAACGAAATTTTACATTTGTTTTTAGCTTCGGGGGCGTTGCCCTCGAAACCCCCCACCAAGGGGGGCTCCCCAAAGGTCGCAGCCGCCCCCCTTGGATCCCCCCTGCAGCGAACATTTTACGGGTGGCATTGCCACCCCATTTTGAACTGGGGCCCAATGTGGCGATACCTTTGAATACAGAAGATAATCATGCTCCACACCCAACAATCTCCCACTTGGAGACTAATTATAGAAACCCCAACGCTGCTTCATTTGCTGGACAATGACTCCTCTTTGGACCTGGTTGTTTCTCATATTCATCATCATCCTTGAAGACCAATTGAAACTGAGCATATTCTAAGTTTCTCCCTGGTTACAACTTTTGTTAGCATATCTGCAGGATTTTGGCTAGTGTGTATCTTTTCCAGCTTCAACTCTCCATCTTCCAACACTGATCGTATGAAATGGTACTTGAGTTGTATGTGTTTAGTCTTGGAATGAAATGCTGAGTTCTTTGCAAGATGAATGGCACTTTGGATATCACTATATAACGTGCCCATATCATGCTCCTTATCCAATTCACCATTAAACCTTTGTAACCAAATCATTTCTTTACTAGCCTCTGTAGCAGCAACATACTCTGCTTCTGTTGTTGAAAGTGCAACAACACTTTGGACTTTTGAAACACAACTAACAGTTGTTCCACCAATAGTAAATACATATCTTGTAGTGCTCCTCCTGTTATCTCTGTCACCTGCCATATCTGCATCAACATATCCCTGTAGAGAAATGTTTGAACCACCAAAGCATAATGCTTGATTTGTGGTACCTTTCAAATATCTGATAATCCATTTCACTGCCATCTAATGTTCCTTTCGTGGATTGTTCATGTACCTTCTTACAACTCCCAATTCATGTGCAATATTAGGCCTTGTGCAGACCATTGCATACATTAAGCTTCCAACTGCTGATGCATATGGAACTTTAGACATATGATCGACGTCTTCTTGGGTCTTTGGGCACATTTCCTTACTAAGTTTGAAATGGCTAGAAAAAGGTGTACTAACTGGTTTTGCATTGTGCATATTAAATCTTTTCAACACCTTTTGTATGTACTCATTCTGAGACAATGTTAATTTACGATTTTTCCTGTCTCTAGTTATTCTCATACCAAGGATTTGTTTTGCAGCTCCCAAATCCTTCATTGCAAATGAATTCGCCAATTTTCTTTTGAGCACATTTATTTCCTGCATCTTATACCCTGCAACAAGCATGTCATCTACATACAATAACAATATAATATAGCTGCCATCATTTTGCTTTTTCAAATAAACACAATGATCGGAGTGACATCTAGTATGACCTTGTTCAGACATAAACTTGTCAAATTTTAGATACCACTACCTTGGAGCCTGTTTTAAGCCATATAAGCTCTTCTTCAACCTACACACTAGTCTCTCCTTCCCTTTCACTTCATATCCTTGTGGCTACTGCATATATACCTCTTCCTCCAAATCCCCATGGAGAAATGTTATCTTTACATCTAACTTCTCAAGATGCAGATCTTCAACTACTACTAGACTTAAAATAGTTTTGATTGAAGTCATTTTAACAACAGGAGAAAATATTTCATCAAAATCAATACCTTTCTTCTGTGCAAACCCCTTCACCACAAGTCTAGCTTTGTACCTCTGTTTTCCTCCATCTTCTCCCTTCAGCATGTAAACCCATTTATTCTTCAGTGTAGTTTTTCCTGCAGGCAACCTGACTAAGTCCCAAGTCTGGTTATGCATTAAGGAGTCCATCTCTTCTTCCGTGGCTACCTCCCACTTCTTCCTGCTTTCAACCTACATTGCTTCTTCATAACATTCGGGTTCACCAGAATCAGTTAACAATAAATAATATAATGAAGGAGAGTATCGTTGAGGGGGTCTACTTATCCTGGTAGATCTTCTAACACCACTTTTAGGTGTTTGGGGTGCCTTTTGCTGTTGTGGTGGTTGTTGTTGTTGTGGTTGTTGATTATTATTATTTTTAGGCACCTTTACTTTTTCAGTGATTTCATCAAGAACTGCGTATTCTTTGTTTTCTTTTTCCTGTTTCTTTTCGTGCAACTGATTCTTATACAAGACCTTTTCATTGAATATTACATCTCTGCTCCTAATGATTTTGTGATTTTTGTAATCATATAAGCGATAACCAAAATCATTAACACCATATCCAATAAAGGTACATTTCTTTGACTTTGCCTCAAGCTTTGTTCTATTTTCTTTATCAATATGGACAAAGGCCTCACAACCAAAAGGCTTTAAAAAAGAGTAGTTTACTTTTTTACATGTCCATGCTTCCTCTGGAACACCACCATCCAAGGAACTTGAAGGCCCTATGTTTATTAGATAAACAACAGTATCTACAGCATCTGCCCAAAATTGTAAAGGCAATCCTGCATGCAATCTCATGCACCTTGCATGCTCCATTATTGTTCTGTTCATCCTCTCTGACACACCATTTTCTTGCGGTGTTCTTGAAACTGTCTTCTCTCTGTGAATTCCATGCTCTGAATAGTACCTATCAAACTCTTTGCTACAATATTCACCTCCATTGTCTGATTTGATACACTTTAATTTCTTTCCTGTCTCAATCTCAACCAAAGCTTTCCATTTCTTGAAAGTATCAAATACATTAGATTTATTCTTAATACAATAAATCCAAGTTTTTTTAGTTGCATCATCAATAAAGGTAACATAATAACAAGAGCCACCGAGAGATGATACTTGAGCAGGTCCCCATACATCTATATGAACAAGCTCTAATTTTTCGATCTTCTTTTCTTTCCCAACTCTAAGAAATCTGACTTTCTTCTGTTTTCCATAAATGCAATTCTCACAAAAGTCCAAATCAACATTCTTCAAACCCGGCAACAAATTCCTTGAGTGAAGAATCTCCATCCCCTTTACACTCATGTGTCCGAGCCTATGATGCCATAATGCTGCATCTACTCCTTTGGAAGTTAAAGCATTAACAGAGTTATAAATACCATTGCATAAATATAATGTACCAACCTCTTCACCTTTTTCTATTACAAGGGCTCCTTTGGTAACCTTCCAAGCTTTATCTGTCAAAGTTATCACACAACCTTCACTGCCTAACTGCCCTGTTGAAATCAGATTTTTCTTTAGATCTAGAACATGCCTTACCTCCTTTAGTAGCCATTGGTTTCCATTCTGCTATTTTACAAGAACCTTATCCATTCCAACAATTTTACAGGGTTTATCATCACCCAAATGAACTTGTCCAAAATCTCCTTGAACATAGTCATGAAAGTATTTCTTATCAGGTGTGGCATGGAATGAGGCCCGTGAATCTACCACCCAGGAATCAGTAATATTTTCGAAAGAAAGAATCAAAGCATATTGTAACACCTCACCTGTCACATTTGCTTCATGATTGTTTTCTTGTTGTGCATATCCTTCTTTTCCCTTCCGAGATCTACACTCTTTCTTTAGGTGTCCTTTCTTTCCGCATTTCCAGCACACTATCCTCGATCTAGACTTGGATCTACCTTTCCTTGATTTACTACGATATCCTTAGCTCTTTCCTCTTTCCATTTTTCTTCTCCTAGAATCTGCACTCAAAGCATTACCCGATGTCTCACCAGAGCTTTTCCGTCGCTTTTCCTCGCTAAGGATAGCATCGACAACATCATCAAACTTTAAAGTACTATATCTAGAAACAGAGTTACTAATGGCCATTACTAAACCATTCCAACTTTTTGGTAATGAGTACAAGAATAATAGAGCTCTAACTTCATCATCAAAGTTTACCCCTACAGAGCATAACTGACTTGTAACAGTATTAAAATCATTTAAATGATCTGCAACAGATCTACCTTCCGACATCTTCATATTAAATAACTGTTTCATAAGAAATACTTGTTTGAGGCCGAGGGTTTTTCATATAGTTTCTCCAACGCCTTAATCAAACCCTCTATCGTTGTTTACTTTGAAATGTTGAAGGCGACCGACGGTGCGAGGCACAAGCGTACTGTTCCAAGTGCCTTTCTATCGAGAAGGTTCCATTCTTCATCTGTCATTCCCGTCGGCATCTTTGTTTTTCCGCCCAATGGTAGGTACAAGTCTTTCTAATACAGACAATCTTCCATCTGCATCTTCCACAGCGAGAAGTTTTGGCCGTTAAACTTCTCAACCCTAAACTTACCATCTTCCACCATTGCTCCCAGTCGAACGAGGAACCCTTCTTTCCTACGAGTTTATCAGCCAAATATACCTTCGACTCTGATACCAGTTGTTAGAAAATTATATATTACGAAGAAATGGAACACATAAAATATTGCATAAATATAAACACAGAAAACGCATAAAACAAGAGAGACATAGATATACGTGGTTCACCCAATTTGGGCTACGTCCACCCAAAACATCCAGTCCTTCCTTTCTATTATCCAACAAAATGAAGAGACACAACCTACAACAGATCCGTTGTAGTATCCTCCGTTTTCTCTCACAGTCTCACCTCTCCGCTTCTCGCTCAGAGAATACACATATATTACACAGACTCAATAAAATGCCCTCATATAAAGAGAGGGGTTTCCTTCTAGGGAAAAAAACCCTAAACTAAACATAAGTTCTACCATCAGATCATCTACCTAATGAACGGCCCAGATTGACTAGAAATTACTATACTTTTACAAGGAAATTTTATATCTGTTTTTAGCTTCGGGGGCGCTACCCCCGAAACCCCCTGCTAAGGGGGGCTCCCCAAAGGTCGTAGCCGCCCCCCCTGGACCCCCCCCCCCCCTGGAGTGAATATTTTACGGGCAGCGTTGCCGCCCCATTTCGAACTAGGGTCCAATGTGGCAATACCTTTGAATACAGAATATAATCAGACTCCACACCCAACACAAAATGCAAGAATGGAACGCACTAGGTTTCCGAGGTGCGGATGAGGTCGAGGTGGAATGGGACCAAGAAGGGGTCGCAGACAGCTGATTTGTTACAATTACGAAGGGACAGGGAATTATTCCTACGATTGTACACATCCAACGAGGGCATCATGGTTATATTATACCCAGATTGATCATGAGATGGAGGACTGCCCTACACTGATAGCAAGGTTGCGCGATAAAGGAATGCTCCAGCCTCCCCCGACTCAGAACCTGCAAATGACGAGGTTTGAGCCATGTGAAGAGGACCCACATGTAAACATCATGTGCCGAAGTGGTATCACGACAGGAGATGACAAGGGAAAGCAACCTTAAGAGAGTGCTTAGGTTCATAAGGCTCTGTTGAAGCCCCGAAATCAGGTCAACAACAAAGGGGATACCCGCCCGGTCCGGACCTTGGTTGGCAGCTCCTTATCCGTTTGGTATAGCAGGTCCGACTGGGGATAATGGGACCAGTTTCCCAATCCGTGGGTGTGTGTGTGTAGAATTGGATGTTGCTGATCTAACAGTAACTATCTAAGCTATTCTAATTCAAAATTTAATCTAATTCTATGCTATGGTAATCTAATAAAAACAACACATCTAATCTATGCTAACCCGGGATGTAATTCTTCTATTATGCGATCTAAAGAGATTTCAAATAACAACTGGTAATAAATATCATTCAGCGATTATAAGAAAGGAAATCAATTAAGATGAACTATTTCGCATAAGAAGTTAGGCAAAACAGTTGTGAACAGCATATCGCATAATAAGCTATTCATACATTACACATAAATAAATAGTTCCACCATACAAAAGTGCCAAATGGTAACTCAAGCATTCATGCAATAACATATAAACAACTGAAAACTATATATCACTTTACCATATAAGCAGAAATGGTCAAGAGATAAAAGTACCATTTATGACTAGTCCTACTCATAAGCTTCAAGCAATAATGATTTATTTCTCCTTGCTCTAACATCTACTAAGAGTACAGAAGTGCAACATCAGTGGCAGATATCAAATGCAAACATCAACAAAACTTGATCCATTCATTCACAAAAACCTCCTCGGAGGGTGCAAAAGTGCATGTTCTGAGGACAAGTTTTTGATAAATTTCTAGACCCTTCTCTAAATGCATGAGAAGGGTTTAAATACTAATAACTAGTTCTAATAATAGTTTATTTACAAAAATTCAGGATGCGGTTTTCAAATGACCGCCCTTTTTTTAAACAAAATCTAAAGTGAAAATTAACTTCAGAACTAAACTACTTTTGTATCTGGTCTTTAAAACTGCATGTATTCAGCATTGGTTTAAGGAGAGTCGGCTGGCTAACTTCTGCTTTGAGCTGGGCTGAGAAAACGGAATCGATGAGTACTGGTACCACCTTTTCGGCCGCATTTATGATGCACTTCACAGTCATACACTGACTATGCGGCTTCACCAAGTATGTCTAGTAACATTCCCAATTTAACCTGTTTAATGCTTGAATTGCTTTTCCCTTTTCTTGCGCTCTCTGCTTCCATTCCGCCTCTAGTTGTAGTTTTTTTGGTAAATACCCCAGGGTGGTTTCTGTGATTAGATTAGCTTTGTGCAAATTCTCATTTACACAGTCAATGAGAATGCTTGCTATAGAGGATGCTGTTTCCGCCGCTTGTTTTGCCTCCCTAATTTGATCATCCCACTTGTTAAAGAGTAGTTCTTTATGATTCTCATTTATCCTAGGTGCACCTGCTCTTTTTCCCTCGTCCTCATCCTATCAAGCCAAGTATTCAGTCACTCGCTTGTCAATCAGATCATATTCACTTCGTAAGTCGACCACTTGATTAGTGATCTTATCGCTCACCTCGCAATAATCATTCCATTGTGACATCTTTTGTCCCAACATTTCTTGCTGCTGCAGTAGTTGTTCATTCAAAGCAATAGATTCTGAAACAAACTCTGTAAGCTTAGGGTCGTCCCTATGCATCTCTTGTATATTTTGCAACTGTTTTTCTTTTTCGTCCGAACTTCTCTGATAACTTATCTGCATTTGCTGGAAGTCTTCTTGCAACTTTTCAAGCTGTTTAAGTGCCTCATTATTAGCATTAGCTTGTTGCAATTGAAGTTGCAGTACCTGTATTTGATCTTCTCGCTCTTTTAGTAATTGTTGTACTTCTGATGCTTTGTCAATAGTCGCAGAGGCATACGCTCCTGTGATCTGAGAAAGTTTGGTGAGGTTTTCAGTCAGATTATTGGCGGGATCTTTCCATAAGACGTCTAATTGCTCAGCGTCTTGAGAGAATGTATTTTCTAACTTCCTCTTCTTTCTCTATCTTCTTACCACTACCTTATGCTGGGGACTATAAAATATGTCCAGAGGAGGAATCTCTTCTACATTAAGTAGAAGCTCAGAAGACGGTGTGATAGGAATATGTTCTGTTTCTGAGTCATGGCTGACTATGGTTGGGACCACTTCCTGTACTACCTGCATATTGCTTACAGGAGTTTTTGGGGCTTGTCCTTCAAGATTGATCAATTCATTGAAGGTTTCCCATTCCTTATATAATTCTGTCGTGATGGGTGGTGCTTCAATGACGAGAGGGGGAGGATCTTTTTGCGGGGAGGCGATAACCTGCTGTTCTGGAATTTCCATTGACTAAGCGGTGTCTTTGGCTGACTCTTCGCTCCTATCTTGGTCGTTTCCGGATATTTTAGAATTTTTAGGGATTTCTTGTACAGATTTAGACTTAGATCCATTAGTGGTTGAATTCCCACTGAGGCTAACGCTTGGAGTCGGTTCTCTGGCAGACAATCGCAACTTTTCTAGAGGAACACTGGCTAGTCTTCTTTCCCTGTATACCATGAATTTTTGAAGGTCTTCTAGAGACAATTGCAATTGGGCTTCCCGCAAAATTTCTTGAAGTGAGCTTTTACTCTGGAATATATCATCAAATAAATCCTTTTTCCCAAAGAACACGTTTATCTTGACCGTAGTTGTGAAATTCTGGGCAACCTCATTTGGGTCAAATGGCCTTGCCGGGAATTTAAATAATTGTAGACACGTCATATTCTGTACTTCAGTGACAGCGTGACCTACATCAAACAACAAAAAGGCCCCACAAGCCACAGGAAACTGTGGCCATATGGCCTTCTTTTTGTCCTTTAGGTCTTTAGTTAGGCCACCTTCTAAACAGGTCTGATATGCAATTTCTCGAGCTAGGAGCTTATCAGGTATATACAAAGGTAGAACATGAGGAGGTACAGTGCTTCCAAAAACTCTAACATAAGTAAACAATTCTTATCCGAACCATCTTGCGATGGGAATGATATCTATATGTGCCTCGGGTGAGCACCTCGGGGGTTCTTTATCATACAACATTCTATACAAGGGCAGCATGAGTCCGTGACAAATCTGGTAGAAATGTGGAGTGAACTGAGAGTCCCATAATATCTTATGATAGACATGGATAGGTAAGGGGTCTTGAGTTGTCCACTTCCAACCCATAACAGGGAATTTAGACACATAACAAATTGAATCCATAACATATGTGGCTAGGTAAAAGGGAAGATAAATCCTTTGAGACGTAGATCTTTTTGACCGGTAACTGACAATAGTCATAATTAGGTTATCCGATAAAATCTTAGCCCAATCTACAATAGTGGTGTTTTTGGTAGCATCTATTAATGGTAACGATTCAGAAGAAAATTTGTTGATATCTGGCATTCCAAATAATCTACAGATCATGGCAGCAGCAAAACAATATGGGGAAGTAAGGGAACCAGTATTATACATACTGTGTTTATCTTTCTTGAGCGGTTCATCTTTCTTGGACCAATCTTTGGTAGTCTCCGACAAATTCGGGTTCTCCTCCACAAATTTTTCTATGAATTGTGTATTATAAGTTTCTTGTGGCTTAGGCAGATGATACATAAGCTTTAAATCTTGCGCAGCAAATGATCCGATGAGCCCTTGACCTTGAATCTTGAACTGTCTATTTCTCATTTCTGCGTGATCAAGTATCCACTTGATCATGTCTGTATATGGGAGAATTTTAGGCCTCGTTGCTATTCGATGTAGGAATGAGCATGCTACCTCTTCTAGAGATGCTTCGGAAGAGCCCTGTGAGCCTGCAACAGCAATAACCTTCATTATTCTGGGATTTTCTTCTTCGAGTAGTCTGTACATGCCTTCCCACGTTGAGATTCCTGCATCTCTATTATAGGCTATGTCTGTATATAAAGGTGCATTTCCTTCACCTCGGAGCTCTAAGCCTTGTTTTTCTTCCCCATTTCAATCTGCGTATTGCCTTGGATCGTCCTCCGTTCTTCGTTCCTACAATTCACAAGTAAAATGGAAATGAATGACTCGGACGGGTGATGGGAGAGTTCTTAATGCCGCAGACATACCAAATACACCACCTTACGTGAAATGATTCTTTGAAAAGCACACGTCCATATTTTATTAATAACTGACAACTAAATCCTGTATTAGCATTTAAAGTGCATAATTATGTGTCAGCTTACGGCAAGTGGCTTTTCTTTGAATATTGTGCCCGAACGATCTGCGATGGAGCGATTTTGCGATTTGCTTCGCAACATCGCAGATCGCAACATCGCAAATTACAACATCGCAAATCGCAACATCGCAACATCGCAAATCACAATATCGCAAATCGCAATATCGCAACATCGCAAATCGCTATATCGTGATATCGTAATATCGCAGATCACAGAAGTTTATATGTGACAAATTTATTTAACCCGTTTTCCTACGATATGCGATCTTGCGATCGGCATCATCGCAGATCGGTAATCCTTGAAGTTTTTCCTTATAAACTTTGTTTATTGCGACGCGATAGTTGCTTTAATACCATAATTTTGCATATGCCAGGATTGTACTTGTATGGTGGGGTTATACTACCATTTATACGATGTTTTTTAAAGATTTGTCTCTCATCATAAACTTTAGGTTTTAAGTATTCGAAGAAGTTTCCTAAGCTTAAGATGGTAACTTTATTTTGAGGAAAAGAAAGCTAAGCCCTACTCTTGCTTTTCCTAAATTTTAACTAAGGGTCCCCACACATTTAGTATTTTGGATAACACTTAAATGAGGAGGGGGGGTTGTTGTTGGTCATAACAATTGGCAATTCACTTGGGAGAACCAGTTATCTCTGTTCTGCTTTTGAATTTTTCAAACTTCCAAAATGGAAATTTTCAGAAAATCTAAACTTGATTATGGAAAGATAAAGTATATTATGCTCTAACCTGTCAATGATATTTTGTTTCAACCTCTTTTCATTCTAATTATTTGCTTTCTTAAGCTAGTCCTTGTATTTACATCAGCAATTGCTTGGTTTTGTAAAGATAAAATAAAGTCTCCTCTGTAAACCAGTTTTTAAATATGCTCATTTGTCGTAGGTAGAGCCTCTGCTGCCAGCAGGCATTTATAGCCTCGACAGGGTTACCTGTTACCCAGCAATGATCTTGTATCCTACTTAAGGTGACCTACAACTTTCAAAGAAAAATCCATGTTTACACTTATTGCTTTGATTTTCTTTTTTATTCTTAAAGAACAATGTCTTGGTTTAATAGCCAAATTATGACACAGTCACTCACTTGATTCATAACTTTGTTGAACAAGCTAGCTCGTGATGAGACCCCTTGTCTTTTGATTGCAACAATCTTGAGTCATTGCCCTGTTGTGGTCGACAGTATTGGCAAAGTCAGCAAGTTATGATATCTGTGATCATGATAAGCCGGCTCGTGATGAGACCTCTTATTCTTCAAGATATAGTGTATTCTTGGATTATCCCTCTGAAAGCTACGATTTTTCTTTAGCAGGGAGGAAGTCATTGTTTCCTTAAGATGGCTCTGGATGACAATAATAGAGTTTTTGGAAACAGTTGTTCTACAGAGAATCTTCATTTTGTTATTGATACCTTTCATTATGCTGATATAAAACAATTTCTTCACTAAAGGTTGCTTTCATCAAATTTTTTGAAGTTGAAACTCGTATCATATCTAGGCTAAAGTTTTTTAACTGTATTTGTCAATAATAAAGATCAATTTTCCAAAATATTTGCTATTTATACAAACGAAGGATTCAAAATCTGAAAGAGAGTTGGCCTCTTTTAGTGAATGTCAAATGCTGCCAACGACAGCAAATTTTATTAGGGAAAAACATATTAAAGGAAATGAGAGGTGACTATTCCCTTGGATTATGATAGGGATAATTACTTCTATTGTCGAATTGAGGCTTCTGTGATCCATATCAATTTACGAGAGATTCTTCAGCGTAAATCACATAGAATATCATTTGTCGACGCGTTTCGAACCAACTAGTGTGGTTCATCGTCAGGACAAGTTGAAGAAACAGATCCAGCTTAGCATGTTAAATAGTTTGAGCAGAGTCTCCAACGGCTAATTTTGACCTTGGGACCAGGGTCAAATTATTAATATTATTATTACTATTATTTATTTATTTATTTATTTATTTATTATTATTATTATTATTATTATTATTATTATTATTATTATTATTATTATTATTCAATTTTTAATAAATAAAATAATTTTAATTGGTGTTAATGGTTAGTTAGACTACTAATTCATTTATTTATTTAATAATTAATAATTATAAAGATTATAATAATAGTTTGTTAATAAACGTTAGTTAGAATTAATAAAAATATAGGAACGAGGTAACTTAAAAAATAAAAATAATTGGAACGAGGTAAAAAATAATAATAATAATAATAATAATAATAAATAAATAAATAAATAAATAAAAATACATAAATAAATATTAATGTATGTAAATTAAAGAAGCTGGTTAAAAGGTACTAAAATAAATAAATAACTAAATAAAATAAAAATAAAAATAAATTAGTTAATTAATTAGAACGTAACAAATAACCATAAAAAATAAATAAATAAAAATAATAATAATAATAATAAATAAATAAATAAATAAAAATAAAAATAAATAAATCAATAATAATAATGATAATAATAATAATAATAATACGTAACAAGAAAAGATTATCAAGTTAAATAAGTTAACTAATAATAATCATAATCCTTCAATTAGGAAGAGAGGGCTAGGATCCAACAGCTGCTTATCTTCCATCCGTCCTCTCTATTGAGATTGTTCGGTCTTTTCTCAATTTCAAGGGCTTCCCTAAATTTTCGGTGATGGAATTGCGAAACCCTAGCGATAACACTCGCCTCCTCTATGCAGACATGATGATTGGTACTCTCTACATGCTCAGCTAAGGCGGAAGACTTGGCTCTCCTATGCCTGAGGTCAGCTGCATGCTCACTAATCCTTTGACTAATGGAGCGACCAGTCTCACCAATATAGGGTGCCCCACAGGAACAAGGAATAATATAAACCCCTTTCATGTCCTTAGGGTTGATAGGATCCTTCACAGATCTGAGGGATTTATGGATGGTGTTGAGGGGTCTAAAGGTCGAGGGGACATTATGCCTCTTAAGAACCCTAGCAATCTTATCCGTGGTCCCCTGAACATAAGGAAGATGGACCCCTGGGACCCGCTCTTTCGGTTCACTTTTAGTCAACGAATTTTTGGCAGCTTTGTGGAAAGCTTTCTGACCCAGGTACTTGCTATAACCATTCTCAATGAAAACATTAAGGAGGTGGGATTTCTCTTTCTCAAAGCTTTTTTCATTAGAGATCCTAAGGGCTCGAGTAGCTAGGGTGTTAAGAACACCCAACTTCTGGGTCGGGAAATGGTGGGAATTGGCATGAAGATACTACTCCATATGTGTTTTCTTTTGAAACACTTGGTGGGAGAGGGAACCATCACTATTCTTAGAAATAAGAATATCAAGGAATGGGAGGCAACCATTGACTTCCTGTTCTTTGGTGAACTTAATGGCTGACGATTGACAGATGAGATGATCAAAGAAGAGATCCAATTCCTCTTGGCCATGAGACCAGATGACATTAGTGTCATCTACATATCTCTTCCAAAGCTTTAGCAGGAAGCGTGCCGAGCTAAGGGCCTTGGATTCAAAATCTTCCATAAAAAGATTAGCAACCACAGGGGAAAGGGGGGAGCCCATGGCAACACCACAGGTTTGCTCAAAGAACTCTCCTTCAAAACTAAAGAAGGTGGAGGTTAGGCAGATCTCCACTAATCGAGCAGTATCAGGATCAGTTAGGCGGTTGACCACCTCCATAGCCTCATTTATAGGGATGCAGGTGTATAGGGAAACAACATCAAAACTAACAAGGATGTCCTCGGGGTCAAGCTTAACATCCTTGAGCTCCTTAATAAAGGAAGCAGAGTCTTTGACGAAGGACTCTGTATGGCCAACTAGGGGCTTAAGCTTGACGGCAAGGAACTTAGCAAGAAGATAGGTAGGCCCACCAATGGTGTTGACAATGGGCCTAAGGGGAGCTCCTTCTTTGTGGATCTTAGGAAGTCCATAAATCCTAGGAGTTATGGGACTGCTCTCAATGAGTTTATGGTGCAAGTCACACAAAGATTTACAGGATTTAATGGCAAGCGCCACATTCTTAGAAATCTTCTTTAAAGGGTTTTTGGGAAGCTTTTTATAGCTTCCACTGTTATAAAGATGATCCAACATCTTACTGCGGTAATCGACTTTGTTGAGAATGACAGCAGCCCCACCTTTGTCGGCTTTCAGAACAACGATATCATTGTTCTGGTTTAAGGATCTAAGAGCTACCAATTCCTCCTTGCTAAGGTTGCTCTTAGGGGGCTTTGCCTTCCTTAAGATTACTGCACAATCCTAACTTTTATTAACAACCTATTATTATAATCTTTATAATTATTAATTATTAAATAAATAAATGAATTAGTTGTCTAACTAACCATTAACACCAATTAAAATTATTTTACTTATTAAAAATTGAATAATAATAATAATAAATAAATAAATAATAGTAATAATAATATTAATAATTTGACCCTGGTCCCAAGGTCAAAATTAGTCGTTGGTCGAATTAGCTGTTGGAGACTCTGCTCAGACTATTTAACATGCTAAGCTGGATCTGTTTCTTCAACTTGTCCTAACGATGAACCACACTAGTTGGTTCGAAACGCGTCGACAAATGATATTCTATGTGATTTACGTTGAAGAATCTCTCGTAAAAAAAAAAAAATAATAATAATAATAATTACTTCTCTTATTTTTTTCCTATCAATCGTTAAAAATAAACTATCCACCTAACAACCTAACTAAGTTAATCCTACTCCTATTTTAACTATACACAAAAATCAACTAGGTATAATGATACTTCCAGCGTAACCATCTTTATTGCGTAGATATTCAATTTCGTCATATACCTGGTCATAATCATAGCAATCAAATTTACAAATGAAAGCCGTGACAAATTGGTCCCAGATGTGAATTTAGGCAACTGGAAGGGCTCTACACCAGTTTCTAACTTCCACTATGAATGTGAGAGTAAACATTCTGCATAAAATGCTTTCATCAATTCCTTGAAAATTTGAATTTGAAACGTTTTGAATAAATTGAAAGGCGTGATTAAAAGCAGAAGAATTACTCTTACCATTGAATTTTACCTGAGACAACAGTCTTACCACTTCAGGTGGAGTGTTGGAAGAGGCACGAACATGGATACAACTCCAAATGGGAAGTTTGAGAGAAGGCATCCTAATTCAAATGTTATAATTGCAAACAAACTCCAACAGACAACATGTTCAGGCCCTCCTTCTAGCGCCAAATATGTTGAAGCCTAGAAAATCGGGTCGACAACAAGGGGGATACCCGCCCGGTCCGGACCTTGGTTGGCAGCTCCTTATCCGTTTGGTATAGTGGGTCTGACTGGGGATAATGGGACCAGTTTCCCAATCTGTGGGTGTGTGTGTGTAGAATTGGATGTTGCTGATCTAACAGTAACTATCTAAGCTATTCTAATTCAAACTTTAATCTAATTCTATGCTATGGTAATCTAATAAAAGCAGCACATCTAATCTATGCTAACCCTGGATGTAATTCTTCTATTATATGATCTAAAGAGATTTCAAATAACAACTGGTAATAAAGATCATTCAGCGATTATAAGAAAGGAAATCAATTAAAATGAACTATTTCGCATAAGAAGTTAGGCAAAACAGTTGTGAACAGCATATCGCATAATAAGCTATTCATACATTACACATAAATAAATAGTTCCACCGTACAAAAGTGCCAAACGGTAACTCAAGCATTCATGCAATAACATATAAACAACTGAAAACTGTATATCACTTTAACATATAAGCAAAAATGGTCAAGAGATAAAAGTACCATTTATGACTGGTCCTACTCATAAGCTTCAAGCAATAATGATTTATTTCTCCCTGCTCTAACATCTACTAAGAGTACAGAAGTGCAACATCAGTAGCAGATATCAAATGCAAACATCAACAAATATTGATCCATTCATTCACCAAAACCTCCTCGGAGGGTGCAAAAGTGCATGTTCTGAGGACAAGTTTTTGATAAATTTCTGGACCCTTCTCTAAATGCATGAGAAGGTTTAAATACTACTAACTAGTTCTAATAATGGTTTATTTACAAAAATTTAGGATGCGGTTTTCAAATGACCGCCCTTTTTTAAGCAAAATCTAAAGCGAAAATTAACTTCAGAACTAAACTACTTTTGTATCTGGTCTTTAAAACTGCATGTATTCAGCATTGGTTTAAGGAGAGTCGGTTGGCTGACTTCTGCTTTGAGCTGGGCTGAGAAAATGGAATCGATGAGTACTGGTACCACCTTTTTGGCCACATTTATGATGCACTTCACAGTCATACACTGACTATGCGGCTTCACCAAGTATGTCTAGTAACATTCCCAATTTAACCTGTTTAATGATTGAATTGCTTTTCCCTTTTCTTGCGCTCTCTGCTTCCATTCTGCCTCTAGTTGTAGTTTGTTTGGTAAATGCCCCGGGGTGGTTTCTAAGATTAGATTAGCTTTGTACAAATTCTCATTTACACAGTCAATGAGAATGCTTGCTGTAGTGGCTGCTGTTTCCGCCGCTTGTTCTCCCTCCCTGATTTGATCATCCCACTTGTTAAAGAGAAGTTCTTTATGATTCTCATTTATCCTGGGCGCACCTGCTCTTTTTCCCTCGTCCTCATCCTACCAAGCCAAGTATTCAGTCACTCGCTTGTCAATCAGATCATATTCACTTCGTAAGTCGACCACTTGATTAGTGATCTTATCGCTCATCTCGCAATAATCATTCCACTGTGAGATCTTTTGTCCCAACATTTCTTGCTACTGCAGTAGTTGTTCATTCAAATCAATAGATTCTGAAACAAACTCTGTAAGCTTAGGGTCGTCCCTATGCATCTCTTGTACATTTTTCAACTATTTTCCTTTTTCGTCCAAACTTCTCTGATAACTTATCTGCATTTGCTGGAAGTCTTCTTGCAACTTTTCAAGCTGTTTAAGTGCCTCATTATTAGCATTAGCTTGTTGCAATTGAAGTTGCAGTACCTTTATTTGATCTTCTTGCTCTTTTAGCAATTGTTGTACTTCTGATGCTTTGTCAATAGTCGCAGAGGCATACGCTCCTACGATCTGAGAAAGTTTGGTGAGGTTTTCAGTCAGATTACTGGCGGGATCTTTCCATAAGACGTCTAATTGCTCAGCATCTTGAGAGAATGTATTTTCTAACTTCCTCTTCTTTCTCTGTCCTCTTACCACTGCCTTATGCTGGGGACTATAAAATATGTCCAGAGGAGGAATCTCTTCTACATTAAGTAGAAGCTCAGAAGATGGTGTGATAGGAATATGTTCTGTTTCTGAGTCATGGCTGACTATGGTTGGGACCACTTCCTGTACTACCTGCATATTGCTTACAGGAGTTTTTGGGCTTGTCCTTCAAGATTGATCAGTTCATTGAAGGTTTCCCATTCCTTATCTAATTCTGTCGTGACGGGTGGTGCTTCAATGACTTGAGGGGGAGGATCTTTTTGCAGGGAGGCGATAACCTGCTATTGTGGAATTTCCATTGACTGAGCGGTGTCTTTGGCTGACTCTTCGCTCCTATCTTGGTTGTTTCCGGATCTTTTAGAATGTTCAGGGATTTCTTGTACAGATTTAGACTTAGGTCTGTTAGTGCTTGAATTCCCACTGAGGCTAACGCTTGGAGTCGGTTCTCTGGCAGACAATCGCAGCTTTTCTAGAGGAACACTGGCTAGTCTTCTTTCCCTGTATACCATGAATTTTTGAAGGTCTTCTGGAGACAATTGCAATTGGGCTTCCCGCAAAATTTCTTGAAGTAAGATTTTACTCTGGAATATATCATCAAATAAATCCTTTTTCCCAAAGAACACTTTTATCTTGACCGTAGTTGTGAAATTCTAGGCAACCTCATTTGGGTCAAATGGCCTTGCCGGGAATTTAAATAATTGTATACACGTCATATTCTCTACTTCAGTGATAGCGTGACCTACATCGAACAACGAAAAGGCCCCACAAGCCACAGGAAACTGTGGCCATATGGCCTTCTTTTTGTCCTTTAGGTCTTTAGTTAGGTCGCCTTCTGAACGGGTCTGATATGCAATTTCTCGAGCTAGGAGCTTATCAGATATATACAAAGGTAGAACATGAGGAGGTACAGTGCTTCCAAAAACTCTAACATAAGTAAACAATTCTTCTCCGAACCATCTTGCGATGGGGATGATATCTATCTGTGCCTCGGGTGAGCACCTCGGGGATTCTTTGTCATACAACATTCTATACAAGGACAGCATGAGTCCGTGACAAATCTGGTAGAAATGTGGAGTGAACTGAGAGTCCCATAATATCTTATGATAGACATGGATAGGTAAGGGGTCTTGAGTTGTCCACTTCCAACCCATAACAGGGAATTTAGACACATAGAAAATTGAATCCATAACATATGCGGCTAGGTAAAAGGGAAGATAAATCCTTTGAGACATAGATCTTTTTGACCGGTAACTGACAATAGTCGTGATTAGGTTATCCAATAAAATCTTAGACCAATCTACAATAGTGGCGTTTGTGGCAGCATCTATTTATGGTAACCATTCGAAAGAAAATTTGTTGATATCTGGGATTCCAAATAATCTACAGAGCATGGCAGCAGAAAAACAATATGGGGAAGTAAGGGAACCAGTACTATACATACCGTGTTTATCTTTCTTGAGCGGTTCATCTTTCTTGGACCAATCTTTGGTAGTCTCCGACAAATTCGGGTTCTCCTCCACAAATTTTTCTATGAATTGCGTATTATAAGTTTCCTGTGGCTCAGGCAAATGATACATAAGCTTTAAATCTTGCGCAGCAAATGATCCGATGAGCCCTTGACCTTGAATCTTGAACTGTCTATTTATCATTTCTGCGTGATCAAGTATCCACTTGATCATGTCTGTATATGGGAGAATTTTAGGCCTCGCTACTGTTAGCCTCCTATACCAATAGGTTTCATTTTTCATGATTGGCAGGGGAAATTCCAAATACGTTCTACTTTGATGATGCAAAGATCCCATATTTCTGTGGAAGAACATGTATGTACATAGTTTGGATAGTGTCCTAATTCTGGATGGGTGATCCAATAGCCTAATCTGGATCAGGCCATGTTTAAATTGATGTTGTAGAATAGAGAAAGAGAATATGTCCAAACTGTCTAATTTTGGCAGATTAGTAGATTAGGTAGAGAATAAAGGTTCCCAACTGCTTAATCTGGGACCTTGGAAGTGATAAGGGTAGTTGTAGATAGAAACTCAAAAGGAAAAGAAAAGAAAAGAAAAAGAACAATTGAGGGTTTGCAAGTCTAAATGCACCCTCGTTGAAGTAATAAAAAATGCTAGGCACTAAGATGGGTAGGTAGAAAGGGGTTGTAGAAGCTTGTTTTCATTTATATTGCTGGCCTTGACAGAAAGCATATATTGGCAAGAGAAGGTTCACCTGTTTCAACATTTTGGTAACAACACAGTGAAGCATGTCTAACTCCCCAATCATTCCCTACAAAACTTCTTTCTAACATTCCCTAAAGGTCCAATGGGATTTCCTCATTGAGTACTAATATCACCTTTTGATTATGGAAACATCAAGCCAAGGTGTTGATTCCTATTACACAAGAAAGCCACATTTCCTGTGTAAAACCCTTGATCATTTTCATCTGTTTCTGCACCTAAGTTTACTCATTAAAACTTAGTATTCAGTTCCTTTCTCTCATCTCAAATCCATATTAACCCCTAATTTTACTATTTAGCTCCCCAATTTTCCCCTTTTCCCTATTATTATACCATTTTTGTGAAAAAATCCCATAAAACATATATCCCCCCCCCTCAGGCAATATAGCCTTAATGCTCTAAAGGGTGAAGGCGTGATAAAGTCGGGCGCTAATGCAAATGTGCATGCATAGGTTATTTTGGGGGATTAAATCAACATCTGGTTGATCTAATAGCCCTAGCGCACCTTTCAAACCTGTATATAGTCTACCCGCTAGTCCCTAAAACTTCATAAAACCCACAAATTCGGTTTATCCAAAGTTTACCCCAGCACGATTTTCCAAAAATAATAATTGTTTATTAGACGGGCCCCGCCGTATCACTCTGCCACATCCACGTCCCGTCGTCCGTCGGATCCGGGCCCTCCCATCCGACGGTCCTCGGCGATTTCGGACCGCCCCGATCGCCGTCCTTTAGCGCCCGAAAAGTCTCAGAGGATGACGTAGGGCCTGAGGCACATGTCAATTTCTTGTTGGATCGGGCGGCCTCCGACACAAACTGGGCCCGTACCAAAAGCGGTTCGATAAAACCGCTTACCGCTCTCCCTTTCCGCTCCACGCCATTGCCGCATCAGCGTTACGTCAGCTTCCATTCCGCCATTGTTCCGACCTGTCTGCAACGTCGCTCGTCCACGTCGACCCAATCACCAGTTGACACGTCATCCCGCCGTACTCAACCCCACCAATGACGTCATGCTGATGTCATCCATCAAAAAGGCGCCAAAAACCAATGTTTCCATATTATTGCGCAAAAATCATATTTTTTCCCATTTTTCACTAAACGGACACTGTGTAACTTGCATGCATTTACGTTGTTTTTCCGCCAACCTCAAGAAATTCATCCCCGAGCTGCTGCCGCCGAGGATTTGCAGTTATCAGCAACCCCTAAGCTGCGGAAAAATCAGGTATTTACCATTACCTCTGCGCACCTGATTTTCAATCACCTACTGTTAAAAGCTCAAATAACCACCGAATTCCCCTGCAACTGTAAATGTAAACCAAGGTCATTCAAAGGACAATTCCTGGGCCTCAATCCATCCAATTCCCGCACTCACTGCTGTCTCGCTAAACTCAGACTCCATAGCGAGTGTTTCTCGCCTTGTGGAAGAACCGCAGCTACACAATTTTACCTCTCTAAGTAGCATTTTACCTCTGTTTCACCCATATTAGCCCTTTTCTCTCTGCAAATTACCTTATCCATCGAAATTCACTGCTATGTGTTACCTTTATTCAAAAGTCAAGTACAATTCAACTCCAAGTAACAACTGAGCCATGGAGACCCCTGTGGCCTTGAACATTACTCCCCTGAGTGCCCCACAGAGGAACCTGGACTGGCTGGCCCTTGCTGACAGGGATCATCAAATTAAAGAGACAGTTGAGATAACTACCAAATATCACATACACACTATTTGTGAGCTGAAGGATAAATACATGAGTGGTGCTGATGACATAGGTATCTGGGAGTCCAATTTGCCCATTTATTACCTACCTCAAGTCAATGTGTTCCCAAACCTCATCCATCAGTGTTGTGAACACTATGAACCCTCACAAAGAGCAGTTTTGGGTCCATCTGGGAATATTTTATTCCACATCACTCCACAATCCATAAATCAGATGCTGAACTTTAAACCAACTAAACCTCTGGTCCCCCTTTCTATGAATTTTCTGCTCCAAGAAGCTGCCAAGTTTCCCAGCTCAGAGGTCACAAAGATTGGTCAGTTGTTCATGAAACCAGAATATCAGCCCCGGCAACCTTCGCCTTATCTACATGTCTGGTTCAATGACACAGGGAGACTGCTAGTGGACATGATATCCTGCATTCTGGGATTCCATACCAGTGAATTTGTGGATGATACAACCTTGGTGATGTTATCCATGTTCACTCCAGGGCAGCCTCCTGCTCCCCAGTATGATTATGCCACATTCATTGCTGACAAGATTCATGAGCAATTCATGAATTTGGAGAGGGAAAGGGTATTCAAGTACACCTCCTATATATATCACTTAATGTTATATTTTCAGCCTGATAGTTTCCCTGTCCCCTTGAGAAAGCTGGATGCAAAAGGAAACAGGAGGTCAGTGGTATTTTGGTCATCAGTTTGTCACCATATCTCTTTCTCCCCATACAGCTATTGTGAGTTCATTGATCTGTTCATCTATCTGGCCTTGTCTCTGCTACATAGTTCTCCTCCTCCTAGACTCACCGACGATATGCAGAAGATCCTCCAGCTTTCAAAGAATTATAGCATTGGAGATTGGTACTTCTACCAAGACCACACAGTAATTAGAATATATGGCTGTGAGCTAGCCCCTTACAGACTGCCAAAGTATGTCCCCATGAGACTTTTTGCATTAGAGTATTTCCGGCAATTTGGAAATGCAGACATAATTCATTTTCATAGCAGAAATAAGAAAACACAGCTAAAAATCAAACACCAACTGGGCCCATTCATTTTCAACAAAAGAGAAGAAGCATGGCAAGAAGCAGATAAAATTCTAAAGAGCTTCCAGCTGCAAACAAGCTTCCTTTGGTCACCCTATGACCCCAATCATTTTATAAGTCTTAGAAGAGTCAGATACAGACTTGCCAGCTATGACCATGTCAGAATCCCACACATTGAAAAATATGCAAATCAGTTAGAATGGAAGGAGGGCACCCTAGTGGAGGCATGTTCTAGGGAAGAAATGGCACAAAAAGAAATGAAGCAGTTAGAAAAATCAGTTGACTTAGAATTTTTTGGACAGGTTTGCTCCCCAGTACTCAAGCATCTTGGAGTAGCTGCTTCCTCTTCTACTACTCCCCAGCAATCTGCCCAAGCCTCTACTCAAGCAGCAACTACAGCTAAAGGAAAAGAGATGCAACAAGAGGAGCCACTCTCTAACATAGAGCAGCAAGCAGAACAGCAAGAAGAGATGGCTGAGGCACCTTCAAGTACAGAGCAGCAAACTCAGGAAAAATTCCCTCCTAGGCAGGAGGTAACAGTGGAAACCTCGGTGCTACAAACTCCAGCTAATGAGGAAAGAACAAGGAAGAGGGATAGGCAGGAGGAAACTCCTCTCACCACTTCAACAGATCAACAAGGTGAGAAAACACAAAGGCTGAATCCCTTTTCTGAGGAGGAGATGCCTGAAAGACCCACTGATACCATGCTCCCTCCCAACATTGAAACATCAGCCAGTTCCTTTCAGCAGGAACAAGAAATACAGCATGGAGGAGAAGTTAGTTCATCAGGACAGCAGACAAGGTCCGAACCTAGCATCAAGAAGCAGTTTATAGAGATAAAAGCAAGAAATGAGCCAATCAGAATCCAACTCTATAACTAGCTGCTCAAGATGGCGCCAACCAATCAAGAAAGGCTTATGTCGGCCTATGATATTCAAGAGGGAAAAATGACTCTTATTCATTTTAGGCCCACCATGCTGCAGCCCCAGTCAGCTGCCGACTATATTAGGACTAACCTAGAGGTCTTTGCCAAGGACATCCATCCTATGGATCAAATAGAACTGCACAAACAAACAGGGGAGATGGTTTATGCCACATTGGCTGATAAGACTCTATTGGCACATAGGTTGCAAAACTCCCTAAATAACACTACTGCTCAATTGGAGTTAGAAAAGGCTTCCTCTCAAGCCAAGGATAACAGAATCAAGTCCTTGGAAGAAATCATCATAGAACTGGGGCATGTTCCAAATGACCCTAAGGGAGTGCAAGCATTAATGAAGAAGAAAGATGAGGACATAGCAGCTTTGAAGAAGCTGGTTAAGCTACAACCAACCCTTCACCCTCAGACTGAAGATGTTGCCCAGCAAAGAAGAGATCAAGATGTGACGGCCATGCTGGTGGCTTTGCACAAAAGGCTAGTGGAAACAGAGGGTGCCTTGGAGGCGGCCCTAAAGCAAAAGGAAGGAGAACAAGTGACTCAGCCACCTCAGCAAGTTATAAATCTTGAGGATACTCCTCAAGTAATTATTCCTCCCCCAGAAAGGACATCAGAAGCAGGCCCTTCAGCACCAGCACCGGATGTGGCAGCACCAGAGCAGGCACCCAGCCTTGACATGCAGAATATGAGGAAGGAACTGGAGGCTCTTGAGGCACAGATGGCAGAACTAAAGGTAGAAAAAGAAAAATTGGCCACACTGGAAGAGAAATATGATAAATCAAAGCAGAATGTGGCTGAAAGGACAAGAGAAATAAGAACCCTGGAAAAGAAGATAAAAGAGCTGGAAAATGAATTAACCATGAACAAAACTGTAGCTGATGTAAAGAAAATTGTATGGGCTAAAATTGGCCAATCCATTACAGACCAATGGCAGTCCATTGAAACAGTTCATGAACAAATGAATCTTCTGGGCAGAGCTCAAGCTGAAAATCAAAGAGCCAGTGCATCTTTAGGGAGTATGCCTGAAATAGCTAACAGAATGATAAATGTCCTTAACAATCGGACTGGCCTTCAGTTAGCAGGAATGGGCATTAGAGACAGGACTGATACTATTCTGCTGATAAAAAGGGTGCTTACCCTGAGAAGTTATGTTCAGACATTGGAGAGAAAGTGTCAGGAAATACAAGAAGAAGTGAATGAATTTATTGCAAAAATCACAGTTTTACATAACAGGGGCCTCCCCAGTTTGGTGACCATTGCAGGAAGATTGTTATCACATGAACATTATGCCAAAAGGGTCAACACATTTGCAACAAATCAAATAACAGCATCTGCAAGCACTCCAGAGGAAGCAGGCCCCCCATCTGGGCAAGATCTTTACGATAAGCTGGTAAATCTATTTTTTATTGAGCATGAGATCAGGCACCTTTCTGCAGTTACTCCCAATTATTACAAATACACTGAAGCTGATGAAATTCTAATCAAAATGCAGAGGCACCAATTTCCCACTGAAGAATGGTGGAGGAGTATGATAGAAACTTTACTTTGATAAATTAATTTTGGCCTAAAGTCAGCATTTTCAGAAGACTCAGGTATCAAATCTACTTAACGCAATAGTGGAAGACAGCTAGATGAAAAAAGCAGTGTCTAGGTACAGCTGGATAATGCAATTAATGTGTCCAACGCAGCAACATCATGACAGGGCAGCATAAATGCAAGAATTCTCAAAATCAATGCAAAGGTGCTCAGCCGTCCCAGGACGCTCCAAAAGTCAAAAGATCTCTGACAAGAATGACTAGTTGTAATCAATCTGCTTTAATAGCAATAACTATTGTATCCACTATTTTTGAGAGTTGGTAGAGAAAGTTATGAGTCAATGACTCATTTTGAGATATTTTGTAAAGATAATTTTGTATATATACGCCTCGCTTAGCTTATTTGGGGGTTGTTGTTTATTTGTTCTGAAGAACTCAGCTGTATATTCTGAGAAGTATAATACAAGAAGCTGTTGGTTTTCTCAACTTGGCTATGCTTGGACGTGTTGTGATGGGATTGTTAGCTGTTGCAGAACTCTCGTTTTTTTCATGATACAATAAGTGTTTTCCTAACTGTCTCTATGTTTTATATGTTTACATAACTCATCTATGTTATATGTTTGATGATCTTAGTAGGAAGGAAAATGAATAGTTCAGGATTTGTCCAGTAAGACACCCTAAACTCAATCATTCCTGCTAACTATGTTTTCTTCAAGATTAGTTGTAAATATGGAATTCTTAAATGCTCCTGCTTACTCTAATTTTATGGTAAATTCTATTCGAGAATTCTCTTTTGCTCTTGAATAAGATTCAGCCTTTTATGTTCTGTATCACCAAGAAAGAAATCTTTGTTGCCTTTCATGGTGTGACTCTATACTATTTTTTCTCAAATCAAAGGTTTGTATCATGAATACCTATTTGGCTCTGCAGTAACACTCTTTTTATCACAGAGACTAAGTAATAATCAATCATGGACTCCAATTGCCCAATGGAATAAGCCCTCTTTGATCATTGCAAACCCTTCTTCAGACAACAGATGACAACCAAAATTCAAACAAAATCTTATACTTCATAACTAGCCTAAAATCCTAAAAACAAAGCTAAATCAAAAGAGAGAGCCCTCTCTGATTGCAGGTAGGCTAGAACCTGTAATCCAAAGTTGGTTTGTGGTTACCTCGGCCGTATTCCCTTGGGAGTCAAAGGGAACAACCTGAGTGTTAACATAATTGGCGACTCCACTGGGGACCTGAACTAATTTCCTAACCACTGCCCGATTCACAATACTTCCTACAAAATTTCAAAGAGGTCAGGAAACTTAGAAGCTGGCTCCCAAGAAGAAGACACGCTACACCAGATCTAATCTAGATCCAAATCCATCACCTGTATTTGAAAATCCAAACCTGATTTCGAGGACTCTTAGGAAACAAGAAAAGGAAGAAACTAGTCCAGATTCAAGCCCTGAAGTAGGATTTCAGAGTAGCATTCCTACACCTGCTAAAGTCTCCCTTTATCCTCATATCACAACTTCACAGTCTCCCAGTTCTACATCTACTTCACATAGTGCTTGTTCAACTCCCCCACCAACTACACACACCCCTCTCATCCATTTCCCTCCACTTGTTCCGTTTGTTCCTGTTGTTCCAGTTATCTCAGCAAACATGGCTAACAGGTATGCCCCTTTATAGTTACCAGCAAATCTAGGGGCTATGCCTCAGGATTACCAGACCAAGATCTCATATTTTGATGGTGCTAGTTCCTATCCAGCCCTGCAACATACCAAAAAGATGCAGGACTACTTTGAAAATTATGAGATAGATGATGAGGGGGTTAGAATGAAGATTTTTGTTCAAAGTTTGACAGGAGATGTAAGGTCCTGGTTTAGGTCTCTTCCAGCAAATTCTATTGCTAATCCAGAAGCCCTCTACCAAACTTTCCTAAACAGATGGGAAAAGAAGAAAGACCCCCTTCACATATTGTCTGAGTACAATTCTATTAAAAGAGGTCCTCAAGAAACTGTCCTGGACTATTGTGCTAGATTTAATAATGTATACAACGCCATCCCCCAGAATCTGAGGCCTCCACCTGATCTGGCATTATACACCTTTCCTGATGGGTTTGATTCAGATATGGCATACCAATTGAGAGAGAGAGATCCCCAAACTTTAGCTGAGATGCAAGATATAGCAGTCAGTGTGGAAGCCAACCTGATAGCCAAGAGAAATAGGGCAAGGACTGAGAGAAAGACTACCTTCAAAGAAGAGCCTTCAGGCTGGGATCAGAAACTAGATGCAATAATCACCGGTATGCATAGGCTTGGAGATAGAGTAGAATCAGTTGAAAGGAAATCATCATGGGAGGGACCACAAAATAATGCTGTCAGAAATCCTGGCTTTAGAAGAAACCAAAACCCAAATGTTGGAAGGGCCAGCCCAGAACAAGACATAAGACCTCCTTTCCAAGAAAACTATGCTGAAGCATCCACCTCTAGTGAACAGATAGATGATAGTCACATTAATTTGATGGGTCTAAATAATGAACAACAGGTTTTCCTAAGTCAAGAAGATCAGGAAGATGATGATGTTGATCAATTCCAAACCAAATCTGGTGAGTCGTTTGACTTCAAGCAGGGCTATGACACTGATGTTTTTGAAGTTCATAAACAATACAAGATAAGAAGCAGGACCATAAATGTGCCACAGCCTGTAAAAACAAAAGATAACCAACAGCCCAAGATGTTAAAGGAGAAGGTCACTTTCACAGAACCAATTGACAAAACCAGCTCTATTACAAATGAAGTAACAGTGGAGGATGTAACTGAAATACACCCCCCAAGTCAACAGCAACTGGTAATATCTCCTTCAGAGCATAATCAAAGTAATAGTCCTCAAAAGGTTAGTAAAAAAGATAAACCCCAAGATAAAACTGAAAGCCAGGAGGGTGCCTCTGGAAAGTCAGTTGACAAAGAAAAAGCTGCTAACCATAATGCCAAGACCCAATCTGACAAACCTTTTGACCTAGAAGCTGAAATTGGTAAGTTGAAGATAGCCATCCCTCTTTCAAAGCTGGCTAAGCATGACATTTACAAGCAGAAAATCAAAAAATCCCTCCAATTAACTCAGAATAAAGATGATGTCAATGTGCTGGATGATACACCAGAGGTACTTTTTGGCCCAAAAGTTGATGGGAAAACAATAAGCATAGGAGTTTTACCCTTCTATGTTAGTTTGCACATTCATGACAAGATACTACACAATGCAATGTTTGACTCGAGCGTCTCACATAATCTTATGCCTAAATCTGTAATGGAGAGACTAAACCTAGACATCACAAGGCCGTATAAGGACCTATTCTCATTTGATTCCAGCCAAGTCAAATGCCTGGGCCTGATCAAATATTTGTGTGTTTCCCTTGTCCAGTATCCAAATAAAACTATTCTAATGGATGTGGTGGTAGCTGATATCCCACCTAAATATGGAATGTTGTTATCAAGATCATGGGAAGCCAAGCTCCAAGGGTCCCTACAATTAGACATGTCTTATGCAACTATCTCTGTCTTTGGGCAACCAAAGAGGCTATATAGAGAGACACTCATGAAATATATGGTGAGCAGTGAAGAAAAACCTCAAAATTTTCCCATCTATGCAGTCCATTCTGATATGGATTCCTTCATTCTGTTCAATGATAACACATGTCCTACAGCTGATAACAAACCTTTCACTCTGGAACAAAACATGCATACAAATGAGCAATCAGCTACCCAAGGTCTTGAAATTAGGAAATCAATTGATCAAACTGTTCTAGAAAACAAATCAGATGAAAAACAAGACCTCCAACTCCCGATTCCAAGTCCTAATGAGTCTCCTAATTCTGCTCTAAATCAAGAAATCCTTTGGTTTCTTGAGTTCGATGGATCAGTTAACAAGTTAGGGGCAGGAGCAGGAGTGTGGATCCACAATAAACAAAACAATCATGCAGAGGGTCGAGCTTATAGGTTAAATTTCAGATGTACTAATAATATGGCAGAATATGAAGCTCTCTTACTAGGCCTCAAACTGATCAAATCCTTACAGGCAACAAAAGTGTCAATCTTGGGAGATTCAGACCTCATTATCCAACAAATGAAAGGCAATTTCGTCACCAATGACAAAAGGCTAAGGTCTTACAGAACTGCTGCTATTGAAATACTTAATGTCTTTACTGAATTTCAACTGACCAAAATATCTAGAAGCCACAACCTTCATGCACACAGTCTAGCTACTTTTGCTAGTACTTGTAAATTACCCTTTGAACCCAACCATTGTTTTACAGCTGAGATAAAACACAGACCTTCCATCCCAAACAATGTCAAAGACTGGCAAGTATTTGAAGATGATACACAGATAAATAACTTTTTAACTCTGCAACAAGAGTTTTCGGGCCTAAATGTTGATACTGATGCTGTAGAAGACTCCCAACCACAGAGCAACCAAGGTCAGAGAACTATATCAGTCAAAACAGCTAATCAAATACTTCACCCAACAACCTTTGATAATAAGAATGTACAAGAGCTTAAACAAATCAATCTTGATGAAATAGCTAGAGCAGAGGCTGAAGTCATTCAACTAAAGGACAATTTTTTACCCACAGGGCTGACCCCTTCGGAAGACATTTTTGATTCAAATGATATTCCTAGGAAACCAAAGATGCAGCCCCTAAATGTTGTCATTGAAGAGTGCAACATTGGAACAATTGAAAATCCCAAGATAATAAAATTATCAAAGTCTTTGCCCCCTGATCAGAAGCCCAAGTATGTTGACCTCTTTAAAGAGTTTCAAGATGTATTTGCATGGAGTTATGAGGATTTAAAATCCTATGATACTTCAGTCATTCAACACACTATTCCTCTCAAACCAAATCAAAAGCCTTTCAAGCAGAAATTAAGGAGAATTAATCCCATACTTCTCCCTTCAATTGAGAAAGAGGTGCAAAAAATGTTTGAAGCAGGTATCATAGCACCCATCAGATTTTCAGAATGGATATCCAATCTTGTTCCTACAAGGAAGAAAACTGGTGAGATTAGGCTTTGTGTTGACCTTAGAAACTTGAATCAAGTTTCCCTCAAGGACAATTATCCCTTACCCAAAATGGATCACATTCTTCAAAGAGTGGTGGGGGCTTCTAGAATCTCATTACTTGATGGATTTTCAGGTTTTAACCAAATCTTGGTCCATCCTGATGATCAGGATAAAACAGCATTCACAACCCCATGGGGAACGTTTAAATATGTCAAAATTCCTTTTGGACTGAAAAATGCAGGAGCTACTTTTCAAAGAGCAATGGATATTGCCTTTGCCAAGGAGATTCATGACTTCCTAGTTGTTTATCTTGATGACCTCGCTCCCTTTTCTAAATCTGACCAAGAACACCTTAGACACCTGAGGCAAATGTTTCTGACATGTAGGAAATATGGCATTTCCTTAAATCCCAAGAAGTCTCTATTTGGCCTGGAAGAGGGTAAGTTGCTAGGTCATATCATTTCTAAAGAGGGAATTAGAATTGACCCTGACAGAATTCGGGCTATTCTAGAAGTCCCACAACCAAGAAACATTAAGGAATTACAAGCCTTTTTGGGAAAGATCAACTTTTTAATAAGATTTATCCCAAATCTAGTAGAATTGATAAGGCTATTAAACCACATGTTGAAAAAAGATTCCAAAGTAAAATGGACACTAGAAGCTAAACAGGCCTTTGAGGGCATCAAGGCTTCTTTGACTCAAACACCCATTCTTACAAGTCCTCAATTTGATAAAGATTTCATTATCTTCTCTTTTGCCTCCCAACATACTATTGTTGCAGTTTTACTACAGAAGAATGACCAAGGAAATGAGAAACCTATTGCTTTCTTTAGTAGATCCCTTAGAGATGCACCCTTGAAATATCAGATTATGGAAAAGCAGGCTTATGCCCTGGTTAAGGCCATCAAAGATTTTAGGATTTATATCCTATATTCTCATGTTATTGCTTATGTGCCAAATGCCATTGTGAAAGACATATTGACTCAAGAAAGATTAGAGGGCAAAAGAGGAAAATGGATTGCTAGTATTTTGGAATATGACATTGAAATAAGACCAACAAAACTGATAAAGGGACAAGGTTTGGCTAAACTCATGTCTGAAGCAAACTTTCAAGCCTTGGATATTAATCAACTGGACAATGAACCAGAGCTGGTGACTCCACAGATCAATATAGCCTTTGAACAATCCCCCTGGTATGCTGATATTTGTTATGTATTGCAAAACCTGTGTGCTCCACCAGGATTGTCTAGAACCAAAAGCAGATTTTTAAAAATGAAAGCTTCAAGATTTTGTGTTATGGATGGTAATTTACTATGGAAAAATCATGAGGGTATATTGTTGAATTGTCTAACAATCAATAAAACTGACAATGTTATGAAAGATTTTCATGCAGGTGACTGTGGTGGACATTTATATTGGAAGTCCATTGTGGATAAGATATTGAGGGCAGGTTACTATTGGCCTACTCTATTTGCAGATGTCAAGAGATTTGTTACTTCATGTCATAAGTGTCAGGTGTTTGAGGGAAAAAGAAAATTATTGCCCTTACCTCTGAAACCTATTTCAACAGAAAGGCCCTTTCAGCAATGGGGCTTAGACTTCATTGGAGAGATTCATCCTTCATCTTCAGGTCAACACAAATGGATCCTAACAGCCACGGATTATTTTACCAAATGGATTGAGGTTGTTCCATGCAGACAAGCGAATGATTCCATTATCATTCAGTTCCTTGAAACTAATATTTTATCCAGATTTGGTTGCCCTGAAAAGATCATTACAGATAATGTTGTTGCTTTCAGATCCAAGAAAATGATCAATTTTTTCCATAAGTTCCATATTACCTTGGGTCATTCCACAGCATACTACCCTCAAGGCAATGGTTTAGCTGAATCATCTAATAAGAGCCTTATTAACATCATCAAGAAGATGTTGGAGGAAAATAAGAAAAATTGGCATAAAAAGCTTGCAAATGCCTTATGGGCAGATAGGCTAACAACCAAGAGATCTATTGGGATCAACCCATATGAGTTGGTTTATGGAATGGAGGCCAAATTTCCTTCATCACTAGGGATTCCTGTCATCAAATTGCTTCAAGAAACCCAAGCTGAACCCAATGATATGCAAAGAAGGATCAACCAAACAATCTGTTTGCAGCAAACCAGAGACCAGGTATACAACAGAGTTCAAGTTTTACAAGAGAAGCTAAAGAAAATCTTTGACAGAAGAACAAAAGCAGAAGACTTATTCATTAGAGATAAAGTGCTTAAATGGGACTCAAGAAGAGAAGATAAGGGAAAACATGGCAAATTTGATTCCCTTTGGAAAGGACCCTTTGTTATTCAAGCAGTACAAGGAAATAACACATATTTCTTGAAAAATTTGGATGACACTGAAGTTCAAGAGGGCCCTGTAAATGGCCGGATGTTAAAGCACTATTTTGACTATTTTCCATGTATATAATCTGACATTGCCTTGTACATTATTACTTAATTATAGTAGTTTGTTTTCAGCAGATAAAAGGCGTTACAACTTCACAAATTTTTGAAAGAGAGCAAGGAAAGGCCATAATTACAAGATTTCTCATTTTTTGAAAAGCCCCAGTGTTGATCATCAAAAGCAAAGTTCCCAATTTTGGCAAGAAATTAAGGACCTAGGCGTTCTGACCTATTGTTCTTGGTCTTTCATATGGAAAAACCATCCCCATGTGGAGCCACTGTTAGCCTCCTATACCAATAGGTTTCATTTTTCATGATTGGCAGGGGAAATTCCAAATATGTTCTACTTTGATGATGCAAAGATCCCATATTTTTGTGGAAGAACATGTCTGTACATAGTTTGGATAGTGTCCTACTTCTGGATGGGTGATCCAACAGCCTAATCTGGATCAGGCCATTTTTAAATTGATGTTGTAGAATAGAGAAAGAGAATCTATCCAAACTATCTAATCTTGGCAGATTAGTAGATTAGGTAGAGAATAAAGGTTCCCAACTGCTTAATCTGGGACCTTGGAAGTGATAAGGGTAGTTGTAGATAGAAACTCAAAAGGAAAAGAAAAGAAAAGAAAAAGAACAACTGAGGGTTTGCAAGTCTAAATGCACCCTCGTTGAAGTAATAAAAAATGCTAGGCACTAAGATGGGTAGGTAGAAAGGGGTTGTAGAAGCTTGTTTTCATTTATATTGCTGGCCTTGACAGAAAGCATATATTGGCAAGAGAAGGTTCACCTGTTTCAACATTTTGGTAACAACACAGTGAAGCATGTCTAACTCCCCAATCATTCCCCACAAAACTTCTTTCTAACATTCCCTAAAGGTCCAATGGGATTTCCTCATTGAGTACTAATATCACCTTTTGATTATGGAAACATCAAGCCAAGGTGTTGATTCCTATTACACAAGAAAGCCACATTTCCTGTGTAAAACCCTTGATCATTTTCATCTGTTTTTGCACCTAAGTTTACTCATTAAAACTTAGTATTCAGTTCCTCTCTCTCATCTCAAATCCATATTAACCCCTAATTTTACTATTTAGCTCCCCAATTTTCCCCTTTTCCCTATTATTATACCATTTTTGTGCAAAAATCCCATAAAATATATATCCCCCCCCCCTCAGGCAATATAGCCTTAATACTCTAAAGGTGAAGGCGTGACAAAGTCGGGCGCTAATGCAAATGTGCATGCATAGGTTATTTTGGGGGATTAAATCAACATCTGGTTGATCTAATAGCCCTAGCGCACCTTTCAAACCTGTATATAGTCTACCCGCTAGTCCCTAAAACTTCATAAAACCCACAAATTCGGTTTATCCAAAGTTTACCCCGGCGCGATTTTCCACAAATAATAATTGTTTATTAGACGGGCCCCGCCATATAACTCTGCCATCTCCGCATCCCGTCGTCCATCGGATCCGGGCCCTCCCATCCGACGGTCCTTAGCAATTTCGAACCGCCCCGATCGCCGTCCTTTAGCGCCCGAAAAGTGTCAGAGGATGACGTAGGGCCTGAGGCGCGTGTCAATTTCTTGATGGATCGGGCGGCCTCCAACACAAACCGGGCCCGTACCAAAGCGGTCCGATAAAACCGCTTACCGCTCTCCCTTTCCGCTCCACGCCATTGCCGCATCAGCGTTACGTCAGCTTCCATTTCGCCATTGTTCCGACCTGTCCGCCACGTCGCTCGTCCACGTCGACCCAATCACCGGTTGACACGTCATCCCGCCGTACTCGACCCCACCAATGATGTCATGCTGACGTCATCCATCAAAAAGGCGCCAAAAACCAATTTTTCCATATTATCGCGCAAAAATCATATTTTTTCCCATTTTTCACTAAACGGGCACTGTGCAACTTGCATGCATTTACATTGTCCGCCAACCTCAAGAAATTCATCCCCGAGCTGCTGCCGCCGAGGATTTGCAGTTATCAGCAACCCCCAAGCCGCGGAAAAATCAGGTATTTACCATTACCTCTGCGCACCTGATTTTCAATCACCTACTGTTAAAAGCTCAAATAACCACCGAATTCCCCTGCAACTGTAAATGTAAACCAAGGTCATTCAAAGGACAATTCCTGGGCCTCAATCCATCCAATTCCCGCACTCACTATTGTCTCGCTAAACTCAGACTCCATAGCGAGCGTTTCTCGCCTTGTGGAAGAACCACAGCTACACAATTTTACCTCTCTAAGCAGCATTTTACCTCTGTTTCACCCATATTAGCCCTTTTCTCTCTGCAAATTACCTTATCCATCGAAATTCACTGCTCTATGTTACCTTTGTTCAAAAGTCAAGTAAAATTCAACTCCAAGTAACAACTAAGCCATGGAGACCCCTGTGGCCTTGAACATTACTCCCCTGAGTGCCCCACAGAGGAACCTGGACTGGCTGGCCCTTGCTGACAGGGATCATCAAATTAAAGAGACAGTTGAGATAACTACCAAATATCACATACACACTGTTTGTGAGCTGAAGGATAAATACATGAGTGGTGCTGATGACATAGGTATCTGGGAGTCTAATTTGCCCATTTATTACCTACCTCAAGTCAATGTGTTCCCAGACCTCATCCATCAGTGTTGTGAACACTATGAACCCTCACAAAGAGCAGTTTTGGGTCCATCTGGGAATATTTTATTCCACATCACTCCACAATCCATAAATCAGATGCTGAACTTTAAACCAACTAAACCTCTGGTCCTCCTTTCTACGAATTTTCTGCTCCAAGAAGCTGCCAAGTTGCCCAGCTCAGAGGTCACAAAGATTGGTCAGTTGTTCATGAAACCAGAATATCAGCCCCAGCAACCTTCGCCTTATCTACATGTCTAGTTCAATGATACAGGGAGACTGCTAGTGGACATGATATCCTGCATTGTGGGATTCCATACCAGTGAGTTTGTGGATGATACAACCTTGGTGATGTTATCCATGTTCACTCCAGGGCAGCCTCCTGCTCCCCAGTATGATTATGCCACATTCATTGCTGACAAGATTCATGAGCAATTCATGAATTTGGAGAGGGAAAGGGTATTCAAGTACACCTCCTATATATATCACTTAATGTTATATTTTCAACCTGATAGTTTCCCTGTCCCCTTGAGAAAGCTGGATGCAAAAGAAAATAGGAGGTCAGTGGTATTTTGGTCATCAGTTTGTCACCATATCTCTTGCTCCCCATACAGCTATTGTGAGTTCATTGATCTGTTCATCTATCCGGCCTTGTCTCTGCTACAGAGTTCTCCTCCTCCTAGACTCACCGACGATATGCAGAATATCCTCCAGCTTTCAAAGAATTATAGCATTGGAGATTGGTACTTCTACCAAGACCACACAGTAATTAGAATATATGGCTATGAGCTAGCTCCTTACAGACTGCCAAAGTATGTCCCCATGAGACTTTTTGCATTAGAGTATTTCCGGCAATTTGGAAATGCAGACATAATTCATTTTCATAGCAGAAATAAGAAAGCATAGCTGAAAATCAAACACCAACTGGGCCCATTCATTTTCAACAAAAGAGAAGAAGCATGGCAAGAAGCAGATAAGATTCTAAAGAGCTTCCAGCTGCAAACAAGCTTCCTTTGGTCACCCTATGACCCCAATCATTTTATAAGTCTTAGAAGAGTCAGATACAGACTTGCCAGCTATGACCATGTCAGAATCCCACACATTGAAAAATATGCAAATCAGTTAGAATGGAAGGAGGGCACCCTAGTGGAGGCATGTTCTAGGGAAGAAATGGCACAAAAATAAATGAAGCTGTTAGAAAAATCAGTTGACTTAGAATTTTTTGGACAGGTTTGCTCCCCAGTACTCAAGCATCTTGGAGTAGCCGCTTCCTCTTCTACTACTCCCCAGCAATTTTCCCAAGCCTCTACTCAAGCAGCAACTACAGCTAAAGGAAAAGAGATGCAGCAAGAGGAGCCACTCTCTAACATAGAGCATCAAGCAGAACAGCAAGAAGAGATGGCTGAGGCAACTTCAAGTACAGAGCAGCAAACTCAGGAAAAAGTCCCTCCTAGGCAGGAGGTAACAGTGGAAACCTCGGTGCTACAAACTCCAGCTAATGAGGAAGGAACAAGGAAGAGGGATAGGCAGGAGGAAACTCCTCTCACCACTTCAACAGATCAACAAGGTGAGAAAACACAAAGGCTGAATCCCTTTTCTGAGGAGGAGATGCCTGAAAGACCCACTGATACCATGCTCCCTCCCAACATTGAAACATCAGCCAATTCCTTTCAGCAGGAACAAGAAATACAGCATGGAGGAGAAGTTAGTTCATCTGGACAGCAGACAAGGTCCGAACCTAGCATCAAGAAGCAGTTTATAGAGATAAAAGCAAGAAATGAGCCAATCAGAATCCAACTCTATAACTAGCTGCTCAAGATGGCGCCAACCAATCAAGAAAGGCTTATGTCGGCCTATGATATTCAAGAGGGAAAAATGACTCTTAGTCATTTTAGGCCCACCATGCTGCAGCCCCAGTCAGTTGTCGACTATATTAGGACTAACCTAGAGGTCTTTGCCAAGGACATCCATCCTATGGATCAAATAGAACTGCACAAACAAACAGGGGAGATGGTTTATGCCACATTGGCTGATAAGACTCTATTGGCACATAGGTTGCAAAACTCCCTAAATAACACTACTGCTCAATTGGAGTTATAAAAGGCTTCCTCTCAAGCCAAGGATAACAGAATCAAGTCCTTGGAAGAAATCATCATAAAACTGGGGCATGATCCAAATGACCCTAAGGGAGTGCAAGCATTAATGAAGAAGAAAGATGAGGACATAGCAGCTTTGAAGAAGCTGGTTAAGCTACCACCAACCCTTCACCCTCAGACTGAAGATGTTGCCCAGCAAAGAAGAGATCAAGATGTGACGGCCATGCTGGTGGCTTTGCACAAAAGGCTAGTGGAAACAGAGGGTGCCTTGGAGGCGGCCCTAAAGTAAAAGGAAGGAGAACAGGTGACTCAGCCACCTCAGCAAGTTATAAATCTTGAGGATACTCCTCAAGTAATTATTCCTCCCCCAGAAAGGACATCAGAAGCAAGCCCTTCAGTACCAGCACCAGATGTGGCAGCACCAGAGCAGGCACCCAGCCTTGACATGCAGAATATGAGGAAGGAACTGGAGGCTCTTGAGGCACAAATGGCAGAACTAAAGGTAGCAAAAGAAAAATTGGCCACACTGGAAGAGAAATATGATAAATCAAAGCAGAATGTGGCTGAAAGGACAAGAGAAATAAGAACCCTGGAAAAGAAGATAAAGGAGCTGGAAAATGAATTAACCATGAACAAAACTGTAGCTGATGTAAAGAAAATTCTATGGGCTAAAATTGGCCAATCCATTACAGACCAATGGCAGTCCATTGAAACAGTTCATGAACAAATGAATCTTCTGGGCAGAGCTCAAGCTGAAAATCAAAGAGCCAGGGCATCTTTAGGGAGTATGCCTGAAATAGCCAACAGAATGATAAATGTCCTTAACAATCGGACTGGCCTTCAGCTAGCAGGAATGGGCATTAGAGACAGGACTGATACTATTCTGCTGATAAAAAGGGTGCTTACCCTGAGAAGTTATGTTCAGACATTGGAGAGAAAGTGTCAGGAAATACAAGCAGAAGTGAATGAATTTATTGCAAAAATCACAGTTTTACATAACAGGGGCCTCCCCAGTTTGGTGACCAGTGCAGGAAGATTGTTATCACATGAACATTATGCCAAAAGGGTCAACACATTTGCAACAAATCAAATAACAGCATCTGCAAGCGCTCCAGAGGAAGCAGGGCCCCCATCTGGGCAGGATCTTTACGATAAGCTGGAAAATCTATTTTTTATTGAGCATGAGATCAGGCACCTTTTTGCAGTTACTCCCAATTATTACAAATACACTGAAGCTAATGAAATTCTAATCAAAATGCAGAGGAACCAATTGCCCACTAAAGAATGGTGGAGGAGTATGATAGAAACTTTACTTTGATAAATTAATTTTGGCCTAAAGTCAGCATTTTCAGAAGACTCGTGTATCAAATCTACTTAAAGCAATAGTGGAAGACAGCTAGATGAAAAAAGCAGTGTCTGGGTATAGCTGGATAATGCAATTAATGTGTCCAACGCAGCAACATCATGACAGGGCAGCATAAACGCAAGAATTCTCAAAATCAATGCAAAGGTGCTCAGCCGTCCCAGGACGCTCCAAAAGTCAAAAGATCTCTAACAGGAATGACTAGCTGTAATCAATCTGCTTTAATAGCAATAACTATTGTATCCACTATTTTTGAGAGTTCGTAGAGAAAGTTACGAGTCAATGACTCATTTTGAGATATTTTGTAAAGATAATTTTGTATATATACGCCCTGCTTAGCTTATTTGGGGGTTGTTGTTTATTTGTTCTGAAGAACTCGGCTGTATATTCTTAGAAGTATAATACAAGAAGCTGCTGGTTTTCTCAACTTGGCTATGCTTGGACATGTTGTGATGGGATTGTTAGCTGTTGCAGAACTCTCGTGTTTTTCATGATACAATAAGTGTTTTCCTAACTGTCTCTATGTTTTATATGTTTACATAACTCATCTATGTTATATGTTTGATGATCTTAGTAGGAAGGAAAATGAATAGTTCAGGATTTGTCCAATAAGACACCCTAAACTCAATCATTCCTGCTAACTATGTTTTCTTCAAGATTAGCTGTAAATATGGAATTCTTAAATGCTCCTGCTTACTCTAATTTTATGGTAAATTCTATTCGAGAATTCTCTTTTGCTCTTGAATAAGATTCAGCCTTTTATGTTCTGTATCACCAAGAAAGAAATCTTTGTTTCCTTTCATGGTGTGATTCTATACTATTTCTTCTCAAATCAAAGGTTTGTATCATGAATACCTATCTGGCTCTGCAGTAACACTCTTTTTATCACAGAGACTAAGTAATAATCAGTCATGGACTCCAATTGCCCAATGGAATAAGCCCTCTTTGATCATTGCAAACCCTTCTTCAGACAACAGATGACAACCAAAATTCAAACAAAATCTTATACTTCATAACTAGCCTAAAATCCTAAAAACAAAGCTAAATCAAAAGAGAGAGCCCTCTCTGATTGCAGGTAGGCTAGAACCTGTAATCCAAAGTTGGTTTGTGGTTACCTCGGCCGTATTCCCTTGGGAGTCAAAGGGAACAACCTGAGTGCTAACAGCTGCTATTCGATGTAGGAATGAGCATGCTACCTCTTCTAGAGATGCTTTGGAAGAGCCCTGTGAGCCTGCGACAGCAGTAACCTTCATTATTCTGGGATTTTCTTCTTCAAGCAATCTATACATGCCTTCCCACGTTGAGATTCCTGCATCTCTATTACAGGCTGTGTCTGTATATAAAGGTGCCATTTCCTTCACCTCGGAGCTCTGAGCCTTGTTTTTCTTCCCCATTTCAATCTGCGTATTGCCTTGGATCATCCTCTGTTCTTCGTTCCTACAATTCAGAAGTAAAATGGAAATGAATGACTCGGACGGGTGATGGGAGAGTTCTTAATGCTGCATACATACCAAATACACCACCTTACGTGAAATGAATCTTTGAAAAGCACGCGTCCATATTTTATTAATAACTGACAACTAACTCCTGTATTAGCATTTAAAGCGCATCATTATGTGTCAGCTTACAACAAGTGGCTTTTCTTTGAATATTGTGCCCGAACGATCTGTGATGGAGCGATTTTGTGATTTGCTTCGCAACATCGCAGATCGCAACATCGCAAATTGCAACATCGCAAATCACAATATCGCAAATCGCAATATCGCAACATCGCAAATTGCTATATCGTGATATCGCAATATCGCAGATCGCAAAAGTTTATATGTGACAAATTTATTTAACCCGTTTTCCTGCGATATGCGATCTTGCGATCGGCATCATCGCAGATCGGTAATCCTTGAAGTTTTTCCTTATAAACTTTGCTTATTGCGACGCGATAGTTGCTTTAATACCATAATTTTGCAAATGCCAGGATTGTACTTGTATGGTGGGGTTCTACTACCATTTATACGATGTTTTTTAAAGATTTGTCTCTCATCATAAACTTTAGGTTTTAAGTATTCGAAGAAGTTTCCTAAGCTTAAGATGGTAACTTTATTTTGAGGAAAAGAAAGCTAAGCCCTACTCTTGCTTTTCCTAAATTTTAACTAAGGGTCCCCACGCATTTAGTATTTTGGATAACACTTAAATGAGGAGGGGGGATTGTTGCTGGTCACAACAGGCTCCTACAAAGGAACCAGAGTTCGACTTGGAGTGCGCGAAGGAGACATTCATGGAAGCTAAGAAGAGATTCATGGAAGCCTCCATTTCAGGTAGTAAAGGCAAACTAGAACCAGAGATGGACCCATCAATGCTTACTACCTTTCTGGAGACATGCATGAAGCCGCTACGTGACAACAAGGCTATAAAGGGACTGCGGAAACTCATCACTAGGTGCACTGGGTCAGGACAACCGCGTGTAGTCCGGAAGCTTGGGAAGCATACAACGCGAACAGGAAGGGAGATGAGATTGACTACGCAAATTGGGGAATATGAAATGGATCAAGTGATTCCGGATTTAGGATCAGATGCAAATGTATTTCCAAAGCAGACATGGGAGCGCATGGGTAGGCCCACGTTGCAATGGTCTCCTATTCAGTTGTGAATGGCGAACCAGAAAAAGATCCTACCGATGGGAAGATTGCAAGGAATAATGGTAGATATCGAAGGTGCAAACACGCTTGTAGATTTCAAATTGATAGAAATTGTCGATGACAATAATCCCTATCCGACGCTATTGGGAATAGATTAGGCCATTGATATGAATGGAGTGATAAATCTAAAGAAGCGCAAGATGATTTTTGAGAAAAAGTCACTATGCATAGTGGTACCTTTAGACCCTGTGGAAGGATCGCACTACACAGAGCCAGTGCACAATGACAAAAGTGATGATGATCTAGACTGTATCTACAAGATAATCGCTCAGGAACAGGATTGGGTGAATCCAACAGCGGATGGCAGGATTTCGTGGGAGTGCGAAAGTTCCTGCACATTAGATTCAGACAAGGAAATAGAATGATGGCAGAACCAGTTACACGAGGTGACCACACTCAATTGCAACATGATGGTAAGATCACTATGTTGCATGACAATAGAGGTAAGATATCTGCCTATGTATGACGGGTTGATCGAAGTGGATGATTTCCTGACAAAATTTGAAAGGGAGGTGTCGGAACAGCAGCGTTTTGATCCTTAGAAATGGGCACTTTGTGCTATGCCCGCAAGATGATGGGGTACACATCAAAGAAGTTCTTAGGAGTGGCAAGGATGCAGAAGGATTATGCACCTTCGATTTGGGAAACCGCATATGCGACTAACAGACAAATATGATGGACAGGATGATCTGCGTGCACACCTCATGAAATGGACCAAGGTCTACATGGAAGAGCCACAACCTGAATGCGTTCATTTGTTCTGTCATACCCTGGATGTCATACCCATGAATTGGTATACTAAGACAAATCCCCGCCATGGCACGAGCGAATTGGATATCTTGCATGAGGGATTCTTGTTAATCTTCACGTTTGAAGATCATTGGTGGGATACTGTTGATGATGCGCTACAAGCAGTAAAAGCAGTTATCTTCAAAACACCCTAGGAACCAATGGAAGTGCTTCAGCCAGAATGGGCGACCTAGCTGAGCTGTGCGCTGGAATGTTACAATGTAAATATTGAGGAGGATGATGAGGATCCACAGAAAATTAACATTCCAGAAACTGAAGGTTGTCACGAGGTGCAAGGACCATTGGTTGAAGATCCTGACATCACCGCACCGCTAAAAACAAAGCAGGTAAACATTGGGATGGAGGTGCAACCAAAGTATGCAACGCTCAATGACTATTGGGATGATGCCATAGTGGATAAGGTCACTGAGTTACTCTGCGAGTACCAAGACTTATTCTCGACAAAGATTACGGACTTAAAAGGGTTTGTTGGTGACTTAGGGATGATGAAGATCACCCTAAAACTTGATGCGAAGCTGGTTAAGCAGAGGCCTTACCGCTTGAATCTGAATTATAAGGAAAAGGTCCGCATAGAACTAGAAAATATGCTCGCAACAGGAATTATTGAGCCAGTGGAAGAATCCAACTGGGTGAGCCCTATGGTAGTACATGAGAAAAAGTAGAAGGGCGAAATAAGAATATGCATGGACCTGAAGAAGCTGAATGACGCCTATGTACACGACCCATTCTTGACACTGTTCATAGATGAAGTATTGGAAAATTTTGGCGGACAAGAAACATACTTGTTCACGGATGGGTTCTCAGGGTACCACCAAATCAAAATCGCTCCAAAAGACATGAACAAGACAACCTTCACAACGAAATGGGGCTTCTTTCAATACACCGTTATGTCATTTGGGTTGAAGAATGCGCTAGCCATCTTTTCGCACATCATTGTTGCCGCATTCAAAGAATACATCCACAAGTTCCTAGAGATCTATCTAGATGATTGGACTGTCTTCGGATTGGTTAAGCACCATGTAGCAAGCTTATGCTTGATGATGGATACTTGCTGACGACACCAGATTGCGTTGAACCTTAAGAAGTGCACATTCATCATTCCCTTTGGGAACTTGTTGGGACATGTAGTCTACAAACAGGGACTGATGGTGGACCCTGTGAAGATTGCAGTGATTCTAAATTTGGAAGCACCGTGAAGTTTTAAATAGATGCACGCTACCTTGGGACAGACAAGGTGCTACAGGAAGTTCATCAAAATCTATGCCCAAATCACCACGCCGATGGAGAAATTATTGAAAAAAGATGTCACATTCTGCTAGAATGATGATTGCATGAAGAGCCTGGATGTCCTAAAGGGGAAATTGGCCTCTGCTCCAATCCTAGTCTTTCCAAAATGGGATGTGGAGTTTCATGTCCATGTTGATGCGTCGTGTATCGCATTGGGAGCAGTGCTCACTCAAGAGGGCAAAGAGGGCTTGGATCATCCTATCACATTTGAAACTCATAGATTGTCCAAAACCGAGAATAACTATTCCACAACCAAGAGCGAGGGGTTGGTGATGGTGTACGCACCCCAAAAATACCGACACTATTTGCTAGGAGGACATTTCAAGATGTATATAGACCATTCCATGCTAAAGTACTTGGTCAAAAAGCCTGTGTTGGGGGGGCGCATATGTAGGTGGCTCTTATTGTTCTAAGAATATGACTTTGAGGTCGTGGTTAAACTTGGAAGCTTAAACGCAGGTCCGGATCACTTGTCTCGTATTGAGATGGGTGAGGAACCTACTAATTTGGAGGAAGGATTATCTGATGCACAACTCTTTGTAGTGCACGTCGCGGACGGGCACTTCAAAGATATTATCCACTTTCTAACAATAGGGACTCTGCAGAAGAAGGAACTAGTGGTGCACGCAGCAGATTTTTCTATCATTGCAGGGCACCTATACAAAATGGGAAATGATGAGATATTGCAAAGATACGTACCTGGATTTGAATGAAGTCAAATCCTCATGGAAGCACATGGGGGTGTTGTAGGAGGACACTATGTGGGACGTGCCACCACACAAAAGATTCTTCACGCAGGGTTATGGTGGCCAACCCTTCACCACTATTCAAAAGCACACTGCAAGGCCTACAATATATTTCAAAGAAATGGGCAATTGACTTCATGGGACCTATCAAACCTCCAGGAAAAATGGGTGCGCACTACATGATCACCGCGACGGAGTACCTAACATGATGGGCAGAAGTGCAACTAGTCAAAGACTGCACAGCCACAACGGCTGCAAAGTTTTTGTTTGAAAATGTGTTGACCCGATTTGGCTATCTAAAAATATTAATGAGTGATTGCATAACACATTTCCTGAACGAAACCATCAGCGTGCTCACAGAAGAGTTCCAGGTGTATCATCAGAAAAGTACACCGTATCACCCATAAGCCAATGGGATTGTAGAAGCATTCAACAAAATACTAGAGATTGCACTGACCAAAGTGTGCAATGCACAGCGAAGCGATTGGGACTTGCATGTACCTGCAGTGCTATGGGCTTATAAGACAACATACAACAAATTGACGAGACAAACACCTTTCTAGTTAGTTTATCGCGTGGAAGTTGTCATGTCGATGGAATATATAGTACCTATTCTGTGCATAGCAATGCTCACAGCGATGACAGACCGCAAAGCTCCGAAGGAAAGGCTCGTGCAGTCGGAACAACTTGAGCAGGAACGGTTCTTGGTTGGATTTCATCAGCAAGTACAAAAGCAGCGAGAAAAGGCCTAGCACGACTGCCATATCAATTTGCGCACCTTCAAGGTAAATGACTTAGTTTTGTTGTATGATTGTAAGTTTGAAAATTTTCTAGGAAAATTCAGAATGCATTGGCTGGGACCATACATGGTTAAGGAGGTCACAAACAAAGGCATGGTCCAGCTAGTAAAAATAAATGGAGAATCCTTCCTAGGTAAAGTGAATGTCAGCCGCTTGAAGCCCTACATGGGTGGTTTGCGCTCCAAGGAGCCGGACAAAGGTGCAGGACTATAAACATATGCAGCAGATACCGATACACATGTATGGAAACAATTCAAACATGGAGATCTTAGAATAGAGGATGCAAAATATTTAGCAAGCAATGGCTCAGTGCGCTATCAACATCAGTACAGTTCGAGGACAGTTGGAGGAACTTCGTGCCAAGATCGTCGCACAGACAAAGTGACTCGAGGGTGAGTCACGATGTTTGTGTTGGGGGCCTATTGGGCATGGAATCCCCCTGAGGCATGTTTTGGGGCTCAAAGCCCATGTTTTGACTGAATGATGTTGTAAAGCCCCGTGAATTGTGGGCATGGAAGTATGTTAGAGTCATAGGGTTGTCCTCCCTAGTCTTGTAATGTAATGTCAGCCTACCCATGGTCCACGGACCATGGGATTGTATAAATAGAGCGAGGCTCTAGGTGTAAAAGATAACCAAGTAGAGGATAGAGAAGAAGAAAAGAGCAAGAGTCTAAGTGTCTAAGTGTGTCTTCGGGTAGTAGAGTAGGATAAGGCTCTGCAACTGAGTGCGCAGAGGCTTAGTTGTCCACAGCTGAGTGCACGGACCCCTACATCTGAGTGTGCATGGTGGAGTCGAGCCTGTAACCAAAGAAGAGAACAATAAAGAGAAGTTTTATCCCAATTCTGTGTATCTATTCTTGAGTTATTACATGTTTGATATAAATTGCAATTATATGTTTATGTACTGCACGCACTTGTATGAATGATTTATATTGCTAAGTATAACTTAGCGCATGCAAGTAGGCTAAGTTAATCAACTAACAGTGGAATACTAGTAAGGACCTGGGTAATACTAGCATTCGGCCCCCCGAGTAGGGTTGCACGAAGGCAGCATCTCAGGCAACAAGGTATGGGTAAGTGCGCGTAACAACGGGTGCATAGGGTTGAACCACGGACCACTTGAACTCATCAGACATCTCCAGGGTGCAAAAACCTGTTTCTAACACCCTCCCATACTACTTCAAGTGAGACCTCAGTCCGCGCTCCGCGAACTGTTGCCGAAAGGGCTAGTAGTACCAGGATTTGTTTGGCTAAATCACCTCTGAACCTGTTTTAGGCCCCAACAAGCAAACAGATGGCAACCCAACTAGATCTAGATCTCAATAGTGCACAAAAAGAGAGGTTGCTCCAATTAAATGGTTTAGATGAGTTGAGAATGCAGGCCCTCCTACACACAAAGGTAACTCAACTTCAAAGGAAGATTTGGCATGATAAGAACATCAAGGACAAGTAATTTCAAGAAGGTGATTTGGCTTTGTTATATGATTCCAGATATAAAGACTTTAAGGGCAAGCTAAGGACAAGATGGTTTGGACCTTATGTTATAGAGAGATGTCATGATAATGGTTTAGTGCATATCAGAACATAGATGCAGAGGCCATTCCTTTACTTGTTAATTGGCACAGACTGAAATTTTACAAGAGGCCATTGTCAAAGCAAGAGTTGATTGATGGTATCAATAAAACAGTGATGGTGGTGGAGAAATTTTCAGCTTCTACCTCATCAAATCACTGAGAAAATAAAATAAAAATAAGGACTCAGGGGAAAACCTCCATGAGGCACCTGAGTCCCACTATTAGGTTGAAAACCTCTTGGGGCGGCCCAATGGTGTCAAAAAAATAAATAAAAATATCCCTGGGTGAAAACCTCTCTTAAGGTGCCTAGGACAAGTAGCTAGAATGAAAACCTCTTGGAGGCAAGCTAGTTGTTTTCCAAAAAAAAATGAAAAAGAGAAAAGAAAACAGTCGTGAAAAATTGTTTGCAGGTCAGTAGGAGGACGCTTAGAGAGAAAAGGGGAATAAAAAATGGACCTATTCCACTCACATATTTGGTCCCCATCCATTATTCTTCATCATTCCACCATTCCTTTCATCTTCTTCACTCATTTGCCTCAGTTTTCAAGGGTACTATGTTTTCTACAAGGTTCCCTGTAAACCTACAAGATCCCCTGAAAACCTACAGGATGCTCCTGTAGAAATTACAATGGCTTCAGAATCCTAAAATGAGTAACCCTAGGGAAATAAAATTACCTTCCCATGTCAAAAAAATAAAAAACCTACATCATAACTTCATTACCATACCTCTCTCCACCGTGATCACCCCTACATCCATCATAAAAAAAAAGCAGTTTTCAAAAAAAAATCACAGTCTTCAAGAGAAAACACAAAGGAAAATGAAACAAGGAGAAAAAGGGAATAACACCTGAGTTTACTTCTCATTGTTAACACTCCTAGACCTCCTCTCCATCCATGTCATCACCCGCAAAGTCCCAGCAGAAGAAATGATTAAAAATTTTGAGGGAGAAGCAGCTACAAGACATCTTGTAGGAAATCCTATAGCAGCCTATCCCACAGAATAAAAATCATGAGTAACAGCAATATTCCAGCATGAAGATCCAAGGGTGGAAGAAGCTCCAAACTAACAGCAGCACCATCATCTTCAACACTAGGTACTTCGACATCAAGGGAATCTTCAGAAGGCAATAAAAAAAAAAGAGGGAGGAAAAATAACTTGCAGCCAACACACAGCAAGCACCTCAGGTCTTCAACAAACTGCAACAAGGTATTATCACCACAAGTAAGTATCTTGCTTCACTCTCTCATTTACAAAATGTAGTCAAAATATGTAAAGGTTGTGAGCAAGTTGGTTTATAAGCGAAAGGTGGCCAGTTAACTTGGCCACCTTCATTCAGTTGACAAAGGCAAAACAGTTGGTCCTCCGACACGTCGCAGTAGTCAAGTCAAAAAAAAGAGGAGGAAAAAAGAAGTTAAGGTTACGGATGCCCAAAGTGGGATTTGATTATGAGGAGAGGAGAATGATGAGGTGGTAGTGGGGGCCAATGGTCCAAAAATAGAAAAAATCGTACCTCGGTTGTCAGCACACCACCTCACTCAACTCAATCTTAAGAGGAAATAATTGTTGATCCCCATGCACCCATGCATTCATCTCCTCGAGACTCACTCTAGAAAAATCACTCTCATACCCAAGAAACCTATAGAAGATGAAAATTCCATCTTTATCCTGCACAGGACTTCCTACAGGATCACACAAGACTTCCTACAGGATTACACAGGAATCCCACAAGATACAGTCAGATAGTCTACAGGATTGGCCGAAAGTAGTTTTAGAAGGGAAAACATAGGAGTTGGCTAAAACAAACACCATAAGGAGGTAGGCTTTGCATTTCCTTCCATTTTTCCAAGTGAATAGAACAGAAAAATCTCCCAATTTAAGTGAATTTGATAGTTGTGTAAGGGAATTGTCTCCTCAAGTATTTCAGTCGCATTTCCTCCTACATTAAAATTTGTATCAACCATCTCTGCTCCACCAAATTCACCAGAAAAATGACAGGGCGGTTTAATAGAAGGGGGCCCATTAACACTGTGAGGATTCACCAACACTCTCCTGTGTTAGAAATCTTCACGAGGCATAATTGGATGGGGTGTTTTGAGAAATTGAGGGGGTATGATGATGAGGTGGCCCGAGATTTTTCTCTCTCCCTTATTCCACTAACTAGAACCCATGCCACTGTTGTGGTGAGAGGCCTCTCCATAGAGCTCACCCCTAAACTCATAACCAAAATTACCACACTTCCCCTAGGAGTGCCTTGGAGAAAGGAAGACAAGGGAGATAGCCAGACTGGCAAGAACAAATTATTTTTAGAGGGAGAGGAGCCCATTGAGGAAATGAATGGAGTAAGGAGAACAAGCCTACCATACCCTTAGAATGAGGTAAGCTACCACCTTATAAAATACATATCATGTGAAGGTAGGTATAGTGTGGTTTATGGTTATCACTTTAAGCTCCTTGAAGAATTGAGATTTGGAGCAGAAACACCTCCTCAACATAGGATTAGCATACCATACTTCCTTCTGCAATCACTAATAGATACAAGCATAAAGGTGTAGGAAGGAAACCACCAACAATTAGCCCACCATGGGTTAATTAGAATCATCATAGAATATGCCCTCCAAAACCTCAGAATACCTATCCAATGGGAAATTTTTAGAGACATGCAGACAGACAAGGATATCAAAGCCCTCACATATGATATTAGCCCTACTATTAGTGAAAAGGATGAAGAAGAGACAGAAACAGATGGAGAAGAAGCAGAGAGGGATGAAGAGGAGATAGATGAGGATGAAGAGGAAGAGAAAGAGAAAGAAGGTGATGAAGAAATAGAGGAAGATGTCAAGGAGGAAACTGATAAACAAGATGAGGATATAGAGGGAGAAGAAGAGGGGAAATTCATAGGCAAAAAGGACAAAGGAAAAGAGGAGGGAGAAGACAAGGAGGAGTCACCTAGGGTGTCTCCAGAACCCATCGAGAGAGAGTCAGCAGCTACCCTGACTGCCCTTAGCACCCCTATCAAACAAAAAGGCAAAAGACGGAGAAAAACCCCCTTATACTTCGGAACAAGGAAAAGCACAAGGATAAGGCAGGGAAAACCCCAAACTCCAACCAAGGTTCCCATTGTTATTGAGGACTCACCTAAATAGTAGGAGAAGATGGCTCCTTCTATAAAAACTAAAGAAGAAGGATGCTCAGCACAAACCTCCCCTGATCCTCCTATCACGTATGTGAGAAGACTTGTAACTAGGTCTTCCCCATCCAAAGAAAAAGGCATCCTACAGGATACACAGCAGGACCTACAAGAAGCAGAGGCAGTCCTACAGGAAACTCTGCTAAACCTACAAGAAACTCAAAAATTGGATGAGGAAAGAAGTAAGCAACTAGAAACAAATAGAGAGGACCTAGAGCTAAGGGATCCTAGTCCTCAACCTCACCTTGACTCCTACTACAGATTTATTGAGGGGGGCAGGGTCATTCCACAAAAATTTTCCATTCCATTATTCTTTTAGCTTGAGAAAGAAAGAGCCAGAACTCATAGATGGATGCAGATTGCCAAGTCCAAGGGAGTAGAGGACATTGGTCCCATGGAGGAGAAGCTCAAAGAGAAGGGAAGGGAACTAAGTAGCTTGGGGGACAGAGAGGAGATAATGAAAAATCAGTTGGAGGCGGAAAATGCATGGTTGAAAGGACAGTTGCAAGAAAGAGAGAATCAATTGGCATCCATGGCCGGTCTATCTTTGGAAGAAATCTAGTGCAAGATGCTAGCTAAGTCCTATGAACTATACCTTAAGGAATAATGACTACAGTTCCAAATCAAGGCCCTAGCACAGAGAGACACCATGCCATTCTAGGATTATAGACAGTTCATTGATCTCTGTGATCAAACCACATTATAGGATAGGGCTAATATGTCTGAGTTCTACTTGCATAGCATGGCTTTGATAGATATGAATGTATGGGACCCTAATGCAAAGCTAGGGGATTTACAGTTGATGGCTTTGGCATCATGGATGAACCATGAGGAAACAACGGCTACATAAATGAAAACAATATTAGCAAGGGAACAAATAGAGCCTCTTATGATCAGTGTTGAGCAGTCCAATCCAATGTTTGTCATTAGCACACATAATTAAATTGCAAATGATCCTCAACTTGCACCCAGGTATCTTGCTACCTAAGAGCAAACCATTACACATTTTGAGGACATGTTTAGATTGTTAAGGGATGAAAGCATGCAAGCTTGCATAAGGAGATGGAATACTTTTCCATACAGTTTGAAGATCAGAGAGTACCACTCTCCTCAAAGGATGAGAGAAGCACTGAACGTGACACCCATGTACAAGCAATCCATCCAAAGGCTCAAAGTCAATTGGATTGGCTTGAGACATAGCCCACCAATGCTCTTGGGGATGTTAGAAGGAAAGAAGGAAGAAGAAGAAAGAAAGCAGTGGGAGGAGGTAGAAAAGAAGGTAGGATTCTATGCACAAGAAAAGGAAACCACAATAGAAGCATCGGATGTCAGGGAGGCCACTAGAGCTATGAAAGACATGGATATTGGTTAAGTTGCTTAGAAGATGAGCAACACTTTCAATAGGGGGGTGATGACCAGCCTCATCATTGGGTAATTATATGGGCCTTAATTCATCTCCTAGCTAGTCAAAACAACTCTTCTCACAATTTATTACATGTTTTGATTATATTTTGTCTAATGAGATGAGTCAAAGTGAGATATTATGCCTAGTGGACTAATGTGCATTGAATGCAGGTTTGGAAGAGAAAATCAAGGAATTTTGGCAAGACCAAGGTTTGAAACTCGAATGGGACAAGGGATATAGATTGTAGGAGGTAAATCCTCCTCATTTACTCCTCCCACATGTTGTAGCATTTTTTGGTTTTGATAAGGTAGAGTAAAATAGTCAAAAAATAAAAAATATTTTGAAAACCTTTTAAGTTAGGATATGGACATAACAATAGTGAATAAAATGTCAGTGAAAAAATCTTGATGATGAGGTCCATATCAAAGAAAATGTTAGGTTAAATGTCCTAAAAAATCAAGGCAAAAAGAGAATGTTAAGTTAGAAAGAAAATAAAACAAATAAACTCTGAAAGAGCAAGTCTAAATGCCACTACAATTGTTTTTGCAAACTAAATGGTTGTGTGCAGCTTGTCATAAATGCCACAACCCATGGCAGTCAAACTTTTTAATCTTGACTGCTTCATGCTTTAACTTTGATGTTATAGTTAGAGAATAAAGATCTGGCCAAACTTTTTAATCTTGGCAGATCAATAGTTAGGTAGAGAATAATAAGATGCTCATCAGTTTAATCTGAGCCCTTGGAAGTTATAAGTGTAGATTTAGATAGTTTGCTTTCGTAAAAATAAACAGAAAGGAAAAGGGTTTGTTAGTTTAAATGCACCCATTAAATGAATAAAAAATGATAGGATAAGCAAAGGGTAAGTAAAGAAAATCTTGCAGAAGTTTGATTATTTATTGGACAAAATGTACATTTATCATGTTTCTATGTCCATGAGGAAATTACAGAAAGCAAATGAAGGAAAACTTTACTAATTTCATCCCCATTCATTCCTATATTTACTCATTTCCCCTTTCCCCACCTTCATACAGTTCATATTCATTCATTTTCCATAAAAACCCCTTTTCCTAAGGTCAAAACTCTTTTTGCATAGGAAAAGTGAAAAACCCATGTAAAATCCCTTTTTACCATGTAAAATCCCTTTTACTGTGTAAAATCCCTTTTACCCGAAAAACCCACAAAAAGGTGATTTAGCCTAAGTATTGATATATATATATGAAAAGCAAATAAACCATGAAAAAGCATAATACTTGGTGAATTTCTCTTTTCTGCCTACAATTCCCTTTTCTGCCTATAATTCCCATTTTTGCATATATTTAACCTTTTCCGCTCATATTCCATATTAACAATAACTACAGTATTAAACCCCTAAAATTTCCTTTTCCCTTATATTATTCACTCCTTATTAAAATACCCCGAAAACCTTACTTTTATAATAAAACTATGTATTTCCATAAAATATCGCATATTGGCGGATTGCAACCTTTCAACGTGCATCCACTCTACTCCGATTGCGATATGCGATAAATGATGGACATGGACCCGACACTATATATATCATAATCTATTGCCATATCGCATCCGCCTCCATCACAAGACTCGGCTATATCACTACCCTCTGCCATTGCGATCTTCGATTGCGATTGGGACCCAGACCGAATCACATATCATACATGGTTTATTTTCACATCGCGTTCGGCAGCTATCGCATTCCTTTGCGATGGGCCGTCCTTTGCTAAACTCCGATTGTGATATGCGACTAACCTGGACTCGATATCATTATCCGCCCAGATTCATAAAATTTCAAGTCTGCCATATTTGTTTTGTGAAGGTTTTGTTTGTTAGATCGTTTTTATGATTTTAATGAAGAATTAACCTTAACCTCCATTTAACCCTGCTAATCATAGTTTTAACACATAATAAAACCATTACCACCATATTTGATCATTGGTTCCCTCTGTATTGCTCCTTCGCTCCACCACCATCCGATCTCATACATCCAAATCCAATGACCCTCGGTAGGGTTAACTCTCTGTACGGGTTTTCCCCGCCCGAAAAGTGGTATTCCATTGAACTCCCCTTGCTACGTGTCAAGCTCACATTATTTCGGGTGACCCCTCCCAAAACCGCCCGCGCCTCATAAAGCAATGTGATGGAAACCAAAACAACCACCCGCATAACGACAAAATAGCCACTGTTCACTTTGCCCAATATTTCAAAAAGAAAGTTGTTTCTTCGTTTAAATGCAAAAATTACCATTTTGCCTTTGTTTCGCCTGTTTTCACAGTAAACTCTCCATAAGCCTCTACGACCAATTAAGCCATGTTTTTACCTTCCCATACGTTCCAAATGCCTTCCAATATCCTTCTGAGCTCAATAAAGCCATTAATGTCCTCCTTTGTCACCATTTTTCTTAACAATTTCTGTGTTTTACAGGTAAAAGCTTTTGTTCTAGGCTTACAAAGAAAAAAGCCTGCATAGAGATTAGAAGACAAATATGAATATCATATCAAATTACTTTACCATGTGACATAAAATCAAATCGAGTTACTATTGAAAAACACAGTAAAAACCTAAAATGCATAGTAAAGGTAAAAGGAACAGTAAAGGTTACTCATCAAGGTTAAAGGATATTCACAGAGTTTAAAGAGTATTAGATGAAAGATCAAATGATCAAATTAGCCAATGCAAAGGATTCAAATAGTCAAGTAGCTTAAAGGGGCAAAATATCAAACAGCAAAGCCAACACAACCTGAATAAAAGGGGACAGCAAGAAGCAGTTCAATAGCTACCCCTATCTTCTTGTATGAAGATCTTTCCTTTCCTAGAATAAATCTCAATCAGTTTTAGGATATTTTCCTAGTTTCATTATTGTATAAATAACTCTCTTCTCGAGATGTTAATGGTTCAAAGTTCAAGATTCATTGATCATTGCTTGCTAAGTCTTGACTATTAATTCTACTTTGAACCTAGAAGCCACCTTTGAAGGAAGCTTTTGTAGACACTTGATGTGCTCAATCTTTCTGGAACCTTAATACAAAGTAAAGGATTCTGAATTTGGTTTTACACAGTTTGTGTTATCCTATAAGTTTTCCAGTTATCAATCATTATGTTTTTCTTCATATGCTTATGACTTATAGAGATATCTAGGTAGGAATAATTGTGTCTCAATTTATTCCTTTAAGCTCTTGAAGTGATCATCTATTAAGAGAACGGATTAATGAACTGTCTGTTTAGCTAATCCCCTCTAATCAATAAATCATCGACATCTTATGTAAGCTTAAGTATACTTCCTTGAACCTTTGGAACGTAGTTTAGAAGGTTTTCCCACTTATGATTGTTCTGTTTTACAGTCTGGAAACTATGATAATCATATTATTTTATGTCTTCTTCTCACCACTATTTTTTATCTATATCACTATGTAAAGCTTTATAGCAGCCCTTTGCTGAGATATTAATATAACCCAAAGGATTAATTATTTCAATTCTACATCTGTCTTCATTCACTAGTCTTCCAAAACTAAAACCAAAAACCCCAAAATAATTATTTTAGATGCTCTGGCATTAGTAGCTGACCTAGTACTATGTCAGAGGTACAACATCAGACTTGCGCCATTGTCGGGGATTCAGATTTCATTTAAGTTTCCCTTGGGACAACAATATTCTTTCATTCTTTCCTTTACATGTGATTAAAGGTTTAGAAAGGTTTAAATCATTCAACTAGGTGACTCCACACTCCAAGATGGCACCTTTTAAACATATTAGATCTCGTTTAGAAGCTGACATAGTTAGTCCTCTATCAGATCCTGAAAGGCTTATGGGAAAAGCCAGTTCTAAAAGGGGATGCCATACATCTTCTTCTTCTTCTTCAGTCCTACAGTCTGAAGAATTAGAATCATTTGACCCCTATAGTAATATCCCATCTGGTCCTGATTACTCCCATTTATCACCTAGGGTTGTTGAACTTCTAAATAAAGGATTTGATTTTAAGTCAACATACCTTATTCATTCATTAGAATCTCATCCAATACCCACACTACCATCAGGATCACCAAAAACTGAATCTGATTTGTGTGTTAATCAACCAGAATATAAACCCACAGATTTCATATCCCCTACCACCTATCATTTTCCTTCCATTTTTGACCGACCTGAAGCTTCTTCTTCTTAACAACTTGAGGAGACCTTCTCTATATACTCCAATCCTTTCTTTGAAACAAAAGAGGTTATTCCTTTACAGGTCCCAAAGTTGTTCTTAAGACTCCTTTGAAGCCTTTCAGGAGATCTCCTCCTTTACCTCCAACTAGTTCATCAACCTCTGAATCACCATCTTCTTCCTCTACTTCTTCTTCATCCTCTACATCCACACAAACACCACATACTCCACCTGGACAACCTCATATACCTCAATCACCTCATACACCACCTACTGTCATGGCTTTCCGACCTATTGTACAGGCTAGATATGTCGCCTTAGTCTTACCTAATAACCTTGATCCATTCCTAGCTCGATACTTAAAATAGCTTCCTAAGTACAATGGAGAAACTGGTCCCTTAGCTAAGGACCATCTTCAAGCTTTCCTAGACTTTGCACACAACATGAATATTGAACAAGAAAATGTTTATATGAGATTGTTTATACAGTCACTTGAAGGAAATGTGAGGATTTGGTTTAGGCAATTACCAGCAACTACCATTAGAAATTGGGAAGAGCTTACAACAATATTTAAAAATAAATGGGGTGTGAAAATGGATACTCTTTACTTCCTCACAGAATTTGAAGAGCTTAAAAGGAACTTCGGTGAACCAGTAGCAGATTTTATCAAAAGATTCAATAAACTATACCACAAAATGCCTGCTGATTGTAAGCCCACTGTAGCAGCAGCTAAGTCTAGATTTTCTAAAGCTTTTGATGATGAATTTGTTATTATGCCACGAGAGAGAACTTCAAGAACTCTTGAAGATATGCAAACAAACGCTATGGAAGTAGAAGCAAATAGAGCAGCCTCAACTTCTTTAAAACTTAAGGAAGAAAAGGCCCAAAGAAAACTCAAATCTGTTCAAGAAGCCTCTAGTTCCTCTAAGACTAAATCAGAAGACTCAAAAATAGATGAAATAACATCTCTTCTTAGAAACCTATCAAATAGTATTTCAAAGATTGAGACCCAACCTAGGAAAATACAACAAACAGTTACTAGACCCCAAAACCAAAATCAAGGTCAATATAAAAGAAATCCACCACTACAAATTCTTCAAACACCTAGCAATGATCAACAGGTTCCTACTCCTCTATTGATATATGACCAACAACCTAATGATAATACTATGACAATTACTGAAGATATTAATAGTATGGATTCTTCTTCCAATCAAACAACCATCATTCCTCTCTCACAACAAAATCAGGTTCAAGAAGATCAGGAATCTTCACAAGTTTCTAAATATCATGCTTTCTCTGAATTTTTAATTGCAGAATTAAACAAGAGATATGATCTTAGGCCTATCCCTAGTCCTAGGAGACCTCCAAAGGGAAATCCAGTAATTGAACCACCTACCAAAACTACTGAAGCTCAAACAACTCTTATTCAGCCCTTAAATCAGTCAATTGATACTACCCAAACTGGTAAAAAAAAATTGACTAAATTTAATGTTGAAAAAGAATTAGAGAGGGTTAAGATCCCAATTCCACTGTAAAAACTTTCTAAAAACCCTAGTTACAAAAGCCAAGTCACAAAATGGATACAAAATACCTCGGTTGATGTTGAAGGTGATGTCATAAGTCTGCAAGTTGAAAAACCAGCAGTAGTTTTTGGCCCTAGTTCAGACATGATAGATGAGATAGTGCCTCCTTTCTATGTAAGTCTTAAAACAAATGATTCCATGTTGTATAATTGTATGCTTGATTCAGGAGCATCACACAACTTTATGCCAAAATCTATCATGGACCATTTGAAACTCGACATCACTAGATATTACCATGACCTATACACCTTTGATTCTAAAAGGGTGCCATGTTTAGGATTGATCAAGGATCTAGTGGTTACCCTTGCCCAAATTCCAGTGAAAAGTGTAGTACTTGATATTGTTGTCACAGATATCCCTCCCAAGTTTGGAATGCCCCTTTGTAGGTCTTGTTGTGCCAAATTAGGGATAACTCTACAGATGGATATGCCATATGCTACTATTCCTGTTTATGGAGGAGAGCAATTAAGATTATATAGAGAGGTAAGATTTGTACATACTATTTGTAAGACTGACCAGCCAAGGAACCATCCAATTTATGCAATAGATCAAGAATTTGGTTGTTTTCAACTCACTTCAAACCAACATAAAACTCAAGTCAAAATTGAAGAGGTAGTTGAAAATCCTGAACCAAACCAAACTAATATTTGGAAACTGTTCTTTGATGGCTCTTGCATGAAAGATGGGGCAGGAGCCGGAGTAGTTTTAATTTCACCTGAAAAATAAAATATAACCCAGTCATGTAAATTAGACTTCGAAGTTACCAATAATGTTGTTGAATATGAAGCTTTCCTTTTAGGATTGCAATTAGCCAAAAGCTTAAAAGTTCAAAACTTAAGTGTTTTTACTGATTTAGAACTTATTGTTAAGCAAGTAAGAAATGCTTGCCAGACCAAGCACCCTAGACTTAGGTCCTACCGAAATGAAGTATGGGATTTAGTTGAAAACTTCTTTGATGCTTTTAATTTGACTCATATTCCCAAAGATTAGAACATTCATGCAGATGCCTTAGTTGTCTTTGCTAGATCTTTTAAAATTCATGATCATACTGATGTACTCTATCAGATACAAGTCAAATATAGGCCATCTATCCCAAATAATCTAAAACATTGGCAAATATTTGAAGATGATGAACAATTGAAATCATTTCTACAGGTAATAGATGATTTTTCATTTCTACAAATTGATGAAGATAGAACTGAAATAAATGAAAATGCAGATGGAAATGATACTTCATATTTTAAAACCTAAATTTCTAATCATGACATTATTCAATTATCTATAATTTTATTCCAAAAGGACTCATTCCTTTAGAAAAATTGTTTGATCAAAATGATGTCCTCTGAAACCCTCAGTCCATTTCTTCAGAAGATGACCTAGAAGAGATTAACATTAGAATTGATGAAGATATAAAAAACATCAAAATATGTGCATCTCTAGACCCTGAGATCAAAGCTCAATATCTTAAGTTACTGCAAAATCATAAGGATGTTTTTGCTTGGACTTATGCTGATCTAAAGACCTATGATACTTCATTAATACAGCATAAGATTCCTTTGAAGCCAGAAGCAAAACCTTATCAACGGAAACTTAGAAGGATAAATCCATCCCTTTTACCAACTGTATAAAGGAAGATTAAGAAAATGCTAGATGCTCAGATCATCCTCCCTCTTAGATATTCTAATTGGGTTGCAAATCTAGTTCCTGTTAGAAAGAAAAATGGAGAAATAAGACCCTGTGTGGATTTTAGAAATTTGAACAAAGCGTCATTAAAAGATAATTATCCTTTGCCCAAAATGGATCAATTACTTCAAATGGTTTCAGGAGCACAAAGACTTTCTATGCTTGATGGTTTTTTAGGTTACAATTAGGTCAATGTTGATACAACAGACAGAGAGAAGACAACCTTTACTACACCCTGGGGTACATTCATGTACGCTAGGATGCCATTTGGCTTAACCAATGCTGGAGAAACATTTCAGAGAGCTATGGACATATATTTTATGGGTCAGGTAAATAAATTTGTAGTTATTTATCTTGATGACATAACTAGTTTTTCTAAATCTAATCAGAAACATATAAAGCACTTGATGAAGGTTTTTGAAGGTGTAAAAAATTTGGAATATCATTGAACCCTAAGAAGTCCTTGTTCGCTATCAAAGAAGGGAAACTGTTGGGCCCTATTATTTCAAAGGAGGGAGTAGTAATTGATCCCAAACAAGTATCTTCCATTGAAACATTGACCTTACCTAGAAACAATAAGGAGATTCAAGCTTTTCTAGGCAAGATTAATTTTCTAAGGAGGTTTACCCCAAATTATGTAGATATTTTAAAATATATAACTGACATGCTCTAAAAGAACCATGAAGTCAAATGGACTCCCTCTTCTAGGCATGCATTTGAACAAATAAAAAGGGCTATCCCTAAAGCTCCCACCTTAACCAGCCCTGATTATACTAAGTCATTTAGTATTTTCTCTTTTGCCTATGAAATAACCCTTGTTGTTGTTCTATTACAGAAAAATGAAGATTCCCATGACCAACCCATAGCCTTTTTCAGCAAGGGTATGAAATATGCTGAGCTTAAGTATGAAATCATTGAGAAGCAAGCCTATGCCCTCATTCAAGCCCTAAAATCATTCATGATGTATGTCTAACATTCACCTATTACTGCTTATGTCCCTAATAGTGCTGTGAAAATTTTCCTAACCCAACCAGACACTGATGGGAAAAGAGGTAGATGGATCACTCAAATTCTAGAGTTTGATCTAACTATCAAGACTACAAAGCTTGTAAAAGGTGAAGGATTAGCCAAGCTTCTAGCTGAATCCAATTGCAAAGTACTTGGAATCAATTCTGTTTTAGAAATACAAGGGAAGAATACACAAGAACCTTTTGTCCTTACAGAAGGGGAGAATCCACAATAACCTTCCCTTCATCCTAAAGGGGAGAATCCACAAGAACCTTCCCTTCATCCTAAAGGGGAGAATCCACAAGAACCTTCCCTTCATCCTAAAGGGGAGAATCCACAAGAACCTTCCCTTCATCAAGATCAGTCCTATACACATTGAGGAAAAATTCTTGATGTCAAACTGGTATCAAGATATTGTAAATTTCTTGATCCATTTTGAGTGTCCAGCATCATTGTCCAAAACCTAGTGTAAAACCCTTAAGTTAAAATCAATCAAGTATTACATTATAAATGCAAATTTATACTGGAAAGATCCACTGAATATTTTGTTATTATGTTTAACAGAATCAGAAACTAAAGGAATCATTGATCAGTTTCATACAAGATTTTGTGGTGGACATTATGCTTGGAGAGAAAAACATATAAGATTTTGAGGGGAGGATTTTATTGGCCCACATTGTTCTTACAAGTAGGAGCAAAGGTCAGAGGTTGTGTTCCTTGTCAAATGTTTGCTAGTAAACAAAAATTAGCAGCTCTTCCACTTGTTCCATCAATAGTTTCAGCATCTTTTTCTCAATAGGGATTAGATTTCGTTGGAGAGATTCACCCCACTTCAAGTAATTAGCATTGATGGATCCTCACTGCAACAGAATACTTTACTAAATGGGTGGAAGCAATTCCAGTCAGAAATGTTACTGATTCAGTAGTAATTAAGTTTATTAAGGAGAATATATTATCTAGATTTGTTTGCCCAACTCAAATTGTCACTGACAATGCATCAAATTTTTCTAGTATTAAAAGGATTGACTTTTGCCAGAAACATCAGATTCTGTTACATCATTCAACTCCATACTACCCTCAAGGTAATGGCCTTGCAGATTCATCAAACAAAAGTCTAGTAAAGGTAATCAAAAAGACTCTACCTGATCATAAGAAGAGCTGGGATTCACATTTGATTTATGCAGTATTGGAAAACAAAATTACTCCAAATAGATCAACTAGAAAATATCCATTTCAATTAGTCTATGGGAAAGATGCAATATTCCCTACCAATTTGGCCTTCCCTGTTTTAAAATTCCTGCAGGATTCAACAGATGAACTTGATTTATTCAAGAAGGATAAATTAGATTATTGAACTTAGTGAAAACAGAGATGAAGTTCAATACAAATTGATGAAATGTCAAAATAAGATGAAGGCCCTGTTTGACAGAAGAGCCAGGGAAAGGGACTTTAAGGAAGGTGATCTAGTTCTAAGATGGGATGCTAGGAGAGAAGAGAAAGGAAAGCATGGCAAATTTGACAATCTATGGTTTGGACCTTTAGCAATCGCTGAAGTCAAGGTTAACAACACTTTTGTGTTGTAGAATCTTGAGGGGCTATATTCCACTTATCCTGTAAATGGAAGGTTTCTCAAACATTACATTAAGTACTAAGAAGTTGAAATAGTTTTCATTGTAAATACTTCGGTTTTCTTTTACCTTTCAAGATGCCAGTGTGATTTATTTATAGCAAGGAATCCATAGCCCGAGGAGAAGGCACATGGATCTGCAGGTTCTCTGCATTCTAAAAGAGAAAGCAGTCTCCAGTTGGAGCCAATGTTGAAGCATTTTTTGGTTTTGGTAAGGTAGAGTAAAATAGTAAAAAATTAAAAAATATTTTGAAAAAATGTTAAGTTAGGATATGGACATAACAATAGTGAATAAAATTTTAGTGAAAAAATCTTGATGATGAGGTCCATATCAAAGAAAATGTTAGGTTATATGTCCTAAAAAATCAAGGCAAAAAGAGAATGTTAGGTTAGAAAGAAAATAAAACAAATAAACTCTGAAAGTGAGCAAGTCTAAATGCCACTACAATTGTTTTTGCAAAATAAATGGTTGTGTACAGCTTGTCATAAATGCCACAACCAATGATAGTCAAACTATTTAATCTTGACTCCTTCATGCTTTAAATTTGATGTTATAGTTAGAGAATAAAGATCTGGCCAAACTTTTTAATCTTGGGAGATCAGTAGTTAGGTAGAGAATAATAAGGTGCTCATCAGTTTAATCTAAGCCCTTGGAGGTTATAAGGGTAGAGTTAGATAGTTTTCTTTCGTAAAAATAAACAGAAAGGAAAATGGTTTGCTAGCTTAAATGCACCCATTAAGTGAAGAAAAAATGATAGGATAAGAAAAGGGTAAGTAAAGCAAAGATTGTAGAATTTTGATTATTGAAGGGACAAAATGTACATTTATCATGTTTCTATGTCCATGAGGCAATTACACAAAGCAAATGAAGTACAACTTTACTAATTTCATCCCCATTCATTCCTATATTTACTCATTTCCCCTTTCCCCACCTCGATACAGTTCATATTCATTCATTTTCCATAAAAACCCCTTTTCCTAAGATCAAAACTCTTTTTGCCTAGGAAAAGTGAAAAACCCATGTAAAATCCCTTTTACCGTGTAAAATCCCTTTTACCTGAAAAACCCACAAAAAGGTGTTTTAGCCTAAGTATTGATATATATATATGAAAAGCAAATAAACCATGAAAAAGCATAATACTTAGTGAATTTCTGTTTTCCGCCTATAATTCACTTTTCCGCCTCTAATTCCCCTTTTCTCATATATTTACCCTTTTCCGCTCATATTCCATATTAACACTAACTATAGTATTAAACCCATAAAATTTCCTTTTCCCTTATATTATTAACTCCTTATTAAAATACCCTGAAAACCTTACTTTTATAATAAAACTATGTATTTCCATAAAATATTGCATATTGGCAAATCGCAACCTTTCAACGTGAATCCACTCTACTCCGATTGCGATATGTGATCAAAAATGGACCCGGACCTGACGCTATATATCATAATCTATTGTGATATCACATCCACCTCCATCGCAAGTCCCGGCTATAGCACTACCCTCCACCATTTCGATCTCTGATTGCAATTGGGACCCGGACCCAATCGCATATCATACATGATTTATTTTCACGTCGTGACCGGCGCCTATCACATTCCTTTGCAATGGGTCATCCTTTGCTAAACTCTGATTGAAATATGCGATTAACCCAGACCCGATATCATTATCCTCCTGGATTCATAAAATTTCATGTCCGCCATATCTGTTTTGCAAAGGTTTTCTTTGTTAAATCGTTTTTATGATTTTAACGAAGAATTAACCTTAACCTCCATTTAACCCTACTAATCACAGTTTCAACGCATAACAAAGCCATTACCGGCATATTTGATCATTGGGTTCCCTCCGTACTACTCCTTCGCTCCAACACCGTCCAATCTCATACATCCAAATCCAACAGCCCTCGGCAAATTTCGGGTTAACTCTCTATACGGGCTTTACCCACCCAGAAGTGGTATTCCATTGAACTCCCCTTGCTACATGTCAAGCTCACATTATTTCGAGTGACCCCTCCCAAAACCACCCATGCCTCATAAAGTGGTGTGATGGAAACCAAAACCGCCTCCCGTGTAACAACAAAATAGCCATTGTTCATTTTTCCCAATATTTCAAAAAGAAAGTTGTTTCTCCATTTAAATGCAAAAATTACCATTTTGCCTTTGTTTCGCCTGTTTTCACAGTAAACCCTTCATAAGCCTCTACGACCAATTAAGCCATGGTTTTACCTTCTGATATGCTCCGAACTCCTTCCAATATCCTTCTGAGCTCAATAAAGCCATTAATGTCCTCCTCTGTCACCATTTTTCTTAACAATTTCTGTGTTTTGCAGGTAAAAAATTATGTTTCAGGCTTACAAAGAAAAAAGTCTGCATACAGATTAGAAGACAAATATGAATATCATATCAGATTACTTTACCATGTGACATAAAATCAAAAGGAGTTACTATTAAAAAACACAGTATAAACCCAAAATGCACAATAAAGGTAAACAGAACACAGTAAAGGTTACTCAGCGGGGTTAAAGGATATTCATAGAGTTTAAAGAGTATCAAATGAAAGATCAAATGATCAAATCAGCTAGCACAAAGGATTCAAACAGTCAAGCAGCTTAAAGGGGCAAAATATCAAACAACAAAGCCAACATAGCCTGAATAAAAGGGGACAGCAAGAAGTAGTTCAATAGCTGCCCCTATCTTCTTGTATGAAGATCTTTCCTTTCCTAGAATAAATCTTAATCAGTTTTAGGATATTTTCCTAGTTTCATTATTGTATAAATAACTCTCTTCTCGAGATGTTAATGGTTCAAAGTTCAAGATTCATTGTTCATTGCTTGTTAAGTCTTGACTATTAATTATGTTTGAACCTGGAAGCCACCTTTGAAGGAAGCTTTTGTAGACACTTGATGTACTCAGTCTTTCTGGAACCTTAATACAAAGTAGAGGATTCTGAATTTGGTTTTACACAATTTGTGTTATCCTGTAAGTTTTTCTAGTGATAAATCGTTATGTTTTTCTTCATATGCTTATGACTTATAGAGATATCTAGGTAGGAATAATTGTGTCTCAATTTATTCCTATAAGCTCCTGAAGTGATCATCTATTAAGTGAATGGATTAATGAACTATCTGTTTAGCTAATCCCCTCTAATCAATAAAACATCAACATCTTATGTAAGCTTAAGTATACTGCCTTAAACCTTTGGAACGTAGTTTAGAAGGTTTTCCCACTTATGATTGTTCTGTTTTACAGTCTAGAAACTGTGATAATCATATTATTTTATGTCTTCTTCTCACCACTATTTTTTATCTATATCACTGTGTAAAGATTTATAGCAGCCCTTTACTGAGATATTAATATAACCCAAAGGATTAAGCATTTCAATTCTACATTTGTCTTCATTCATTGGTCTTCCAAATTAAAACCAAAAACCCCAAAATAATTATTTTAAATGCTCTGGCATTGGTAGCTGACCTACTACTATCTCGTACAACACCCCATTTGAATATTCCTCCATTAATCACACCATCTCAAAGTGCAATCAGCCAAGTCATGAAGATGAAAAGGCAGCCGAGGAAGTGATAGACAAAGAGTTAGTTCATCTTGAGTTTGGGAGCCGAGCCTCCTTAGATTTGAGGAAGTCGTTAGGGACTTCAGTTGTATAAGTAGAGAGGCATAGAGCCTCATTAGGATTCGAATTTTTGTTGTAAAAACACTAGTTATTTTCGAGCTCCAGACTTGTGGAAGACATTGATGTAATTTTCTATTTTGATAATGAAAATGAGATTTTTCTTGATCCATCATTGAGTTAACTCAGAGGGATGAAGCTCTTAGGTTAGGGCCCAATCCTAGCAGCAAAGGCTCCTCTTCTTGTATCTGTATGCTTGTCTTAGTTTCATAGATTCATGGTTAAATTGTATTTAGAAGTATTCCATTGCAAGTAATGTAGATTTGATTAGTTGTTTATTATTTTGCTTCCATTTGTGATTTACTTCAGTAGGAGGTTAGAATGGATAAAAGGAGCACCAAAAAACTATCAGTAGGTGTCTTGGCCTCACCTCTTCCCTCAGGGATCATGATTTGAGGAAAAGACCCTTATGTAGCCCCAAAAATACAGATTTCCATTTTCTCATAAGATTTAGAGTTTACTATACTTGAACCAGCATTTGATCAGTTTTGCAAGTGTAGGATTTAATTACCATCTCTTCCATCTTCAGTCTTACAATATATCTCATCCATGATTCCATTTTATTCAGCAATTTTCCTCATGGATAAAGTAAACAAGTAGTTCATTAAATTCTTCTTTTCTAGCTTGTTATAATTCTTCTTGTTTACATGACTTTTTGGCAATTATAAATGTTCGATGCAGATCAGGTGCTTCATAAATATAAAGAGAACTCATAGCAGGAAACCACATTCCAACCAAGATCTTCACCAATCTCATCATTTTACATAGAAATTCCTCCAAGCATGTTGAGCGAATCCAACCATCTCCTAACCTTGCTTTTGATTTCTGAGTGATCCTAGGCATTTTCTCACTCCATTCCACCCATCCACCACCTTACCTATGACTTCCATCACCTCCAGGAACCATCGTTTTTCTCTCAGTTGTATCCTCTAGAAATACAGGGAATCCTATAGGTTTCTAGTACATCGTGTAGGTTTTCCTGTAGTGGTCTATTTTGAGGCTGAATTGAGGGAAAACCTCTAGGAAGCCACACCAGGTCATCCAAGGGTCTCCCAAACCTTCCAACCATCTCCTAAACCTCCCAACCATCCACCAGCATCACTAAGCCACCTGCCACATCACCAAAAGGGATTAGGGTTTACACTTGATTTTTCTAGAAAAGGAATAAAAAGAACAAAACTAATTTATTTCAATCCTTTACATGCACAGTAGTGTTGTTTGATGTCTTGAATTTCCATGCTTTAGATAGTAGCATTTCATACATGTTGGCTTGGAATTCTTGTAAAGCATAGTTTCTCATCAGTTAGAGAATGGTGTGTTTTTAGCATAGGATTTCAATCATTTCCCTTATTTGCAGTAGACAAGCTTTCTCCTAGAGTAGATTTCTCTTTCTTTCATCAGCATTCAAGATTCTTCTAAATCCATATAAGTCTAGCTTGAAAACCCTAGTGGTCTCTTGCTAGCTAAACAGTGACAAAAGGAAGAACCATCTCTTTTACTTGCGTAAACATCACTGTCACCTCCAAGTTTGTATGAACCCCGGGTTGATAAAGTAGAGCTGGTAGCTCCAGGAGTTGCAACATTCTTGCTACAATAATGGTGCTCATCACATGCACACAAGCATCATTCATATTTCATAGATCTACGCATATGCAGATCTCACCCTTTTGCTTCTTTTCTTGGACCACCATTTGGCTTACCTAATCTGATTCTTCTACTGGCTCAATAATACCGGCTTCCAGCATTTTATCCAGTTCTTGGCACACCTTCTCTTTATATTTTGGATTCATCCGATAAGGTCTCTACTTAACAGGCTTTGCATCTGGCTTCAACATAATCTTCATAACGCCTAAATCTCTGATAATGCCTTTCAAATATGAAAACTTCATTGTGAATAATTCCTAGTACTCGTGCAGTAGCTCAGCTACCTTATCAACCATATCTTTGTTCCAGTAGTCTCCTATCTTCGTGAACTTACGTTTTTCTTCAGATCCAATGTTTACTTATTGAGTTTTCAAAGGCTCTAATATATCTGGGTTTGCCACCTTTGTTCCTTCAACTTCACACTATCCTTTAGTTTTAGGAATGGTAATATTCTGCGGATCATCCTCTTCTTCTTCAGCATTCACATTATAACATTACAGTGCATGGTGCAGCTGTGTACTCCAATCTATCTCAGTCCATTCTACCAATTCCTTTGGTGTTATGAATATAGCTACTTTTATCTCTTGTAGCGCCTCATCAATGCTCTCAAAACCATCCTCAAAGCTGAAAGTTAATAGAAAAATTTCCCTTAAAATGTCCCATTCAGCTATCGCATGGCGAAGTTTCGTCTCTGAATACCAGTTCATTAGGATGGTATCTAATGTATGACAGAAAATATGCACCCATTCTGGTTGTGGTTCTATTCCCCAGGCCTTAGTCCATCGTGCTAAATGATCGCATGAATCATCCTTCCCACTATATTTTTCTGTCATTCTAGTATTAGCATATCCAAACCTTAACTTCATCATTATTTTGTATTCTCTCCATCCAGCAAAGCTTTCCTTGTGTGTACCCCACCAACGGCATGCGTAGCATATAGCACCAATTCCAGTGCCTGGAACTAATTCTCTTTCGATACTTCCCTTTCAAATTCATCTAAAAATAGTTCCACATAAGTCAACCCATCATAATGCAGAAGGTTTCTTACCTCAGTAGAGACACATCGCAGCGACTTGGTCATCATATTGCAACAGAGCATAGATACTTCATGTAGCCAATTTTTCCTGTGTTCAAGCTCTTCATCTAAGTCTGAGGTTTAGGAGCTATCCCTATGTTGAGTGCCAGTATTGCAACAAGAATTCTACAACTCCTGGGTTGCCAAATTTACTTTTATCAACCCGGTAGTTCGTAACAAACTTGGAAGCATCGATGCTATATGCACAAGTACTAGTTCTCACTGCATGTTGTCACTTGGTCAACCGACGCAAGATCACTAGGATCTCAAGCCAACTTCTATAGATCTCAGAAGAAGCTCTATGTGTGATGAAAGAAAGAAAGATTACTCTACAAAAGCTATTCTAATTGCAAAAAGGAAAAAGACTGTAATGTAAAGCAAGACCTAGTAAACCTTGATTAACAAGCTAATTCTACTTTTGCCAAAAACACTATGAAAACCATGAAAGAAATGTCATTACCTACTCAAGAAAGTAAAAAACATCTAACCATGCTATTTCTAGAAGTAAATAAGCAAAAAAACATATTTTTGGATTTTTATGTGTTTTTATGTGAATTTGACATGCATCTAATTTATTGTGTGTGAGTGTGGCAGCAAACAGGTGGCATTGGAGGGTACTTTTAGAGCTTGGGAGGATGGAAGATGGTGTGGATCGGTCCTAGGAGGTCTTAGGTGGCCTTCTGGAGGATTTTCCCACACTCGGCCTTCAAAAGGGAGCCTACAGGAAAAACTATAGGAGGACACAGGGAAACTACAGGAGGAGGCCAAGAGCAATTTCCGTTATTTTGAGTGTGTGAGAGTGGGTAGAAAAGGTGGATGAAGGTTTGAATGAGGTGTTAGGATGCCTAAGGTCTACCATGAGTCACTAGGAGATAGAAATATGATTGGGTTTTCTCAAGGAGAGAGGAAGAAGTTCTATTAAAAAAGTGAAGGGCACTAGGGCAGAATTGAGATGAGGTTTAGGAGACCTGTAGAGCATGGATCAGATGGAGGATGTGATTGCTAATAAGCTATCCTACTGCTGGAAGAGATATACTGCAAAGGAACTGACAGTCAACCAAGAAAATCAAGCAACAAATGAAATGAGTGCATTTAGGAAAAACAAAGTTTTGCATTAAAATGGTCTAAACTATGATCTATGATAGAAAATGCTGAGAAATGTTGTAGGAAAGGAAAGCATGAAAGAGGACTATTTCAAATCAGTAAATGAACATGATAAATGAGATCTGAAGCAAAGCAAAACTGGACTATTAACCTACTAAAGAGTTGTAAACACTAGAAGTCCTATGAATGAGGAAAATCTGTGTTTTTGGGGCAGCAAGAGAGTGTTTGCCTCAAATCGTGGTCCCAGAGGGAGGAAGAGAGGCCAAGGAAATATTGCTAGCCTTTTGAATCTTTTCTGATTGCTACTTAACTTGCTACAGAAAGCACAAATGGATGAAAACTACTAAATCATCAAAAGCAACGTATTCTTAACCATAAAAGAAATACATCTAACAGCAAATTAATATACAAACTAAAGTAAAGCATAGAAATACAAGTAAAGAGAAGCTTGGCTGCTTGGATTAGGCCCTAACCCAAGAGCTTCAGCCCTCTGAGGTAAATCAATGCTAGATCAAAAAGGATTCCATCTTCATTATCAAAAAATAGCAAGATTACATAAAACTGTCACAAAAATAGTAAGCTCGAAATTTGAGCAGAGTTTACATAAGCAAAAATCCAACCCTAGTGAGGCCCTAGGCCTCTCTACTTATACATATGAAGCTACCAACAACTTCCTTAAAATTAGGGAGGCTTGGCTTCCAAAACTCAATATAACTATCAGTCATCCTCCACTTACTCAGTTTCCTTCTAGTGCATGATTCGGCTGCTTGTACTCTGAGCTGAATGAAGGGGAATTCAAAGTGAGGAGTAATAAATGAGGGGGATTCCCTCCTATAAGTCTTCTCCTCTGTCTACTTCGAGTTATTGTTGCCATTTAACCACTGGATCCTTGACTTTAACCTCGAAATCCATCAATAATCTACATTAAATACATGTTAGACCACATGGCATCATAACTAACTCAACTTACTCTATAAGCATAAATATAATCAAAAAATCATATAATAAGCTAAGAGAATGGTTGATTTGACTAGGTTAGGAGGTAAAATGAGCCCATATAATTACCCATTTATAAGGCTCATCACTTTGTCCCACACAATTCATCCATCGATTATAGGATTGATCTAATCCTCATCTCGCATTGTTATCTTGTATATCTGATCTAGATCATCATCACTTTCCACATAGTGGCAAACAGGTTCAGTATAACATGTTCCTTCTACAGGGTCTAGTGGCACTACAACCCTGAGTGACTTATTCTCAAATGACATCTTTTGCTTCTTCAAGTTGATTACCTCGTTCATATCAATAGCCCAGTCAATTCCTAGTAACGTGGGGTATGGGTTACTGTCATCCACTATTTTAATGACTTCAAAATCAGCCAGCATGCTCACACCGTCAATGTCCACTGTTACACCATATAAGCATCCCATTGGAATAAACTTATGCTGATTCGCCATGCGCAACTAAATAGGAGACCATTGCAATGTAGGTCTCCCCATCCTTTCTCATGTCTTATTAGGCAGGACATTCACATCAGACCCCAAATCCAAGATTACCTGGTCCATTTCATATTCACCTATCTTCGCAGTTAGCCTCATCTCGTGCCTCGTTCACGTCCTATGCTTACCAATCTTCCTTACTGTGCGTTGTTCAGTAGGATCCTTTTCTTTATTAGAGAAATTGTCTATTAACTCTTGCAATCCTTCTACTACTTTTTGATCATGCAGTTACTTCATACAAGTCTTCAAAAAAGTAGGGAGTATTGAAGGATCTACTTCTTGTGTCGTACTAGTTTTTGGTGTTATTTCCTAACTTCCTAAGGTAGAGGCCTCAGTGAAAATCTTATTTTCTTCCATGAAAGTCTCTTTAGCGCGATTAAGATAAAAATCTACTTCCTTCTCAACAACCTTGCGCACCCATCTGTCTTCCTTAGGTTGCATACCCTTATCGCATGATTCATCATACCACTTCTTAGCATGATATTTACACTCTCATATCTTCACGGGGCTCATTCCTCATCATTTGAATGTTTTGCGTAGGTTGCTAGGGCTGCGCCTTCTTTTCCTACATATTTACCATAAGGACCGAGCATTCCTCTATGACATGGTCAAACTATTGACAATACAGAAATGATGAATGTGTGGGATTTGTACAATCTCACGCAAAGTGCCCTGCTTCACCACAGTTATAGCAGATTACCTGACCATGCCCTCAACCTGATGCAGTGCCTCTTCCTCTTATTTGGCCTTGGAATCCTCCACATGCAGCTCCTGTGCTCTGATCCTGAGGTTGGTTCTCTACCAACATCCTGTAGGTAGTGGTTCTATCCATCATCAGCTCATAACTGCTACAGTGGAGTTCATCATGTCCTACAGACTTACAGAAATTGAAAAATAACTATTGGGGGGTATTTACAATCTTCTGCAGTAGATGGTAGTTATCAGTAGCGTGTTGTCCTATAACCTGATAGATAACGTAGCTCCCGCACTCATCCCAACATTAGTTTCTAGTTTTAGGGGAATAGGCCCTCCCCCTATAATATAATTCTTGTAGACCAGGAAATCATCCTTATCATGTCCATGGCTCTTACACTTCAGACACCAAACCTCAACGCGCAACTCAGGCTGAGCTTAGTATAATTTCTTCAGGCTCTGCAACTCCAAGTGTAGGATTTCCAGCTATGAATGAATCTGTTTCACCCCAATATTTGTATCCTGTAGAGGCAAGGCATCCAGCCTCATCACAATATCCAAGGCTTCTTCTTGTGTTGCTATCTTCTGTTGTGACAGATGTATTCTTAAATGTGGCAAGAGTGATGCTATAAACCAGTTGCGATGTTGTGTATCTGATATTATCATATTGGCCTGCCTGATCAGGAACTTCAACCTTTGATCAAAATCCCAAGGTGTCTCATCTATCTTCTATCAAATTTCCTTAAATTCAATTACTGACTGCGCCTCTAACTTAGGCTTACTGAGGTCCTTGCTCAAGGCTATTTGGGTATCCGCCAACGTCGCATTGGGGTTATTAATGCAATACTTGATATACCATGTTAATGCGCGATCTTGTAAGGTTGTAATCAATTGAACTTTCTTAATATCATCATCCGTAATCTGTTGCATTGTCCAAATAGTTCCTGCAAAAGATCAAAATTGTTTTGGATCTTTGCTCCCTGTTCCTTTAAAAATTGGCATCTTCATTGTGTTCACCAAATTGAATGGTGGAAATGGAGGTGGAGGGGGTGAAGGCGTAGGTGTATGAGGCGGAGGCAAAGGAGGAGGTGGATTGGTTGGATGAGGTATCCTTAGAATACCCTACGTAATTAACTGAACTGCACTTCACGGTGTAGTCAGCACCATCCCTTTGTCGTCGCTTGAAGGGGGTTCAATGAGCGGACTATACTCTGGGCTGGATCCTCTATTCCTTCTAAAGAATCTCCCACTTCACATATCCCCAAACACCAAGGTAACTCCATAACCCTTTTTTCACATAACAACATTTTAATCACAGTCTTTAATGATTTTAAATACTTAACTCGTGGTCCTTTAAAGAGCCTTTGTTCCACTTCGCTATAGCTCATATTCCTGTTGATAGTGAAATAAGTCATAAAATTTCCCAATTTGCGATCAATCTAGTGATCCATAGCCCGTGCGATATTATTTTCTGATGCCTCCAAACATTGCACCATCTCAGGAGTCCACACTATAGGACCGTCAAGCCTCCACATCCCTTGACTATCAGCTAATTTAGACAACCACTCACGTAGTTCGTCAAGGAAGAAAAAGAAGAACACATTAGTCTCATCTGTATACAAAAATCTCTGCAACCACTGCTCCTTGGTCAGTTTAGGGCTCCTGTTCTCTTGATCCGCGAACACATGTGTGTATCAATCAATCCACTTGTCAATCTCTTTCTTCGTAGGGAACCATTTATCACACATATATTAGATAGATCTTGGTCTCAGAAAATAAACCATTTGTTGGCTTAAGGGGGCCTGATCCAGGTTCATAGTTGTTTTCACCATCCAACAAAACCCTAACTGTTAGCCCTTTCAGTAACAACCTACATAGCACAGGCTGCAGTCTCACCCGAAGCAGTATTGGGGGATTCTAGAACCAAGTTTCTACATCCAGAGATGGTGTGATAAGCGGTCTTCATCTTTTATAGCTTAGATCTATCTTCACGCAGATCGGTAGTCTTCTATGGTATGATACAGCAACTCGAGTAAAATAGATTCTAGACCTTTGCGAAGATATACAATCAGACTTTGTGGACCCTAAATAGGAAAATTATCCACTTTCTCGCATTAATCAATAACCTTAGATCTACCTTCGCGCAGATCTATCCAATTCATTAGAAATCATAACAAAAATAACCCTTATCTTCGTGAAAATAGATAATTACTTAACTCATGCACAAATAAGATATATTTAGTAGTTTCATGCGGCATTTACTCATTATTCCATAGAAAAATTATTACAAAACACATCATAACATAAACAAAATCAACAATAATGCTCATATTGCAAGATAATTCTTCAAAATCAATCTTTATTCATCATCAATGTTCAGATTATAGAATATTTCACATTGCGCACTCAGTTGTAGAGGTATGCGCACTCAGTTGCGGACTTACCAAGGCCTCCTGCACACTCATTTGTAGGGGTATGCACACTCAGCTGCGGACTTACCAAGGCCTCCTACACACTCAGCTGTATGAGCCTTCCCATTTTGCCCAAGTACAGGAAGCAGAGCCTTCCAGCCTTAGTATTTGCCCCAAAACAATCTCTATATTGACTTCCAGTTATCCACTACTATTACTTACCTCTTCTAAACTCGCTATGACTCAAATATATAGCATTTCCAATACAATACCATGGTCTGCAGACCATAGATGAGTCTCAAAACTAACCTATTTACTTATCCAAACAAGGGGCTAAACCCCTTTGACTTCTATCTAGCTGCGTGCTCCACATCCACATTTCGTGGAGATTTTACATATTTTTACAAAACTTTTAGAAAAATTGGGTTAACTAACCCTAGGGACCCTATCCCAATAATGAAAAATGGTAAACCTATTTGTTACCATTCTGAAACCTTTAACGGTGTAGTAATTAACTATCCAACATATGACGAAGAATTGTATTCTTTGGTGCAAAGTGTGAAAAAATGGAAACATTATTTGATGGAAAGGAAACCATAATTCACACAAATCATCGACCATTGCAATGCTTGCAATCACAAACCAAGCTACAACAAGCAAGGCATTTCAAATGGATGGGTTTCTTGATACAATTCCACTTGGTGATAAGGTATAAGATAGGTATCTATAACAAAGTTGTTGATATGCTATCTATACCAATTATTAGTGCATCTGTTATTCTCAAGCATAATTCTATCATGCTTGAGATCTATGTTGAATAATATGCTTTAGATGAATATTTTGAGGATGTATGTGAAACTTTATTTCAAGGCAACTAACTAGAGGAATTAGATTACCATGTTCATGATAAATTGTTGTATCATAATCTATGCATTCCATTTAGTGAAAGAGTCAACATCATAAGGGAAACATATACTTCTTTTATTGCTAGACATTTTGGTGTAGGAAACATGGTGGCAAAATTACAAAGGTATTTTTATTAGCCTCATATGAATGAAAATGTGTCACGATATCTAAGAGGATGTTCTTTGTGTGCTACTAGTAAGCCTAGAAATAGAAAGTTAGGATTGTGTACTCCACTTCCTATTCCTTACCACCCCTAGGAAAGTGTTTCTATGGACTTTATAGGAGGCCTACCTATGTCTAGGAAAAATCATGGTTATCTTTATTTTGTTGTGGATCGTTTCAGGAAAATATGTATTTTGGTGCCTTGCAAGAAGTAGGTTACAGTTGAACACATTGTACAAATGTTCTTTCAAAATGTATAGGTGAATTTTGGGTTGCCCACATTTGTTATTTTTGTTTGAGAGTCTATATTTGTTGGGAAATTTTGGTCAATTGTATGGGGACTCATGGACACGAAGTTGAAGAAGAGCACAAAATTCCATCCACAAACCGATGATCATACATAAGTGGTGAAAAAAACAATAGTACATCTTATTCGTGGTTGTTTCAACAAACATCCTAAGATTTGGGATGAACACTTACACTACATTCAGCATGCTTACAACTAGGCCAACCATTCATCGACTAAACCATCTCCATTTGAGGCATGCTTTGGATATTTACCAAAATCTCCTTTAGATTTTATCTTTAAGAAAGATGTTGCTATTGATGGACATAATGTCATAGATAAGGCCAAGAGATTCATTGAACAAGTCCAATTGGTGCATAATATGGATCAAGAAAAATTGAATGAGAGTCAAGCCAAGTACAAGGCTAGACATGATAAGCATTGTTGACCATAGTTTTCAGGTTGGAGATGAAGTAAGGCTTTGAATCAGCAAAGAAACACTGTAACGTGAAGAGAACTTGAGATTATATGAGCCTCCTTTGATAGAATATCAAGGAGATAATGTCCAGGTTCCTTCAATATAATATTTCTCTCCTAAATATCTTGAAGAATTGCAACAAGATACTATCCTTGATAGAAAAACAAGAACTTCAAGAAGACAAAATGTGGAGTACCTTCGTGTGGGGCTCAAGGGAACAAATCCAAGAAAATCCAAATGGATGGATATTGGAAGGGTGAGAGAACTATACCCTCATCTATCTATTGACTAAAAATAGTCTTGTGGAGGTCCAATTCCAGTGGGGAGGAGTGATCCAAGGGATCAGTAAAGTGCTCAAAAATTAAAGTGTTTAAAAGTGCTCGAAATTAGTTCCAAAACGTAGAGCTCACCGTCCTGAATCCAACACAGCTTGAATAACTCAAAACTAATATTGTATGCTCCAGATATTGAGTTCTGATTGTTTTCCTAAATAGGTAAACATTTTGCAGGTTGAAGTATAGGACTACTTATTGTGCAGTCCGTACGATGACTCAGCAGGTTAACTGTGCAGGTTGATTTTGTACCTTAGGCCAATGGTAGGTGACCAAGTGGTTGCACCAGATTGGTTCAAGGTTGATGAATTGTGATTGGATGTGAGTTTGTTTTGGTGGACCAATTATTGGGTGCCACGTGGCCTAGTCACAGGCTACCATGTGGCACCCTGGGATTGACCAAAATTTTGTTAAGGGCCAAGCTAGCTTCCATTAGGATTGAAACTCTGACCTCATACCTACAAACTCTGGGACATACTGCCTCTGCTACTGGTGGAACTTAACATATATGGTTGCAAAATTATTGTTAAACATGTCGCATATTCAATTTGGGGAATGGGGTTGGGGCTAAGGTGATGGCCCCTGGTCACCTTGCACCCACAAAACCATAGGTGGAGCAGTTGAGGGCTTAAGGCTTAGCCCTAGCCCAAGGTCATAACACCAGGCATATAACCACAACAGAGGCAGAGATTAACACTCATAACAACGAGGCTTGGAAAAGGCCCCAGGTCAAGGTCTTATGACATAGGTGGGAACTGTCGACAGAGCTAAACCGTCGGGCGTGAAATTCGAGGCCTAGCCCCAAGTTTTGTGGAGCCAATGGAACCATGGCTCAAGATTTGGGGGCTATGCCAATGGGGGTCTACGATTAGCCCCAGTCAAAGTGCGCATGGCCCCATGTGGCCCTGATTTTTCGTGAAAGAAGTAATTGTACATTTAAACAGATCGACAATTTGCACCTGAAATGATGAGAATCTAGCTAACATTGGGAGAAAATTTCACTCGGTGGTTCTTGGAAAGGTGTAATTCATAGAACAATTAGGAGAGGAGTCCATTTTGTAGAGTAGATAGAAATAAAACTTCTCTAGAGCATAACTTTCTCAGTTTTTGGCCAAATTGAACCCAACAAGAGCCTAGATTGGGGTTTTTCACTATCCTGGAACCATTGGAGACATTATTTTTACATTTTGAGCATTGAAAATCCATTGAATCACATATTTGAGCAATTAATGAAAGAGGCCTAACATTGGAATCTGGATGTTATGAAACTAGCTCACAAAAAGATAGAAAAGATAGATCAACGCCTTAGAAATAAGCCTCTTCGAGGGGGAAAAATCCTTTACATTACATAAATGAACAATTCTTGGATGATACAAATGACAATACCTCCTTTATATATCTAGGAGTCTAATGGGTCATAATATAATCAAAGTCGTCATAACAATAATAATGTAAGGGCACAATAATAACAAAAGTGGGATTCTATTGGGCACAATAATAACAATATGGGGACTACATCGGGACAACAATATAATAAGGAGGTTGTACTAATAACAATAAGGGGTCTTACACTAGTATTATAGGGACCTAACATGCCCCTCTACTTCAAAAATTGTTGTCCTCAATGCTTGAGTAGTTCTCGATGCTTCTGTATAAAATTCTTGTCCTCCCATGTGGAATCTTCAACGGGTAAGTTCTTCCACTTGATGAGATACTCTGAAATTCATCGATTTCATTGTTGTCGGATTCTTGTTTCTGTGACTTCTCCAGGTTCCAATATGATTTTTCCTTCCTCGTCAAGTTCTGGCAATATTGTTTGAACTGGGATCTTCTGCAACTTTTGAATGAGTGGCCACACTTCTTCATCCTTCTTCCATTCATCCCTTGCTTCATTTATCCAATCTAGTTGGATAATAGAAATAACAATGCTTCCACATCTTAATCCTTTCTTGAGAGTGCATCTGCAACAAAATTTTGCTTCCCTTTTTTGTAGATGATTTCAAAGTCATAACCCAACATATTTGTGACCCAATTTTTTTGTTCTTCTAAAGATAATCTTTGTTCTAAAAAGTATTTAAGACTATCATGATCCATTTTTACCTCTAGGTGTCTTCCCATTAGGTAAGGTCTCCATTTCTTAAGTGCATGTAATATTGCCAACATTTCCTTCTCATAAATAGCTTGCTTGAGATGTAGCCATAAAAGTACCCAATCGCCTACATCAAAACTTCTTTCACTGCGATGTTGATCTGCCAGTTGTTTCATTCGATTCTGCACCAAAGTGGCGCTATCCTTGAAAAGTTGGAGAACTTGTTGTTGATGATCAATGTGATCTTTCACTACTTGAATATTTTTCTTCTTGATATGTCCTTCTATCTTGAGAGTTTGAGTAGTAGTAATTTCTTCCAATGCATTACAAGATATGGTCGGATTCATTTCTTGATGCTTGATGTGATTTTTCACTTCTTGAACATTTTTCTTCTTGATATGTCCTTCTATCATGATAGTTTGAGGAGTGGTAATTCCGACCAATTCATTAAAGATATGGTCGGATTCATTTCTTCTTTCTCGATGTGATCTTTCACTTCTAGAACCTTTTTCTTCTTGATATGTCCTTCTATCTTGAGAGTTTTAATGGTAATTCTTGCTAATGCTTTACAACATATGTTCATATTCATTTATTCTTTCTCTAGGGTTGGTTCCTGGTGTATATCCTCTTCTTTTTATGTTTCTTGATCCTTTTCTTCCTCCTCTTCATAATCTATGTAAAATAATTTCTTCTCAGTACACTTATGACCTTTAGTGTATTTGCTATCACAATTGTAACAAAGCCCTTTTTCTCTTTTTTCTTCCAATTGTTGTGGTGTAAAACTTATAGGTTGTGGAAGGCTAGGAGAAAAAACACTTCCATAATTATAGTCATGAGTGGTGGGATTCCTTGTTTCCATAATTTCACTTTCAATTTTTCTTGCCAACCGGAATGCCTTCTCCAATGAATTAGTTTCCCAGAGACGAACCTCATGTTGAATGTTATTCTTTAAAGTCCCTATGAAGACATCAATCATTTGTTTCTCTGGAATATCATTTACCCTTATATTCAATTTTTGAAAGTCCTCAATGTGCTCTCCCATTAAACCCTTTTTTTTGGTCCCTATACTACTAATTTAACCCCTTATTGTTTGAGATTTATCAATTGGCTAAATAATGTGTTTCTCTTTGTATCCTCATAATGTGCTATCATTTCCTCCGTGAAAATTGACCACGTGACAAGTGGTTTACGAGAACAAATCCCTTCATACCATAAAAATTGATTCGGTTCTAAATATAAAGATGCAATATGTACCTTTTGTAATAGTTGCACCTCATGTAGATCAAAATATTTTTCCATCTGTAGTATCCAATTTAATGGATCCTTGCCATCAAACTTCCTCATATCACCTTTTCTTGATTTTAGGAGCTCGATCTTGAAACAACTGTAACTCTGTAATTTAATTTCTCCAAGTTCTAAAATTATGTCCTGCAGTAGCCCTCTGAGTCCTCTTTCTAAGCCCGCAAGTCTGATCAATATTGGAATCTGCAAGGAAGAGTTATGCCAAATCTCCCACGATGACTTGATTATAGAATGGTTCAGTAGAGCGAACTTGTACGAATTTCCACGTGTCATTATTTCAACCTTAGGACCTAAAATTGATCCAAAGAAAACTACAGTGCTTCCTCTTTCTTTAACTTCTTACAAAGTTTCAATCTGATGCTCAAAGTAAAAGTTATGACGATTTTCCTAAGATCATCTATTTAGGAAGTAATTTTGGAGTGTGCAAAAACCCTAACTTCCTCAGATCATATATCTGAAAATATAGCAAGACAAGATCTGAAAATCAGACCCGAGGTTCAGATCAATTTATTCTCAAATGGATTTTTGTTTTATCCTCTGAAACTTCATAGCGAAAACATTATAGTGAAAATTCTATGATGTCCTGTTTTAGATGAAATTCTAGAGCTTGCAAAAACCATAACTTCCTCATATCATATCTCCAAAAATATAGCGAGACAAACTCTGAAATTTGGATCCAAGATTCAACATGATTTCATCTCAAATGGGTTTGTTTTTTTAGCTTCTGAAACGTGGCAGAAAAAATAGTATAGCGAAAATTCCACAACGACCTGTTTGGAGCAGTGAAACCCTATAATCCAGAGCTTTGATACCAAATGTTATGAAACCAACTCACAAAAAGATAGAAAAGATAGATCAACACCTTATAAATAAGCCTCTTCAAGGGGGCAACCTTCTTTACATTACACAAATGAACAATTCTTGGATGATACAAATGACAAGACCTCCTTTGTATATATAGGAGTCTAAGGGGTCATAATATAATCAGACCTGACATAACAATAATAATGTAAGGGCACAATAATAACAATATGGGGACTACATGGGCACAACAATATAATAAGGGGCTTGTACTAATAACAATAAGGGGTTACACTAGTAGTATAGGGACCTAACACTGGACCAAGAGATGTAGTTCAGGAGGGGTGAACTCCTTTATCATTTTTTTATCTTCTGTTGTTGTGTATGGTATATTTGTCTCTATTTTTATGCTACAAACTAAGTATAAAAACCATTAATTTATGTACTTTTGAAAATCAATCCATTGACTAAAAGACATAAAAATTTACTTGCAAATTTTCTATAAACCTTTAAGTTTGTAATACAGATCAATCTACCCCCTTGAGTAAACATTCATCTTCTTCAACGTCTTCTCACAATTTAGATGAGGAGATAAATCAGAGCCTTCAAGCAAAGAATGTTGGATTGAGGATACTTCTACGCGAAGAGAAAGAGGAGAAGCAGAGATTTCAGCTTTAGTTACAAGCCGAGGAAGAGGCCTTGGAAAATTTGAAGTGCAACGAAGGCTTAACAAAGCCATCATCACCTATTTCAAAATCGACATTTGAGGTAAATAGTGTTGATCATTCTTTAGTTTCATTTTCACATGACACTATTTATGTTGGAAACATGGAGGAACCCATTTCAATAACTAGCATGAGACTCCTTTCCAAGATGGGGTATAAAGGAGGAGGAATTGGTGTTAATGGCTAAGGAATGACTTAACCATTGGAGGTAGTACAAAGAGCTCGATTCACATATTTGGGATACACTGAAGGAGAGTGCTCAAAGGTGTCAGAAGCTTCCAAGACATTGTTAAAACCATCAAGCAAAAAGGATGATGGGAACACATTGCCATCCTCCCATGATAGTGCACATTACAAAGGGAGATTTAAGGCAAGCTATCATCGCCAGAATCGCACTAGAGACAACTAAGAGAGGTATAAAAAGTCTCGGTATTCTAGAGTTCATTTTGATTACAAGAATATTGTTAATGATGAACATAAATCATGGCATATAAAAACATGTAGTTTTTGGGATTAAGTGATTTAATTGAGAGTTAAATCCCTGTCATTAATTGTCAACCCGAGGTTCATAGAATTGATGAGGTATACTTGTACTATATGTACTAGGTGGTTATTTTCCATATTAGATTAATCTAATGAAATCAAAACTAATTACAAAAAATAATAAATGAATCTGATCCAAACCAAATCAAACCAAACATAAAGAAATTGAAATCACACTTGCATAAAGGAAATCACTCTTGTACAATTGAAATCACACCACACTTGCATAATTGAAATTCACACCACACTTTCATAGTTGAAATTACACTTTTACAATTGAAATCACACTCACACCTGCTGAAATGAAATCACACTTGCTGAAAGGAAAAGCGCACTTGCATAAAATGAAAACACACTTTCTGAAAAGTAATGAAATAAAATAACTACACTATGTTACCAATATCTACAAAGGTGTGCAAACTATGGTTGATGGGGGCCATCCATTCCTCGGAAATCACACTGAATCAACTATCACATCTTGGAGATAAAAATAGCAGTATGTATTTCATAATGATGAAGTTACAATATATTACAAGAATTCTCTCTCCTCACTTTAAAAATTACATCTAGAACTTGGAAACTCCAACTAGAAACTAGCAACTAACACTAACACTCACAACCTCTAACTTGCATCTAACAACTAACAACAAAACCTTTTGTATGAAGGGTGCACTCCTATTTATACAAAAAATTAGGATAACTATTCAATAAATACAAATCCTCAAATCTCTCCTAAATCCACATTTATCTCTTTGTGGTTACAACCAATCACCTAAAAATGTAAGATACAAATCCTCTTATCCATGATTCTTCTCCTTTGAATGTGCATAGTTAATGATCCACATCTTCTATAATTACTCCACAAATCTTCATGAGTTCAAATTTAAAATTCGAATTTGTGGTTGGTTGGCCAAGTAGGACCCTTCTAGAATCTCCAAGCAGGCCTAGAATATCACAAAACTCATAACACTTTTAGATATATGAAATAGGTTAATTTCCAAACATTTAATCACAAATTCACTTATAATACTTAAAATGGGTGACTCGTAAAATAATAATGATAAACCCATGTAATGATGAAAATGGTTACTTAATGTAAGGTTATGGGGCTATAGAGTTACAGAATGAGGGTAAATTGATGGAAATGAAGGTGAAAATGGATGACATTTTGGAGACTCAACAGGGGTTTACATAACCATGTGGTTGTTGAGTGTTGGAAGAGAATGGCAGCAAGAAAGAGGATGAGGTGTGAAAGGTCTTCTCCACATTGGTGAATGAAGCAAGTAAAGTAAGTTTGGAGGAAGAATACTTTTCGCATTCATTGCTAAAGAGGTGGACATCAAAGAGTCACATGTCAGAGGCTCCATCTAGAGCAACGTCTCAAGGACAAAGCACCCATGCAAAAACTAGCTAGTGAAGGTATTCAACAGGTAAATCCACCACACTCCTCGTGGTTCACTTTGTTGAGTAAGAGATGGGTTTACTAGATTTGTTAGCTTTTCATGACCACATTTTGTAAATCATGTGTTGCGATATAAATTTAAAAGTGATGATGTGTTTTCCATCGCTTATTAAAGCAATGATGATGTTTTGGCCTTTTATTGATAGCTGGGGTATTGGATTCTAATCTAATGTAAACATGACCAAAGAGTGTGTCTTATAAACTCTTGGAAAGTATGGGGATGCTTGGGTCATGATTGGTAATATAGTTGAACATGTAGTTTGCAAAGATGTACTATAGGTTTGCAGAGGATGTAGGTGTCGACTTATTACTTATGGCTCCGAAGAATAAGGGTGAAGGAGAAGGAAGTGTGACCCATCATGACACTTCTGGTACAGACAATGTAACATAGTAGTTGCAGATTATGTTCATGCTTTTGGAGTACCAAAAGCTCCTCAGTAGGGAGGAATAATCTAGGTGGCCCTAGACATGCTCAGAATTCAAGTGGCCTTGAAAATAGCTCAAAAATAAAAGTCATCATATGGAAGTAAAACTATGACCAGATTGTAGTTCTCGTTGCCTTAATTCCAACAATGTGAATGACACTCAAATCTAAGTTCGTATGGTCAAGTTATAGCTAGTAAAAATTTTTGTCAAACTTGGCCAAGAGGCATGCTTAATGAGGAAACAAATTGGCGGAATCCCAATGCGTAGAATTCGACGGCAAGAATAAGAAAAATTGTCGCCTCTTTAATTTGTCTAAGGATGCTTACTTTTTGGCAAAAATTTTTCATATAGTGGCTTAATATAGTAAAAATCAAAAAGAAATTAGGGTGGCAGGCCACCACCGGTGGCACCATTTTATTAAATATGGTGTGGATCCATTGAGGGTTGAACCTGCCTAGCCTAGTGGAATGCCCCGCCACCTGGGGGGGCTCCAAGTGTCAAACCATTAAATGTCATTCTAAAACCAACTCCATTAAAAAATGTGGTAACCCTTCGCTATATTATATGTTGGCTGATAGTCAAACCATATATTTATAACTATCAAGCCATTGTTAGACAATGCCTTAACCTTCCTATTTAAACACCAATCCAAAACCACCGAACTTAACTGTCGCTCCAAAATTAAATACCTACCAACAAAAAAAAGTAATCAATATTTATTTATGTCAGGTAGTGGTTGGAACTACTGACCTCTGCCCACCCAATTTCAAACTTTGGCAATATGCCAAACAATCTCACGTTGGAACATCTGCTAAAAAATAATTAATCAAGCCACCCAAATAATTTGATCGGGGCAGAGCAAGCAAGTCTCGGTGGAACCTTGAGCACACTGAGGGTGTGGAACTCTGAACAAGGAGAATCAAGAGATGCCAAAAATATTCCCTTAGAGGACCAGAGGTTCCAGTGTCAAAATTTGACAAGCTTAAAGCCATTTTTACAATTTTCCCTGCCACAAGTCCAACCGTCCAGTCAAAATCTACGTCTGAGTAGTAGAAATCCAGGTTTCCAGCAATAAGGAATCTTTGGAGAATCTTATGGAATCTAAAAGATTCCCTTGGAGGCTAATTTTTTTACCGGGACAAAATGATGTCGAATTTATAGTCTTTTTTCATAGAATTTCATAGGGAGCGCAATGTTTTGCTCAGTTTTTTCATACGAGCAATGGATTTTTAAGTGATCTCCTGGGAGGAATCTTTGGGGGAATATTCAAGATTCCCAAGGGTCTAGAATTTGATGGTGTCACAAAAGGGAAAATGTTATAGTCGTTTGACGTGTGTTGGGAGCGGGATCCCCCAAAGGCAGTTTTGGGGCTAAAAGCCCATGTTTGAGTCAAATTTTGTAATAAAATTGTAAAGACTCCACATTTTGTGGTCACGGAGCACGAAGGTATCATGTGTCATAAAGGGTAGTCTGCCCTTAGTTTTGTAAATAAAAGTTGATTGTAAGAGATCTACCCATGGTCCACAGACCATGGGATTGTATAAAAAGAGCTAAGCTCTAAGTAGTAAGAAGAAGAATAATCAACGAAGAATGTAAGAGAGTCGTAGCTCTGAAGTAAGAAGTCTAAGTCTTGGGTCGTAGTGTAGGTAGAGGCTCTGCAGCCGAGTGCACAGAGGCCTAGGGTAGAAGTTCGCAGCTGAGTGCACGGACCCCTACAGCTGTGTGCGCAGGGTGGACAGAGCTTGTAAACACTTGCAAGATATCAATAAAGAGAAATATTCGGTAATTCCTGTGTCTTTGTTCTGTTTATGCATCTTGATATGTTACGTATGAATTTCCTTTATTATGCTTATATGATGCGCGAATGAATGTAATTACATTGGAAAACTAAACACAGTTAAGGATATCTATTTATGCAGTGTTAACTTTAATTATCTAATAAGATAAGTATGACACTTAGATTAATTAGGGAATCTGCACGGTATGCTGCCATAGCAGCGTGAAAGTACCTGTGCAACAAGTTAGGGCTTCGCAAAGGTCAATCATACTCTTCCATGGAGGTATTGAAGGCTAGAATAGAGAACTCCTCTAGTAATCCCTAGAGCGAAGCAAGCTATGTGAAGGCAGGAATAGAGGGAATCAAATGACATCACAACCATCTCAGGGCGTGGAAACTTGGTTCCAGTATCCCCCCATATTGCTTCGGGTGAGACTTTGTTCTGTGCTCCGCAGGCTGATGCCAAAAGGGCCAGTAGTGTAGGGATTTGTTTGGCTAATTAATGCTAAACCTTGGTCAGGCCCCAACAAGCCAACAAATGGTTTTGATGCCGGGACTGGAATCTACATAAGAGATCTATGGTGTCGTATCACTGGAATCCAACTAAGAAGGAGATCGAAGACTGGATGGATAGAAATATCCAAGAATTCACGGCACAGGAGAATAGAAATCCATGACTGACAAAGGAACAGTGGTTGGACAAATACCTATATACAGAGATCCACAAGATCCTTTTCTCCTCCTTCCCAATTGAGCTATACAAGTGGATCACGAAGCTAGGAGATAGCCAAGGAAGGTGGAAACTTGACTGTCCTATTGTTTGGACCCCGGAGCTAGTACGTAAATTGGAAGCATCTAAGGACAAGATCTTCTGCGTTGTTGATCATTGGCTCAATCACGTCATAGGGGGATTCGTGACTGAATTTGCGGTCGACACCTCAGTTAGCTATAGCGAGGCGGAGTGACGTTTTTTCAAAGGACCGTGAGGTAAGTACGTGAAGTCTTTGAATACCTGGATAAAAATGCTATTGTGTGAAAAATGGGTTATGCAGCTACCTTGATGTTCGGAGCTACATGAAGTGAAAAAACTTACAGGAATGAAGGGAAAAAGGGTCCTGAATATAGTCCATTGATTTCACCTCCACGAGCTAACGAGGAAGGGATAGCGAAGGTTTCTCCGTGAAGTGCTATTCAATTAACAAGACAAGGATTCCCGCAAATACCACCTCTACCCAAACCACCTCCAACTTCACCACCATCACCTGCGATTTCACCCGCACCACCCCCACCTCCACCGCAGTTCAATATCGCAAATTCAGTGAAGCTACCTTTGTTCAAAGGCTTGGGAAATGAGGACCTCGACCAATTCTAGTTCATTGTGAAAGCTATATGTGAAGCTCAAGGTGTTACAAATGATCATATAAAGAAGGTGACATTGATTAGTGCTCTGCAAGATCGCGCGCTAACCTGGTATATCAAGTACTCTAATGATAACCCAAATTCTGGAGTGGCAGATATCTAGACAACACTGAATAGAAAGTTAAGTAGGCCTAAATCTGAGGCGTAATCGATTATGGGATTCAAGGAGATCGTGATGCAACCAGGCGAGATGCCTTGGGAACTAGATCAAAGGTTGAAGTGTACAATCCGTGAAGCCAACATGAATTTGACAGATATACAGCATTGTGAATGGTTTGTGGCTTCGCTCCTGCCACACTTAAGGGTCGCGCTGTCACAGTAGAAGATAACGATGCAAGCGGAGGCCTTGGAGATTGTAATGAGACTACATGAAACTATGATGCAAGATCCAAATCTAGGGGTTCAACAAATCCATGTGTAATTGAAGAATCTGTGCCTTGAGATGCAAAGTCTAAAGCAAGATAGGATGGTTCGACCAGAGGTGCGCGAGGAGGTATGGTGCTTGAAATGCAAGAGCCAGGGACATGACAAGAACCATTTCCCGGTGTTTGCGAACTATATTGCAAGAGGAGGACTAATGCCTTTGAGGCCAGAGGCTAAAGCAGGACCGAGCATGGGACCTGCATTATATTACGCTATCTGTCAGGTAGCAGGAAAACATGCCACGGATAATTGTCATTTGCTGCAGAAGTTTGTACAGACACCGCAACAGTTGTTCTGAAACTCTTGTAGGTTGGTAGGGCATGATGAGTGTAATTGAAGGAATTATCAATTGATTATGGATATAACTCCCTTCTATAGGGTTCAAGTAGAAATGCGGCCCCCTGACCAGAATGCAGGGATGGCATGAATGAGGCCGAGGCAGAGGAGGACCTGGCAGAGGTCAAGGACAGTTGATCTGCTACAATTGTGGAGGGCTAGGACATGATGCCCACGATTGCACTAACCCAACATGTATGTCATGTAAGTATTGCACATTGTTCGATCATGAAATAGAATATTGTCCTACGCTAATAGTGAGGATAGGCGACAAAGGGGTGCTACCACCTCCGCCGACTCAGAACCTATAAATGATAAGGTCTGAGCCGTGCGAAGACGATCCGAATGTAAATATAGTGCTCAGAAGTGGAATCGTGATAGGAGATCACAAGGGGAAACAACCAAAAGACAGTACATGGGTTTGCAAAGCTCCAGTGAAGGGGGCTGAGCTCGATTTGGATCGTGCACATGAAACCTTCATGGAAGCTAAGAAGAGCTTCGCTGAGGCCTCCACCTCAGGAAGCAAGGATAAGCCTGATCATGAGATGGACCCCTCTATGCTCACAACTTTCCTGGAGACCTGTATGAAATTACTACGCGATAGTAAGTCTTTGAAAGGGTTACAAGAGCTCATAAATAGATGTGTTGGAACCATGCTGGGTGAGTCGCGCGTAGTACAAAATATTGGCAAGCACAAAACAAGGACAGGATGGGAGATGAGACTGATTGCGCAGATAGGAGAGTATGAAATGAATCAGGTTATTTTGGACCTATGGTCAGACACGAACGTCCTACTAAAGCAGGCTTGGGAATGGATGGGGAGACCCAAACTGCAATGGTCTTTGATTTAGCTAAGGATGGCAAATCAGCAAAAGATCATCCCCATGGGGCGGTTGCAGGGGCTGACTGTGGATATTGAAGGTGCAAGCGCGCTGGCGGATTTTGAAGTAATAGAGATAGTGGATGACAATAATCCTTATCATGTACTCCTAGGAATTGACCAGGCCATTGATATGAATGGGGTAATTAATCTAAAGAAGTGAAAGATGATCTTTGAGAAGAAATCACTACACATAATAGTACCCCTAGATCCTGCTAAGGGATCACGCTATACTGAACCAGTCTATGATTATGAGAGTGATGACGATTTGACTGTATCTATAAGATAACAGCGTGAGGTCAATATTTGGTTAATCCCGCCATGGATGGATGGATTACCTGGGATAGTGAGAGTTCCTGCACTTCGGACTCCGATGAAAATTTAGAACGCTGGCAGAATCGGTTACATGAAGTAGCTACATTGAACCGCAACATGATGACCCGATCATCCCGCTGTGTGTCCTCAGAGGTAAGAAATGTTCCTACTTATGATGGCCTGAATGAGGTAGATATATTTTTGGATGCATTTGAAATGGAGGTACTAGAAAAGCAGTGCTTCCAAGCATTAGACTAGGCACTATGCGCTACGCCCGCTAGATGGTGGGCTACGCATAAGGGGAGTTTTAATGATTGGCGTGAATGTAAAAGGATGATGAGAACACGATTCGAGAAGCCTAAGATTCGAATGACAAACAAGTATGATGGGTAGGATGACCTGTGCACGCATTTGGCCAAATGGGCCCAGGCTTATGGAGAAAAACCACAACTTGAATGGGTGCACTTGTTCTATCACAACCTGGATGCTATCCCAATGAATTGATACGTAGAAACAGAGCTCTGCCATGATACATGTGAGTGGGATATTCTTTGTGAGGGCTTTGTAATGACATTCAGTTTCGAAGACGAGTTTGATTGTATCGATGAAGTGCTACAAGAAGTGAAAGTAGCTATCTTTTGGATACCATAGGATCCTTTGGACTTGATTCAGCCTAAATGGGCTACTCACCTAAGTCATGCGCTGGAATGCTATAATGTGACCACTAAAGAAGAAGATGAGGATCTGCAGAAGATTAACATTCTAAAAATGGAGGGTCACCGCGAGGTTAAAGGACCACAGATTGAGAACCCTGATGTAACCACGCCATTGAAAACGAAACAAGTAAACATTGGTACGGAGGTGGAACCCAAATTCACGAAGATTGGAGACTACTGGGATGACGCAATGGTGGATAAGGTCACTGAATTGCTTCACGAATACCAGGATTTATTCCCTACCAAGTTTACGGATCTAAAGGGGATAATCAGGGACCTAGGAATGATGAAGATTACATTAAAGCCCGACGCAAAACCGGTTAAGCAAAGACCTTACCGTCTTAATTTGAAATATAAGGAGAAGATTTGCTTAGAGCTAGACAAGATGCTCACGGCAAGCATCATTGAGCCTATGGAAGAATCTGACTGGGTAAGCCCAATGGTGGTACAGGAGAAAAAGAAAAAGGATGCCATAAGGATATGTGTGGATCTCCGAAAGATGAATGATGCTTGTGTACATGATCCTTTCCCAACTTCGTTAACTGATGAAGTATTGAACAATGTAGGTGGCCAGGAAGCATATTCCTTCACTGATGGGTTCTCTGGATACCACCAGATCAAAATCGCACTGAAGGATAGGAGCAAGACAACCTTCATGGCTGAGTGGGGTTGTTTTTAGTACACTGTAATGCCGTTTGGATTGAAGAATGCGCCTGCGATCTTCTCGTGCATAGTTGTTGCTGCGTTGAAGGAATTTATTCATAAGTTCCTCGAGGTATATTTTGATGATTGGACTGTGTTTGGGTTGGTTAAATGCCATGTAGCAAGCTTGTGCCTGATGCTAGATACCTGTCGAAGATACCAGATCACGCTCAATCTAAAGAAGTGTCTATTTTGTGTTCCTTTTGGGAACCTATTGGGGCATGTAGTTTGCAGATAGGGGCTGATGGTAGATCCTGCAAAGATAGTGGTGATACTGAACTTGGAAGTGTCGAGGGGTATGAAACAGTTTTGTGCTACCCTGGGACATACGAGATATTAAAAAAAGTTTATCAAAGGCTATGCCCAGATCACTGCGCCTATGGAGAAATTGTTGAATAAGGATGTCACATTCTGCTAGAATGAGGACTGTAAGAAGAGCTTGGATATATTGAAAGAAAAAAAGGTGACCGTGTCGATTCTATTCTTCCCAGATTAGAAGCAGGAGTTTCATGCACATGTCGACGCGTCATGTATAGCGCTGGGAGCAGTACTAACACAGGTTGGCGGAGAAGGCTTGGGCCATCCTATCGCGTTCGCAAGCCGAAGATTATCCAAAGCGGAGAAGAACTATTCCACCACTGAGTGTGATGGGTCAGCTATGGTGTATGAGCTCCAGAAGTTTAGGCACTACTTGCTGGGAGGCCATTTTAAGATGTATACATACCACTCTGCGCTGAGGTACCTCGTCAATAAGCCTGTGTTGGGGGGGAGAATCTACAGGCGGCTCTTATTGTTCCAGGAATATGATTTTGAAGTTATTATAAAGCTTGGACGACTAAATGCAGGACCAAACCATCTATCACGCATCGAAACGGGGGAAGAGCCCACCAACTTTGAAGACAGATTGCCTGACGCACAGCTATTTGCAGTGCGCATCGTGGATGGTCATTTTGAAGATATAATACACTTCCTAATGACAAGTACTGCACCGGAAGGATACACTGTCTAGCAGAAGAAGGAATTAGTAGTGATCGCGACATATTTCTCTGTCATTGCCGGGCATATATACAAAATGGGGTCTAATGAGATATTGCAATGGTATGTACCTGAGCTTGAAAGAAGCAGCATCCTCAGATGCTCATGGGGGCGCTGTAGGAGGACATTATGCAGGAAGAGCAACCACACAGAATATTCTACACGCAGGGTTGTGGTGGCCAACCCTCCATCAGGACTCAAAAGCATATTGCAAGGTGTGTGATGTGTGTCAAAGGACTGGCAGGCCATCACAGTGGGATGAGATGCCTTTGAATCTACAAATGACATTGCAACTCTTTGAAAAGTGGGCGATAGATTTTGTGGAACCCATTCAGCCCCAAGGAAAGGCAGCAATAAGGTACATTATCACCGCGACAGAGTATTTGACTCACTGGGCAGAGGCACAGTTTGTGAAGGATTGCACAAGCGTGACCACAACAAAGTTCCTCTTTGAGCACGTACTGACAAAATTTGGCTGTCCAAAGATCTTGATCAATGATCGCGGTACGCACTTCATGAATGAGACGATCAACGCTTTGATGGAGGAATTTCAGGTATATCACCAAAAGAGCACACCTTATCACCTGTAAGCTAACAGAATGGTGGAAGCATTCAATAAGGTGATCGAGAATGAGTTTACCAAGGTTTTCAATGCTCAATGAAGTGATTGGGACCTACGCATTCCTGCAGTATTATGGGCTTATCAAACGACATGCAAAAAGTTGACTGGAAAAACCCCCTTTAGGCTCGTCTATGGGGTTGAAGCAGTAATTCCTATGGAATATATTGTACCTAGTCTACGCATAGTGACACTCAAAGGTATGACGGATCGCAGAGCCCTGGAGGACAGGCTCACATAGTTGGATGAGCTCAAGGAAGAGATTTTTTAGCTGGATATCACCAACAGGTCCAAAAGTAGCGCGAAAAGGAATGGAATGATCGACACATTAAGTTGCGCACGTTTAAGGTAAATGACATGGTTTTGTTATATGATAGTAAGTTTGATAAATTTCCAGGAAAATTCTAAATGCATTGGTTACGGCCCTATGTCATTATGGAAATTACCAATGGGGGAGCAGTACAGCTAGTCAAATTGAATGGAGAACCCTTCCTAGGAAAGGTGAATGGTAGTCGCTTGAAGCCATACACCGGCGGTCCGACCATGTGATTAGATGAAGGTAGCACAGTCTTCATGCCCTAGGTAGCTCAAAGGAGGTGCAAGACTATAAACTACACTGCCCGGGTTGGGGAGCTACGCAATTGGAGGATGGTACGAAATAAGGAAGTGTCACAGGGTCCGCAACAGCGTGAAGGGAGCTGTGCTACCCAGGAGGAATCGTGTAGGTTGGCCAGAAAGTGACCGTTAAAGTCATTGTTTATGATTGGATGATAGAAGTGAGACCAAATGGAGCGAGCGGCCGGCATTTAAGGCAAAATTTATGGCTCAGATCCTTGAAAATATGTCGCCAATCCGGCATTAATGAACCGATTTTTGGGGGAATGGTCTGATTTGAATTCAAAATGTCGTATAAATTAAAAGTGGTTGTCCAATAAGAAACACTTGGCATTTTGAGAATTGAATTGTTGAGCTCTCATAAACTTATGAACCGAGGGTTCTTCGAGGCTTTAAAAGAGACTCCCGCATTTGTGAACTTTCCAAAGGCATCATGAGCACTGTTAGAAAGTGTTATGTCAACAGCCCCAAAAATTATAAATACCAAGCAAGTAGAGGAGCCGACACAGGAAATGGAAAGAGAGGCAGAAGTAGCTTCTCTGGAAGTGACCGAAGTATTGGCAGAGGTCCCTAAATCACCGAGAACACCGAGACCAAAGACAACCCCAACCAAGGAAACCATGAAGGACAAGAAAGGCAAGCAGCCTGCCATACCGGTGCTTGCATTGCTAAGGAGAAACCCACCAAATCCCACTGCATAGGAAATAGGCAAGGCTATAAACCTAGAACCAGAGGATGAAGATACTGAAGATATCCCGATGGACGATGAGGATGTGGGAATGGAAGTGGAGGAGGTTGAAGCCTAGGGTGTAGACCCTATTACTCGGTTGTCGAAGTATGTCCCTCTGTGAAAGCCTAAGTCCAAGGTACCAAAGGACATCGATGAGAGTAAGAGTCCCTTGCAAACCCGTCTGCTACCGGATGAAATTGCTTTCAACGGTCCACGCTTGGCACGAGTGCTGCTACTGAAACTAAAAGACTGGGACTTGGCAAACCACGAGAATTTCCCACACTTGGCAACCAAGTAGCTAATGCACCACATCATAGTTACAAATATGGGAATGACTGCATTGGAGCCACGGAGGTGGCTCAAGGAGTAGAAAAGGCGGGGTTGCTCAACCTGCTCTGTGTGCCACACTATAACCACACCCCGGTGACAGTTTTGGTCATTAGGCAGCTACTCTGCTTGGTGCATGATGGGTGTCTATGGATGGAGGAGCCAATACCCATCATAGATACGTTGATTGACTGAATAATGCACCAGTCATATACAAGTGAGAATCCTAGCATGATCTTTGGCGAAAAGGGTGGAGAGTAGGCTCTCGTAGAGTTGATGAAGGAAAAATTTAAGCTGGTGAAAAAGCCACGCGGGTACGTTATCTCTAGCATCTGTGAACCCGCTGTGAAAGTAGCCATGCAGATCCTCACAAGAAAGGTGATGCGGAAGTGACGCGTCGATGAGGTGTCGGCTCCTATCGTGGTGCTCGCACAACAGTGCGCTAAAGGAGTCCATTTCAATTAGTCAGACTACCTTCGCAGAGAGTTCCTGGTGAACTATCGCGAAGCACAAGAGCTCAACAAGACATTCCACTACGCGTGGCTCTTATTGTCGATTGAGCTACCAGAGGATAGCCAGTTCCCTTCGATCACGCCATACCTCCCTGAAGCAGCGAAGTACACTTCGTTGTGGGTGACCAAGGATGCGCAGTGAGTCCAGGACAACAAGATCTTTTGGATCTTGATGGAGATGAACATCAGGATGGCCATCAATAGCAAGATGCGATTGTCACCCATGGTGTACGCCAAGCTGTCGAGCTATGCCAATTTCAAAGCTGATTTCCATCAAGTTTCCATTAGGGCACGGAAGGACCCTATGCAGAACTGGTACAACTCACTGTATCTGGCCACGAATTGCGCCATTGATGCGGTGCTTGATAAATGGTCGGTGGAGTGGCACACTACCACGGACTTGGTGGTTGGTGAGAGAAAGTCTGCCACGTAGAAGAAGGAGGAGGAGGCTAAGATGAAGATGGCACAACTGGTCGAGAAGAGGAAAAAGGAGGCCACTGATAAGGCCCAAGCAGAGCAGACAGGAAAGTAGATAGGTGGAATAAAGCATGGGTCTGACAAAGGCACGAGGTTGCCTTCACCTGAGATAGAAGAGGAAGAAATAGAACAACATAGTGTTGACCCTCAAGAGACGTCCGCCCACATCAAGTGCCCAAGAGAGCTAGAGAAGGAAGGGTCTAGGAAGAAATCAAAGGCAACCAAGACCTTGTTGGACCCTATCACATTGACAGAGGGCGATTTACATGATATCGGTGACACATTCAGGGATGTCACCGCAGAGGCTCTTCAGAAATTTGAACAATAACAACATATCATCCTAGGGGCTATCCAGAAAGGGTTGCAGGAGTTGCAGAGCCATACGTCGTAGGCTAGTACGTTGTCGACTAGCTTGGCCATCGACACTTCAAAGGATGTCGATATGCTGCGCACGAAGGCTTCGAGTGTGATAGTGCTACCAGATGGAGCACTCACCACAAAAAATGAGGCTGATAGGCCCACTGTCAGCACCTTGAAAGGAGTTGGGTTGAACCTGGCAGCACTTCCACGCAAATCACTCCACCTCTTGCAGGATGGAGTAATTGCAGAGCTGAGGGTCCATGAGCACTGCACCCTCTAGGTAATCAGTGAACAACGGATCAACAACGAAGAGATGGCCCTATAGAGAAATGTTGCCATCGCCATTGAGACCGAGGCAACCAATCAGAGCAAGAAGATTATGCAGGTCATTGACGGGGTGTGCCGAATGGGACCAGAGTTGGCCATTCCGGAGGAGGAGCCAGTCGAGGTACGCATCCGCAAGTTGGCCATAGGGGTGCGCAACACTCAGACTGATATGGCGCAAGTTAAGTTGGAGTTGAACCTGCACATTAAAGAGTTACAGTTGAGGGCCCAACCTTCAACTCCACTGGAAGTGAAGGAACAGTGGGAAAACGTTGTCACAGAGGCAGTAGCAGACTACACGTAGTTGTTTGAGCAATAATTTGAGGTCTTAACAAGCTTGCAGGATGACCCCACTATACAGAGGCTAGAGATGGAAGCGCGTGAGCTACAATAACAATGAGGTTAATGGCACAGCGTGAACTGTCACACTGACACAAAAACTAGCTAAGCTGTAGGAGGCCAAGCAGCTGAAGGAACAGGTGGACGCAACACTGCACAAGGAAGTAGTGTTGAAGGTGAGACTAAAGACCTGGCTGGAGGAGGCTTACGCAGTAACAAGAAATATCAAAGGCAAGCTTGCGACTCTGCAAGCGACGCAACAAAAGCTTTAGGCTGACAGCATAGGAGCAGTGACCGAGAAGACAATGGAACACATGAAGCAGGTGACAGCTTAGTGCACGGCCGCGGTAGCGGTCATACGGGTCGACCCAGATGGGCATCGCGCAAAGATCTCCATGCCTACCAAGTGACTCGAGGGCTAGTCACAATGTTTGTGTTGGGGGCTGTTGGGAGCGAGATCTCCCAAGGGCAGTTTTGGGGCTAAAAGCCAATGTTTGAGTCAAATTTTGTAATAAAATTGTAAAGACTCCGCATTTTATGGTCGTGGAGCACGAAGGTGTATAAAAAGAGTTAAGCTCTAAGTAGTTAGAAGAAGAATAATCAGCAAAGAATGTAAGAGAGTCATAGCTCTGAAGTAAGAAGTCTAAGTCATGGGTCGTAGTGAAGGTAGAGACTCTGCAGCTGAGTGCGCAGAGGCCTACGATAGAAGTCCGCAGCTGAGTGCGCAGACCCTTACAACTATGTACGCAAGGTGGACAGAGCTTGTAAACACTTGGAAGATATCAATAAAGCAAAATATTCAGCAATTCGTATGTCTTTGTTCTATTTATGCATCTTGATATGTTATGTATGAATTTCCTTTATTAGGCTTATATGATGTGCGAATGAATGTAATTACATTGGAAAACTAAACGCAATTAAGTATATCTATTTACGCGGTGTTAACTTTAATTATCTAATAAGATAAGTAAGACACTTAGATTAATTAGGGAATCTGCACGATATGCTACCATAGCAGCGTGAAAGTACTTGGGTAGCAGGTTAGGTCTACGCAAAGGTCGATCGCACTCTTCTGCAGAGCTATTGAAGGCTAGAATAGAGAGCTCGTCTAGCAATCCCTAGAGTGAAGCAACCTGCGTGAAGGTAGGGATAGAGGGAATCAAATGACATCACAACCATATCAGGGTGCAGAAACTTAGTTCCAACATCCCCCCATACTGCTTCGAGTGAGACTTCAGTCTGTGCTCCGTGGGCTGATGCCGAAAGGGCCAGTAGTGTAGGGATTTGTTTGGCTTATTAACGTTGAACTTGGGTCAGGCCCTAACAAGCCAACAACATGATTTTACGCCACGAATTCAGGAATGGTGTCAGTTTCAATAGTGTAGCTTTGCATTTTTCACCCATCCATGAGAGTGGAGGTATATGATGCAATTATGTCATGCTATAGCGAGGCAGAACGACGCTTCCTCAAAGGACCGCGAGGTAAGTACGTTAAGTCTCTGAACACTTTGATTAAAATTCTACTGTTTGAAAAGTGGATTATGCGAATAAATTGATGTTCGGGGCTACATGAAGTGGGAGAATTTACAGAAACAAAGGTAGTGCAGAACTAGAAGCTAGCCCCTTAATTTCACCTACGCGAGGGGATGAGGAAGAGCTTGCAAAGGTCTCACCAAGAAGTGTGATCAATTTAATAAGCCAAAGGATTCCACACATACCATCCCCACCCACACCAATGCTAGTTTCACCGCCCTCACCCCCATCTTCACACGTACCACCTCCGCCACCACAACGAGTCAACATGGCAAGCGCGATAAAGTTGTTGGTGTTCAAGGGAGTAGGAAATGAAGATCCAGACCAGTTTTGGTTCATCATAAAAGTTGTATGGGAAGCACAGGGAGTTACAAAAGACAATATAAAGAAAGAGACATTGGTCGGCACTTTGTAGGAATGCGCGCTGACCTGGTCTATTAAGCATGCTAATGACAATCCGAATGCGGGGATCGCAGAGATCGAAACTACGCTGAACATAGAATTTAGCAGGCCGAAGTTAGAGGTGCAGTCCATCATTAGGTTCAAGGATATCACGATGCTACCAGGCAAGATGCCCTAGGAATTAGATCACAGACTGAAGTGCATGATTCATGAAGCTAACATGACTTTGACGAATGGACAACGCCGAGAATGGTTTGTAGCATCGCTAATGCCGCATTTGAGGAACGCGTTGTCACAAAAATGGTTAAAAACTTAGGCAGAGGCCTTGGAGATCGCAATGAGGCTGCATGAGACCCTGATACAAGATCCTAACCTAAGAGTTCAGATGATCCACGCGAAGTTGAAAAACTTGTGCCTTGAGATACAGAGTTTGAAACAGGATAAGACATCTCACCCGAAAGTGCACGATGAGGTATGGTGTGTTAAATGTAAGGGTTAGGGTCATGACAAGGACCACTGCCCAGTGTTCGTGAATTACCTCACGGGAGGAGGACCGATGCCGTTAAGACCGAAGGCCCAAGCAGGACCTAGCGCGGCACCTGTGTTGTGGTGCACAATTTGTCAAATAGGAGGAAAACATGCTATGGACAACTGCCATTTGTTGTAAAAGTACACGCAGTATTCACAGTAGTTGTTCTGTAAATTTTGTAGATTAGTAGGACATGATGAGCGAACCTGTAGAAGTTATGAGCTGATGATGGATAGGACTCCCACCTATAGGGTTCAGGCCGAAACGTGACCCCTTGACCAGAACACAAGAGTGGCGCGAACCAGATTTTAGGGGCGCGGGTGAGGCCAAGGTGGAAGAGGACCTAGAAGAGGTCACAGACAGCTGATATGTTACAATTGCAAGGGGGCAAGACATTATGACTGTGATTGTATGAATCCAACGCACCCATCATGCTTGTATTGTACCTTGTTTGATCATGAGGCAGAGGATTGTCCCGCATTGATAGCAAGGTTGTACAATAAGGGAGCACTCCAACCTCCCTTGACTCAAAACCTGCAAATGATGAGGCCTGAGCCATGCGAGGAAGACCCTAATGTGAACATTTGTGCTCTAAATTGGAATTGCGACAGGGGATGATAAAGGCAAGCAGCCTAAATATAGTACTTTGGTTCACAAGGCTCCGATGAAAGAACCAGAGTTTGATTTGGAGCGCGCTAAGGAAACCTTCATGGAAGATAGGAAGGGCTTTTCTAATGCCTCCACTTCCAGAAGAAAAGATAGACCGGAGCCAGAAATGGACCCAACAATGCTCACAACGTTCCTAGAAACATGCATGAAGCTAGTGCGTGACAGCAAGGCTATAAAGGGATTGCAAGAACTCATAAATAGATGTGTTGGGACCGCATTAAGAGAACCCCACGTAGTCCAGAAGATTGGAAAGCATGCGACAAGGACGGGAAGAGAAATGAGATTGACTGCGCAGATTGGAGAATATGAGATGGACCAAGTGATTCTGGATTTAGGATCGGATGCAAACGTTTTGCCGAAGCAGACATGCAAGTGCATGGGAAGGCCTATGCTACAATGGTCTCCTATCCAGCTGTGAATGCCAAACCAACAAAAGATCATACCAATGGGGAGATTGTAGGGAATCACCATGGATATTGAAGGAGAAAGCACGCTAGAAGACTTTGAAGTGATGGAGATTGTTGTCATTGTTGATGACAACAATCCCTACACTGCGCTATTAGGAATAGATTGGGCCACTGACATGAACGGGGTGATAAATATATAGAAGCACAAGATGATTTTTGAGAAAAATTCTCTGCATGTAGTCATACCTTTAGACCCTACAGAAGGATCGTGCTACATGGAGCTAGTGTGCGACTATGAAAGCAATGATGACTTAGACTACATCTACAAGATAATCGCGTAAGAGCAAGACTAGGTAAATCCCACCATGGATGGACGAATCTCATGGGAGCATGAAATATCCTGTACGTCGAATTCGAATGAAGAGATAGAGCGATGGCAGAACCAGTTACACGAGGTAACCATGTTGAACTGCAACATGATGACAAGATCTCTGTGCTACATATCAACGGAAATAATGGATCGGCCAACTTATGATGGGATAATTGAGGTAGATTCTTTCCTGAGTAGATTTGAAAGAGAAGTGTCAGAACAACAACGTTTTGAGGCTTTGAAATGGATACTACGTGCTACGCCTACGAGGTGGTGGAGCACGCACCAAGGAATCTTTAGGGACTGGCACAAATGCATGATAATGATGTGCATGCATTTTGGGAAGCCTCAGATGCGTCTAAAATACAAATATGATGGACGAAATGATCCACGTGTGCATCTATCCAGATGGGTATAGGCATATCCTAAACAACCTGCGCGGATGCACATGGACTTCGCATTTGGGAACACAGTCAATAAGCAGGTGCCGGAGAGGCAATTGCGTGAACGGTCCCTCCAATTGGGATGACAAAGGGTGGAAGGAATGAGTGCGCAGAAGGCTACCCACGCAGAAGCCATTAAAGAAGTGTGCGAAACACTAAACCATTAGTTATATGGGCTTATAGGACAACATGAAAGAAACTGACAGGGAAGATGCCTTCTAGGTTGGCCTATGGAGAAAAAATTGTAGTTCCAATTGAGTACAGTATGCCTAGTCCGCGCATAGCAGTGCCGATGAATACAATGGTTCACGAAGCTTTGGAAGAAGGAATAACGTAGCTGAACGAAGAAGAACACTTGGGACCTGAGGATGAAATCCAACAAGGTGATCTTAGGCTCCAAGAATGCATGAAGGAAAGGGTGCAGTTAAGGGAGAAAAGTGCTCTGGTGGACGCGGAAGTCAAGAAGCTTGAGGGAGAAATAAAGAAGGATTTTCTCGATAAGAAAATAGGGGTAATAAAATAGGGTGCGCATGATTACGTTGATGAAATTGGGGACTACTACTGAGAGTTGATTAGCCTGATGCCTTGGATTGGACTACATATTACTAAAGGGATCACCCATGGTGGCGCAATGCCGATGGTAAAATACGTGACACAGATAGTAAAATTAAAAGGAGGATTTTCTCCAGGAAAATTGATGGATGATTGATTGGAACACTATATAGGTGGTGCGACCACCTAAATAGCCATGGGAAGTACAGTCTTAGTGCTCCCAGCAGTTGAAAGGAGGTGCAGGACTATAAACAACTCTGCTTGAAAGCTGCGTGATGTCAGGAGTGCACATAGAAGCAAAGTGTCACAAGGTCCGTGAACATGCAAGGGGGGCTACGTTGCCACGTGGGTTGGCTAGGATGTGACCATTGTAGTCACTATTCATGATGTGATGCTTGACTTGAGACCAAATGGAGTGGGCGGCAAGAATTTAAGATGAGCTTTATCGGCAAGATTTGGGCAAATCTGCCGTTAAGGGAGCATTAATGGACCAGATTTGGGGGGAACAGTCGAATTCAAATTCAAAAGGCGCTATAAAATACAAATTGGACCAGATTTGCTCATTTGCAAATTGAGCTGTCGTGCACCCCGCGTATTTCGAACCGAGCCATGGTTGTCCTGTGGAGAGTGTTGGTTGAGCACCTGAGTGAACGGTTGAGAGATTTCTGGACGAACAAGATATCAGCGTCTAAGTGTTAGCACCTAAATCTGCCTTAGGCTGAAGGAAGGCAAAATTCAAGGTAACCACAAACCACACTCATTCTGGTAGCTAGCCCTACCAGAACAGGAGAGAGCTCTCTCCGAGTCACGCTTAGCAAATAAGTAAATGGAATGGTTTGAGATGACTAACAGTGAAATATTGATCTTAGGCTAGTAAGTAAATATGGATACAAGAAGAATTTTTTTATGAATGACTGAGTTTCTGGGATGGTCTGGGACCAACGGACAGCAATGAGCAGAGAATTTAATACAAAGGCACAGATTACTTCGTGAGGCAAGACAGGCGGAAAGTCTAGCAATTTAGTTTGAAATAACGCGGAATGGAGGAATTGCTTAGGAGGGTGAAAAGGGCATAAGTACATGAATCATTTTCAGCAGAAGAAAAACATTGAACATGAAATTTTCCCACAGGCAGAGCAATAAAAATGAGTTCTACCTTATCTAACTTAGAAATTTTCACTGGAAATGAATATGAAATGAACTGTGAAACATTACGAAATACATATGAAACATAAGAGACACATTTGCTACACTCACAACCACATGAATCTCATGAAACAGAGCCGTTGCCTATGATTAATCCTCTATCAAAATATACAATGAAGAACTGAGTTTCTCTCCCACAGTCTCCCAGAAATTACAAGCCAACCAACCCTTTTCAAATGGTTTGCACAAAATAAATAGACTATGCCATGAGGAAATAAAACAACCAAGATTTGGGGAGTTTTTCGAATCATTACAAAGTGGAAGTGGAAATCCAACCATTAGTTACAGGTGCAGCGTTACAAAAATGACAAATGGCTTGGGTGACTACTCACCTTCCTTTGCCACTTGGATAGGAGCCCACTGATGAGCCCCAACAATGTACAATTATTTGGGCTCATTCAACTTCCTAATTTGACTTAATCCACCATTCTCATTAGTTTATTGCATGTTTTTGATTATTTTTATGCTAATAGAGTGAATTTGGTTAGTCATTATGCCAACAAGTCTAATGGGTGCTTTGTGTAGCCTTTTTGGTCAATTTGGAGACAAAATTGAAGGTCTTAATGAGCACTTGGCAGCCAAATTCGTGGGAGAACAAGCTAGAGGATTTGTAGGAAGGTGTCCCCCTCATTTATGGGCCCTTACCTCGAATTCTCCACCATCAGCTCGGAGTTCAAGGGCCACCAAATCAATCAGCTCAAGGGCAGCCAAGCAAGTCAAGTTGGACTGTTGTTAACTACAAGTCTTGGGCAGCCAAGTCCCTAAATTTTAGGAGGACTGTTGGGTCCTCAAATTGTATAAATAAGAAGGCTTAGGGCCTCATTTTGGTTAGCTAGTTGGTAGTCATTTTTGTAGCTAGTGGTTAGTCATTTTTGTAGCCAATTAGTCATTTTGTTTTAGCCATTAGTTAGCTAGTATGTAGTTCGATTTTTATGCAATAGACTAGCTTTGCTTTCAACTCATGTTCAAGTTCTTCTTGTGGACAGTTTTGATGTAACTCTTCATTCTTGTTTAATAAAGATGAATCCAGCTTTACACCAGCTCTAAATCTCTCTTGGGAGGCTGTAGCTCTTGGGTTTGGGCCCATCTCAAGCGCCCAGTACCTCCCTTGTTTATCTTTATATGTGTTTGTTGCGTTCTTCAAATGAAATCTTCTCTTTAGATCTTGCTTTGTTATTTTGGTTGTTTTTTATGGTTCAAGTAGCTTTTCATGTTTATAATAGATTGGTAGGGGTTTTTTATGCATTTAGATCTTTTGGCATGTTCTTTCTCACGTGATGTATATGGTTCTCTTTTCAAACAAGGCTGATGTTCATTCATTCATTAACAGTTGGATTGAGTTAGCTAGGACTTGGTTTGTTTGCAAGAATTCATTGATTTGTTTGAATAAGCATTGTGCGGGGCATCTCTATCACCTTCATCACCTCCTCGTTCATCTGAGCCTTGTTCAGGTCAGCTCCTCCATCACCAAGTCTGTTCCCTTATCTCCCATCTGCTCTTTTGCCATGTACCCTACCTTCTTCTCCATTGTTGTCTCAACTACCTTAAAGCCAAATCAGCCTTCCACATATCATCCCATCACTTCATCCATCAGTTCCTGGGTCACTTCAGACCCCCATCCTACCTCCATAACCATCCATGCATCTTCCATCAACCATCCATCCTCAAAAATCCAATTCGTAAACATCCTGTAGAAGAATTACAGAACATCCTGTAGAAGACTTACAGAACTTCCTGTAGAAACCCCTGCAGACTTCCTGTAGAAGTTCATAAACACGGTTGCATGTCATCCAAACTTTGTGAAACTCTCAGAGAGAATGTCAGGTATCCCTTAGACCCTCTCTGTACCATCCCAACCTTTCCCAAAGCATTTCATCCCTTGATCCATCCCTGCACAGTGGAAAACTAGTTAAAAGCACATGCATGACAATTCTTATAACTTAATCAAAAATACAAAAAGATGTTTTCTTCAGATAGTGATAACTTAGACACATGCATTTTACCTTCCTAGAAGTAATGACATCTCTTCTCATAGTTTTCATTCTCATTTTTGCATCAGTAGGACTAGTTGGTAGAATTAGGGTTTGCTAGGGTTTGCTAGGGTTTGCGTTTCTTTTTGGCTTTCAGTTTCTTTCCGCAAGTAGATTAGCTTCCTTCGAGTTAGCTTTCATCCATCAGTTAAAAAGCTTCTTCTAAGATCTCATAGAAGTTGGCTTGAGCCCCTAGCGAACTTGTGCCAGCTGACCAAGTGACAGCTGCGGCAAGAGCTAGTACTTGTGCATACAGCACCGTCGCTTCCAAGTTTGTTACGAACTACCGGGTTGATAAAATTAAAGAAGGGAGTTCCAGGAGTTGTAGCATTATTGCTACAATACTGGAGCCCACCATCTTTTTGGCGCCGTTGCCGGGGAAGCGGCAGAGTATTGGTGATTGTTGCTATTCTTCTATTTTCCACTACAACCTTCTGCTAAGTAGTTTATTTCATTTCCATTATGCAATTTCATTTATGCAAAAGTAGATTAGCATTTCTTGCTTTCATAGATTAGCATTTCAATTCCGCAATTTCATTTCTGCAAGCGTAGATTAGCATTTCAACTCTGCAAGCGTAGATTAGCATTTCTTTTCTGCAAGCATAGATTAGCATTTCAATTCCGCAAGCGTAGACTAGCATTTCATTCCTGCAATTTCATTTGAGAAAAATAGATTAGTCCTTTCCTGCTTTCATTTCAATTCCGCATTTTCATTTTCGCAAGATAGTTAGTTGCAGTTTAATCTATTTCAGTTTTGCAAGTAAAAGTAGAAAAAAGAAAAAAAACAACCAAAAAGATTTCATTTCATGCTTTGTAGGAGTAGAGATAAGTTAGAAAAATGATTGCACAACACCCCCACTGCTTCACACAGCCAACGTTCTTCTTCGATGGCTGTGATGAAAGAACCCCCGGGTGGACATCAAGGCATATTTAAAGAACCTCTAGGGGAGAAGAAGAAGAAAACATTCCTCTGGAGAAAATGGCTACAAGCAGAAATGTTGGGAGCAGTCCCTTGTCCAGAGATGAATTTGCAAATCAGATCGAAGATTTCAAGAGGGATATGAGGTAGTTTCTTGCCATGCAACTAGATACCTTGCGGATCCAAAAGAAGCAAGAAGAAGCCAAGAGGGCTTTGGCCATTTTTTGTCCTAGGTGCACTAGAAAGCATCCTAGGAACGAATGTCCAATGCACCCTCTAGAAGTGTGTTTCATCTGTGAAGAATACCATCCTACAGATCAGTGCCCTTCCTTGCCCAGAATCAAAGCTACATATCAAAGAGCCAAGGGAGCCACTGAATCACTCTATTATATGAACCAAAGGAGGCCACATGGACCCATACCCTACCAGCAGGAACTACAAGGGACACCCGAGACCTATTATGACCCTTACCAAGCCACCTTCATGCCTTCTTGGGGTCCCCCTGCTCATCCTCCCTGGTTCACACCTCCTCCTTGTTCCTTCACAGATCCATATTATGCCCAACCAGTTGCTCCTTCATTTCACTCTTATGCTCAGCCACAGCCTCAGTGGAATGAACCTTATCAGGGGTGGAGGCCCCAGTACAACACTCCTCCCGCTTATTTTCCTCCACCACCTGCTCATCCACAACCATCGCCTCCTCCTCCACCAAGGCAACCCCAAATGCCTACCCAATCACAATGCCATCCATCTCCATCTCAATTTCACACCTCCACTCAACTACCCATACCATTTCCAAAGCCATGCAATGGAGTAGCTCAACCCAATTGCAAATCTGAGGCACAACATATCCAAACAACTCCTCTTGAGCCCAATGATCTTCACCAAAGCTCAGGAAGAGTGTTGCAAAGCAGAGATTATATTGACAACATTGAAGGACCAAAAGCAAAAGAAGATTCCAAAGAGGAGATCAAAGAACCATTGATTGCACTTGATGAAGAGAAGAGATCAGAATCAGAGATCGAGAGAGTTCCTTCATGGTTACCATCAAATCCTCCATGTACTCAAGAGAAAGATCAGCAAAAAGAGGAAGATGAGAAAATCATGATAGAAGGTGACATGAAGAATGATCCAAATCAGCAAAAGAACCAAGGATATCAAAGCTATATTGAGATATGGTTTCAGAAGGTCACTAAGTTGCAGCAGTACTTTCTTCCTCAGCTTTGTTTGATCCCTTCAAGGTCAGATCATTTGGTCTCTGAGATCTGGATACCTATCCAAGCATGCATTTCGAGCCTCCACATCATTTTGTCTCTAATCTCGATGTGCACATGGCTCCATTGGAAGTTTTCTTATACTTGAGAACGATTTTGTTTTTCAAGTAGGGTAGGGTAGAAAAAAAAATGAAAAAGGAAAAAATGAAAAAAGAGGAAAATAGAAATCTAAGGTGAAAACCTCCTCGGAGGCGCCTTAGATTGGCTCATTGATTGAAAACCTCCATGAGGCGGTCAATGGGTTGGAAAAAAAAGAGAAAAGAGAATAAGATCTTTGGGTGAAAACCTCCCTTGGAGGCGCCCAAGGCAGGCAATTAGGGTGAAAACCTCCATGAGGCGCCCTAGTTGTTTTTCAAAAAAGAGAAAAAGAAAAATAAAAATAAAAGCTAATCTCCATTGAATAATTTCATGTTGCAACAGTGACATTGCAGGTTGCAAGAAGGACGTTTCATGACAGGAGGAGCACTCAAATCAAGGTCAAAGGATTTTTTTTGCCTTCTACAGGAAGCTCTGTATTTCTACAGGAAACATCCTGTAGAACCTTTGGACGAGCCAAATCCAATTTCAAAAGTGAATCTAATGGTGGGAATCTGTCGATTAGGCCTACAAGCACTTGTGTGTCCATCCCTTGCCTTCATCCATCATTTTTTCCACCTCCTTGTGCTTCTCATTGTGCTTCTATAGGAACTTCCTGTAGAAATTGTGGGAAACTAGACATGCATTTCAAAAAGTGGTTTGGCAAACATGGTAGCTTCCTCAAGGGTTCAGAAGCCCTCATGCAATCTTCCAACTCCTCCTCCATCATCTCCATACCTGCATCACAGCCAAAATTCATTTTGTCATACCATGCAACCAAAATGCAAAGTGCCTTGAAGCAAAAACACATAGAGCAGAATTTGTTTTTGCCATAACTTGAAAACCATGCATCCATTTGACAAACCCTTTTGTGGGGAATTGTACAAGGTTGATGACAACATGCTTGAGCAGTTTCATGCAATTCCGTTGCACGGTTTCCAAGAAATCAGCCTCCATCACCATCAGCCATTTTTGCATTTTCTCCATAACCGTGCATCCGTTTCAAAACCTGTTTCATGGGGAGATTCACATGGGTGATAGTAACCTACCCAAGCAGTTTCAGCCGATTCCGATGCACGGTTTCCAAGAAATCGGCCTCTAAAATCTTCAGCCATTTTCCATTTTTCTCGAAATCCGTGTATCCATTGATCACGAATTTGCTATGGGAGATGCATAATGATGGTAGGAACATGCTCATCGAGTTTCAGATCAAACCGATCTACCGTTTGGGAGAAATGGCAAAAAGAAGTTTTGGTTTTGTGACCATGCAGCAGCAGCAGCTTGAACGGGCAGAGTTGAACGTGGAAATGAACTCCTGTAGCTTAGATCCGTCCAGATGACACCTGCACAAGAAAAAACAGCCATAAATCATCAATCAAGCCACCATACATGCAGCAAAGGAAGATCAACACATGCATGCAGCAAAAAGCTTCACAGCAGCCAGTCGACTTGCAGGTACGTGACAAAACCTATTCCTCTGTTTGCATGAATGTAATTCGTAAACTGCATGAACAATGAGATGGTCGGGATTAAAGGAATTGGTGGCTAGCTGACTGACCACCGTCATCCAGTTCCATAGCACTCGGTGGGTGGCTGAGCACACGTGTCTCAAGAAGAAAATTGAAATCAGGTAGTGGTGACCGTAAACTGCAGCATGATTGATGGATGTAATTTCAAGCAGAGAACAATCAGTGACCACTGCAGTTCATGAACAGTTGCATGGGCCAGCACGTCTTTGCCACCTCACTCCACCAGCAGTCACGCAGAAATTAATAAGCGCTCAGCTGATAGTCAACTTGCACACAACTGGAAGTGTGGATTTCGTTGGTGATTTTTATTAGCACAAGAGCAGCCGCCATCAAAGATTGCTACAGAAAGCTCTGATGCCATTGCAGAACTACAGTTTGCAAAAACACACAAATGAAGGGGCTATGGAGCATATACAGCGGAAGATTTCCAGACCAGCGGAAGTTCATTGAAATTGATATGTTAACATAGTTTGAACAGTACAGCAAATGTGTGACTCCGGCATTTGAGTTTGGAAAAGTCGATTTCACTGTTTGTACAACACATTGGCAGGTTATATATATATGAATATTTGCAGCATTGCATAGATGTATATTGGGAAGCGCTTCAGAAAACGATATGGCATTTTGTGAAATCGATTAAAAGATTTGAATAGTCGATATTGTGCAATCGATACACAACTTGCAGACGGAGGAGACAAGTTTCAATTGGTTCGATTCCTATATGCAGTTGTACAAAGGTTAATGCTGTTAGTTAATGCAGTGAATTAATTTCAATAAGAAAACAATTCCAAAATCTGGGCGCAGAAAAATGGGTGCAGAGTTATGTTGTTAGAAATTGAGTACGTTGAATGCAGTTAAAATCATTGCTGTGAAAGATCGATGTATCTCAAGATCGATTAAGGGGTTGCCATAGTGTTAATTGGTGCTTGCTGTAATGATTATTCCAAATTGGATTCATGAGTTTGTATTTACTGAACGCTGTCATTAAATGTAGAATGAATGCATTTGTTGAATTATTAAAGTGAACACAGTTTTAAAAATCGATCTGCTGGGGTATGGAACCAGAAAGTTAATGCGTTTGCCGGAGTTGAACGCTGATGATGTAAATTGATCGAATGGCATAACCCTGAGCTGATCTGGTCACTGGAAAGACGCAGTTTACCGGAGTATATGTAAAGAATTTTGCAAAGGAATAGAATTGCTGGCAGAAGCCTCGTGCATATCACTGTCCAAATATTTAAAGAAATCAAAGGCGCAAATCATGAAGAAATGGTTACACCTCGAGTCAATGGGTGAATTGCAGAGGCGTTGTTGAGGTAATCACTTTTGTTAGCATATCCAGATTTATTATGGATTCCTTGCGCTGTTGTGATATGTTAGAAAGTGCAGTTCTAATAAATATTCGCTATGGCATTATTTAGTCAGAGCTTTATATTGGAATCCGAATTTGTTCTGAGTTGAATGTAAATATGGGCGCACTTGTTTGATTGGTCTTTGAATCTGATATTGAAGGCGCATATACAAGATTTGAGTTTGAGTTTGAAGGCACATGTTATAAGCTTTTGCAAGTGATAGTTTTGAATTTGCCAATTATTGAGGTTCTGACTTGGGTAGATAATGATGATACATTTGGATAAGAACTGTGATGAAGTTCCTGGGTATGGCAAGCTCCAGGCTTGCGTCAGTTGGATTCGTCAGCTTCCAGGTAGCAGCACAGTTCAAGGAGAAGGCACCCCCAGCCAAGCAAGTAAAATCAGTGAAATTGGTTCTACAGGAAGTTAGCAGACTGTTCTACAGGAAGGCAGAGGACTGTTTCTACAGGAAGCCAGCGAACAGTTTCTACAGGAAAGTTTGAGAAGAGGGAAGCCAAAGGAGAAATCGGCCGAGATGCTAGCCAAGGAAGCCACCAGGGCCATCAAAGACGAGGGGAGAGATTTGGTTGCTCAGAGGATGAGCAACACTTTCAGTAGGGGGGTGATGATGAGCCCCAACAATGTACAATTATTTGGGCTCATTCAACTTCCTAATTTGACTTAATCCACCATTCTCATTAGTTTATTGCATGTTTTTGATTATTTTTATGCTAATAGAGTGAATTTGGTTAGTCATTATGCCAACAAGTCTAATGGGTGCTTTGTGTAGCCTTTTGGTCAATTTGGAGACAAAATTGAAGGTCTTAATGAGCACTTGGCAGCCAAATTCGTGGGAGAACAAGCTAGAGGATTTGTAGGAAGGTGTCCCCCTCATTTATGGGCCCTTACCTCGAATTCTCCACCATCAGCTCGGAGTTCAAGGGCCACCAAATCAATCAGCTCAAGGGCAGCCAAGCAAGTCAAGTTGGACTGCTGTTAACTACAAGTCTTGGGCAGCCAAGTCCCTAAATTTTAGGAGGACTGTTGGGTCCTCAAATTGTATAAATAAGAAGGCTTAGGGCCTCATTTTGGTTAGCTAGTTGGTAGTCATTTTTGTAGCTAGTGGTTAGTCATTTTTGTAGCCAGTTAGTCATTTTGTTTTAGCCATTAGTTAGCTAGTTTGTAGTTCGATTTTTATGCAATAGACTAGCTTTGCTTTCAGCTCATGTTCAAGTTCTTCTTGTGGACAGTTTTGATGTAACTCTTCATTCTTGTTTAATAAAGATGAATCCAGCTTTACACCAGCTCTAAATCTCTCTTGGGAGGCTGTAGCTCTTGGTTTTGGGCCCATCTCAAGTGCCCAGTACCTCCCTTGTTTATCTTTATATGTGTTTGCTGCATTCTTCAAATGAAATCTTCTCTTTAGATCTTGCTTTGTTATTTTGGTTGTTTTTGATGGTTCAAGTAGATTTTCATGTTTATAATAGATTGTTAGAGGTTTGTTATGCATTTAGATCTTTTGGCATGTTCTTGCTCACGTGATGTATATGGTTCTCTTTTCAAACAAGGCTGCTGTTTATCCATTCATTAACAGTTGGATTGAGTTAGCTAGGACTTGGTTTGTTTGCAAGAATTCATTGATTTGTTTGAATAAGCATTGTGCAGGGCATCTCTATCACCTTCATCACCTCCTCATTCATCTGAGCCTCGTTCAGGTCAGCTCCTCCATCACCAAGTCTGTTCCCTTATCTCCCATCTGCTCTTTTGCCACGTACCCTACCTTCTTCTCCATTGTTGTCTCAACTACCTTAAAGCCAAATCAGCCTTCCACATATCATCCCATCACTCCATCCATCAGTTCCTGGGTCACTTCAGACCCCCATCCTACCTCCATAACCATCCATGCATCTTCCATCAACCATCCATCCTCAAAAATCCAATTCGTAAACATCCTGTAGAAGAATTACAGAACATCCTGTAGAAGACTTACAGAACTTCCTGTAGAAACCCCTGCAGACTTCCTGTAGAAGTTCATAAACACGGTTGCATGTCATCCAAACTTTTTGAAACTCTCAGAGAGAATGTCAGGTATCCCTTAGACCCTCTCTATACCATCCCAACCTTTCCCAAAGCATTTCATCCCTTAATCCATCCCTGCACAGTGGAAAACTAGTTAAAAGCACATGCATGACAATTCTTATAACTTAATCAAAAATACAAAAAGATGTTTTCTTCAGATAGTGATAACTTAGACACATGCATTTTACCTTCCTAGAAGTAATGACATCTCTTCTCATAGTTTGCATTCTCATTTTTGCATCAGTAGGACTAGTTGGTAGAATTAGGGTTTGCTAGGGTTTGCTAGGGTTTGCGTTTCTTTTTGGCTTTCAGTTTCTTTCCGCAAGTAGATTAGCTTCCTTCGAGTTAGCTTTCGTCCATCAGTTAAAAAGCTTCTTCTAAGAGATCATAGAAGTTGGCTTGAGCCCCTAGCGGACTTGTGCCAGCTGACCAAGTGACAGCTGCGGCAAGAGCTAGTACTTGTGCATACAGCACCGTCGCTTCCAAGTTTGTTACGAACTACCGGGTTGATAAAATTAAAGAAGGGAGTTCCAGGAGTTGTAGCATTATTGCTACAATACTGGAGCCCACCACCCACCTTTAGTGAAAATGATTTTTAAACATTTTCTTAGTTGCCAAAAAAAATATAGTGTAAATGAGTGGGCCCACTTGGAGAAAGTCGCGAATCGAAATTTCGCGAAGCGGGTGCGATTTTGGCCTTTTTCTCTATATGCGCCGCAGCAAAAGCTATATGCGCCACGCCACTTTGGAGGTTGTTTTGAGGCACCTGTAGGAGTCCAAAATGTTCCCAAGTGTGCTTGTTGGAAAGCCTGGCCTGTCTACTTTCCAACCCAATTGGAATTTCTAAATTTGGCGCTCATTTGCCCCTCCAAATCTTCATTCTCCGAAGATTGCTTCCTATGTGTCAAAATAGGGGCAAAGAGGTCATTTTTTGAGTGTTTTTGACCTCCTGGAGACTCAAATCATGCCCAAATTTCTTTTCCAAGCACCAATAGTCGTGATTTTTCATGCTGAATCCAAAAATGCAAACCATTTGTGATTTGGAGCTCCCAATCCTAAGCGTCGCGCGAGTGGCGTGGCGCACAGGGAGAAAAAAATCTGTGTTGTGACCAAAAATTTGCCATGTGACCAAAATTGTGAGCTTCCTTATCAAGTGTTATGTTGGGCCAAAGAGGCTTCAGCCAATATCTGAAGTCGATCGAGCTCCTTTTGCCTCTTTTGCTTCTTGATTGCCTTCCTCAATTTCGCCTTCAAATTCCTGATTCGGGCCTTGCACACTTTGTTTCGCGCCATGTAGTGGAAAGCCATGTGCCTTAGCAGTGCATGGTCCTTGCCAGCCTTGTCCAGTAGCCTCTCCAAGTGCATGTTAACTCTCTCAAGGTTGGCCTCCTGATCCTCATTAATCTCTTCCTCCAATGATGTGAGCTCAACTCTTCTCCTTTGTGCAGCTTGGCGATGCTCACAAATGTTTTGTAGCTCCATAATCGCTTGCTGATCCTCCAGCTATTTGTTCCTCTGCTCCAGATATTTCATGTTCCACTTAGCCCTCTCCAAGTCAAGGGATAAGGCTTCGATCTCTGATTGCTGCTCCTGGATGATCTCTCTATGCTGTGCACTTGTCGGATCTGTATCTATATCATCATCATGAAGGAGAACGAATTCGGTCTCTCGTTCACCTGATGGCTCACTTGAAGGCCCGTCATCCTGCATTAGCTCCTTGCCTTTGTCCTGTTCCTATGATGTTGATGGAGGAAGTGAGGCCCCTTCCACCCCGGGTGGAGATAACACTCGCTTTTCCACTGCAAACAAGCGTCTGGTGCCTTTCTGATATGTGATGAAAACCTGCACACTAGCAATCACATGGTGCTCATACCGACGAGAAGGTTCACCCTCATGCTTAACCTCTGATAATACCTGCGAAGTGCTGAAGAGGTCACAAGAGATGAAATCATCCCAGGTAATGCCCTGCAATCCCAGCTGATGAACCACCAAAATCTTAATAAGAGCAAAGTGATAAACACTGTTAAGTTGCTGCTGAGGGGTCTTGTGCTGCATGAAGGTGTTCATCCTCTCTATGTTCCTGCAAATGAAATATGGGATGTTCATCATCCGTACCCTGGTAAAGTGCATGAGAAACCTGATGTGATAGGCATATAGATGAGAGAACCTCCCCTCACATCTGAAGTACTTCATGATCAACTTCATGAATGGAGCATATTCATCGTTCAAATATCGGAATGGAAAGACTCTTGTGAGCTGCCTCAAGAAACTGGCCTTAATGTAAGGCTCATAATGCTACCGGTCCACCTTCTGTTTCTTGTGCCATGGTTCTCCAACATTCGGTATGCCGGTTGCTAATGAGACAGTTTCAGGTGTCAGTGTGAAGGTGACACCGGCCAAGATAGAGTGATCTCCATGTAGATGAAGCACAAAAAGACGGGCCAACTCATGATGAACTCGAAAATTAGCCACCCTTTGACAAAATTCAAAACATGATAGATGCTGGAAGCATGACATGGCAAGAGGGCAGGCCTGCAATTCAGTGAGGGTGGTTGGCTCATCCCTAACATGTTTGCCACTCTCGTGATGTCTCCTAGGAGCCTGTTTTTCCGAGGATGAATCACTTTGTGTCTCCATCTCATACTCTGATGAATGCTCAGATGCCATGACTGTTGTGTGTACTATACTTGGGATGCCTTTTGATGATGGTGTGAAACTAGGTGTTGTTGTGAAATCTACCACCAAGGGGAACAATGAAGAAAAAGGGAGTATTAGGAGGGGAATAATATGATGGGAATAGGGGTTACGGGGAGAGGTTTTTTTTAGGGATATATAGGAGGGTTTGGGGATTTGATAGGGTAGGGTTTTGGGGTTTTGATAAGGTAGGGTTTTGGGGTTTATATTGACCAAAGAGTGGAGGGATAAGGAATAGGGGTTTGGTAATATTTTATGGTAGGGAGAATAGGAAAAGAAATGGGATAGGGGGGATAGGGAAAAATGGTAAGAAAGGGAAAATGATGGGTGATAACGGAACCTTGGCATCAACACCACAATTATGCAACCCTAGCAACAATGGCTTTTGGTGTTTTCTTGTGGCTAGTTTTATGAGTTTTGTTGCAATTAAACATAGCCATGAACCACCATAACATTAACAAAATTTGATGAGCAAGCCATGATATAGATCCTACCTGTTGATTTGAGGGTTTTCACAGGAAACTTGAGGCAATTTGGCACATTTTCGGGCCTTTGTGGGTTGTGCATCACGCCAAACCGAGTGCGCCGCGCCCGATGTGTGTGTCGCGCTCGTAGAAATTTTGCACTGTGGGGTGGCTCTATGTGCGCCACGCTCTATGTGTGCATCACGCCCCTCTGTGTGTGTGCCGCGCTCTGGAAAACGACTCCCACTCACTCTTAAACACACACTTTGCTCTCCTAATCACTTTGCAACGTTTCTCTATGACCTTGATTTGCACAATGACCTTGTTTGCTTGTGGAAACCTCTATTTAAAGGCTTTGAAGTCATGGGTTTAACTTTTCTTCTCCAAAAACCCACTTTGCTAATGTTTCATTTTGGCTTTTTTCACTAACTTAAAGCAACACTTGAATTTCTCTTTTCCCTTTTGAATTTTAGGTCAAATGATGAAGTTTTCGGCACTCTTTGCAGGGATTGCATGACAGGGCATTTGGCCACGGAAACCATGACTGCACCTGAAGAAATCAACTGAAGACTTTTTTGAAAATTTTATCACAAATGACACTGTTTGACTTTTCTTCAAAACAGAGTTTTGAAGAACAGTCGAAATTTGTCCACATGACGATGAAAATCTCTGAATCATAACTTTGTAAGGGCCTCCCTCTGGCCTACATGGCTTTATTGGACATGGTTGAAGACCAAATTGATTAATCCCTAGACCTAATTATCGAAAACGACTTTTGTCCATTAAAGGACCAGACCTTGACTGTCATGGACTTTAGTGATCATTGACAAAAGACCTAAGCCAGCAGGAGCCAGACATGAGGGGAAATGACTAGCATGACCTTCTCCATTAGATTATGGCATGCTCCTAGCATAATGCAGCTGGGTGAATGGAGCGGGACTCCTAAAAATGAAATGCATAAAGAGTTTTGATCTCTGACGGAGGACTGACCAGACCGACTCTAACACTAAGGAAGCCAAGGAAATCACAGAGATGACTGCGGAAGAATACGCGTAGGCCATGACCATAGAAGATGCCCCTGAGAGCACCAGAATTGTTGCAAAAATCCATAAATCGCCGTGCACGCCGAGACTAAAGAAAGACAAATAGCCAATGATTCTGGTGCATGTGTCCCCTCGGAACTCGCTGCGAACCAAATTAACAATGGAGGAAAAAAGGAAAGTGGTTAATCTGGAAACCGATGAGGAGGAAGAAGACCTTGAGGATCTCATAATTAAAGAAGATGAGGACGAGGGCATGGAGGAAGAAACTGAGGTTGCACATCCTCCAACAAAGTTGCCCGCTTATATACCCCCATAGAAAGGGAAGGCAAAGGTGCCTAAGGACCTCGATGAGAGCAAGAGCTCTCTGCACACTCCTCTCCTCCCGAACGATATCATTTTTGAAGGCATGCACCTAGGATGGGTGCCAAATTTCAAGTTCAAAGATTGGGATCTCACTGGCCATGAGAAATTCCCTCATTTGGAGATCGCACAGCTCATGAAGCCAAAGCAGAACACTACGGCGAGAGTTATATAATTGGAGCCGCGCAGGTGGTTACACGGAATCGAAAAGGCGGGGTTGTTGAACTTGCTCTGGGTGTTGCATTACCATCACGCCCCAGTGACTATCTTCGTCATCAGGAAACTACTCTGCCTAGTGCATGGTGGGTGTTTGTGGCTGGAGGAGCCCATCCTCATCACGGACCACCTAATCCGTCGAGTTACCCAGCTCCCTTGTAAAGGAGAGGACCCCACAGACATTTTGGAGGGTAAGAGAAGTGATTTGGCCATCGCAGAGGCCATGAAAAGGAAATACAAGCTCGAGAAGAAAAATAGGGGCTACGCAATCTCCAACATCAACAACAAAGTAGTTAGAGTTGTGACTCAAATATTGGCAGGTAAGCTCATGTGCAAGTGTCATGGGGATGAGGTGCCTGATGAGCCCCAAAAATGTACAATTATTTGGGCTCATTCAACCTCCTAATTTGACTTAGTCCACCATTCTCATTTGTTTATTGCATGTTTTTTATTATTTTTATGTTAATAGAGTGAATTTGGTTAGTCATTATGCCAACAAGTCTAATGGGTGCTTTGTGTAGCCTTTTTGGTCAACTTGGAGACAAAATTGAAGGTCTTAATGAGCACTTGGCAGCCAAATTCGTGGGAAAACAAGCTAGAGGATTTGTAGGAAGGTGTCCCCCTCATTTATGGGCCCTTACCTCGAATTCTCCACCATCAGCTCGGAGTTCAAGGGCCACCGAATCAATCAGCACAAGGGGAGCCAAGCAAGTCAAGTAGGACTGCTGTTAACTACAAGTCTTGGGCAGCCAAGACCCTAACTTTTAGGAGGACTGTTGGGTCCTCAAATTGTATAAATAAGAAGGCTTGGGGCCTCATTTTGGGGGTTAGCTAGTTGGTAGTCATTTTTGTAGCTAGTTAGTCAATTTAGTTAGTCATGTTGTAGCTCTGTTTTTTTCTCTTTGTAAGCCAATTTTGGCATGACATTAGACTTTTGATTATGAATAAAGGCAAGCAGATTTGGATCTAGTTCTGAGCTTTTAAGGGAGCTATAGCTCTCAGGTTAGGGCCCAACCTGAGAGCAATAGACCTCCTCTGTTTTGTAGTGTTATTTACCTTTTGTTCCAGCACTTTGTTTCTTTGCTTTAACATGCAATTCGAAATTACAGTCTGCTGATTTAGTTTTTATGAGATTGAGTGAGTTTAATTTATGGTTAAATTACTTTCAGTTGTTTAGTTAGAATAGGAGGTTGATAACTCATTGGAGCTCCAAGAAAAAGGTTGAGAGAGCCTCCACTACCATCTCTGTTTGGAGATTGGGGTGCAGTCTACACCAACCACCAAAAAAATGCAGTCTTTTACCTTTATGCATGCTGCAACATAGTCATTGTCATGATAGATCTTTCCATGCACTTCACTCTTGAACCATACGCCTTCATCACAGCTTCATGCACACTTCTCTTCACGATTTACATTGCTGTTCGTTGAGTTCATAGCACAGGTAGCATAGGTTAATGAATTCTCGTTTTTGGTGACAGTCATAAGCAATTTGTTTTATTTACACTGCTCCTTACCATTCCATTTCCTTCTTCTTCATCTCGACCACGCCTAAAGCCACATCCTTTACCTCTGTTTAGCCCATCTACCTTCCAACACCTCCATTCCCCACGTAGCTTCATTCTCTTGACCTTTCGTTGTTCTAGCCTTCCATCCACCAACCAACTTCATACACTCGTTCTCCATCCTATTTCTCTACTCTTAAGCCATCATCAGCTTCATCTCCATCCTACATATTCCCCCATACCATTCCATCACTTCACCATCTCCCAAAACTCCCACGGCCAATCATCCTGTAGAATTGCACAGCCTTCCTGTAGAAACCCCTAAGTTTCCTGTAGGATCCCCTGCAGACTTCCTGTAGAAGTCTGCAAACTCGGTTGCTGAGCATCCGAACGTGGTAGACTTCTGGGGATCGATGCTAGAGACCCTCTGGGACCTCCCTTAGCCATCCTGACCTTGTCCATGCTTTCCTTCCATTCCAACCGCTCCTGCACAACCAAACCCTAATCAAAAGCACCATCACAATAAACCCAACCACTTAATGACAAAATACAAAAACATGTCTTTTCAAGTGCAAGTAGCTTAGATTCATGTATTTCAACTCACTGCATGTAATAGCATCATTGGTAGAAGTTTCATTCACGTTTTTGCATTGTAAGGGTCAAGCTAGTTAAATTAGGGTTTATTAGGGTTTCTATGCTTTGTTGGCTTTCCATTTCCTTTTTGCAAAGTAGGTTAGCTTCCTTCAAGATAGCTTTCATCCATCACTCATAAAGCTTCTTCTGTGAGCCTATAGAAGTTGGCTTGAGCCCTAGCGGACTTGTGCCTGCTGACCAAGTAACAGCTGCGACAAGAGCTAGTACTTGTGCATACATCACCGTCGCTTCCAAGTTTGTACGAACTACCGGGTTGATAAAACTAGAGATAGGGAGCTCCAGGAGTTGTAGCATTATTGCTACAATACTGGAGCCCACCATCTTTTTGGCGCCGTTGCCGGGGAAGCGTCAGAGTATTAGTGATTGTTGCTTTTCTTCTATTTTCCACTACAACCTTCTGCTAAGTAGTTTATTTCATTTCCATTATGCAATTTCGTTTATGCAAAAGTAGATTAGAATTTCCCGCTTTCATAGATTAGCATTTCAATTTCGAAAGCGTAGCCTAGCATTTCATTCCTGCAATTTCATTTGAGCAAATTAGATTAGTCCTTTCCTACTTTCATTTCAATTCCGCATTTTCATTTTAGCAAGATAGTCAGTCGCAGTTCAATCTATTTGAGTTTTGCAGGTAGAAGTAGAAAAAAACAAAAATCAACCAAAAAGATTTCATTTCATGCTTTGTAGGAGTAGAGATAAGTTAGAAAAATGATTGCACAACACCCCCACTGCTTCACACAGCCAACGTTCTTCTTCGATGGCTGTGATGAAAGAACCCCTGGGTGGACATCAAGGCATATTTAAAGAACCTCTAGGGGAGAAGAAGAAGAAACCATTCCTCTGGAGCAAATGGCTACAAGTAGAAATGTTGGGAGCAACACCTTGTCCAAAGATGAATTTGGAAGTTAGATCGAAGATTTCAAGAGGGATATGAGGCAGTTTCTTGCCATGCAACTGGATACCTTGCGGATCCAAAAGAAGCAAGAAGAAGCCAAGAGGGCTTTGGCCATTTTTTGTCCTAGGCGCACTAGAAAGCATCCTAGGAACGAATGTCCAATGCACTCTCTAGAAGTGTGTTTCATCTGTGAAGAATACCATCCTACGGATCAGTGCCCTTCCTTGCCCAGAATCAAAGCTACATATCAAAGAGCCAAGGGAGCCACTGAATCACTCTGTTATATGAACCAAAGGAGGCCACATGGACCCATACCCTACCAGCAGGAACTACAAGGGACACCTGAGACCTATTATGACCCCTACCAAGCCACTTTCATGCCTTCTTGGGGTCCCCCTGCTCATCCTTCCTGGTTAACACCTCCTCCTTATTCCTTCACAGATCCATATTATGCCCAACCAACTGTTCATTCGTTTCACTCTTATGCTCAGCCACAGCCTCAGTGGAATGCACCTTATCAGGAGTGGAGGCCCCAGTACAACTCTCATCCCGCTCATTTTCCTCCACCACCTGCTCATCCACAACCATCGCCTCATCCTCCACCAAGGCAACCCCAAATGCCTACCCAACCAAAATGCCATCCATCTCCATCTCAATTTCACAGCTCCACTCAACTACCCGTACCATTTCCAAAGCCACACATTGGAGCAGCTCAACACAAGTGCAAAGCTGAGGCACAACATGTCCAAACAACTCCTCTTGAGCTCAATGATCTTCACCATAGCTCAGAAAGAGCATTGCAAAAAAGAGATCATCTTGAAAGCATTGAAGGACCAAAGGCAAAAGAAGATTCAAAAGAGGAGATCAAAGAACCATGGGCTGCACTTGATGAAGAAAAGAGATCTAAATCAGAGATCGAGAGAGATCCCTCATGGTTACCATCAAATCTTCCATGTACTCAAGAGAAAGATCAACAAAAAGAGGAAGATCAGAAGGTCATGATAGAAGGTGACATGAAGAATGATCCAGATCAGCAAAAGAACCAAGGATATCAAAGCTATATTGAGATATGGTTTCAGAAGGTCACTAAGTTGCAGCAGTACTTTCTTCCTCAACTTCGTTTGATCCCTTCAAAGCCAGATCATTTGGTCTCTGAGATCTGGGTACTTGTCCAAGCATGCATTTCGAGCCTTCACATCATTTTTTCTCTAATCTCGATGTGCACATGGCTCCATTGGAAGTATTCTTATACTTGAAAATGATTCTGTTTTTCAAGTAGGGTAGGGTAGAAAAAAAAAAGAGAAAAAAATGAAAATAAGAAAGAAAAATAAAAATCTAAGGTGAAAACCCCCTCGGAGGTGCCTTAGATTGGCTCATTGATTGAAAACCTCCATGAGGCGGTCAATGGGTTGGAAAGAAAAGAAAATAAAAGGGAATAAGATCCCTGGGTGAAAACCTTCCTTGGAGGCGCCCAGGGCAGGCAATTAGGGTGAAAACCTCCATGAGGCACCCTAGTTGTTTTTCAAAAAAAAGAGAAAAAGAAAAAAGAACAAATAAAACTAATTTCCATTGGCTAATTGCAGGTTGCAAGAAGGACATTGTAGGTCAGGTGGATCACTCAAAACAAAGACAAAGGAGTTTTTGTGAGTTCTACAGGAAGTTTCGTATCTTCTACAGGAAGCTTACAAAAAAGCCAAATTGATCTCCGAGGAGGACCTGAAGGCTCGGAATATGTCCATGAGGCCTACCCACATCCATGTTTCCATTCCTCACCCCTTTTCCATCATTTTTTTTCCATGTCATTATGCTTCTTCCCTCAAAACTGTGTCTTCTACAGGAAGCTCTGTATTTCTACAGGAAACATCCTGTAGAACCTTTGGACGAGCCAAACCCAATTTCAAAAAGTGAATCTAATGGTGGGAATATGTTGATTAGGCCTACAAGCACTTGTGTGTCCATCCCTTGCCTTTCTCCATCATTTTTCCACCTCCTTGTGCTTCTCATTGTGCTTCTACTGGAACTTCCTATAGAAATTGTGGGAAACTAGGCATGCATTTCAAAAAGTGGTTTGGCGAGCATGGTAGCTTCCTCAAGGGTTCAGAAGCCCTCATGCAATCTTCCAACTCCTCCTCCATCATCTCCATACCTGCATCACAGCCAAAATTCATTTTGTCATACCATGCAAACACATGCAAAGTGCCTTGAAGCAAAAATCCATAGAGCAGAATTTGTTTTTGCCATAACTTGAAAACCATGCATCCATTTGACAAACCATTTTATGGGGAATTGTACAAGGTTGATGACAACATGCCTGAGCAGTTTCATGCAATTCTGGTGCACGATTTCCAAGAAATCATCCTCCATCACCATCAGTCATTTTTGCATTTTCTCCATATCCGTGCATCTGTTTCAAAACCTGTTTCATGGGGATATGCATGTGAGTGATAGTAGCCTACCCAAGCAGTTTCAGCCAATTCCGATGCACGGTTTCCGAGAAATCGACCTCTGAAATCTTCAGCCATTTTCCATTTTTCTCGAAATCCGTGCATCCATTGATCACGATTTTTCTATGGGAGATGCATAATGATGGTAGGAACATGCTCACCAAGTTTCAGATCAATCCGATCTACCGTTTGGGAGAAATGGCAAAAAGAAGTTCTGGTTTTGTGACCATGTAGCAGCAGCAGCTTGAACGGGCAGAGTTGAACGAGGAAACAATTGCATGCAGCTCAGATCCGGCCAGAGGACACCTGCACAAGGAAAAGCAATCAAAAATCATTAGCCAAGCCTCATGCAATCAAAGAATCAGAGCATGCAGCAGCAAGAAGCTTCACAAGCAGTCGTTTGGCTTCAGGTACGTGACAAAACCGATTCCTCTGTTTGCATGAATCTAATCTGAGCATTGCATGAATGAATGAGATGGTTAGGATTAAAAAATCGGTGGCCAGCTAACTAGCCACCCACATCTATTTCAACAGCGCTTGGTGGGTGAATGAGACACGTGCGCTCAGCCATCGCAGGAAGGAAATTGAAAACGGGGAGTGATGGACAGTTAAACCTCAGCGTGCTTGATGGATGAGATTAACAGCAGAAAACAAATAGTTCATAATTACACTGCAGTGGAGACCAACGGTCTGCATGGGGCCAACGTGCAGTTGGCCAGCTCACCCTCCATCAGCGGAAATCTTCATAATGGCCAATCGAACTCTCACCGATATTGTTTCTAGTTTATCATCGTCCTTGCAGCTGTAACAAGCTCCATAGCAATGTCTGGAATCCGTGTTGTTCCGTGCATGGACTCTTCGTGCAATGTCTGGAATCTGTGTTCATGGTGTGGCACCTCTAGTTTCAATGGCTCTTAAGAAATGTGCTATAGATCCTTCTCCTTATGTGAGAAGGTGTGCTGCAAATGCTATTCCAAAGCTTTATGATTTTTAGCGGGAGGAACCTGATACTGCCCATGCAAGTTTTATCTTTCCAGCTTCTGATCAAAATCTCCTTGCTGGTGTACTGGTGAAAATTGTTATTTGATCATTCCCATTATCCAGAAGAGAATGAAGCCCTGCATTTTCTTTCATGAAAGTGTCAAAACTGAGTAATATTCATGTCATCCCTTATTGGTAGTGACCATGAATGCAATGGAATACTTGTGTGTCAATTCCATCACACGCAGATGAATTCTGTTCAGTTATTGTTGTCTTCTTGTGTGCAGTAAATATATATATTTATGGAGCAGAGGTAAAAGGGTTTAAAATCAGAAACTAATCAGAAAATCTTCGGCTCTTTTGGTAATCACTGGACACCGGGAGCAAGCAGTCAAAGGCTTCCCTTATGAGTTTCTTGAGCAATGCATCCTGCTTTTGTGGGTACCTGTGTGCAGAGCCTGGTTGTGTCAGCAGCATATGGAGATAAGTTTCCCTAAAGTGACGCATGAGGAAATCATTCCTACACACTTGACTGAGGTCCAGAAGGAAATGTACCAGCTCTTGGACATAAGGTTTCCTCTTAAACAAGATAAAGGTAAGGAGAAACAAATTTCTCTTTCACAACTCAAGGAACATCTGTCAAAAATTTATGCAGAACTTGATAATACAGAGGGCATGAAACGGGTTGAAGATTATATATCAGCATTGAAGGATCCCTTGTCGGCCATTCATATGCTTAGTGATCTAGATGAAAAGAAACATATGAAACAGAACCCCTCAGATACGGAAGAGGTGTGGTGGAGACCTACAACTGATTATGCAGAATCTAGTCAAGATGAGGCAAATAGGGGAAAATTGATTAGTGTGCACAGTTAAAGAAGCCAGTGCCAATTGTTTGTATCAAAGCCAAAGCATAAGGAAAGGAAACAGCTTTATCATATTCCTGTTGCTTGGAAACATGACCATGGCTTATCTTGTGGATTTAACCAACTTTCTTGTTAAAAGACATACGAGTGCCCTCACGTTGCAGGTTTTAGGGAATGCCAAGGGCACCATTTCTTCCATATGATTGCATAAACTTGTGCACTCATAACAAGGCTGAGGATTCACTAAGAAAAGCAGCAGACAGTAAGGAAGAAGAGCAGAAAGGAGGAGAAGATGAAGGCTGCCACAGCCCAGCTGGCAAGATACAGTGGTGCTGTCTGTTTCTACAGGAAGATAGAGTCTGTTTCTACAGGAAGACAGAGGACTGTTTCTACAGGAAGACAGAGTCTGTTTCTACAGGAAGACAGAGTCTGTTTCTACAGGAAGACAGAGGACTGTTTCTACAGGAAGACAGAGGACTGTTTCTACAGGAAGACAGAGACTGTTTCTACAGGAAGCCAGCGAACAGTTTCTACAGGAAAGTTTGAAAAGCGGGAAGCCAAAGAAGAAATCGGCCGAGATGCTAGCCAAGGAAGTCACCAGGGCCATCAAAGACAAGGGGAGAGATTTGGTTGCTCAGAGGATGAGCAACACTTTTAGTAGGGGGTGATGATGAGCCCCAAAAATGTACAATTATTTGGGCTCATTCAACCTCCTAATTTGACTTAGTCCACCATTCTCATTTGTTTATTGCATGTTTTTTATTATTTTTATGTTAATAGAGTGAATTTGGTTAGTCATTATGCCAACAAGTCTAATGGGTGCTTTGTGTAGCCTTTTTGGTCAACTTGGAGACAAAATTGAAGGTCTTAATGAGCACTTGGCAGCCAAATTCGTGGGAAAACAAGCTAGAGGATTTGTAGGAAGGTGTCCCCCTCATTTATGGGCCCTTACCTCGAATTCTCCACCATCAGCTCGGAGTTCAAGGGCCACCGAATCAATCAGCACAAGGGCAGCCAAGCAAGTCAAGTAGGACTGCTGTTAACTCCAAGTCTTGGGCAGCCAATACCCTAACTTTTAGGAGGATTGTTGGGTCCTCAAATTGTATAAATAAGAAGGCTTGGGGCCTCATTTTGGGGGTTATCTAGTTGGTAGTCATTTTTGTAGCTAGTTAGTCAATTTAGTTAGTCATGTTGTAGCTCTGTTTTTTTCTCTTTGTAAGCCAATTTTGGCATGACATTAGACTTTTGATTATGAATAAAGGCAAGCATATTTGGATCTAGTTCTGAGCTTTTAAGGGAGCTATAGCTCTTAGGTTAGGGCCCAACCTGAGAGCAATAGACCTCCTCTATTTTGTAGTGTTATTTACCTTTTGTTCCAGCACTTTGTTTCTTTGCTTTAACATGCAATTCGAAATTACAGTCTGCTGATTTAGTTTTTATGAGATTGAGTGAGTTTAATTTATGGTTAAATTACTTTCAGTTGTTTAGTTAGAATAGGAGGTTGATAACTCATTGGAGCTCCAAGAAAACGGTTGAGAGAGCCTCCACTGCCATCTCTGTTTGGAGATTGGGGTGCAGTCTACACCAACCACCAAAAAAATGCAGTATTTTACCTTTATGCACGCTGCAACATAGTCATTGTCATGATAGATCTTTCCATGCACTTCACTCTTGAACCATACGCCTTCATCACAGCTTCATGCACACTTCTCTTCACGATTTACATTGCTATTCGTTGAAGTTCATAGCACAGGTAGCATAGGTTAATGAATTCTCGTTTTTGGTGACAGTCATAAGCAATTTGTTTTATTTACACTGCTCCTTACCATTCCATTTCCTTCTTCTTCATCTCGACCATGCCTAAAGCCACATCCTTGACCTCTGTTTAGCCCATCTACCTTCCAACACCTCCATTCCCCACATAGCTTCATTCTCTTGACCTTTCGTTGTTCTAGCCTTCCATCCACCAACCAACTTCATACACTCGTTCTCCATCCTATTTCTCTACTCTTAAGCCATCATCAGCTTCATCTCCATCCTACATATTCCCCCATACCATTCCATCACTTCACCATCTCCCAAAACTCCCACGGCCAATCATCCTGTAGAATTGCACAGCCTTCCTGTAGAAACCCCTGAGTTTCCTGTAGGATCCCCTGCAGACTTCCTGTAGAAGTCTTCAAACTCGGTTGCTGAGCATCCGAACGTGGTAGACTTTTGGGGATCGATGCTAGAGACCCTCTGGGACCTCCCTTAGCCATCCTGACCTTGTCCATGCTTTCCTTCCATTCCAACCGCTCCTGCACAACCAAACCCTAATCAAAAGCACCATCACAATAAACCCAACCACTTAATGACAAAATACAAAAACATGTCTTTTCAAGTGCAAGTAGCTTAGATTCATGTATTTCAACTCACTGCATGTAATAGCATCATTGGTAGAAGTTTCATTCACGTTTTTGCATTGTAAGGGTCAAGCTAGTTAAATTAGGGTTTATTAGGGTTTCTATGCTTTGTTGGCTTTCCATTTCCTTTTTGCAAAGTAGGTTAGCTTCCTTCAAGATAGCTTTCATCCATCACTCATAAAGCTTCTTCTGTGAGCCTATAGAAGTTGGCTTGAGCCCTAGCGGACTTGTGCCAGCTGACCAAGTGACAGCTGCGACAAGAGCTAGTACTTGTGCATACAGCACCGTCGCTTCCAAGTTTGTACGAACTACCGGGTTGATAAAACTAGAGATAGGGAGCTCCAGGAGTTGTAGCATTATTGCTACAATACTGGAGCCCACCAGTGCCCACACCGGTGGTGGCACTTGTTGAATAGTGCACAGAAGGGGTCCAGTTTAACTGGTTCGAATTCTTGTGCAAGGAATTCCTGGAGAATTTCTGCGAGGCATAGGAACAAGGGAAAACTTTCCACTACACATGGCTTCTGTTGTCCATAGTGCTGGTGGTTGGGGAATTGTCGGAGGACAGCCAGTTCCCCACGATTGCAAGTGATATATCAAAGGCTGTGAAGTATGCTTTGCTATGGGCCACTAAGGATGCGAACCAGATCCGCGACAGTAAAATATTCTGGGTGTTCATGGAGATGAACATCAGAATGGGGATTAACTACAAGCCGCGGTTATCACCCAATGTCTACAACAACCTACAAAGTTTTGCAGAGTTTAAAGCGGACTTTCATCACATCTAGCTTAGGGCGGGCAAGGACCCTACAAAGAAGTGGAATGCGCTACCATAAATGGCCACAGATGATGTGATCTTCAACATACTAGAGATGTGGTTGCCAGAGTGGCACACTCCAGACATCTCTGTAATTGAAAAGTCTGTTGCGCAGAAAAAGGCGGAGGAGGAAAAATTTTGCATGGCGCAGTTGGTAGAAAACAAACAGAAATAAGTAGCAACAGTAAAAGCGCATGAGGCACGTGATGCTACGTAGATAGCAATAGAATAGAAAAGGGTCATAGCAGCAACATAGAAGGCAGTAGAGAAGGAGAGCGAGGGCCAGAAGTTGCCTTCACCTGAGCAGGAGAAGGAAATGGAAACAAAGGTAGAAGAGGGCAGTACGGACCCATAGACAGTGTCGACACTATTAAAGCACCAATGCCTGAGTGAGCAGATGGAGTCGTGCAAGAAAGTAAAAGCGTCAAAGCTTTCTATCGACCTGATCACCCTTATTGAGGGGGATATGCATGATATGGGCGAGAAGGTGCGCGACGTCACCATAGAGGCCCTCCAAAACTTTGCAAAGGAGAATAAGATTGTGTTGGGGGCCCTCTGAGTGCAGATTCAAGAGTTGTAGGTGCTCACTCCTCAGGCTGGTACTCTCTCGACCAGCTTCACAGTAGGGACAGTTGCAGCCGAGGAAATGTTGCGCGCTCGTACAACCAACCCAATAGTGCTTCCAGATGGGGCACTGGTTACAGAAAATGAGGCTGACAGGCCTATGGTCAGTACACTGAAAGGTATAGGGATCAACATGGCCACGCTCCTGCGGGAGACACTCTATGTTCTGGAGGATCGGATTACTGCAGAACTGCAGGCTAGGGAGAGCCGCGCATTGCAGGTGTTGAGTGAGCAGAAGATCAACATGGAGCAGTTGAGCTTGCAGCGTGATGATGTTGTGTCTCAAAACAGGCATATGTGTAGGTACTTGAAGAAGCTTTCCAGATGGTCCCTAAGCTGGCCATCCTAGCAAAAGCACCAGTAGAGGCGCGCATCTAGAGATTAGTAGTAGGGGTGCACGAGGCGTGCGAAGAAATGGCTAAGGTTCAGCGAGAAATAAACCTTTAGATAGCAGAGCTACGGTTGAAGGTGCAACCTTGAACTCCTCCAGAGGTAAGGGAACAACGCGCCAGCGCCAGTACATTAGGGTTGGAGAAGATCAGCAGTGCAATAAGGGACTACACCAGAATGTTGGAAGAATCATTCAAGGTCCTCACAAATCTGCAGGAGGACCCAAACATACAACACTTGGAAATAGAGGCGTGTAAGCTATAGCAGCAATACGACAATGTCAAAGGGACCACGCAGACTGTGGCCCTCAATCAAAGGCTCACGGGAATGTAATAGGCCAAAGCGCTTAAAGAGCAAGTAGACGCACCGTGACATAAAGAAATAGTTTTGAAGGTGCATGTTCAGCCTTGGATTGATGAGGCCTTCGTAATCACAACAACAATTGAAGGCAATCTCATGCAGATGTAGGGGATGCAGGAACAGATGCAAGGGAGCAGTTCCAACACAGCGGTCTCAGGAAAATGAGTATAGGAGATTCAGCAGGCAGCTACTCAGTTCGTTGCCGACCTTGTAGCAGTCTGAGCAGAGCTAGGAGGTCTCCGCATGAAGATCTCCACACTGACAGAGTGACTCGAGGGCGATTCAAAATGTTTGTGTTCAGGGCCTGTGGGGCGTGGATCCCCCCAAGGCAAGTTTTGGGGCTTAAAACCCAAGTTTTGACTAAGTCCATTGTAAAGACTCTGAGAATTGTAGGCACGGAGCCGAAGTTGTAATAGAGTCATAAGGTTGGTCGCCCTTACTTTTTTAAATGTAGTGTCAGTTTGAGAAATCTACCCATGGTCCACGGACCATGGGATTGCATAAATAGAGTGAGGCTTTAGGTGTAAAACATCATCGAAGGATCTAAGAAATTGATGAAGCAGTGAGTCAAAGTATAGAGTTGTGTCTTTGGGTCGTAGAGTAGGAGAAGGCTCTACAACTGAGTGCACAAAGGCCTAGTAGTCTGCAGCTGAGTGCGCGGACCCCTGCAGTTGAGTATGCAGGGCAGATCGATTATGTAACCGGTGGAAACATTAATAAAGAGAAGTTTTACCACATTTCTATGTATCTTTACCTGTTTTATGCATTGAAGTATATTGCGTATGAATTGCAAGTTTACTATTTATTTACTGCGCGAACTTATATGAATGTGTTGAATCACTAAATATAGTATAATGTATCTATTTATGCGAAGATAGCTAATTTTTATAAGAAAATAAGTAATATCTACAGCGTGACTTGGGGAAATAGTGCAGATCACTGCTCCTGTAGTGCGAAAGCCCCACAGCCCCTGGATTAGGGCTGCGCAAAGGTGAATATAATAGGGCGCAAAGGTCTCGTAGGTCAGGGAAGTACGTGAAGTAACTTGCACGAAGGCATTCAAAGTTGGACTAAATCAACCCCTCAGACATCTCAAGGGTGCGGAAACCTAGTTCCAACATTCCCCCATACTACTTCAGGTGAGACCTCAGTCCGCGCTCCACGGACTATTGCCGAAAGGGCCAGTAGTACAGGGATTTGTTTGGATAATTAACTCCGAACCTGGGTCAGGCCCCAACAAGCCAACAATACCTTAGGAAGAAAACCACCTTTCCATCAATAAATGTCATCCTGTCACCCTTATCTTCTAAACATGAAATAGAAGGGAAATTCTTTTTCAAACCTAGAACATACAAGATGTAGTTGAGATGAATGTTCCCACTAGATTCCATCTCAATGGAGGTATATCCAATGCCTTTAACATGATATTTATTTTTGTCTCCAAGTTCAACTTGTGAGAGGAGCTTACGTTTGATAGAGTGTTGACATGTCCAGATTATCCTATCATATGCCTTGAAGTTCCACTCTCGATTACCCATTTGTTTCCATCTTCAATTGAACCTATAAGGGTAGAATAGCGACTTCCATCCCTAATTTCCTTGGATATAGATAATTTTCAAACAAAGGTGGTGATATATCCTTTGATGGATTCAAGGAGGATCCTTAAAGCCTTGAGACCTTGTTTCAAGTACTTGGCCATTGGAAGAGGAAGATAGATGCTACAAATATGTCTTCAATCAAGGGTGCCAATAATTTGTGATCTTCAAGCTTCCTTCCTTCACCTTAGCTCCGATACCATGTCGAGAAACCAAGTGAAATGTATTTTAAAACTTAATTCCTCTTCTTGATATTACTTGTGAATATTATATGTCTTCTTATTGCTTCTTATGTCTTATTCATCAAGCAATGATACATTTTTTCAAGACATAAACATCGCAATGAGACAAGCGACACCAAAAATTAAGCCAGAGGCCACAGAAAAATTTCACAAGGGGGAAGCCAAAAAATCCTTCTCATATAGAATCAGATCAAAATGAGAGATATCTAAGACAAAGACCAAGACCAAATTGTCACTAGAGACCAAGCCAAGGTCTCCTCCAGTAGTCAAAGTCAACATTGGTCAAACTTCTTCAAATATTGTCAAACTTATATCAGTCCTATAGTAGAGGCCAAATTTCAGCTTGCATTTACCTCAAAAAATTAAGCCCTTTTCCACATAAATTTTGTTTGCATATGGGAGCTACAATCGGGTAAAAATTTTAGCATTCTTCTTATGTTTTGACTTCCTTCTCTCTCCTTTGAATTCAACCTTCCTCTTCTTTTTTAGGTGCAGAAGGTAGTATGTGATGTGTTGAATGAATGAATAGTCCAAGAGGTCAAACCATCTCTTATGTTAGTGTCGGTATCTTCGTCCCTCCATCAGTGATCAAATTTCTCTTTTTGCATGCATATTAGGTGTCCCATCCAATCAGCTGCATTCCATTAGGTCATGGATCAACTGATGGTAGTGGTTCATTGTCATTTTCCCTCATGGCATTTACCTGCTGGCCTGTTTTCACATGTTCAGGTCATTTACTGTTATTTTATTTCATTCCATTTACCAAAATCATTATTATGGTTTTAGGGCTCACTAGGTCTAGGGTTTCTCACCATGGTCATCAAAAACCTAATAAAAGATCAGCAGGCACATGAGGTGGTCTTATAAGTTCATCAGATCAAAATTTCACTAATAATATGCTCAATAAATTATTTTTACCTCAAAACTCTATTTTGAGGTGAAAACAAAGTTTTTTATTTTTATGTACAAAATTTATGTAATTTCAAATGTTTTCTATATGTAATAAGTTCTAGTTGCTGCCCTTGCTTACCTTGCCAACTCCAGCCACTGCAGACAAAAGAAAAAGTATCAATGCATCAGTTTACCAAGTGACCAAGAAAAGTCAATTTAAATGAAAAAATACAGCTAATGACCAAAAGTGACTTGGACATTAGAAAACTGGGTTTGAATAAGTAAAAAAAATTAAATCCATCCATATATAAAATCAAAGGAGTGCCATTCATCATTTCATCGTGCAAAAGACCATTGGAGAGCAAAAAATCACGATTTGGAGCAAAGAAGGTAAAAAACCCTATTTTTCAAGCAAACTTGCTTGGCGCTGTGCATCAGAGGCAGTGCGCTACACATCAGTCACTTTCTACCAGTGTAAATTTGCACGGGTGCCGCGCATCAGGAGGGTGTTGTGCATTGGGCCTAGTGCACTGCGCATCAGTCTATAAGTTGCCAAATCATTCCAAATTGCTCAATAACCCTAAAAAACGTTGTATTTCCATTCTACAGGTAAGTGATAATTGCCCTAGAGCTAAATTTGATGTCATGCTTGTGTCCTTCATGAGTTTTGCATATTGAAAGTGAAAACATAGCTATCTTCATCATTTTCCATTACATTGTGCAATTTTCACTCCACCATCATAAAAAACATCATTAAACCCTTTTCCCTCTTCCATTTGTCTAAATCACTCCATTAATCCTATTTTCCATATCCCACTCCCCTAAAACAACTAATTCCCTTAACCAAACCCTAAATCCCTCACTAAACCCTAGTTTCCCAAAACTAATCCTTTCATCCCCTAACTCCATTTTCCATTAGTAAAATCTCTTCATACTCATCAACCTTGTCCTCCCTCATTATCATTTTTCACCACATCATCATCACATCCCTTCCCTAAGATAAGCACCAAGCACCAAGGCAAGAAACAGTGAGTCAAGCTATGAAGAGGAGACACTAAGTGACAGTTCAAGAGAAAGGAATGTACAGCCTAGGAGACCTCACAAGGGTGGGAAAATTATCAGAGAGGAACCTATTAGCATTGTTGAACTCCTTGCTTGTCCCCTTGCCACCACTTGCTTCAGATACCAATCTTGCTTTGAGTTTTGTGAGATGGTTGAGAGGGTTAAGTATCATCATGAATTGGAAAGGCAATTTGTCATCAACATGGAGAACAATATGGTAAACCTTGCTGGCATGAATTTCACTCTTTCACCAACCATTATTGCAGAAGCAACTAGAATGCCAGATGTAGGGGAAAGGTGGAACAAAAGATAGAATATTAGCAAACAGCATTATGAACCATACATTAAGGCCAAATATCATGGTAAATTGAGCAAGGTGTTTTCTTTCAAGTTCTTAGAGGACCAGTATGTTCCACTCATGAAACTCATCATCAAATAATTCACATGTGAGGGAAGGTTCTCCAGACTCTATGCCTATCATATCAGATTAGTTATGCATTTCACCAGGGTTAGAATGATGAGTATTCCATATTTCATTTGCAAAAACATAGAGAGGATGATTGTGATTACAAAGAGAAAACCATACCCACAACAGCTTAACAGTATTTATCACTTTGTTGCCATCAAAATTATTGTTGTGCATCAGATTACTCAGTTGGGAGTGCCATGGGACACCTTCATTGCCCATGAAATCTTCAAGGGGCCTCAAATTTTTGCAGATCCTCAAGAGGAAGGTGGACCTTCCGGGCAACAAAAATAGCATGAAATAAAAACTGAAGAGGATCACATTCCTGTGTTTATAACTCATGAAAAAGGTATAAGAAGACTTTTTGCAGCAGCCAAACGAGTATTATCTCCACCATGGGTGGAAGGGGTCTCATTTCCTTCACCGGATCATGGGAAAATGCTGTCTTCACCTAGGGTGAAAGGGGCTTTGCCTTCTTCTTCAGCAGAACAGGTACAGGACAAAGGAAAGAAACAATTGCATGATGAAGGGCCTTCTGAAGGCCAAGATAGGGATTTTTTTTGGTTGAGGAAGATGACACTAATTTGGGCTCCCAAAGCTCAAGACTCAAGGATGTGGTCATCAAAGAGAAAGAAGCTAAGATCCAAGCCTTATCACTTGACCTTGAGAGGGCTAAGTGTATCATTAATTTCATTGAGCAAGAGAACAAGCAATTGGAGGAGAAACAAACAATCATGGAGCTGCAAACCATTAGGGAAAAACGATAAGTGGAAAAAAGAAGGAAAATCAAGATGGCATCACCAGAACAAGAAATAGAGGTTGACCGAGAATCATGGTTGGAAGGATTGAATATCCACCTTAAGGAGCTGCTTGATAAGGCTAACAAGGAGAAGAACATGTTGTGCCACATGGCTTATCACTATTTGGCCTAGAACAGAATTTGCAAGACAAGGATAAGAAGCTTAAAAGCTAAGTTAAAGAGAGCCTTAGAAGCCAAAAGGGAGCAAGATAAACTTAAAATTTTGGTTGAAGCCTCCTTGGCTCAGCAAAGCAATTAGCAAGCTTTCCTCTTGCCAAATTTGAAGCAATTTTGAGAAATTTTTGTCATTTCACAAATTTTAATTGCAAAACACAGGAATTTTCCTCTGATGCGAGCTAGCTTGGAATTTTGACAAATGGCTAACATTTTTGGATTCCTCATGGAAACATACTGAAACCCAGAAATTTTCATGAAATTTGGAGGAGATTTGGGTCACCTAAAGGGCACAAAACACATAAAAAATGCCCTCTCTGCCACTTTTTGGACCCACAGGAAGCAGTCTTGGGAGAAGTGATTTTTGAAGGGGCAAATGGACCCAAAATCAAAAAATTCCAATTGTCCTAGAAAGTAGATAGACAAATCTTTCCAACAAGCCATATTGGAGAAAATTTGGTGAAATGGAAGGCCTTCAAACTCATCCTTGAAGTGGCACTATGCATCAGGTAGATGGCGCTGCGCATCAGGCAAAATTTTGCCAATTTTGCTCAAAAACTCAAAATTTCGCCTAGTTTTCTACCAGTTTGACATTTTCTTCTCTCATGGTAAAATTCATGATGTAATATGATGTAACTTGATGTACTATGATGTAAAAATAATGAAAAATGACTTAAGGAGGTAGATACATCAGTTATAGGTGGTTTTGAGCTAAATGAATCAGTTTCCATAGTTTTAGAGGCAAGTTGTTCCGCTACCTATTTTTCAGTTCCTAGTTTAGATCTTATTGAAATAGCTCCTTGACTCATGGATTCGACCCCTGATGGCTAGCATAGGTGGTTTTATGCCTATATCTTGTACTTTCTTATTCATTTGTCAAGGTTGAACTCTTGTGGATGCATTGAGCACTATTGTACATCACTTCTGTAGTTTGGCAAGGAAATAAACTAGGGTTTTGCAGCATTTTGTGGGATTCTTGTGGTAATGTGAATTAGCATTGTTTTCTTCTCTTTTATTCAGTTTATCGTATGTTTATATGTACCATCATCTCTCTCTTTCTTCATAACTAAATGAATCAAGTGTAAAAGGTGGAATCGATTGGTGTGTTAGTACTCTGCCTTGGGATTTATTTAGTTTTAAAATTGTTTTCTGTTTTTTGAAGAGGACTCATGACATTTTCATGCCCTCTCCAACTCCTTGCCAGTTTTTAGACTTGCCATTAGATTCATTTCAAAGTGCTAAAACACTTTCCTATCTTGCCCCACAGAAACCTCTGCAAATCTGCGTTGATTTCCCGGACCCAAAGCTGTCTTCCTCATCTGATCTAGCAACCAACCATTAAAATCAATCAAAATCCTCTGAGCATATACCTAGGCTAAAATTAGTATTCATATCAGTCATCTCAAGCCTTGTTTGCCATATTTTCTTTGAGATTGACAAGGAGAGAACCCTCTCCCGACCTGGTAGGGCTAGCTACCAGATTAATCGTGGTTTGACATTACCCTAGACCTACCTTTCTCAGCCTGAGGTAGATTTAGGCTATAACATCTTATATGTAGTTTTCCAGGAGGCTCGAATAGGTGCCACTTGGAGGGATAGGGTGACTTGTATAAGGAGGGTGGACTTGGTCATCTTGTGGGCTTATGTCTCAAAAATAAAATTCAAATTATTTTTCTTAAAAATGTCCAAATGGGACGTGACTCAAATACAATTTTCTCTTTTGACTCTTTTGACTCTAGAAGAACATTCTTTGACAAAAATATAAATATAATAAACACATCAATGATAAATTTACACTATGAAGACTGAATCTAGTTACAACTCAACTCAACCGATTATCTAAGGAGACATAGATCAACTCAATTATGTTATGTATGTGAGGAAAATCATTACACTTATAAGTGTCCATCATTGCTAGGTTTGAGGGTCATATACCAGAAAGAAAAGGGAGGCCTGGAGTAGCTATGATTTTTTAACCAAAAGCAACCACACGCCCCTAGGAAGTTTCAACAAGGTGTGAACCTCCCCTATCCTTTCTGTTATGTTCCTATACCAATAGGTGTCATATACCATGATTGACTTGGTTTAGCTCTGGAATATGTACATACATTTGATGGTTGCAAATTTTTTCCATATTTGTAAAAAATAAAATAAAAAATAAAAAATGTAAAGAGGGTATGCCCTAAAAGAAAAATAACAGGGCAGAAAGAATAAAGAAAAGGTCAAAAAAATGAAAGAAAATGAACCTAAATAAGAATAAGAGACCATGAAAGTGTGCAAATCCAAATGCCACTACTATTTTACTTTTGTACAATAAATTATTGTGTGCAACTTGTTACTTATGCCACAATCCATGGTAACCAAATAGTTTAATCTTGGTTATTCCATGTTTTCAATTTTATGCTTAGAAATAGAGAATAAAATCTGACCAAATAGGGTAATCTTGGCAGATAAGTAGATAGGTAGAGTGAATAAAAGGATGCTCAACAGTTTAATCTTAGCCCTTGGATGTTATAAGGTTAGACTTCGTTAGAATACCATTGTAAAAGAAAATAAAAGGTTTTCATAAGGGTTTGCTAGTTTAAGTGCACCCTAATAAAAGAAGAAAAAATGGTAGGATAAGTAGATAGGGTAAGTAGATGAATGGTTGCAGAATTATGTATGATGAACGGTTAACTTAAAACCTCAAATCATTTTCTTTCATCATTACATTACTTTGGCAAAGAAAATGGATGACAATGAAGACATTTACATCATGGACAAAATTCAAACTAATTAACTTCCTCACTCATTTTTCCCTAACTTTTACTAATTCCCCACAAGTACTAAAGGCACCAACAACCTGAAAGTTAAAGGGGCTCAGAGCATTTCTCTGACTTCTAGAGGGACCGGACCCTCGGCCCAATAACTTGTAAGGCCTGAGTGCTAAAACCCCTTCATCAAAATTCACCCCTTCCATAAATCATTCATCCCCTTCAAATGCTTTTCCTAAGTAAAATCATTATTTTACTTAGGAAAAATAAAGGTTCTTTATAAAAACCCCCCCAAAACACATTTTAGCCTAAGTTATAATGTTGGATGATGAATATATTTTTGGAGACATTCACTTAGCGCATTTTCTTTCTTCATAAATCATATTAACTCCTAATTCATTATTATTTAACTCCCAAAACATTTTTACCCTTTCCTGTATTATTAATAAAACCCCATAATAAACAAATATCTCGCCCCATGGTTTACAAAATAAACCATAATAAAAGTTAATTGAGTCATATTAATTATTCTAACTGTGATTAGTTAAGAACCAAACCCCTGTCGTGTTAAAGAGGGATTAATTAATCGCTTGGATTCATTAAATAGCCTCTCCACCAATCATATCTCCCCTGATAAAATTAAATTCGTTTTAGTTATGATCGGGCCCCTCCATTAACTCTCCGCCACTTCCCACTGCCGACTACCATCTGATTGGCCTTCCGACATCCAACGGCCCTCGCCCACATCGCACAGGCCTTTGGGTCAAATGTTAACCACGTGATACAAGCGGTTTTGACTTTTCACCGATGCTACATGTCAGCCAGTCTGTGGCATCGCGCGACCCTCCACCAAAACCACAAACCTGCCAAAAGCTGTGCAATGAAAACCATTAGCGCTCATGCTTACCACCTCTACTGAACAACAAAGTGTCCCATCGGGAAGTTAAATCCAACTTTCATTTTCATTCACCCGCCAAAAGTCATTGACTTTGTGCATAAAAACAAAATATGCATTATTTTCCATTTTTTACCAAGAAAGTGACTTTTGCCTTTCATGCACGCACGGAGTATGTCCATTCTAGCAACTGACTTTCAACCGTCAACCAGCATCAGTTGCTAAACTCCAGACCATCGCGGACTACTGTGTGCACCCATCAAAGCCTTCACTGTAGCCATTTGTCCCAATAGTTAACTAAAAACAAGTATTTACCACATTTCCTTCTCAGAAACCCTGTTTTTATACTGAACTCCCACTAAATTGCTCCAAACTCAAGTAATTCAGTAACAATTAAGTTGTTTCTTAGCCCTAAGGCTTCCCCAAGCTCCTGTTTCATCTAAATTCCTTGAAAACCCCAACTTTCTTCCTTGAATACACAAGAACCAAGGATGGAAACTCCTATCGCCCTGAATGTCACACCAATCACTACCACCCACATGGATTTGGACCACCTTCCCTTGGCCGATAAAGATTTTCAAATTAAGGACCTTACTTTTGATGAAACCCCCTTGAAACTGTACTGCAAATATCGGGACAATTATCTAAACAACGCTGATAAAATAGGTCTTTGGGAGTCAAATCTCCCTAAATATCAGTTCCCCACTATCCATATTTTCCCAAATATTGTCCACCAATGACACACAAACTACAATCCCAATTTGATAGTTGTGATGTCCCCTAACCAGGAAATTCTTTTCACCATTACAGCTGAGTCTATAAACGAAATGTTGCAATTACAGCCTGGCCAGAACCTCACTCCTCTTTCAATTATTGATTTACTTGATAAATCTTCAAGGTTGTCCAGTTCCAAAATTAACCAAGTATGTCAGACCTTCATGGAAGAAAGATATAGGCCAAAATAACCCCCTCCTTATATGTCAAGCTTCTTTACAAATCTAGGCCAAGATATCATCACCATGATTGCTTGCATTTTGGGTTTTACTACTAGTGAGTATGTAGATGAGTTGACCTTAGCCTACATGTCTATTTTCACCCTTGGTAAACCTCCTGCAGCCAAATATGACTATGCCACATCATTGCTGATAAAATGCATGACCAATTCATGATATTAGAGAATGAGAGAGTCTTTAAATATTCTTCAGTCCTTTTGTTAGAAAATTATATTTTATGGAGCAATGGAACACAAAATATTGCAAAAATATAACCACAGAAAATGCATAAAACAAGAGAGACACATATATACGTGGTTCACCCAGTTTGGGCTACATCCACCCCTAACAGCCAGTCCTTCCTTTGTATTATCCAGCAAAATGAAGAGACACAACCTACAGCAGATCCGCTGTAATATCCTCTGTTTTCTCTCACAGTATCACCTCTCTATTTCTCACTCAAATAATACACATATATAACATAGCCTCAAATACAATGCCCTCATACAAAGAGAGGGGTTGCCTTCTAGGGCAAAAAACCCTAAACTAAACATAAGTTCTACCGTCAGATCATCTGCCTAATGAATGGCCCAGATTGACTAGAAATTACTATACTTTTACAAGGCAACTTTACATCTGTTTTTAGCTTCAGGGGCATTGCCCCCGAGCCCCCGCCGGGGGACCACTGGCCCCCGGACCACCCAGCCGAAGGGGATCGGCCCCCCCGAACCCTCGCAGGGGGGACAAGTCCCCCCCACACCCCCCCACATGGAGGGGTGTACAAACTTCCTTGGGTATACATCCGACTGAAACAAAGACCTTTGAACAATCATGCTCCACACACAACAATCTCCCACTTGGAGAATGATTGTAGCAACTCCATCGCTACTTCATTTGCTGGATAGTGACTCCTCTTTGGACCTGGTTGTTTCTCATCTTCATCGTCATCCTTGAAAACCAATTGAAACTGAGCATATTTTCAGTTTCTCCCTAGTTACAACTTTTGTTATCATATCTGCAGGATTCTGGCTAGTGTGTATCTTTTCCAGCTTCAACTCTCCATCTTCCAACACTGATCGTATGAAATGGTACTTGAGTTGTATGTGTTTGGTCCTAGAATTAAATGTTGAGTTCTTTGCAAGATGAATGGCACTTTGGCTATCACTGTATAACATGCCCATATCATGCTCCTTACCCAATTCACCCATAAACCTTTGTAACCAAATCATTTCTTTACTAGCCTCTGTAGCAGCAACATACTCTGCTTCTGTTGTTGAAAGTGCAACAAAACTTTGGATTTTTGAAACCCAACTGACAGTTGTTCCACCTATGGTAAATACATATCCTGTAGTGCTCCTCCTGTTATCTCTGTCACCTGCCATATTGATCAGGTGCTCATGTCCTAAGTGTCGTAAAATGCTCAAAATTTAAAGTGCTCAAAACTGGTTCAAAGTTGAACAACTGGAAAGTGCTCGTCTTCCTGATTCTGGCGCCGCAAACGGTTCGAAAAATGGTCGCCGTATGAGGAAGTTATGGCAAAAAGAAGAATTTGTCCATAACATTAGAAATTTTAATTTTTCAAAAAAAATTAAAAAAGGAATATTTTGCAAAATATTCCTTGGAATATTCCAGGGAATATTCCCTTTGGACAGCGAATCAAAAGCTGCCATGTGGCAGGCCCGGAGGGCGCCACATGGCCCTAGGTGACGTCAGCAAAGGTATGTGGGCGCATATGCATATAAAATTTTGGTGGCAATGTGGTTTGAACACACGACCTGCCTTACAACACTACCACGCTTTACCACTAAGCCATGAGCATCAGACTTGTTTAAATTGCTGAACGGACTTTTATTAAAGTTGAAATTTCATTTGGGCGGGGCTCTAAGGGGGCCAGCCCCCGCACACCATGTGACCACAGCCCAAAACCATGGGCCGATCCACCGGGCACGAAATCCAATGCAAACCGCCAGCAGAGATTTTTGGTCACATGCGCAAAGTTAGCCGGCGGTTATGGCGGATTTAGCAGAGCTGTTGGTGGTGGTGCCAAATTTGGCGGTCGCTCCATATTTGGCGGGCCTATCTGGCCGTAACTAAAGTTAACTGGAGTTTTTTTAGGCCAAGCTGGCAGTTGGGAATAAATGGCCATAACTTTGGCTAGGAAAGTCCGTTTTGGACGAATTTTTTTTTTTATTTTGGGTATTTTCGACCTTTTGAAGCCATTGGTGTAGGTCTTACAGCCATCGGAGGTCATTTGCAGAGGTTTTGGAGCCGTGAAAGTTCTAAGAGCCACCAGGGCCCAGTTTTGTGAAGACTGTATAGGGTTGCAGGTATCCATTGGAGGTGATCCAATAGTCAATCATGAAGGATTCAAGTGTTCTAAATGCATTTTTACCATCTATTTCACCCGTATGCTTCTATTCAGCTGTATATTCAATTTGAGCATTTAATTGAAACAAGGACAAGCCCATTTGGGAGCTTTGGACCCAGTAGACGTAGCCCTGGAGGGGGTGAACTGCTTTATCAACTTCTTTTGCATTTGTGGTTGATTTATTTTGCAAAACAAATTCATTTTAATGTGTTAAACAGTAAAAGGAAATAACTCTGCTATGCTTAAATGGGTCATGAACAGCTGAAAATTCATGTGTTTTCTTTCTGCAAGACATGGAAATCTTTTAAACATGTTTAATTCTGAATTGAATACCTTGCAAACAAATTTCAAGTAGTTTCAAATTTAGATCAAGTTGGTATCAGAGCTCAGGGTTTTGTGCAAAGATCTTCTAACTATCTTGCAAGTATTGATGCTTACCAGGTTGAAACTTAAAAGAGGGGAAGGACAGTTGACTAGAGAACGAGAGAATCCTCAGTCAAGGAAGGCCAGAGAACCATCACCTCCACCTTCAATTTCACCCTCAAGAGTCTCAGCAGAAGCTTCAAGGATGTCTGAACATGAAGGATAAATTCCTACAGAGACAGATCCAAGAGAAGAAGAAAGAGTCTTCAGAAAGGCTTTCTTGGACCTCACTGAAATGGTGAGGATATTGTACCAAGAAAGAAATGAGAAATTGGCTGGAGAAGGGTCCAAACATCCACATGAAGGAGAGGACTCTTCAGGAGGTAAGAAGGATGATGATCATTCCAAGAAAGTACATGGAGGAAATGGTGATCCACCACCCCCATCTTCACCTTTTTCCTCTTCATCCTCGTCTTCTTCTGTTCATAAGCATAGATCCTCTGGAAAAAGTCCTTTTTTGAAGCTTGATGTAAAATTCGAATTACCTATGTTTAATGGTGAAGTGAATGCAGAAAAGCTTGACAACTGGATTAGGCAGTTGGAAGTTTACTTGAGGATCCAAAATATGCATGATGATGCCACAAAGATTCAGTTGGCTTCTTTGAGAATGGATGGAGCAGCACTGGTCTAGTGGGAGGCCAAGAGTAAAGAGGAGATCAAAAAATTTGGTAAGGTTACCTTAACATGGCCTGAATTTCTGTTAGCCATTAAAAAACAGTTTTATCCTCTTGCTCACATGCAGAAAGCCATTATGAATTGGCAAAATTTCAGACAACTTAAGGGTCAGAGTGTTCAAGACTACACCCAAGAATTCAGGAGAAGAGCTCTCTTGTTAGGGGTAGATTTACAGACCCAAGAAACCTTGCTGAAATACATTGGTGGCTTGCATAGCTACCTTAGACACACCATCTTGATGTTTAACCCTACTAGCCTGGACAAGGTTTGTGTCCAAGCTACCCATTTAGAGGCAAGGGGAAAAAACACATTTGAAGAGGGTAGAAACAAGCCCCCCAAGGGGAAAAACAAAGAGAAAACCTCCAAGGGAAAGAGCAAAAAGAATGCATCTGTCAAATAGGAGAGTGAGAAAGTGATCTGTAAACACTGTTCTAAACCAGGCCATGAGGAGAAAAACTGTTGGAAATTACATCCTGAAAAAAGACCTCAATTTAACAAATCCAAAGGGAAACAGAAAACTGCTGCTACTACATCTACACCACAAGATTTAGGGGAAGATTCAGGTGATGAAACCAAAATTGCAACCATGGGTTTGAAAAACTTTAAGGGAAAAGAAATTGAAACTCCAGCCATCACTAGTACCTCAAACTGCCATGTACAAGCTCCTAATGAGGAAGAAAGAATTGAACTGTTTCATGTGAGGGTGATTTCAAAACATACTAAAATTGACACACTTTTTGATAGTGGGTCACAAGCAAACCTTATATCAGAGGACTTGGTCAAGCAGCTTAAACTTGAGACCATTCCACATCCGAAGCCATATCCACTTGGATGGATTTGCAAGGATGCAAATTTACAAGTTTCAAGAAAGTGCACATTGCGCTTTGCAATTACTGCACATTTTATTGACACAGTCGAACTTGATGTGGTACCTTTTGATATAGCAGGAATTGTTTTGGGAAGTCATTACTTGTTTGACAGGAAAGCTATCTTTCATCGCCATGAAAACAAATATCATCTTTTCAAAGATGGCAAGGAGTTCATTGTTAGAGCTCATCGCAAGAAGACAAATATAGCGATGGTGAATGCAGGACAGGTAAAAAGGCTGGTCAATTCAAGTAAGAATTTTGTTCTTCTTATGATTAAGCCCAAGGTTGATGTGAATCATGAGTCATTTGACAATTGTGATCCAAAACTTAAATCAGATCTGTATGATGTAGTTGATGCATATCATGAGATGTTTCAAGAGCCAACAGGTTTGCCTCCTAAGAGAGAGATTCAGCATGAAATCCATTTGCATCCAGATTGTCCTCTTCCAAACATAGGCATGTACCGCATGTCTATTATGGAGAGTGCTGAAATAAAGAAGCAAATCAAGGACTTGTTGGACAAGGGTTTCATAAGGCCAAGTACTTCGCCATGTGGGTCACCGATTGTATTGATTCCAAAGAAAGATGGCACTTGGCGTATGTGTGTTGATTTCAGGGCCTTGAACAAGATAACGGTAAAGAATCATTACCCACTCCCAAGGATAGATGATTTGCTAGACCAGCTGAAAGATGCTCAATATTTCACTAAGCTAGACTTGCGCAGTGGATATCATCAAGTAAGAATTGAAGAAAGTGACATTTGGAAGACAGCCTTTAAAACCAAACAAGGACTCTTTGAGTGGCTTGTGATGCCGTTTGGTTTGTGCAACGCACCTGCAACTTTCATGCGGGTAATGGATGATGTCTTGAGTCCTTTTCTTGATGATTTCATTATTGTCTACTTAGATGACATCTTAATTTTCAGCAAGTCTAGAGAAGATCATGTCATGCATGTTAGTAAAGTACTTGATGTTTTGAAGAAGAATCAGTTATTTCTTAAAATGTCAAAGTGTGAATTTGGAAAGGCTTCTTTGGTTTATTTGGGACACGTAGTAGGAGGAGGTGCTTTGAGAATTGATCCTACTAAGATTGAGGCTATTGTGAAGTAGCCTACTCCCAAATCCATAATAGAGGTAAGAAGTTTTTTGGGTGTAGCTCAATATTGGAGGAAGTTTATCTCTAACTTCTCTTCTATAGCAGCTCCTATGCATGCAGTGACAAGTGTGAAGCATGCTTTCCAATGGGGAGGTAAGCAGCAAAAAGCTTTCGAATCTTTGAAAGAGAAGATTAGTTCAGCTCCAGTCCTTGCATTATCGGATTTGAGACAGCCATTTGAGATACAAACTGATGCTAGTGATTATGCTATGGGTGCAGTTCTTCTACAGCAAGGTAAGCCTATTGCTTTTCATTTTGAAACTTTTAATGGTGCTGTTGTAAATTATCCTACATATGATAAGGAGTTGTATGAGTTGGTACAAAGCATCAAAAAGTGGAAACACTACTTGATGGGCAAAGAAACTGTTATACATACCGACCATCAGCGCTTACAGTACTTGCAATCACAAAGCAAGTTACAACAGTCACGACACTTCAGATGGATGGGCTTCTTGCAACAGTTCCATTTGGTAATAAGGTACAAGAAAGGTACTTTGAATAAGGTTGTTGATATGCTTTCAAGGCCTATTATTGGTATTGTTACTTTACTTAAGAATGATTCCATTGTACATGATAGTTACATAGAACAATATGCATCTGATGATGACTTTAAAGATGTGTATGCTAACTTGAGTAAAGGGAATCATGTAGAGGAAAATGACTATCACATGCATAACAATTTGCTATTTCATTTGGGCAAGTTGTGTATACCACAGGGGGAGAGGATAAATGTCATAAGAGAAGCTCATTCTTCTCTTATTGCTGGCCATTTTGGTGTGAGCAAAACAGTTGCACATCTACAGAGGTATTGCTATTGGCCTCGCATGGTAGATTCTGTTTCAAGGTTCATAAGAGGTTTTTCATTATGTGCTACAAGCAAGCCTAGCAATAGGAAGCTTGGTTTGTATACTCCTTTGCTGGTACCTTCTAGACCATGGGAGAGCATCTCTATGTATTTTGTAGGAGGTTTGCCAAAATCTAGAAAGCAGCATGATTATTTATATGTAGTAGTTGATCGTTTTAGAAAAATGTGTATACTTATGCCTTGTAAGAAAACTATAACTGCTGAACAAACTGCTGAATTATTTTTTCATCATGTATGGATTCACTTTGGTTTGCCTACTTCCATTATTAGTGACAGGGATTCCAGATTTGTGGGGAATTTTTGGTCCAACCTATGGGAGATGATGGACACAAAGTTGAAGAAAAGTACTGCTTTCCATCCGCAAACAGATGGACAAACCGAAGTTGTGAACAGAACCATTGTGCACCTCTTGAGAGGTTATTGCAGCAAGCATCCCAAGCTTTGGGATGAACATTTGCACTACATACAGCATGCTTACAATCGTGCCAAGCACTCTTCCACAAACACCTCACCATTTGAAGCTTGTTTTGGTTACTTGCCAAAAACACCTCTTGATTTCATTCTTGAGAAAGATGTCGCCATTGAGGGACATAGTGATATTGACAAAGCTCGTTCATTCATTGAAAGAATTCAGCAAATACATCAGCAAATTCAAGAACAGCTTGAGAAGAGTCAAGGCAAGTACAAGGAAAGACACGACAAGCATAGAGTCGATCACAAGTTTCAAGAAGGAGATGAGGTATGGCTGTACATTAGTAAGGAAAGGATGCAAGGAGAAGGTAAAAAGCTTAAGCCTATTCGTTATGGTCCATTCAAAATCCTCAAGAAGGTTGGAAATAATGCTTTTCAATTAGATTTGCCTTCCTACATGCAAATGTATTCTGTTGTCAATGTGGAGAACTTACGTTTGTATGAACCTCCTTTGATTGTTGATCATGAAAATGTTGTTCAGCTGCCATCTATAGAAGATTTCTCGCCAGAATTTTTAGATGAGCTGAAAGAAGATACAATCCTTGACAGAAGGACCCGCACTTCAAGGAGGGGCAGTGTAGATTATGTTCAGGTTGGTTTCAAAGGCAGCAAACCGAACAAGGCAAAGTGGATGGAGGTGGACAGAGTGAGGGAGCTGTACCCTCACCTCTTTAACAGGTAGTTGAAGGCTTTTGGGGTCCAAAAGCTTCCCAATGGGGAGGCGTGATCAGGTGCTCATGTCTTAAGAGTCGTAAAATGCTCAAAATTTAAAGTGCTTAGAACTAGTTCAAAGTTGAACAACTGGAAAGTGCTTTTCTTCCCGATTCCGGCGCCGCAAACGGTTCGAAAAACGGTCGTCATATGAGGAAGTTATGGCAAAAAGAAGAATTTGTCCATAACATTAGAAATTTTAATTTTTCAAAAAAAATTAAAAAAGGAATATTCCACAGAATATTCCTTGGAATATTCCAGGGAATATTTCCTTTGGACAGCGAATCAGAAGCTGCCACGTGGCAATCCCGGAGGGTGCCACGTGGCCCTGGGTGATGTCAGCGAAGGTATGTGGGCGCATATGCATATAAAATTTTGGTTGCAGTGTGGTTTGAACACACGACCTGCCTTACAACACTACCACGCTTTACCACTAAGCCATGAGCATCAGACTTGTTTAAATTGCTGAACGGACTTTTATTAAAGTTGAAATTTCATTCGGGTGGGGCTTTAAGGGGGCCAACCCCCGCACACCATGTGACCACAGCCCAAAACCATGGGCCGATCCACCGGGCACGAAATCCAATGCAAACTGCCAGCAGAGATTTTTGGTCACATGCACAAAGTTAGCCGGCGGTTATGGCAGATTTAGTGGAGCTGTTGGCGGTGGCACCAAATTTTGCGGTCGCTCCATATTTGGCGGGCCTATCTGGCTGTAACTAAAGTTAACTGGAGTTTTTTTAGGCCAAGCTGGCAGTTGGGAGTAAATGGCCATAACGTTGGCTAGGAAAGTTCGTTTTGGACGAATTTTTTTTTTATTTTGGTATTTCCGACCTTTTGAAGCCATTGGTGTAGGTCTTACAGCCATCTGAGGTCATTTGTAGAGGTTTTGGAGCCGTGAAATTTCTAAGAGCCACCAGGGCCCAGTTTTGTGAAGACTGTATAGGGTTGCAGGTATCCATTGGAGGTGATCCAATAGTCAATCCTGAAGGATTCAAGTGTTTTGAATCCATTTTTACCATCTATTTCACCTGTATGCTTCTATTCAGCTGTATATTCAATTTGAGCATTTAATTGAAACAAGGACAAGCCCATTTGGGAGCTTTGGACCCAGCAGACGTAGCCCTGGAGGGGGTGAACTGCTTTATCAACTTCTTTTGCATTTGTGGTTGATTTATTTTGCAGAACAAATTCGTTTTAATGTGTTAAATAGTAAAAGGAAATAACTCTGCTATGCTTAAATGGGTCATGAACAACTGAAAATTCATGTGTTTTCTTTCTGCAAGACATGGAAATCTTTTAAACATGTTTAATTCTGAATTGAATACCTTGCAAACAAATTTCAAGTAGTTTCAAATTCAGATCACATATCTGCATCAACATATCCCTGTAGAGAAATGTTTGAACCACCAAAGCATAATGCTTGATTTGTGGTACGTTTCAAATATCGGAGAATCCATTTCACTGCCATCCATTGTTCCTTTCCTGGATTGTTCATGTACCTCCTTACAACTCCCACTGCATGTGCAATATCAGGCCTTGTGCAGCCCATTGCATACATTAAGCTTCCAACTACTGATGCATATGGAACTTTAGACATATAATCCATGTCTTCTTGGGTCTTTGGGCACATTTCCTTACTAAGTTTTAAATGGCTAGCAAAAGGTGTACTAAATGGTTTTGCATTGTGCATATTAAATCTTTTCAACACCTTTTGTATGTACTCATTCTGAGACAATGTTAATTTACGATTTTTCCTATCTCTAGTGATTCTCATACCAAGGATTTGTTTTGCAGCTCCCAAATCCTTCATTGCAAATGAATTTGCCAATTTTCTTTTAAGCACATTTATTTCCTGCATGTTAGGCCCTGCAACAAGCATGTCATCTACATACAATAACAATATAATATAGCTACCATCATTTTGCTTTTTCAAATAAACACAATGATCAAAGTGACATCTAGTATAACCTTGTTCAGACATAAACTTGTCAAATTTTAGATACCACTGCCTTGGAGCCTGTTTTAAGCCATACAAGCTCTTCTTCAACCTGCACACTAGTTTCTCCTTCCCTTTCACCTCATATCCTTGTGGCTGCTGCATATATATCTCTTCCTCCAAATCCCCATGGAGAAAGGTTGTCTTTACATCTAACTGCTCAAGTTGCAAATCTTCAATTTCTACTAGACTTAAAATAGTTCTAATTGAAGTCATTTTAACAACAGGAGAAAATATTTCATCAAAATCAATACCTTTCTTCTGTGCAAACCCCTTCACCACAAGTCTAGCTTTGTACCCATGTTTTCCTCCATCTTCTTCCTTCTGCCTGTAAACCCATTTATTCTTCAATGTAGTTTTTCTTGCAGGCAACCTGACTAAGTCCCAAGTCTGGTTATGCATTAAGGAGTCCATCTCTTCTTCCATCGCTACCTCCCGCTTCTTCCTGCTTTCAACCTGCATTGCTTCTTCATAACATTCGGGTTCACCAGAATCAATCAACAATAAATAATATAATGAAGGAGAGTATCGTTCAGGGGGTCTACTTATCCTGGTAGATCTTCTAACACCACTTTCAGGTGTTTGGGGTGCATGTTGTTGTTGTGGTGGTTTTTGTTGTTGTGGTTGTTGATTATTATTATTTTCAGGAACCTTTACTTTTTCAGTGATTTCATCAAGAATTGCATATTCCTTGTTTTCTTTTTCTTGCTTCTTTTCCTGCAACTGGTTCTTATAGAAGACCTTTTCATTGAATATTACATCTCTGCTCCTAATGATTTTGTGATTTTCGTAATCATATAAGCGATAACCAAAATCATTAACACCATATCCAATAAAGGTACATTTCTTTGACTTTGCCTCAAGCTTTGTTCTATTTTCTTTATCAATATGGACAAAGGCCTCACAACCAAAAGGCTTTAAAAAAGAGTAGTTTACCTTTTTACCTGTCAATGCTTCCTTTTGAACACCACCATCCAAGGAACTTGAAGGCCCTTTGTTTATTAGATAAATAGCAGTATCTACAGCATCTGCCCAAAACTGTAAAGGCAATCCTACATGCAATCTCATGCACCTTGCACGCTCCATGATTGTTCTGTTCATCCATTCTGAGACACCATTTTTTTGTGGGGTTCTTGGAACTATCTTCTCTCTACGATTTCCATGCTCTGAACAGTACCTATCAAAGTCTTTGCTGCAATATTCACCTCCATTGTCTGATCTAAGACACTTCAATTCCTTTCCTGTCTCAATCTCAACCAAAGATTTCCATTTCTTGAAAGTATCAAATACATCAGATTTATTCTTAATACAATAAATCCAAGTTTTTCTAGTTTCATTATCAATAAAAGTAACATAATAATGAGAGCCATTGAGAGATGATACCTGAGCAGGTCCCCATACATTTGTATTCACAAGCTCTAATTTTTCGCTCTTCTTTTCTTTCCCAACTCTAAGAAATCTGACTCTCTTCTGTTTTCCATAAATGCAATTCTCACAGAAGTCCAAATCAACATTCCTCAAACCTGGCAACAAATTCCTTGAGTGAAGAATATTCATCCCCTTTTCACTCATGTGTCCAAGCCTATGATGCCATAATGCTGCATCTTCTCCTTTGGAAGTTAAAGCATTAATAGAGTTAGAAATACCATTGCATAAATACAATGTACCAACCTTTTCGCCTTTTGCTATTACCAGGGCTCCTTTGGTGACCTTCCAAGCTTTATCTGTGAAAGTTGTCACACAACCTTCACCACCTAACTACCCTGTTGAAATCAGATTTTTCTTTAGATCTGGAGCATGCCTTACCTCCTTTAGTAGCCATTGGTTTCCATTCTGCTGTTTTACAAGAACCTTACCCATTCCAACAATTTTACAGGGTTTATCATCACCCAAACTAACTTGTCCAAAATCTCCTTGAACATAGTCATGAAAGTATTTCTTATCAGGTGTGGCATGGAATGAGGCCCCTGAATCTACCACCCAGGAATCAGTAATATTTTCGAAAGAAAGAATCAAAGGATCTTGTAACACCTTACCTGTCACATTTGCTTCATGATTGTTTTCTTGTTTTGCATCTCCTTCTTTTCCCTTCCGAGATCTACAGTCTTTCTTTAGGTGTCCTTTATTTTCGCATTTCCAGCACCCTATCCCCGATCTGGACTTGGATCTGCCTTTCCTTGATTTACTGGGATATCTTGAGCTCTTTCCTCTTTCCATTTTTCTTCCCCTAGACTCTGCACTCAAAGCATTACCCAATGTCTCACCGGAACTTTTCCATCGCATTTCCTCGCTAAGGATAGCACCGACAACATCATCAAACTTTAGAGTACTAGATCCAGAGACAAAGTTACTAATGGCCATTACTAAACCATTCCAACTTTTTGGTAATGAGCACAAGAATAACAGAGCTCTAACTTCATCATCAAATTTTACCCCTACAAAACATAACTGACTTGTAACAGTATTAAAATCATTTAAATGGTCTGCAACAGGTCCACCTTCTGACATCTTCATATTAAATAATCGTTTCATGAGAAATACCTTGTTTGAGGCCGAGGGTTTTTCATATAGTTTCTCCAATGCCTTAATCAAACCCTATGTCGTTGTTTCCTTCAAAATGTTGAAGGCGACCGATGTCGCGAGGCACAATCGTATTGTTCCTAGTTCCTTTCTATCGAGAAGGTTCCATTCTTCATCGGTCATACCCGTCAGCATCTTTGTTTTTCCGCCCAATGGTAGGTACAAATCTTTTTGATACAGATAATCTTCCATCTGCATCTTCCACAGTGAGAAGTTTTGGCCATTAAATTTCTCAACCCTAAACTTACCATCTTCTGCCATTGCTCCCACTTGAATGAGGAACCCTTCTTTCCTGCCAGTTTATCAGCCAAATAGACCTTCGGCTCTGATACCAGTTTTTAGAAAATTATATTTTACGGAGCAATGGAACACATAAAATATTGCAAAAATATAAACACAAAAAACGCATAAAACAAGAGAGACATAGATATACGTGGTTCACCCAGTTTGGGCTACGTCTACCCCGAACAGCCAGTCCTTCCTTTCTATTATCCAACAAAATGAAGAGACACAACCTACAGTAGATCCGCTGTAATATCCTCTATTTTCTCTCACAGTCTCACCTCTTTGTTTCTCACTCAGAGAATACACATATATAACACAGCCTCAAATACAATGCCCTCATACAAAGAGAGGGGTTGCCTTCTAGGGCAAAAAACCCTAAACTAAACATAATTTCCACCGTCAGATCATCTGCCTAATGAACGACCCAGATTGACTATAAATTACTATACTTTTACAAGGCAATTTTACATCTATTTTTAGCTTCAGGGGCACTGCCCCCGCACCCCCTCGCGTGGAGGGGTGTACAAACTTCATGGGCTATACATCCGGCTAAAACAAAGACCTCTGAACAATCATGCTCCACACACAACACCCTTATCATCTTTTCCTCTATTATCAGAGTGACAAATTCCCTTTCTCTATGCAAAATCTTTACACCGGAGGGAACCCGAGGTCAATCATATTCTGGACTTCCATTTTTCATAATTTGCCATCTTCTCCATATCCTTATACAGATTTTATTGACAACTTTGTGCATCTAGTCGCTGCCATGTTGATAGGAAATCCCCCTCCCAGAACCAGTGATGATATCTAAAGAATTCTTCAATTATCCAAGCAATACAAGGTTGGACACTGGTATTTATACCAGAACCATACCGAAATTAGAATTTATGGATGTGAACTGCCTCCCTTAAAGCTGCCCAAGTACCTTCCCGTGCAATTATTTTCCCTGGAGTACTACAGGCAAATGATCAACTCTGATGAAATCCACTTCATGGAGGCTAAGAAGAAAGCCTAGTTAAGAATAAAAAACCACCTAGGACCATTCATTTGCAACAACAGAAAAGCAGGGAAAGAAGCAGAGGAAATCCTTGAGAGAATGAGATTGAAAAAGAGTTTCATTTAGCCTTATGATCCTCATAGCTTCATCTGTGACAGAAGACAGAAGCATAAAATCTCCCCCTACATTCATCATAGTATTCCAGAGATATAACAATATGCAAATAAAAATGAATGGGTGGAGGGAACACTTGTAGAACTGGATAGTACTCAAGTTGAAGTAGAAAATGTTATGAAAGATTTGGAAAAGAGACTTGATCTAGATTCCTTTGAATAGGTGCCTGAGGATTCTTCACAAAGGCCAACATAGGAGCACAATGCAAAAAATTCAGTACAACCAGAAACATCAGTATAGCCAGAGACTTCAGTACAGCAAAAAGATTTAGGATCCCAAAGTATTTCTGAGGGATTGACCCAAACTGATACAAACATGGGCAATCCTCTAGTATTGCAAACTCCTTTTAATGAGGAAAGAATTCAAAAAAGAAGTAGAAATGAGGTCAGCCCCTCCATAGTACCATTGGATCAAGTGTATGTAAAAAGTCAGAGATTGAATCCTCTATCTGAAGAGGAACATGAAGAAACCAGAAGTGACATTGTGCAGACAACATTAGTAGAGGAGACACCATCTACCTCCCAAACACAAGCATTAAGTAGACAGCAAAGTGTAGAAGTGTCATCAATGAGAGCAGCTTCAGAATAGAGCTAGGATTTAAAGGAAAAATACAAGGAAATTAAGGCTAGGAATGAGAAGCTCAAAGCTCAAACCTATGCCCATTATCTAAAAATGGCACCTACAAATCAGACCAGATTGATGTTAGTGTTTGACATCAAAGAGGGAAAAATGCAAATTAGTTTTTTGAAACCAATGGTACAACAGCCAAAGTCCACGGCTAATATTTCAAGACAAATTTTGAAGTTATTGCCAAAGACATCCACCCAATTGACCAAATTGAGCTCCATAAGCAAAAGAGTGAGATGTTGTATTCAACATTGACCAGTAAAGCCATCACTGTACATCAATTGGAGAATTCTCTAACTAATACTACAACATAGCTACAATTGGAAAGAGCCTCTTCTCAGGCTAAGGATACCAGGATCAAATCATTGGAAGACCTGGTAATTGAGTTGGGACATGATCCCAAAGATGTTAAGGCAGCAGAAAAACTGATAAAGAAAAAGAATAATGACATTGCTGCACTTAGGAAACAGCTCAAATTCCCTCCCCTAGTACATCCACAAATAGCAGAAGTAAGTGAAAAACAAAATGAGGAGGACCTTATGGACTTGGTCCTTAATTTGAATGAACAGGTGAAAGAAACAGAGAAAGAGTTGGAAAAATCTTTACAGTCAAACAAGGTGACTCGACCACCATGCCTCAGACTGTAGTACCCATAGTTTCTACAGCAGTGCCATCTACTATTACAGTAGCTCTAGCACCCAATGATCCCCTAGCAATATCTCTTCCAGTAACAGCAACAGCAGGTACTTCTGAGGCAACATCAACTTCAACAAAGCAAATAGAGGACTTAATCAAGTCCATGGAGGAAATGAAAATCCAAGCAACTGAGATACAGAAATTAAAAGAAATGGTTACTAGCTTGGAACATAATTATGAGATATCACATATTAACTACATTGAAGAAGAAAGAAAGAACAGAAGGATGATTGATATAATAAAAACATTAGAGAAGGACTTAACATTTGAAAAGCCCTTAAGAGATATCAGAGAGATTTTATAGACAAATATCATTGATTCCATCAATGATATTTGGTCTTCTATTCAGATCATTTTTTAACAGATTGAGTTAGTTAAACTAGCTACTGAGGCCATACAAAAGACCAGGGAAGAATTGGGAGACAATCCTGAAGAGGCAACTCAATTGATCAACTTTTTGAAGAGAAAAAGCAGGGAACAACTGGAACAATGGGAAATCGAGGATCGAACTGGTACTATCCTTGAAGTGAAGAAAGTCCTTACTAAAAAGAACTTGATGCTTAACCTGGAAAGAAGATGTCAAAGTATTCAAGAGGACATAGATGATTTCATGGCAAAATTTGACATTCTAAGGAATAAAGGACTTCCAAACCCACTGGTCATAAATGATAAGTTGATGACTCAGGTAGACAACATCGATAAACTACACCAACAAGCCAAAATTCAAGCCAACTCTTCCACAGTGAAAGCACTACCAACTAGAAAAGTGTTGTATGATGGTTTAGAAAATCTCTTCTATATTGAGCATGAAGTAAAACACTTGTTCACAGCCCAACCCAATTTTGCAAAGCACACTGAGGTTGATGAAATATACAGGAAATTGACCAGGATGAAGATACCCAATGAAGAATGGTGGACCACTATGTTCAAAATCCTATAATTTACTATGGTAAGTCTGAGGTAAATAAAAAATATTCATTGAGGTAAAGTCTAGTAAACAGGTAAAGAGTATCAGGAATAGATGAAGAGTATCAGTAGGGAAAAGTAAACAAAGATTCAGCACATAATCACCACAACAACAATAAGAGGCAAATCTGAGTTTCAACCTCCAGCTCATGCATAAATAAAGGGACATCAGCAATCTGTTTTACATTTGTCTCTATATTTTTGTAAAAGATATTTTGTATTTCCTAGAATAAATCTCATATAGTTATGAGATATTTTTGATGTAATTTTTGTATAAATACTTCTCCATTCGAAGTATTGTGTGTGGATTCTATTACATTTCTGTATATCTATGCTATCAAGTTGATAAAGCTCTTGTAATCAAACTTGGATTTTTGCTGGAAAATGAATGAAAGTTGAGGACATTTCATCAGATTCTCGTGCAGTGTGATCACAAATAAGTATTCTATCCTTGTGATTTTATGTCTTTTCTATATGTTTCAATGTTTTATGCATCTGAAATATAAATGGAAAAATAGTCAAAGTATATCATAATTAGCTTTATTTCTCTCTGCTATCAACAATCTACCATTTATATGTTTTCTTCTAAACTATTTTTGATAGAGGAATTCTTAATTTCTCCTCTATCCCTGTAGTTTTTCTCTAATAAGTCCCTGGTATAGGATTCTTAATTGCTCTTTGCTGGTTGACCTATCTTCCCTTCTTCTTTCTTATCCTAACTTGAGGATTCTTAATTGCCCTCTAGTTTTGAGAAGAACTATCATCCTTTCAGGCCCCCAAAGTTTGTTTTTATTCTGTTATCCTAACTTTTGAACTCATACCTCAGAAATTTGACTTAATCTAATGAACTACCCATGATTGAATCCATAGCCCAATGGCCTAAAAGCTTAGTTTTCCCATTTGTTTTAGAATTCCACCAATCTCAAACAAAACAACCTCCCTGAACATTAATACTAGCCTAAAATATTTTCAAACAATAGCTAAATCATAAAGAGAGAGCCCTCTCTGGACTAGGTGGGCTAGCACCTAACTCTAAAAGTTGGTTTGTAGTTACCTTGGATCCTTTCCTTATTTTAAATAACTTCTAAGGAAAATCTGAGTGATAACATAGTGGTGACCATACTAGGGAATGAACAATTCCTTAGTTGAAATAAACCTTTAAGGAACTCGAAAGTTTGATTTAAAGCATCTTAAAGGATTTTTAGACGTTATTTTGAAAATTCACATAAGAAAGCATATAAAAATTTGAAATATGGCTTCAGAAAGGACTCATTACACCAGGGCTAATCCTGATCCTAATCCACCCCCTGTGTTTGAAAATCCTAACATTATTCCTCAAATCATCAGAAGATAAGAAAGTTCATTAAGCCCCAGACATTTGTTTAGATCACATTCATGTCCTGTTAAGCGGCTTTTCCTAGAAGATTTTTCTTTTGACGAACACTTTGAACTTTCTCTATTTAGAACCACATCTGACAGTGAATTATTGGACCTAGTCCAAGATCCAGAATTCCTCAGAGAACTTGAAATCCAACGAGCCAATTTGTCAATTGATCGATATCTGCAGAACTCCACTCAGTCATCTCTTACCATCGATAGAACACCTGAGCTTTCTAAAACTACTTCTCTTTCTGCTAGTTCATCATTATTCCCTCACTTTTTTGAAATCCATTCCACTCCTCCCTTCATCCCTTCACTTCCTCTCCCACCTATCATCACTCAACATCCCACCACTACCTCTAGTTCTTCCTCTACAACCCAAACACCTCCTGTTACCCCAACTCTTGTTTCTACTCCTACCCAACCTCGAACAATGGCCAACAGGTATGCTCCCCTTGTGTTTCCTGCTAACTCAGGTGCAATGCCTCAAGACTATCAGAGTAAAATTACTACTTTTGATGGTACTGGAACCTACACAGCTCAGTAACACACTAGGAAAATGACTGACTACTTTGACATATATGAGATAGACACAGCTAATGTTCAAATGAGAATTTTTGTTCAAAGTTTGTCTGGGGAATTTAAAACCTAGTTTAGATCTTTAACCGCCCAAAGCATAGACAGTCTAAGAACCCTCTACCAGTAGTTCCTGAATAGATGGGAGAGAAGGAAGGACCCCCTTCAGATTTTGTCTGAATACGAAAACCTTAAAAGGGGACCTCATGAAACCGTTCAGGACTATTGTACTAGGTTCAATAGTGTTTATAGTGCCATTCCACTTGACCTTAGACCCCCACCCAGTTTAGCCCTGATCAAATTTCCTGATGGATTTGCTTCAGACATGGCTTTCCAGTTAAGAGAGAGAAATCCCCCCACTCTGGAAGAAATGCAGAGCGTGGCAGTAAGTGTTGAAGCCAACCTGCTCTCCAAAAGATCCAAAGCTAGGAATGAGAGGAGAATACCTTTAAAAGAAGAAAATACACCCTTTGAACAAAATTTAGATGCTATAGTTAAAGGAATGGATAGATTGATAGATAGATTGATAGACAGTGTTGAAGTTATCGAAAGAAAATCTCCTTGGGATGGCCAACAAGCTAATATAGGGAGAAATCCTAATTTTAGGAAAAATCAGAACCCAAATACTGGAAAGAATATTCCTGACCAGAATATCAGACCACCTTTCCAAGAAAACTATGCAGAGGCCTCCCACTCAAAGGACCCTAAACTGTTGGCATTATGATTCAGGTGTTGTCCTTGATGGCAACCCATTCAGGTGATAGATCACTATTCTTGATGATCAGCTCTCTATTTTTAAGAAGGACGCAGGCAATCTGTTCAGAAAGTGCGTCCCCGCAGGTATACCATGCAGAACCCGCGTCCAGGGACGCAGGCCAGCCGTTCAGGGGGTGCGTCCACCCAGTGCACACATTTCAAGACAGAGAAAAGCACGTGGGGGTTTCTTGTGTGGTTTCTAGCCGACGGTTTTGTGTTTCTATGGTGTCGGCTCGTGGTATTGTTCCATGTTTTGGGGAGGAGCTTGCCTATATAAAGCAAAGGAGTTCATTTGGATTAATCATGTTTTTGGTTGAACATCTTATGAGGGTAAGATCTGGTCTAGATCTAAACAAGGCGAATCTGATGGACCGAGATCTCTTCGGCTCTTGCTCGGATCTGTAGATCTGATTGTCTGGGTTACTTCTAAAGTCTTGAAATCATCTTTGCCCAGAGGGACGCAGGTGCAGGAAGGGTTCTGGTGCGCCGGGACGCAGGCAGTTCAATAGACTCAGTGCGAGGGACGCAGGCTAGCAGTTGAGCAGAGTGCGTCCGGGACGCAGGCTAGCAGTTGAGCAGGGTGCGTCCAGGGACTCAGGTCAGCAGTTGAGCAGGGTGAGTCCAGGGACTCAGGCTAGCAGTTGAACAGGGTGAGTCCGGACTCAGGCTGGCAGTTGAGCAGGGTGCTTCCTTCTCTTAAAATCCTTGTTTATCATTGTTGTGTTCTGGGTTTTGGTCCTATTATTGTTGATCTGGTTACTACAGTTGATTGGGTGATTCTCTTACACTTGATGATCAATTAATGCTTATGGATCCAGTTTGAAAACTTATGAAAAGTGGTCCTTGTATGAAAAGAAGTAGGGGGTTGTAGCTCCCTTCCAGGAGAGACTGGAAAACGAGAGAGAGTTGTAGCTCTCTGCAGGTTGCAGCCTGCGTACTGGTAAAGGACTGCACCAGTACAAAATCATTGTAAAAGAATTTCTAAATTGAAAGAAGATAGAGACATATTGCAGCAGGTGGTTTTCTCCCACATTGGGTTTCCACCTTACATCTTGTGTTCTTTGGTGTGACTGTCTATTTTCTTTGTTCATGCTCATTATTTTATGGTACTGATATGCAAGAATAATTCAAAAGATCAAATAAGGAAGATTTGTTAAATTGCTAGATAATACTGATTCACCCCCCCTCTCAGTATTATTTCCAACATAAACAAGCACTCAAATAAATTCAATGGGTCTAGATGACGAGGAAGATGTCTTCCTAACTCAGGATGACCAAGAATCCCACATACTGCAACAATTCAAAACCCAAACAGGAGAGTCATTTGATTTCAAACAGGGATATGACTATGCTATTTTTGAGGTACATAAGTAGTATAATTTAAGAAGTAGAATAAATATTGATGCCCTAGAAACAAACCAGAAAACAGGTCCTAATCAACCTAAAAAGGGTAAAACAATTCCAGTGACAAAAACACTTCAGATCCTCTCTAGAACAAATCAAAATCACCCCAGCCCCACCATAGAAGATGTGTTTGATAATTAGCCTAATAATGAACAACCCTCCATTTCCCTTCCCTCCAAAGAAACAGTGGAAGAATCTTCAAAGATCGGACTAGAAAAATCAGCAAAGAATGTCCAAAATCCTGAAAGAGAAGAAAACATAGAAAACATTGCTGCTAGAAGTCCAAAAGTTCAAACAGACAAATTAATCCCGCCCTTTAATCTTGGAGCAGAGGTAGCCAAGCTTAAAATTTTAGTTCCTTTGACAGAACTGGTAAAACATGATATTTACAGGTCTCAGATAAACAAAACATTAAATATCATTGAAAATGTAGATTTTGTAAATCTCTTTGATGACCAGCCCGAGTTGATTTTTGGCCCTGAAGTAAATGGGAAACCACTAGAAGGAGGGATACCACCCTTCTATGTCAGTCTCAATATCCATGATAAGATTTTTCACAATTCCATGTTTGACTCTGGTGCCTCGCACAACCTCATGCCCAAGTCTGTTATGGATAAACTTAACTTAGACATCACTAGACCCTATAAGGATTTATTTTCCTTTGATTCCAGTCAAGTGAGGTGTTTAGGACTTATAAAGGATTTGTGTGTTTTGTTGATTCAATACCCTACCAAAACTATACTCATGGACATAGTGGTAGCAGACATTCCACCCAAGTATGGCATGTTGTTGTCCAGATCCTAGGGTGCCAAACTTCAGGGGTCTCTACAATTAGACATGTCATACACTACCATATCTATTTTTGGACAACCAAAGAGGCTATACAGGGAAACTTTAATGAAGTATGTAGTGAGTAGTCAGGAGAAGCCACAAAACTTTCCCATTTACTCAATGCATTCTGATATGGATTCTTTATTCTCTATAATGCAAAAACTGATTTAGATGATATTCCAAATGGTATAGCAGCAGAACCAAAATAAATTGTAAAAGAAAAGTCAACTGTCCAAATTCAAGAGATATCAGATGAAAAAGAAAATCTAGATACCTTAGCTAAGAAAGATTCCATTACTCCAGATACAAATTATGAACATGAAATTTTATGGCATTTAGAGTTTGATGGTTCAGTAAACAAACTAGGTGCAGGTGCAGGGGTATGGATCTATAACTTAGAAAATGATCATGCAGAAGGACACGCCTATAGGTTAAATTTCAAATGTACAAACAATATGGCAGAATATGAAGCACTCCTGCTAGGCCTCAAGCTAGTCAAAGGATTAGGAGCTATAAGGGTATCAATCATGGGAGATTCTGAACTAATAGTTAAACAGATTAACGGAGTTTACATAACCAGAGACCCTAGATTAGGACTTTATAGAGGTGCAATTGTAGAAATCCTTAACACTTTTTTAGAAACCAAGCTTGCAACTATTCCTAGAAAACATAACATGCAAGCTCATAGCCTGGCTATGTTTGCCAGCACCTGCAAATTGTCTTTCCAGCCCAACCACCAGTATACTGCTGAGGTTAGGCACAGGCCATCTATACCTGACAATTTTAAGAACTGGCAAGTTTTTGAAAACAATAAGTAGATTAATCACTTTCTGACATTAGATGAAGAATTTTCTAGCATTAATATAGATGTAGACATAGTTTCAGAGTTTGATCACACTAATGAGTTAGACATTAACAAATTGGAAGAAAACTCAATAAACATGCTTCACCCTACTAAATTCATGAAAACAGATATTCAAGACTTAAAGCAAATGGATATTGATGATGAAACTGAAGTCATAAATCTAAAAGATAATCAATTACCCAAGAGATTAACTCTTTTGGAGGACTTATTTGACTCTAATGATATTCCTAAAAAGCCTAAGATGGAGCCCTTGAAAGCAGACATTGAAGAGTGCAACATACGAACTCAAGAGAATCATGAACTGATAAAATTGTTCAAATCATTAACCCTTGATGAAAAACTGAATATATTGAGCTAATGAAAGAATTTCAGGATGTTTTTTCCTGGAGTTACGAAGACTTAAAATCCTATGATACCAGTATCATACAACACACTATCCCTTTGAAAGAAGATTAGAAACCTTTTAGGCAAAAGCTAAGAAGAATCAATCCTGTGTTATTTCCTTCCATTGAAAAGGAGATCAAACGAATGTATGAAGTAGGAATCATTGCCCCCATTAGGTTTTCAAATTGGGTATCTAATCTTGTCCCTACGAGAAAGAAAACAGGAGAAATCAGACTGTGTGTTGACCTTAGAAACTTGAACAAAGTCTCACTCAAAGATAACTATCCCTTACCTAAAATGGATCACATACTGCAAAGGGTAGTAGGTTCCACAAGAATTTCACTTTTAGATGGATTCTCAGGTTACAACCAAATTTTAGTCCATCTTGATGATCAAGCAAAAACTGCATTCACAACACCATGGGGCACCTTCATGTATGTCAAAATGCCCTTTCGATTGAAAAATGCAAGGGCCACATTTCAAAGGGCAACGGATATTGCCTTTGCAAAGGAAATTCATGATTTCCTGGTTATATACCTTGACGATATAACAGTCTTCTCTAAATCAAATCAACAACACCTGGATCACCTTAGGCAAGTTTTTCTTAAATGCAGAAAATTTGGCATCTCTCTGAACTCAAATAAATCTTTATTTGGTTTGGAAGAAGGAAAACTGTTAGGCCACATTATCTCTAAAGATGGAATCTAGATTGACCCAACCAGGATTAAAGCTATTTTGCAAATACCTCAACTAAGAAACATTAAAGAACTTCAGGCATTTTTAGGGAAAATAATGTTTTTGAGAAGATTCATCTCTAATTTAGCTGAACTAATTAGATTATTGAATAATATGTTGAAAAACGATTCGAAGATTAAGTGGACAGTAGAGGCTAAACAATCATTCGAAGAAATAAAATTAGCCTTAACTCAAACACCAGTCCTTACAAGCCCAAAATTTGACAGAGACTTCATTATCTTTTCCTTTGCATCAAAACATACCATAGTTGCAGTTTTACTACAAAAGGATGATCAAGGATGTGAAAAACCAATAGCCTTTTTTAGTAAAGCTCTTAGAGATGCCTCATTAAAGTATAAAATAATGGAGAAACAGGCTTTTGCTTTGGTAAAAGCTATTAAAGATTTCAGAGTCTATATTTTGTATTCTCATGTAATAGCTTATGTGCCCAACGTTGTAGTCAAAGATATCCTCACATAGGATGGAGTTGATGGGAAGAGGGGAAAATGGATAGCTACTATTTTAGAATATGATATAGAGATAAAACCTACCAAGTTAATTAAAGGTTAGGGGTTGGCCAAACTTATGGCAAAAACAAATTGCCAAGCCCTAGACATAAATCTGATTGCAGAACTGGATAACGAACAGGAGATGGCGACTCCACAAATCAGCGAACCTTTTCTAGATTCCCCCTGGTATGCTGATATTATATATGTTCTACAAATCCTGCAGGCTCCTCCACGGTTACACAAAACTAAAAGTAGGTTTTTGAAAATGAAAGCTTCGAAATTTTGCATTATGGATAATACTTTATTTTGGAAAAATCATGAAGGCATTTTGTTAAATTTTTTATTAAAAGAAGAAGCTGACAAAGTACTCCAAGAATTTCATGCAAGGGATTGTGGTGGACATCTCAACTAGAAGTCAACTGCTGACAAAAAGTCTAAGAGTTAGATTTTATTGGTCAACCTTGTTTTCATACGTAAAAAAGTTTGTAACTTCCTACCATAAGTGTCAGATCTTTGAAGGAAAAAGAAAACTCTTACCCTTGCCTTTGAAACCTATTTCCACATAAAAACCTTTTCAACAATGGGGTCTTGACTTCATTGGAGAAATCCATCCACCCTCTTCTGCTCAGCATAAATGGATACTCACTGCAACTGATTACTTTACCAAATGGATAGAAGCTATTCCCTCTAGACAGGCCACTGATACTATAAAAATAGGTTTCAAGAGGCTAATATTTTGTCTAGGTTTGGTTGTCCTGACAAAATTATCACAGATAATGTTGCAGCCTTCAAGTCAAAGAAAATGATTGATTTTTGTCACAAGTATCATATAACACTTGGTCATTCCACAGCTTATTATCCTCAAGGGAATGGACTTGCAGAATCTTCCAATAAAAGTCTAATGAATATTATCAAAAAACTTTTGGAAGACAATAAAAAAACTTGGAATAATAAATTAACCAATGTTTTGTGGGAAGATAGGCTTACTACTAAGAAATCCATTGGAACTAGTCCCTATGAGCTAGTGTATGGAATGGAGGCAGTTTTCCCCTAACCTTTAGGAGTTCCAGTCATGAAGTTACTTCAGGAAGCCCAAGTGGAACCAAATGATATACAGAGGAGAATTAACCAGACTATCCATTTACAGCAAACCAGGGAGGAAGTATACAACAGAGCCCAAGTACTACAAGAAAAACTTAAGAAGATTTTTGACAAATGGACCAAAGCAGAAGACTTCTATCTGGGAGACAAAGTGTTAAAGTGGGATTCAAAGAGAGAGGACAAAGGGAAACATAGGAAGTTTGACTTCCTGTGGAAAGGACCATACATTATATATGCCTTCAGAGGAAATAATTCATATTTTCTCAAAGAATTAAATGGTGCAGAGATTGAAGAAGGACCAGTCAATGGTTGAATTTTAAAGCACTACATTGACCCAATTTACTAATTTTACAAGTTCAGTTGTACATACTATATCCTTCATAATGTTCAGTGTTGATTGGATGGTAAAAGTTTTGAAGTTGAAGCCTGAAGAGAAGGCCCTAAGCTTCCAAAATATTACTGTCATACATAAAAATAAAGCAGCAAGGAAAAGGAGATTTTCAAAGCACAATCAAAGTATTTCAAAGGCCATTTATCTACATTTCTTGACTTTCCACCAGGGAAAGCCATCCCCAAGTGCAGCCATTGTTATGTTCCTATACCAATAGGTGTCATATATAATGATTGACTTGGTTTAGCTCTGGAATATGTACATACATTTGCTTGTTGCAAATGTTTTCCATATTTGTAAAAAATCAAAAAAATTAAAAAATGTAAAGAGGGTATGCCCTAAAAGAAAAATCACAGGGCAAAAAGAATAAAGAAAAGGTCAAAAAATTGAAAGAAAATGAACCCCAAGAAAAATAAAATACCATGAAAGTGTGCAAATCCAAATGCCACTACTATTTTACTTTTGTATAATAAATGATTGTGTGCAACTTGTTACTTATGCCACAATCCATGGTAACCAAATAATTTAATCTTGGTTATTCCATGTTTTCAATTTTATGCTTAGAAATAGAGAATAAAATCTGACCAAACAGTGTAATCTTGGCAGATAAGTAGATAGGTAGAGTGAATAAAAGGATGCTCAACAATTTAATCTTAGCCCTTGGATGTAATAAGGTTAGACTTAGTTAGAATACCATTGTAAAAGAAAAGAAAAGGTTTTCATAAGGGTTTTCCAGTTTAAGTGCACCCTAATAAAAGAAGAAAAAATGGTAGGGTAAGTAGATGAATGGTTGCAGAATTATGTATGATGAATGGTTAACTTAAAAGCTCAAATAATTTTCTTTCATCATTACATTACTTTGGAAAATAAAATGGATGACAATGAATACATTTACATCATGGACAAAAGTCAAACTAATTAAATTCCTCACTCATTTTTCCCTAACTTTTACTAATTCCCCATAAGTATTAAAGGCACCAACAACCTGAAAGTTAAAGGGGCTCAGGGAATTTCTCTGACTTCTAGAAGTACCAAACCCTTGACCCAATAACTTGTAAGGCCTGAGTGCTAAAACCCCTTCATCAAAATTCACCCCTTCCATAAATCACTCATCCCCTTCCAATGCTTTTCCTAAGTAAAATCACTATTTTACTTATGAAAAATAAAGGTTCTTTATTAAAAACCCCCCCAAACACATTTTAGCCTAAGTTATAATGTTGAATGATGAATATATTTTCGAATACATTTACTTAGCACATTTTATTTTTTCATAAATCATACTAACTCCTAATTCTTATTATTATTTAACTCCCAAAACATTTTTACCCTTTCCCGTATTATTAATAAAACCCCATAATAAATAAATATCCTGCCCCATGGTTTGCAAAATAAACCATAATAAAAGTTAATTGAGTCAGATTAATTAATAGAACCACAATTAGTTAAGAACGAAACCCCCGTCGTGTTAAAGAGGGATTAATTAATCACCTGGATTAGTTAAATAGCCTCTCCACCAATCATATCTCCCCCGATAAAATTAAAGTCGTTTTAATTATGATCGGGCCCCTCCATTAACTCTCCGCCACTTCCCACTACCGACTACCATCCAATCGGCCTTCCCATATCCCACAGGCCTTTGGGTCGAACGTTAATCGCGCGATACAAGCGGTTTTGAATTTTCACCGATGCTATGTGTCAGCCAGTTTATGGCATCGCGCAACCCTCCACCAAAACCACCAACCTCCCAAAAGTTGTGCGATGAAAACCATTACCGCTCACGCTTACCGCCTCTACTAAACGACAAAGTGTCCCATCAGGAAGTTAAAGCCAACTCTCATTTTCATTCACCCACCAAAAGTCATTGACTTTGTGCATAAAAACAAAATATGCATTATTTTCCATTTTTTGCCAAGAAAGCAACTTCTGCCTTTCATGCACGCAAAGAGTACGTACAGTATAGAAACTAACTTTCAACCATCAACCACCATCAGTTGTTGAACTCTAGACCACCGCAGACTATTGTGCGCACCCATCAAAGCCTTCACTGTAGCCATTTGTCCCGACAGTCAACTAAAAACAAGTATTTATCACATTTCCTTCTCAGAAACCCTGTTTTTATACTGAAATCCCACGAAATTGCTCCAAACTCAAGTAATTCAGTAACAATTAAGTTGTTTTTTAGCCTTAAGGCTTGCCCAAGCTCCTGTTTCATCTGAATTCCTTGAAAACCCCAACTTTCTTCCTTGAATACACAAGAACCAAGGATGAAAACACCTATGACTGTCGCACCAATCACTACTCCCCATAGTGACTTGGACCACCTTCCCTTGGCCGATAAATATTTTCAAATTAAGGACCTTACTTTTGATGAAACCCCCTTGAAACTGTACTGCAGATATCGGGACAATTATTTGCACAACGCTGATAAAATAGGTATTTGGGAGTCAAATCTCCCTAAATATATTCCCCACTATCCATATTTTCCCAGATATTGTCCACCAATGCCATGCAAACTACAATCCCAATCTGAGAGCTGTGATGTCCCCTAACCAGGAAATTCTTTTCACCATTACAGCTGAGTCTATAAACGAAATGTTGCAATTACAGCGTGGCCAAAACCTCACTTCTCTTTCAATTGTTGATTTACTTGAAATCTTCAAGGCTTTCCAGTTCCGAAATTAACCAAGTCTATCAGACCTTCATGGAAGAAAGATATAGGCCAAAAGAACCCCCTCCTTATATGTCAAGCTTCTTTACAAATCTGGGCCAAGATATCATCACCATGATTTCTTGCATTTTGGGTTTTACTACTAGTGAGTATGTAGATGATTTGACCTTAGCCTACATGTCTATTTTCACCCCTGGTAAACCTGCTGCAACCAAATATGACTATGCCACATTCATTTCTAATAAAATGCATGACCAATTCATGAGATTAGAGAATGAGAGAGTCTTTAAATATTCTTCAATCCTTTTTCATCTTTTCCTCTATTATCATAGCGACAAATTCCCTTTCTCTATGGAAAAGCTTGACACCAGAGGGAACCCGAGGTCAATCATATTCTGGACTTCCATTTTTCATAATTCACCATCTTCTCCATATCCTTATACAGATTTTATTGACAACTTTGTGCATCCAGTCACTGCCATGTTGATAGGAAATCCCCCTCCCGGAATCAGTGATGATATCTAAAGAATTCTTCAATTATCCAAGCAATACAAGGTTGGAGACTGGTATTTATACCGGAACCATACCGAAATTAGAATTTATGGATGTGAATTGCCTCCCTTCAAGCTGCCCAAGTACCTTCCCATGCGATTATTTGCCCTAGAGTACTACAAGCAAATGATCAACTCTAATGAAATCCACTTCATAAAGGCTAAGAAGAAAGACCAGTTAAGAATAAAAAACCACCTAGGACCATTCATTTGCAACAACAGAAAAGTAGGGAAAGAAGCAGAGGAAATCCTTGAAAGAATGAGATTGAAAAAGAGTTTCATCTGGCCTTATGATCCTCATAGCTTCATCTGTGACAGAAGGCAAAAGCATAAACTATTCCCCTACATTCATCATAGTATTCCAGAGATAGAACAATATGCAAATCAAAATGAATGGGTGGAGGGAACACTTGTAGAACAGGATAGTACTCAAGTTGAAGTAGAAAATGTTATGAAAGATTTGGAAAAGAGACTTGATCTAGATTCCTTTGAACAGGTGCCTGAGGATTCTTCACAAAGGCCAACACAGGAGCACAGTGCACAAACTTTAGTACAACCAAAAACATCAGTACAACTAGAGACTTCAGTACAGCAAAAAGATTCATGTTCCCAAAGTATTTTTGAGGAATTGACCCAAACTGATACAAACATGGGCAATCCTCCAATATTTCAGACTCCTCTTAATGAGGAAAGAATTCAAAAAAGAAGTAGAAATGAGGTCAGCCCCTCTACAGTACCATTGGATCAAGTGTATGTAAAAAGGCAGAGATTGAATCCTCTATCTGAAGAGGAATATGAAGAAACCAGAAGTGACACTATGCAGACAACATTAGTAGGGGAGACACCATCTACCTCCCAAACACAGGCATTAAGCAGACAACAAAGTGTAGACGTGTCATCAATGAGAGTAGCTTCAGAACAAAGCCAGGATTTAAAGGAAAAATACAAAGAAATTAAGCCTAGGAATAAGAAGCTCAAAGCTCAGACCTATGCCCATTATCTGAAAATAGCACCTACAAATCAGACCAGATTGATGTCATCTTTTGACATCAAAGAGGGAAAAATGCAAATTAGTTTTTTGAAATGAATGGTACAACAGCCAAAGTCCATGGCTTATTATTTCAAGACAAATTTTGAAGTTCTTGCCAAAGACATCCACCCAACTGACCAAATTGAGCTCCATAAGAAAACGGGTGAGATGGTCTATTCAACATTGACCAGTAAAGCCATCACTGCACATCAGTTGGAGAATTATCTAACTAATACTACAGCACATCTACAATCGAAAAGAGCCTCTTATCAGGCTAATGATACCAGGATCAAATCATTGGAAGACCTGGTAATTGAGTTGGGACATGATCCCAAAGATGTTAAGGTAGCAGAAAAACTGATAAAGAAAAAGAATGATGACATTGTTGCACTTAGAAAATAGCTCAAACTCCCTCCCCTAGTACATCCACAAACAGCAGAAGTAAGTGAAAAACAAAATGAGGAGGAACTTATGGACTTGGTCCTTAAGTTGAATGAATAGCTGAAAGAAACAGAGCAATAGTTGGAAAAAGCTTTATAGTCTAAACAAGGTGAGTCGACCACCATGCCTTAGACTATAGTACCCATAGTTTCTATAGTAGTTCCATCTACTATTGCAGTAGCTCTGGAACCCAATGATCCCCTGGCAACAGCTCTTCCAGTAACAGCAACAACAACTACTTCTGAAGTAGTAGCAACTTCAACAAAGCAAATAGAGGACTTAATCAAGTCCATGGAGGAAATGAAAATCCAAGCAATTGAGATACAAAAATTAAAAGAAATGGTTACTAGCTTGGAACATAATTATGAGATATCACAGATTAACTACACTGAAGAAGAAAGAAAGAATAGAAGGATGACTGATAGAATAAAAACATTAGAGAATGACTTAACATTTGAAAAGCCCTTAAAAGATATTAGAGAGATTTTATAGACCAATATCATTGATTCCATCAATGATATTTCGTCTTCTATTCAGATCAATTTTGAACAGATTGAGTTAGTTAAACTAGCTACTGAGGCCATACAAAAAGACTAGGGAAGAATTGGGAGACAAGCCTAAAGAGGCAACTCAATTGATCAACCTTTTGAATAGAAAAAGCAGGGAACAACTGGAACAATGGGAAATCAAGGATCGAACTGGTATTATCCTTGAAGTGAAGAAATTCCTTACTAAAAAGAACTTGATGCTTAACTTGGAAAGAAGATGTCAAAGCATTCAAGAGGACATAGATGATTTCATGGCAAAATTTGACATTCTAAGGAATAAAGGACTTCCAAACCCACTGGTCATAAATGACAAGTTGATGACTCAGGTAGACTACATTGATAAACTGCACCAGCAAGCCAAAAGTCAAGCCATCTCTTCTACAGTGAAAGCACTACCAACTGGAAAAGTGTTGTATGATGGTTTAGAAAATCTCTTCTATATTGAGCATGAAGTAAAACACTTATTCACAGCCCAACCCAATTTTTCGAAGCACAATGAGGCTGATGAAATATACAATAAATTAACCAAGATGAAGATACCCAATGAAGAATGGTGGACCAATATGCTCGAAATCCTATAATTTACTATGGTAACACTGAGGTAAATAAAAAATATTCATTGAGGTAAAGTCTGGTAAACAGGTAAAGAGTATCAGGAACAGATGAAGAGTATCAGTAGGGAAAAGTAAACAAATATTTAGCGCATAATCACCACAGTAACAATAAGAGGCAAATCTGAGTTTCAACCTCTGGCTCATGCATAAATAAAGGGACATCAGCAATTAGTTTTACATCTGTCTCTATATTTTTTCAAAAGATATTTTGTATTTCCTAGAATAAATCTCATCTAGTTATGAGATATTTTTGATGTAATTTTTTTATAAATACTTCTCCATTCAAAGTATTATGTGTGGATTCTATTACATTTTTGTATATCTATGCTATTAAGCTGATAAAGCTCTTGTAATCAAACTTAGATTTTTTGCTGGAAAATGAATGAAAGTTGAGGACATTTCATCAGATTCTCATGCAGTGTGATCACAAATAAGTATTCTATCCTTGTGATTTTATGTGTTTTCTATATGTTTCAATGTTTCATGCATCTAAAATCTAAATGGTAAAATAGTCAAAGTATATCAGAATTAGCTTTATTGCTCTCTGCTATCAACAGTCTACCATTTATATGTTTTCTTCTAAACTATTTTTGATAAAGGAATTCTTAATTTCTCCTCTATCCCTGTAGTTTTTCTCTAATAACTCCCTGGCATAGGATTCTTAATTTCCCTTTGCTGGTTGGCCTATCTTCCCTTCTTCTTTCTTATCCTAACTTGCGGATTCTTGATTTCCCTCTAGTTTTGAGAAGAACTATCATCCTTTCAAGCCCCCAAAGTTTTTTTTTATTCTGTTATCCTGCCTGTTGAACTCATACGTCAGCAATTTGACTTAATACAGTGAACTATCCCTAATTGACTCCATAGACCAATGGCCTAAAAGCTTAGTTTGCCCATTTGTTTCAGAATTCCACCAATCTCAAACAAAACAACCTCCCTGAACATTAATACTAGCCTAAAATCTTTTCAAACCATAGCTAAATCATAAAGAGAGAGCCCTCTCTCGACTATTTGGGCTAGCACCTAAGTCTAAAAATTGGTTTGTAGTTACCTTGGATCCTTTCCTTCCTTTAAATAACTTCTAAGGAAAATCTAAGTGATAACACTTTCAATGCTCATAATTAACCTTTATATGCTCATAACCCTTCACCCTGCCCTATGTTATGCACTTGACATGTGAGAAAACCAGAATGCCAGAATTACGAAACAATATTACCTGAAACACAAGAATATCACATGAAATGAGACAAGTTGCAAAGATATTTTATTATTTAGAAACAAAATACAATGTTCACTTTCCTCTTCGAGGGGGAAACCTCCAAAAAAGCAGAGATCAATTACAATAATATTTTATGATCCTTTCCTTACTATCTAGGACCATTTATATCTTAATTAGATCCAAAACACTAAATACTAGCGGTCCCTTGCATAACACGAGTGAACCACTTTTTTTATTAACTATGGCCCATTTATAATGAATTATGGTCCCTTTTCTATAATGGGGGTCAACCACATACAATTATTATTAAGGTTGATAACCACTTATGGGATTTATTGACTCACTAACTAACTATGACTTGGACTAGGCCCCTTGGGCCTATTACATAAATAAAGGGGTTAGTGTTGGACCCTAACATGCCCTCTCCTATCAAAAGTAGCCCAGTCTTCAAGGTTGAAGTTGTGAAAACTACTGAAGAATAGTGGTTGGTTCCCATTTTGCATCTTCTGGAGAGGTGTATTTCCACTTGATGAGAACTTCCTTAATTGTGCGACCGCGAAGATGTCATTCATGAGTATAGAGGACATATTCTAGTTGGAACCAAAGTGAGCCTTCCTCATCAAATTTTGGTAGACTTTTTTGAACCCTGCAATTATTCGCCACAACTTTATTGAGGCATGATACATGGAAGGCCAGGTGCATTTTTTAATTAGTTAGCAAGTCAAGTTTGTAAGTGACTGCTCCTATTTGCTAAAGTACATGATAAGGCCCATAGAATTTTGGTGCTATTTTCAGTAGCCCATTTCTTTGAGAGAGGTTTGCTTATATGGTTGGAGTCGCAGGAACATCTGGTAATCTACTTGAAATGACCGCTCAGAATGATGTTGGTCTGCTTGTTGCTTCATTATGTTATGAGCTTAGTGTAGATTATATTTGAGAAGAGCAATCATGGCGAAATGACTCTATAGGATCTAATCAACTTCATGTAATTTGGAACATCTAGGGATATAAGAGACTAGTGAAGGTGGGATTTGGCCATACACTGCCTCATATGGCATCATCTTGGTGGCTTCATGATAGTTAGTATTATACCACCATTTAGCTAAAGGTAGCCATTGTAACCATTGATGTTGCTTATCTGAAGTGAAGCACTGCAGATAGGTCTTCAAATATTTGTTGATTGATTATGTCTGACCATCTGTCATTAGGGGAATTTTGAGGTCTAAAATGGGCCTCATAAGAAAATTGTACAACCAAAATAAAAATTTATAATAACTGTTGGGATGGGGTCCTTGGGGTCAATTTTGTTAAGTTTTGAGTCAATTTTGCAATATATTTTTGTAGCGAAGGTGAAGTCTCCGTTAAATGTGGAAATTGGAGTGCAAAGCTAAGGCTTTAGTCCCTTAGGTGGGTAGGTGATAGAGTTGTTTTGAGGCTTGCCCATGGTCTGCGGACCATGGTATTGTAAAGAACAGACTATATAAAGTTGAGTCATAGCAAGTCTAGAAGATAACTTTTAGAGAAGAATCATTGTAAGGACAAGGTGCTAAGGCAAGAAAAGTCTATTGCATGTACTTAAGCGGAAGGGGAAGGCTCCTCCAGCTGAGTGCGTGAAGACCTTGGTAAGTCCGCAAGATGAATGCACAAACCCCTACAGCTGAGTGAGCAGGGATAAGAAGTCTGCATCTAAACATTTCTATCTAGTAAAGACTGTTTTGGGCCGAACTTGATGCATCTGTGTTCTTTTATTTACTTCTGCAAAGTTTATGTATCTTCGCTCTGTAATATGTTTAATATGAATTAATGCTTATTTACTGCACGAAACTAGTAGATCTGTAATCTTTATGCATGATAAGTATAATTAACCACCTTCGCGAAGATCTGAAATTCATTTAGATAGAGTTGCAGTAGTTATCTATTTGGAAGAGATAAGGCTGCGTGAAGGTAAATCTAAGCCATAAGAACCTTAGGAAACCATCACACAGGCTCTGGATGCAGAAACCTAGTTCTAACATCCCCCAATACTGCTTCGGGTGAGACTGCAGCTTGCTACGCAGGTTGTTGCTGAAAGGGCCAGTAGTTAGGGTTTTGTTGGTTGGCGCAATTAAAGTTGAACCTGGGTCAGGCCCCATCAAGCCAACAAATGGTTCGAGCAGTAGTACATCCAGATGCTGGGGTGGTATGCTCTTGACCTATGAGAAATTCCAGAATACCAAATATGCGAAGAAATACAACCCAAAACACATAATAAAATGAGAAAAAAAAAACCAATATTTTATTATTCGGAGATAAAAGCAATGTTTAGTTGCCTCTTCGAGGGGGCAACTTCCAGCAGAGCTGAGCTCTATTACAAAATAAGAATCAACGATATTTCCCTTTTAACTACGACTATTTATAGCTAAATGACCTTCAACAACCTAACGACTTGTGGTCCTTTGCATAACATGGGTTAACCACTTTATTTATTAATAATGGCCTGTTTTCAGCTAACTTTGGTCCCTTTCTTAAATACAGGTCAACCACTTATAATTATTAATACAGGATTTATTGACTCTTTAACTAACTGTGACTATCACTTGACCCTATTGAGTTTATTACATAAATAAAGGGGTTAGGGTTGGACCCTAACATGCCCTTCCCCATCAAAAACAGCCTTGTGCTCAAGGCTGAAGTTGCGAAAACTACTGAAGAGGTTGGTTCCCATGTCGCATCTTCTCGAGAGGTGTCTTTCCACTTGATGAGGACTTCATGGATCGTGCAGTTGCACTGATGTCATTCACGAGTATTGAGGACCTGTTCAGGTTGGAGCCTAAGTGAACCTTCCTCATCCAATTCGAGTAGACTAGTTTAAATTCTGCAACTGTTCCCCACCACTTTCTTGAGGCATGATACATGGAAGACTGGATGGATTTTTGACATTGGTGGTAAGGCAAACTTGTAGGCTATTTCTCCAATGTGCTAAATTATTTGATAAGGTTCGTAGAATTTTGGATCTAATTTCTAGCAGCCCTTTTCTTTGAGTGATGTTTGCTTATATGGTTGCAACCGCAAGAATACCTGATCCCCTTCTTGAAAGGTGCACTCTGAACGATGTTGGTATTATTGTTGCTTCATTCAATTTTGAGCTTGATGGAGATTATCTTGGAGACGATCTATCATGGCAGTACGGTTCTATAGGAGTTGATCAACTACTTGCACCTTAGAGCATCCAGGGATATAAGAAATAGATGAAGGTGGGAGTTGGCCATACACTACTTCATCTAGAGTCATCTTGGTGGGTTCATGATAGTTAGTATTATATCACCATTCAACTAAAGGTAGCCATTGCACCCATTGATGTTGCTTTTCTGAAGTGAAGCACCATACGTATGTCTCCAAACATTTGTTGACTACTTTAGTTTGACCATCAGTGTGGGGATGATAGGCAGTACTTAGTTGGAGTTAGGTACCTTGTAGCTTGAAAAGTTCTTGCCAAAATTTGTTGGTCAAAGTCGGGTCACGATCAAAAACAAAGGGAGGTTGGCATGCCATGCAGTTTGAAGATCTGGTCCATGAAAGGTTGAGCCACCAAAGTGGCGGTAAATGGGTGGGGTAGAGCGCAAAATGAGCATATTTAGAAAGTTTGTCCACAACCACCATGATGATGGATTTGTTTCCTGACTTCGAGAGACTAGTAATGAAATCCATAGAAACATCTGTCCAAACGGAGACAGGGATTGGCAATGCTTTTAAGGTTCCTAGTAACTTGATTATTTCTCCTTTGTGGCGTTCACACACATCACATTCAACTACCAAAGTAAGAATGTCAGTTTTCATTCTCTTCCAAAAGAAATAACAATGAGTGCGAGCATAAGTCTTTTAAAAGTCGGCATGGCCTGTAGTGGGAGATGAGTGAAAATCTGTCAAAATGTTAGTTTTGAGGGAGGATGTTGGCGATATAACTACTCATCCTTGTAGCAAAGAATCTCATCCTTCCAAGAGTAGCCAACTGAGGAATTAGGATGTTCTTTCAAGTTATTAATGAGTTTGGATATAGAGGGGTTTGAAAACCATTCCTTGCGGGCTTCTTCAATCCAATCTGGTATGGCAAGAGAGATTGATAGCATGGTGCTTTCATCCTTAAATTGGTGTGAAAAGGCATCTTCTACTACATTTTCACACCCTTTCTTCTAAATTATCTCATAATCATATCCCAACATTTTGGCCAGCCATTTATTTTGTTGTGGCGAGGATAGATGTTGCTCCAAAACATATTTCAGGCTCTGATGGTCTGTGCAGATTTAGAAACGTCGCCCCAATAAGTATGGTTACCAGGTATCTACTGCATGTAAGATGGCCATCATCTCTTTCTCATAGGTATATTGTCCCCAATGTTTCCCACTCAGTTTTTGGCTGGTGGAAGCCAAGGGTCGACCTTCCTACATTAATATAGCACCAATACTAGTACCTGAAGCATCACATTCAATCACAAAAGATTTGGTGAAGTCTAGTAGTGCCAATACTAGAGTGGAACACATGGCTTGTTTGAGAGCCACAAGCGCCTGTTGTACTACATCAGTCTAGAGGAATGAATTTTTCTTGAGAAGATTAGTGAGGGTTCTAGCAATGCGACCATAATTGCAGATAAATTTTCAATAGTAGCCAGTGAGACCCAAGAATCCCCTCAAACTCTTTAAGGTTTTTGGTTGGGGCCACTCTTGCATTGCCTTTATCATTTTGGGATCAACCCTGACACCTTCATGACCCACAATGTGTCCCAAATACTCGATTTCTTCCACGCCAAAAGAGAACTTGGAAAATTTGAAAAATAATTTGTGATTCCAGAGCAGTTGCAAGATCAGGTTTACATGATGAAGATGTTTTTCCCAGGTTAGGTTGTAGTTGAGAATGTCATAGAAGAAAACAAGGACAAATTTTTGGAGATATGGTTTTAGCAGGTGATTCATCAGGCTTTGAAAAGTAGATGGAGAATTATAGAGACAAAATGGCATGACCAAGAATTCATAATGGCCTTCATGAGTTCGAAAAGCAGTCTTGGGAATGTCTACTTATTTCATGCATATTTGGTGATATCCAGAGTGAAGATCTAGCTTGGTAAAGAATTGAGCACCATGTAGTTGATCAAGAAGAGCATAAACAACCGGAATAAGGAATTTGTCTTTGACAATGAGTTTGTTGAGGGCCCAAAATTCTGGACATATGCGCCATTCCCCATCTTTATTTAGCACCATCACCACTGGTGATGAATAAGGACTGGTGCTAGGAAAAATAACACCTGCTTCAAGGAGTTCCTTGATGATTTTTTCAATTGCATTCTTTTGGGTGAAAGGATATCAATATGGGTGTACATTCATTGGTTGTACCCCTGGGACAAAAGTGATGTTATGATCATGTTCCCCTCTAGAGGGTGGAAGCTCTTTAGGTTTGTCAAAAACCTGTTGGTTGATAGTGTCGGTATCTTCATCCCTTCGTCAGTGATCAAATTCTCTTGTTGCACTGCATTTTAGGTGTCTCGCTCGGTCAAATGCATTCCATTAGGATCATGAATCATCTGACAGTAGTGGCTTATTATACATTTTCCCTCATGTCCTTTACCTGCTAGCCCATTTTCATTCATCTAGATCATCTGCAGTCATTTTTTGTCTTTAAATCCGCAAAAATTATTTTTAGGGTTTTAGGTCTCATTAGGTCTAAGGTTTCATCAAAAAGGTCTTCAAAATGCTCAATAAAGGTCAGCATGCGCATGAGGAGGAAAAATAAAGTTTCAACAATAATAATTTCTATAATCACATGCTTAGTGATTGATTTTTCCTCAAAACCCTATTTTGAGGAAAAACAGAGTTTTTTATGTTTTTATGTATAAATTTGATGTAATTTCAGTTTTTCCATATGTAACAGCTTCAGTGGCAACCCTAGTCACCTTGCCAAGCTTTAGCATCTCCATCACCTGCAAGGCAAACAAAAAATCAAGTCATTCAGTTCATCAAAGGCACAAATAAAGTAAACTGCCCAAAAAACAGAGTTGAAAAAGTAAGTCACAATGCAAACATTACAAAGTGGATTTTTGATAAGTGCAAAATTAAAATATTTTTTATATAAACCATTTGCCATGTTTAAAGAGTTCGTTTGCATCTAAAGAAAAAGGAGAGAACGAGTGAAAGGCCGTATTGGAGAAAAGGAGAAAAATTGTAGCAAAATTGGCAAGTTTCAAGGGCGCGGCGCAGTGGGTTGTGGGCGCGGCGCATTGGCTCGCCCTCCACAGTGCAGAAATTACACTGGCGCGACGCATAGAGAAGGCGTGGCACGTTGGGTTTGTGGCACAACGCACAGGGCTTCAAGCTCAATTTCACCCACAGATTCGTTCAAACTGCCAAATTTGCTAAATTTCCACCTGCTCAAGTAAGTCATCATTCTTCCACTACCGGTGAATGAGTTTTTTTTAAAGAGTTTATGGTGATTTAAAGATAAGCTTGAAACCATACCTCCTTGCAATTTTTCTCAAAAACAAGTGCTTAGGGTTTCTAGTTTGTGTTTTTGCTACCAAATTCCATTCCCTCACTCTCACACTCTTTGTTTCCCACATTCATTTTCTAGTTTCATCCCCATTTCCCTAATTCCCATATCCCTAAATTCACTAACCCCATATTCCTAACTCGCATTATCCTAAACCCTAGCTACACATTCCTATACCCTAATTGCTATCCCAAAATCTAAAAATTGTCCCTAAAACCCTTCTATTCTCCAAATTCCAATCAACAACCTTTCCTAAACCCCTCTTACCCTCTCCCTTCACAATCCCTAATACATATTCAAATATTTGGCAGCAAAACATCAAAGACACCTAAAATCTCTTCATACTCATCAAGAAAACGCACACATTAGCGAACATGGAATTTGATCCTTCATATGACCAAGATGAAGAGACACACAGTGACTCTCCTAAAAAAATGCATGCACCAAGGAGACCTCACAAGGGTGGCAAACATATACGAGAGGAGCCTACTTCACTTGCTGAGCTGCAGGCCTGCCCTCTTGCTATCACATGCTTCCAACACCAATCCTGTTATCAGTTCTGTGAGATGGTTGCTAGAGTCAAGTACCATCATGAGTTGGCTAGGTTGTCTGTGCTTCATTTACATAATGGTCAAGCCACTCTATCTGGTGTGATATTCACCTTGACACCGAAGTCTATTTCTCTAGCAACCGGCATTCCTAATGTTGGAGAGCAGTGGAATAAAAGGCAGCAAATTGACAAGGAACATTATGAACCATACATCAAGCCCAGTTATTTGAGACAACTCAGCAGAGTTTTTCCCTTTCGGTACCTAAAAGACTCATAAGCTCCCTTGATGAAACTCATAATTGAGTATTTCAGCTGTGAGGGCCAATTTTCTCGCCTGTATGCCTACCATATCAGACTGTTGATGCACTTCACCAGGGTGAGAATGATGAATCTCCCCTACTTCATTTGCTAGAACATTGAGAAGATGACCACCATAGTGCACAAGAAGACTCCTTAGCAGTAGTATAACAGTATATATCATTTTGCACTGATCAAAATTGTGGTCATGCATTAGCTTGGTTTGCATGACATTTCATGGGAGGATTTCATTTCTCATGAGTTCTTCACAACTCCTCAGGTACCTCCAGAAGCTTTTCATGAGACAAGTGGACCTTCACATCAGTAGGAGGGTCATGAGACACAAACCACTAGTGTGCTGGTGTTTGTCACCTATCAAAAGGACACTAGAGGGTTGTTTGCAGCAACAAAGCAAGTATTATCTCCACCCGGGGTGGAAGGGGTCTTGCTTCCTTCATCAGCACAACAGGTTCAGGACAAGGGCAAGAGGCCATTACATGATGAGGGGCCTTCAGGTGAGCAGGATACCGATTTCATTCTCATTCAGGATGATGACACCGATTTGGGCTCACAAAGCTCAAAGCTTAGAGAGATCATCCAGGAGAAACAAACCGACATTCAGCTTTTGTCTCTCAACCTACAAAGAGCCAAGTGGATCTTCAAATATCTGGAGCAAAGAAGCAAACAACTAGAGGATCAAAAAACCAAAATGGAGCTAAGAAACATAAGAGAAAACTGGCAAGCTGCCAAAAGGAGGAAAGTCAAGTTCACAACACTTGAGCAAGAAATCAATGCTGATCGTGAGTCTTGGTTGTAGAGGACTAATATCCACTTGGAAAGGATGTTGGAGAAGGCCATCATTGAGAAAAATATGTTGAGAAACATGGCATATCACTATTTGTCAAGGAATATGGTTTACCAAGCTAGAATCAGGAACTTGAAGGCCAAGTTGAAGAAGAGATCGAGGAGGCAAAAAGCGCAAGATAAACTTCAGATCTTGGCTGAGGCTTCCTTGGCCTAGAATAGCACCTAATGGAGGACACTCTGCCCAAATTTCAAAAAAAATTGGGACACTTTTTGCATTTTTGGAATTTTTGGTCCAAAAAACAGGTTTTTCTGCCCAATGCATTGCACCACCTGGCGCTCGCTTTTGATGGGGGAATCCTTTTTGATGAAAACTCAGAATTTTTGGATTTTTCATGAAAAATATGCATGCTCACCAATGGCCAAGAAATTTTGATAGGTTTTGAGCCCCCAAAAAGGTCAAAAGCTCCCTAAAAATGACCTTTCTGCCCCTTTTTTGACACACAGGAAGTAGTCTTGGGAGAACTCGGTTGTGGAGGGGTAAATGGAGGCCAAATTCAAAAATTCCACTTGTGCTGGAAAGAAGATAGGTAGAAATTTCCAACAAGCCAACTTAGAGAAAATTTGGACACTGGTAAGGCCTCCAAAAGCAGCTGCAAAAAGGCACTACGCATAGGGAAATCAGCGCGGCGCATCGGAGAAATTTTGCTCAGTTTGACCAAAATACTCTGTTTTTTGCCTAGTTTCTTGACAGTTTGACATTTCTCCTTCTTAATGTCAAAATCATGATGTAATTTAATGTAATTTGATGGATCTTGATGTAATTATGTTGAATTTTACTCATAGAGGTAGATTCATCCATGAGAAGTTAGTTTGCAACTCAATGAATCAGTTTCCTAGTTTTTAGAGGCATGTTGTTCCACTGCCTACATTTTAGTTCTCAAAAAGAATTTTGTGGGAGCAGCTCCTAAACTCATGAGCTTGACCCCTAGAGGCTAGGATGAGTTTTTGTTTGGTTATATCTTATGTTTTTTCAGTCATTATCATGGTTTGACTTTTGGGAAAGCTTGGAGCTTCATTGTATACTCATTTCAATGGTTTGGCTAAGGAATAGCCCAGTGGTTTGCAGCATTTTATGGGATTCATGTGGCATTTTGATTTGGTATTGTGTTTTCCTCTATAATTGTAAGTCTACATGTGTTTTATGTATGCCATATCTCTCTTTATTTCTTCTTAACTAAAACAAACAAGGATAAAGGTAGAATCCATTGAAAATTGCAATGCTCTACATAGGGTTTGCTTAGTTATTGATGTTTTCAGCTGTTTGAAGAGGATCCCTGAGGTTTTCTTGCCCTCTTCAACTCCTCACCTGTCTAAATCTCTCCATTTCTTTCAATTTGAAGTGCCAAATCAGTTTCCCACCTTGCCCCATAGAGATCTCTGCAAAACTAAGCCTCATTCCCCAGACCCAAATTTGCCTTTCCATTTGAACCAACAAAATATCATTATATTCAATCAAGCTCTTTTGCACACAAACCTAGCCTAAGATCAGTATTCACATCAGTCATCTCAAGCCCCCATTGATCATATTTTGCTGGCATTGACAAGGAGAGAGCCCTCTCCCAACCTAGTAGGGCTAGCTACCAGGTTAAGCGTGGTTTAATGTTATCCTAGATCCTACCTTTCTCAGCCTGAGGTAGATTTAGGCACTAACACTGGTGGCAATTTAAGACCTGTTTCATCTCAGGATGAATATGAAGAGTAGTGGATTCTATGTCCTGGATGGAATTAAACTAGGCGATGACTCCATGATGGCCCTTTTTCAACAACTTCTCCATTCGATGCGAGCTAATGATAGAAGGAGCCCCTACCTAGAGTCCACGAAGTGTATGAATGTGGTCATTCTACTAAAGCTCATATATAACTCCTGGAAATCCATTGTGATTGGGTTGAGTGTGTGAAGCCATTCATCACCCAAGAAAATGTCACAACCACCCATGTTAATAAAAAATATGTGGTTGTTTAGGTCGTAGTCCCCCCTCTGAAGTTTAATATTTTCTCAACAGCGTTCACAATCAGCAATAAGGACCTGGAAATTAGATACTACCCTTAAAAAAAATGAACAGCTTCAATGACTCGCTTATGGATAAATTTATGAGTGCTTCCACTATCAATCAATAGTACTACAGGGCGATGTTTAAGAAAGCCTCTAATTTTGAGAGTTTGGGGCACAGAGCCAAAGCATGTAGCAAGATAACTAGTTCATATGGCATAGTTGTGAGATCATTGTCCTGTTGGGTTTCCTCAACTTCATCCTCTAGCCCCTGAAGGGGTGGGGCTTCCTCCGATGAGCTGTGATCAGTAACATCAATTTGAAATAATTTTGGTTCCTTGCATTTATACCCTGGGGGGTATTTCTCATCACAGTAGTAGAACAATCCTTGTTTTCTTCTTTCAGCCATTTTTGCTGGAGACACCTTTTGAACCTTAAGTGTTTGGGTAGGACCCTGAGCCTGGGTGGAATGCCCCTTGGCTATGAAATTTGGATGAGTATACTGGGCAGCTAAAGCAAGTTCCACTTCAACAGCCTTTGTGCAAGCATCTATCTATGTGGGTGGGTGGTGCATCTAGACATTTTCCTAGATGGCTTCTCTGAGACCACTAATGAAACACTCCAAGTAGAAAACATCTCCTAGACCTTTTGTTCGGATGGCCAATGTCTCAAAGGTGGAAATGTAGTCTTTTACTGTGTCTATCTGTCGGAGCTTAGTAAGACAGCCCAAAGAATTATATTCTTTGTCGAAGCGCTCACAAAGGGATTTCGAGAACATATGCCAAGTTATGTTCCCGGGATAACATTTCACGTGCCACTACCACCATTGCCATCTCTCTTGGTCCAAGTAAAGGGCTCCCACACATAGTTTAGTTGGATCATCATGGATATCATTCAGAATGAAATATTGTTCCATTTTTGCTACCCATACTACCGGATTAGAGCCATCAAATTTATACATGTCCAGCTTGGGTGGCCGAGGGTGGGAATGTTGTTGATTTCCATGGAAGTGAATATGATGGCTACATTCTCCTTTAAGGTGTTCATCAATACTATGGGCATCCTGATGCAACCCCAGTGTGCTCTTAGTGATGTGTTCCATGAATTGTGTAATTTTATGTGGTTCTTCATGGAAAGAATCCAACCTTGTTTCAAGGCACTCGATCTTCTCATTGGCCATGACTTGATCTCTGGTTTCTACCATACACAGATCTCGGTCACTTGACGTCACTTTGAAAAAATTTGGGACCGCCAAAAAATTGAAGCTGACAAGTGAATGGTATGACTGTGATCAAATCGACGTCCTGAATCTTATGGGCTAAGTCTCTTGTAAGCGTCCCGGGAAGGCCTCAGACTCTTCTTCTTTTTTACTCCGAGTGGAGTTTTACTCCCTGCTGATCAATATTGCAGTGGCAAAATTCTAGAAAACTTTATCCTACCCAATGTCCTTCGAAAATCTGGCCCTGACTATAGCAGCAATAAGCCTCACTGCGAAGAGGGTCAAATCTTCCTACAAAACCTCAACTGGTGGATCTGATTGGTGCAGCGGCAACAAAACCCCAACTGCTAGATCTTAATTGTATTGCAGCGGGAGAACCCCAACTGGAGGATCTGATCTAGCAAATAAGAAATGGTCGATCTTCAGAGGGCCAAGGGAACTATAGTCACAAAGGAGTGTCAGGTGCTACAGATCGCAATATACATAAGGGTCCAACAATAGTATTCAAGCCAATATTTCAGGGCACTAACTAAGGAGGATCAACCATACCCTTAGCCATACTACTTGAATGCCCTATTGTATGCACAATTAATCTCCCCGAGTACTGTTCTCAATGTACTATAGCAGCAAGAAAGTCGATGGCTTATCTAAGGTGAGGTTTCAGGGGAGCCTAGGGGGCTTCCAATATACCTGTGGGTACGTGGAAGTGCAGTCCGTGCGTGGTTCTGTCTAATGCGCTACTACTCGAAGGGGTACCCACAGGGATTACAAGGGAGTCTAACAAGAGTGACCACCTCTTGTATTTCTTGCGTGCATGCCTCCCCAAATCCGTAGGTTTATGTTCTCAATGATAGATCTCATGGTTTAAAGACATTGAAGCACGTCTCTAACCTAAAAAAAAAAAAAACTGCCAAAAAATGGAGGTTCCACCAGCCCTAGAAAGTGCTCTAATACCACTTTTTATGCTCTTGACCTATGAGAAATTCCAAAATACCAAATATGCGAACAAATACAACCCAAAACATAGAATAAAATGAGAAAAACAACCAGTATTTTATTATTCAGAGATAAAAGCAATGTTCACTTGCCTCTTCAAGTGGAAACCTCCAGCAGAGCCGAGCTCGATTATAAAATAAGACATGATGATCTTTCCCTTCTAACTATGACTATTTATAGCTAAATGGCCTTCAACAACCTAACGAATAGTGGTCCTTTACATAACATGGGTTAACCACTTTATTTATTAATTATGGTATGTTTGCAACTAACTGTGGTCCCTTTCTTAAATATGGGTCAACCACTTAAAATTATTAATACGGGATTTATTGACTCTTTAACTAACTATGACTATGAATTGACCCTATTAGGTTTATTACATAAATAAATGGGTTAGGGTTAGACCCTAACATGGGGAGTGTCCAAAAGGATTTGTGCGAGTTGTAGATTCAAATAGGTCGAACTCAAGCGAGTGTGGGACAAGCGAGCGAGATTCAAGCGAGCCTGCAGTAAGCCAACGTGTCGGTACTCGGCACAAATAGGACTCTGGACCACATAGTCATTCCGTTACCAAAGGGATCACTGCGCACAGACGCAGATGAGGCAAATTCCCAGCTCAGATAGATCAAGGATGTGGGTATCAACTTAGTTGCGCTGCCCATTGAGACCCTCCACACACTTCATCAAGGGGTCTCAAACAAGCCCAGGATCATCGAGCAGCACACGCTATCAGTCATAAGTGTGGTCAAGATGAAAAATGAGCATATCTTCGTAGAAAAGGCTCAGGTGATGAAATATAAGGAAACATTGGCCGTGCGAAGACAGAGCTTGGAGGCAACAATTGCACAGGAATGCAAGACATTGCAAGACTTCACATTCCAGAGGATGCATAAGCAAAATTGAAGATTCAAAAGTTGGTTGCCACAGTCAGAGAATTGAAGGATGAGATCGGCTGAGTAACCTTTGACTTCCAAATGAAAATCTCAGAGTTGCAGCTGAAATTGCAACCAAACACTCCACCAGAGGTCCAGGAGCAGCGCGGAGCAGCCATCAGGGAGAGCATGGGCACTTTGGATGCAGTAGTCATAGGCTGCATGTAGATATTCGAACAAGCCATGGAGCTAGGAATGACTCTACAATAGGACTCGAACCTGCATAAACTCGACACAGACATTCGAGAGACACAATGAAAGTTTCATGAAATCAAGGTGACTGTGTGCACTTTGGCGCCAGTCCAGCGCCTCACTTGATTGCAGGAAGGGAAACAACTGCAATACCAAATTGAAGAGCTACAGAGAAAATAGGTCATTTTAAAGGCCATAATATAGCCATGGATAGAGGAAGAAAGAAAACTTACTCTACCAATCCAGAAAAAGTTGAAGACGCTCAAGGAGACACAAAGGATGATGCGCCTTGCGATAGAAGGCCCGACTATCGAAAAGCTGGTAGAGGAAGTGCAGCAGACCACGATGCAGGGATTTGATAACATAGTTGTGTTTTAGATGGAGTTCAGTGACCTTTGAAACAAGATTGAGGTGCCAACTGAGTGACTCGAGTGTGAGTCACCATATTTGTGTTGGGGGCATGTTGGGATGGGGTCCGTGGGGTCAATTTTGTTAAGTTTTGAGTCAATTTTGCAATATATTTTTGTAGCAAAGGTAAAGTCTCCACGAAATTTGGAAAGTGGAGCACAAAGCTAAGTCTAGTCAAAGGGGCTTTAGTCCCTTAGGTGGGTAGGTGATAGAGTTTTTTTGAGACCCACCCATGGTCCGCGGACCATGGTATTGTAAAGAAAAGGCTATATAAAGTTGAGTCATAGAAATTCAAGAAGATAGATTTTAGAGAAGAATCATTGTAAGGGCAAGGTGCTAAGGCAGGAAATGTTTGTTTCCTGTACTTAGGCGGAAGGGGAAGGCTCCTACAGCTGAGTGCGTGAAGACCTTGGTAAGTCTACAGGCTGAATGCACAGGGATAAGAAGTCTATACCTAAATGTTTCTATCTAATCAAGACTGTTTTGGGCCGAAATTGATGCATCTATGTTCTTTTATTTACTTCTGCAAAGTTTATGTATCTTCACTTTGTAATCTATTTAATATGAATTAATCCTTATTTATTGTGTGGAACTGGTTGATCTATAATCTTTATACATGATAAGTATAATTAACCGCCTTCGCAAAGATATGAAAGTCATTCAGATAGAGTTGTATTAGTTGTCTATTCGGAAGGGATAAGGTTGCACGAATGTAGATCTCAGCCATAAGAACCTCAGGAAACCATCACACAAGCCGCTAGACGCAGAAACCTAGTTCTAGCATCCCCCAATACTACTTCGGGTGAGACTACAGCCTGCACTACGTAGGTTGTTGCTGAAAGGGACAGAAGTTAGGGTTTTTTTGGTTGGCACAATTAAAGTTGAACCTGGGTTAGGGCCCATCAAGCCAACAATAACCAATAAAATTCAATATGATGATGCCACCCATGGGGGATTATTCACCATCTTTGGAGTAAAAAAGTAAAAAGATTAAAAATAATAAAACTACTTTTTTAACTTGTATTTTCAACTTATCTCCCTAATTTTTTACTCAAATTTCATGTGGAAGTACTTGTTGGATGCAAATTTAATTCCTAATCCAAAGAGTACCCATGTTGCACACTTTTGATGGACCCTGCTACACGAAAATGAGAAATATATGAAAAAAAGTGATTGCAATCATGTTTTTCATTTATTTCTCATTTTTCGTGTAGTAGGTTCCATCGAAAGTATGAAACATGGAAACTCCTTGGATGAGGAATCAAATTATTCATCCAACGAGTGTTCTCACTCGAAATTTTAGTAAACCCATAGGGAGATAAGTTGAAAATACGAGTTGAAAAAGTAGTTTTTACTTTTTTCTCTCTAAAATTTGATGATGTAATCTAATCTTATTTTATTATTTCCAATATTATTTTATAATTTCTTTAGGAGGCCCATTTTAGACCTCAAAATTCCACTAATGTTAGGGATGATAACTGGTACTTAGTTGTACTTGGTCCATGAAAAATTGAGCCACTAATGTTGGGGTAAATGGGTGTGGTAGAGCACAAAAATGAGCATATTGGGAAAGCCTGTCAACAACCACCACGATGACTAGTTTGTTGCCTAACCTTGGGAGACCTGTAATGAAATCCATGGAAACATTCATTCATATAGAAGTAGGGAGTGGCAATGGTTGTAAGGTTCCTAGTAGATTGATTGTTTCCCCTTTGATGTGTTGGCACACATCACATTTAGCTACAAAAGTAAGAATGTTGTTCTTTATGCCAATCTAAAATAAAGAGTGTCGTGCTCGCTTATAAGTCTTCTAAAATCCAAAATTCCCTACAGTCGGAGAGGAGTGCAACTCTTCCAAGATGCGGTTTTTGAGGGTGGAGGTCAGGGATAGCACTACCTAATCCCTATAGCGAAGAACCTCATCATTTCAAGAGTAATATTCTAAGGAGTTAGGATCGAATATTAAGTTATTAATAAGCTAGGACATAGAGGGGTAGGAGAACCATTCATGGCGGGCCTCTTCAATCCAATCTGGTATGGGTAGAGACAGTGATAAAAGGGTTCCCTCATCCTCAAATTGGCACGATAAGGCATCCACCACTAAGTTTTCATGCCCCTTATTGCAAATTATCTCGTAATCATATCCAAACATTTTTGCAAGCCATTTATTTTCTTGTGGCGACGATAGACATTTCTCTAGAAAATATTTTAGGTTATGATGGTTAGGGCGGATTTGGAAATGTCACACCGATAAGTATGGTCTCGAAGTGTCTATTGCATGTAAGATTGTCATCATTTATTTCTCATATTTAGATTGAATCAGATGTTTTCCATTGAGTTGTTGACTGGTGAAAGAAAATGATCTACCTTCCTTCATTAATACTACACCAATGCCCATACCTGAAGCATCACATTCAATCACAAAAGATTTGGTGAAGTCTATTAAGGCCAATACTGGAGTGGAGCACATGTCCTGTTTGAGAGCCAGGCCCCTTGAGCTGTGTCATTCCAGAGAAATGATTTTTTCTTGAGAAGTTTCGTAAGGGGTTGGGCAATGCATCCATAATTACTAAAACAAATTGTGATAGTAGCTTGTGAGACACAAGAATGCCTACAAACTCTTCAAGGTTTTTGGTTAGGGCCAATATTTCATTTCCTGAACCTTTTTCGTATCAAACCTCACTCCATCATGACACACAATGTGTCCCAAATACTCTACTTCTTCCATGCCAAAGGAGCACTTAGATAATTTGACAAATAATTTGTGATCTTGGAGTAATTTCAATATCTCGTCAACAAGATGAAGGTGTTTGGCCCATGTTATGTTGTAGATGAGAATTTCATTGAAAAAGACAAGGACAAACTTTCTAAGATATGGTTTCAAAAGGTGGTTCATGAGGCTCTAAAAAGTGGATGGAGCATTATAGAGACCAACTGGCATGAACAGGAATTCATAATGGCTTTAATGAGTTTGGAAGGTTGTCTTAGGAATGTCAACTTCCTTCATGTGTATTTGGTGATAGCTCGAGTGAAGGTTGGTAAATAATTTAGCACCATGCAATTCATCAAGCAGATCATCAACTATTGGAATAGGAAATTTGTCCTTGATAGTGAGCTTGTTAAGGGCCTTAAAGTCATGACACATGTGCCATTCTTGATATTTATTTAGAACCATGACCATTAGAGATGAATAAATGCTAGTATTGGGATGAATAACACTAACTTCGAGGAGTTCCTTGATGACTTTTTTAATTTCATTCTTTTTTGCAAAAGGATATCGATATGGGTGAACATTTGGTACCTGAGACCAAAGGGATGATATGATCATGTTCACCCCTAGAGGGTGGAAGCTCCTTAGGGTTTTCAAAGACCTATTGGTGGCGATCTAATACTTGTTGCATATCTGGATGAATATGAGGATGAGTGGATTAAATGGCCTGGACGGCATTAAATTGTGCTACTACCCCATGATGTCCCTTTTATAAATGCTTCTCCATTCGGTGTGAGTTGATGATAGTAGGAGAACCTGCCTGGAGTCCCCTCAATGTATGTATGACAGGCCCTAGTGCATGGAGCCATTCAACACCAAGGACAATGTCACAACCACCCATTTCAATGACAAACATGTGGATTTCGAGGTGATAATCCCCCATCTGTAGCTTAATATTTTCAAAAAGTCCTTGACATTTCATGGTCTCCCCATCAGTGATAAGGAGTTGGAAATTAGATACCACCTATATAAAACAATGAACGACTTCTTCTACTCTCTTATGGAAAAAGTTATGAGTGTTTCCACTATTAATCAACACCACTACTGGCCATGTTTTATGAAACCGCATATTTTGAGAGTCTAAGGTGAAGAAATTCCAGCCAAGGCATGTAGTGATATAAATGGTTCATCTGGAATAGCTATGAGATCATTGTCTGGGTCTGTTTTGGGTTCACCCACTTCTTCCTCAAACACTTTAATGGATGAATTCATCGGTTGTGCTATTTTCAGTAGCATCATTTAAAAAAAATCGCTTCTTTGCATTTATGTCTTGGGGAGTACTTGTCATCATAGTAGTAGCAGAGTCCTTGTTTCCTTCTTTCGGCCATTTCTATCGGTGACACCTTTTGAACCTTAAGTTTTTATTTGGGGACCATAGCCTAGGTAATATGTGCCTTTGTAACGAAATTTGAACAATTAGATGGGGCATCTAAGGCAACTTCTACCTCTAAGGCCTTGCGACATGCATCCAACCAAGTAAATGGGTGATGCATTCAGACATGGGCTTGGATGGTTTCCTTTAAGCCACTGATGAAACATTCAAAATAAAAGTTATCTCCAGTTCCTTCAGTTCCTATTGTCAATTTTCCAAAAGCTGCAATGTAGTCCATTATTGTACCTGTTTTCCTGAGCTTAGTGAGATGACCCAAAAAGTGCGAATCCCGATCAAAGCAATCACAAATGGATTTCGAGAACATGTTCCAAGTTGGCCTTCCTGGATAACATTTATGATACCATTTGCACCAGTGCCATCTCTCTTGCTCTAAGTAAAAGGCTCCCACATGTAGTTTAGTTCCATCCTCGAGATACTATTAAGGAGGAAATATTGTTCCATTTGTGCCATCCATACTGTCAAGTTAGAGCCATCATATTGATTTGATAATCACCCTAAAAGTGACCTCAGTTGAAGATTTATTAAACAAAAAGGTATTACAGACCCATGTGCTGGTGTGTGTGTTCTGTGTTATTGAAACAACGGATCGATCAGATTGCCAATACACAGAAAATAAATGGAAAGACAACAGAGAAATACATTAAGCAACACAAAGACACAAACAGTTTTTAATAAGGATTTCACCCTATTCTCCAGGGCTACGTCTCTGATCCAAATTCAGTGTGGCCTTGTTTTATTGTGTCTTTCAGCAGAGAAATTACAATGCAGGGACTCAATATGAGTTCTCCTGTAACAGATTTTGCTTGGCAGGGTGGTTCTTGGATTCCCCAAGCCACTCGGAGTTCACAGACTCTTTTCCTTCCTACCATCTCTGTGACCCTCGGTCTACAGTGGAAAGAGCCAACTGTGATGCTCAATCCTAACATATTCCTCTATGGGAAGGCTTGATTATTCAAGCTCTCTGGTGCCCGATGCTGCCTGTTGTCAGCTTGTCCCTCTGTCTCCTCTGCTTGGCTTTACTGCTCTCTGTGCTTAGTCCTCCTCTCAGGGTTCAATGTTCACTATCTCTCTTGGTCGCTTGGACTCTTCTCTCTCTAAATCTCCATTCAACTGTCTCTGTTCATGGCTTTAGCCATTTGATCTCCATGCCTGTTCGGTTCCTCTCCCGCCTACGTCGATTCGCCTACCACCTGCGTGCTTGGAGTTCCCTGTTCGACGTCAGCATGAATGCTCGAGAAGAAGCCACGTGTCCCCATCAGAACAACGCCAGACTGTTCGTCGATTTGTTTCTTCTGTTATGTCATGGATACGTTCCTTCTCCACCATGGCAGTCAACGGATTCCAAATCCCCTTAAATCGCGGCTTAATTCCCTGTCGATTCCGCTTCTATCTATCAGGTGCAATCTCAGTCGTCCGATCTGGGCTCCTCCAAACCAACGTCATACGCACGTCGAGCGCAGTTGACTTGCTCGACTAATAACGAGCGATCACAGCAGTTTTTCTCTCACCTCTGGTGCCACACGTCGATCGCTAAGTGGGATCGCTCTGTTCTCCTCCAAAACCTCTTACCGTTCAATGGTGCCATGATCAATACCGCTGGTTTCCAGGTTGTGGGTCCCACCTTCGTACGTTGGCGCTTTTCATTTATCCGCCCACGGTTCTCTGGCTCCCAACATGACCAAGGGCTTAAGGCCCCTCCATTTTGGCCCTGTTTGCCCAGGCACTAATTTTGCATCGAAAATCAGCTCATTTTCCTGTTTCAGGGCTCCTAGGGGCTACATCGACCTCCTATGTAGTCTCCATGGGCCTCGGTCAGCGCGCTTTGACCGAGGTCCTCGTCGTTCCGCGCCGGCTGCCATGGCCACTAGTTCAGGGTGTTTCTGATTGCTGTTTTAGATTCTTCAAGGATTTGTTTCGTCTCGATACAGTCAGGGTTCTATGACAGTCGTTTTATGGATCCGATTCAGATCACGGCCTCCCTACTGAAAAGCTTTTGGACCACCAAAAGTTGGTTTTCTTCAAGAATCAACTAAGTGAGGAAACTGTTGTCTCACTTGTCCAATCTCAATCCACTTCGCACTGCTCGGCTTCAAACCTTTAAGCCCAATCCTAAGGTATTCCACCTGTCCACTGCACGTCGTCCTTACCTTCCTGTCTAGCACTGTATCTTCCTACAACTCATCAAGATATTCAGGTAGCATGTCATTAACAGAAGGCAATTGACTCTACTCTTCAGGGTCCTCAATCATTGAAGGTTCAAACAACCTCAAGCAATCTGCGTTCACGACTGAGTAGATGTGCATGTAAGCTGGCAGATCAAGGCGAAAATCATTTTCACCAATCTTCTCAAGTATCCTAAAGGATCCATACCTGATAGGTTTTAGCTTCTTACCTTCACCTTGTATCCTGTCCTTGCTAATATACAGCCAGACTTGGTCTCCAACTTGAAAACTATGCTCCATCCGATGCTTATCATGCCTAGACTTGTACTTGGCCTAGCTCTTTTCCAGTTGTTCTTGTACCGCATGGTGGATCTCTTGGATCTGTTCAATGAACCTAGTTACTCTGTCCACATCACTGTGTCTATCAACCATGGTATCTTTACCAAAGACAAAATATAAGGGAGACCTTGGTATGAAACCAAAGCAAGTCTCGAAAGGATATCTCTGGGTAGAAGAGTGTTTGGCTCTGTTGTAAGCATGCTGCACATAACACAAGTGTTCATCCCAAAGCTTAGGGTGTTTGCTGCAATATCCTCTCAGTAACTGGATCACCGTCCTGTTAACTACTTTTGTTTGGCCATCTGTTTGTGGATGAAAAGATGTGATTTTCTTTAATTTGGTGTCCATTAGTTCCCAAAGACTGGACCATAACTTTCCCACAAATCAGGTGTCTCGATCAGATATAATAGAAGTGGGTAATCCAAAATGAACCCATACATGTTCAAAGAATAATTTTGCATTTTTTTCAGTTGTAATCTGTTTACTACAGGGTATCAAAATACGCATTTTGTTGAACCTATCCACAACAACATATAGATAATCATGACCTTTCCTAGATTTAGGCAGTCCTCCAACAAAATCCATGGAAATTCTTTCCCAAGGGTGAGAAGGAATTGGCAATGGAGTGTACAAGCCTAGTTTTCTGTTGCTGGGCTTGCTTTTAGCACACATAGCACACCCTTTTACATATCTAGAAACTGTCTCACTCATTCTTGGCCAATAGCAAAACCTTTGCAACTGTGCAACTGTTTTACTTACCCCATAGTGACTTGATATTAGAGAAGTGTGTGCTTCCGTAATTATCTTTGCTCTCTCAGTTTGTGGAATGCAGAGTTTCCCACAATGATATAAGAGTCGGTCCTTCACATGATAGTCCAATTCTTCTACTCTTTTGCCTTGACTCAAAGTTGCATATACATCTTTAAAGTCCATGTCCTGAGCATACTGTTCTATGTAGCTTTCATGCAGCACAGAATGATGCTTAAGTATGGTAGATGCATTTATAGTGGGTCTAGACAACATGTCTACAACCTTGTTATGTATGCCCTTTTTATATCTGATGACTAAATGAAACTATTGTAGAAAACCAATCCATCTGTAGTATCTTTATTGTTGCAACTTAGTTTGGGAGTGTAGGTATTGAAGTGGTTTATGATCAGTATGTATTACTGTTTCTTTGCCCATTAAGTAATGTTTCCACTTTTTCACACTCTGAACTAATGCATACAATTCCTTATCATATGTAGGATAGTTGACTACTGCAGGATTAAAAGTCTCAGAATGATAGCATATGGGTTTACCGTGCTGTGTCAACACTGCTCCCATGGCATAGTCACTGGCATTAGTTTGGATCTCAAATGGTCTTTGTAGATCTGGCAGTGCTAGTACAAGTGTTGTACTAATTTTTTCTTTCAAGGTGTTGAAGGATTTCTGTTGTTTGCCTCCCCACTGAAACACCTTGTTCAATCCTATCAAAGCATGTAAGGGAGCTGCAATTGTGGAAAAATTTGAAATGAACTTCCTCCAATATTGTGCTGCTCCTAAGAAGCTTCTCACTTCTGTAGCAGACTTGGGTTTAGGCCAGTTTACAATGACTGCCACTTTAGATGGATCTATTTTCAATTCACCTCCCCCTACTATATGACCGAAATAATTTAGAGAGGTTTTGCCAAATTCACATTTGGAGAGTTTAACATAAAGTTTTTCTCTTTTCAAAACATCTAATGTCTGCTTAACATGATTTAAATGTTCTTCCCACATTTTACTAAAAATCAGAATGTCATCCAGATACACAATAACAAAATCATCAAGAAAAGGTCTGAGTACATCATTCATTAATCTCATGAAAGTAGCAGGGGCATTGGTCAAGCCAAAAGGCATAACCAGCCATTCATATAATCCCTGCTTTGTTTTGAAAGCATTCTTCCATGCATCTTGCTATGCAACTCTGACCTGATGGTATCCACTGTGCAAATCCAGCTTGGTGAAATAAACAGCTTCCTTCAATTGATCTAAAATATCATCTATGCGAGGAAGGGGATAACGATTTTTTATTATTATTTTATTCAGTGCTCGATAATCAATGCACTTTCTCCACGAGCCATCTTTCTTTCTCACCAAAACGATTGGTGACCCACATGGTGATGTGCTAGGCCTGATGAACCCTTTCTCGAGCAACTCCTGCACCTGCTTCTTGATTTCAGCATTCTCTAAAGCAGATAACCTGTACATCCCAATGTTAGTAAAAGGAACATCTTGATGCATAATAATATAATGTACTATTCCCTTTTTGGGTGGCAAACCTTGAGGTTCTTGAAACAAGACATCATACTCATAAACAATCTTTTCTATATCATCTTGCTGATCAGAATTACAGCCCTCAAATACATTGTTTTTATCAATTTTCTTTTCCTTTACAAACATTAGTAAGAATTGTTTGCATGAATTTATCATTCTTTTCATCTATCTCGAGTTTATGAGAGTATAATTATTCTTGAGCTTATTAGCTCTTACAACGTATTCGATTCTATCTTTAACAAGTAGATACTTGTTCTCAGCTCTATAGAAAATAGCCTTTCTATCATACAAGTAAGGACTTCCAAACAATTCCACATATATCCAAAGGAATTATATCTAACTCAACCTCATCTACAAATGTTGACCCAAAAGAAAACTTGAGTTTGCACTGTCTAGTCACTTGTAGTTGTGCTTTATCATTCAACCATCCTAATGGGTATGGCTTCTTATGAGGTGTAGTTGCTAATCCCAATTTCTTTACAATTGCTTCACAAATCAGATTTACTTGTGAGCCACTATCAAACAAAGTATCAATCTTTTGATTTTTGGAAACAACTCGAATATGTAAAAGCTCATGCCTGTTTCTCCCATGTTCTTCATCAATAACAGATTGACCAAAATTACTAGTAGATGCTTCAGAATTCTTACCTTTTATACCTATGGCTGCAATGATTTTTTCATCTCCTGAGTCTGACCCCAAATCTTTCTGAATAGTTGCAGCAGTCTTCTTCTTCTTGCCGTCGGACTTCTTAGGTCTCAGCTCTAGATGCAGAATCCAACAGTGCTCATCATCATGCCCCTCCTTTTTACAATGAGTGCATGAAGCTTTGCCTTTCTATGCAGTGTTAGCCTTCCTTGCTTTCCACTTCTGCTTTCTTTTCTCCTTTCTCTTGCTTACAGTGGGTTGGGATGGTCCCCCAACTTCTGGATTTCCATTCTTTCCTCTAGCTTCTAAATGAGTATCTTGTACAGATACCTCATCTATACTAGTGGGATTAAACATGAGGATGGTATGCCTCATGTAGCTGTGTAGACCACCAATGTACTTCAAAAGAGTTTCTAGTGAATCTAATGAGATACCCAACATCAATGCTCCCTTTCTGAACTCTTGAGTATACCCTTGTACACTTTGCCCTTTCAACTGCCGAAGAGTTTGCCAACTCATCATGGCTTGTTGCATGTAGGCCAATGGATAGAACTGCTTTTTGATGTTGAAAAGTGTGCAACAATAAATGCTTGTTGAGAATGCAACAAAATGATGGAGCTTAGTGGAAAGGAGTCGCCTTCACTAAGTGGTCCCGCAGGCAAGTTTTGGCGCAAAGTCTATTTTTAAACTATGTCTATTTTTAGACATATAGATCGTGGTCTATGAGTTGCAGTTTGCTGTTTATGGATGATTGGTCATGTTGGGAAAAATAGATGGACTTATATTTTTGGATCACAGCAGGAGTGATCAGAGTCTAGTTTTAGACTGCTAGTCAAAAATAGAAAGGTCAAATATTATTGTCTCATAATAATATTGGACTATAAACTTTATCTTATCCTCTTGGAGCACTTTAGTTTGAGCTACAGATGTGGCACATGCAGCTGTTAGAAGGAAATACACTTTCTTTGTGGGTCATTTGAGCTATTGCATGCAAGACATCAGTTAGAACTCATGTGGTTGAGTTCTGTGGAGTTGGATGAGCAGTTAATGGAGTTGTGTTCAGTTTGACTTAGTTGAACTAGTTGTATTTAGTCTAACTGGCCAATAGACTAAGTGATGAGTTGTGTGAATTAGTTATTAATTAATTCATTAATTATTAACTCATAATGCAACTGAAGAATACATCAGTTAACTCAGTGCATGTACAGTTCAGTGGAGACAGGTGTTAGAGGTTGAGATTGCTATCAATTGTGACTATAGTTGTGCATGAGATCTTGCACAATCAAAGGATTGAGTATGCCCATGAGAATTGCATATGCCCAGTGATATATCTTGTGCTCACATGATTTCCAGTGTGAGTGATTTTAAAAGGTAAATAGAACTTGGAACGAGTTTGGATTCATTCATTCTCTTGCAGGATTGTGCAGTGGAGGTAGGAAAACAATGGAGGAGATTTGAGGCATAAGATCTAAGCTAGTTTGTGTGTAACAGGTGGTGATAGTACTGAGTACTTGTGAGGAGTATTGTACTATGTATTGTTACATGTTCTCAATCATTAATATACAGATAGTGTGGGGTTTTCAGCTGTAAGCTTTCCCCGGGTTACATATTGTGTTAATGTGTGCATGCTATTGATGTTTCAGTGTTTTTGATGCTACTAAATTGATGATCAACATAGAGGAGGTTATGTATTATGCATGTCTTCCGCAATAGTGTATAATCGGGATAATATTTGTGAATAAGTGTTTATTATTCAAAATTTCTACATGGTATCGGAGCTAGATTTGTAGAGAATTTGCACGAAAATTTCTACATGGTATCAGAGCTGGTTGATTTGTAGAAAAAGTTCTACAGGATATCAGAGCAAAGTTGATCATCAGATCTATTATTCAGAAAGTGTTTACATTTTATTCCTTCAAGCAGAGTCTGTAATCAGGCCAGGTAACTTCTGGATTCATCCTTCTTTTGGAAGGTGAGATATCCAGTGAATGCCCATACAGTCGATCTTTGTACAAGAAATACTTTGTTCTCACGAATTTTAGATCAGAAGTAATTGAGTTTTGAGCTGGTGGAATGGTGCTCAAGGATAAACTTAGAAACATCAAAGCTGAGAATGGAGATGCCACAGATTGTCCACAGAAGAAGAAGAACAAGCAAGCTACTGGATCTGCAGCAGGAGAGGCTCTAGCCTCGCAGTTTGAGCTTGATTTTTCATTGATCGCATGCTTGGTTTCAAGTGTGATGGGATCAGTGTGGTTCTTGGAAAGTGGTGCGTCTTTTCACATGACAAGAGATTGAGATTTGTTTTCTGATCTAGAGGAGAAAGATCTTGGAGTGCACATCGAGATGGGCGATGATGGTAGATACAGTGCGACCAGTATCAGTACCATTTCCTTTGAGAGGGAGTCTGGTAAACCCTTCAGATTGAAGGAAGTGATGCATGTTCCAGGATTGAAGAAGAATCTTATCTCTGTGGCGATGTTAGAAGACAAGGGATATGATGTTGTCTTCAGCGAGGGAAAGGCTTTCCTGTGCAACAAGACAACTGGAGAAACTTGGAAGATAGGGGTTCGAGTCAGGAACCCTTATCAGTTGCATGTAGATGCATGCAAGCCTTGAGCAGCAAGGCAACTGATGGAGACTTGGTGGTTGAGAGGGAGTGTATATTACCTCTCAACATGTAGAGCCAGAAGAAGTCTCAGACGATTGTGGAGGAGCCACGATTGGTGCAGCAGCTTCAGGAGGTTGTGGAGCATCCACAACAAGGGAAGCTGATAGGAGATCGAGTAGAGACATCTACTCATGCAGAGACCTCCAGTAGGGGGAAACTTCGAGCCAGGTGGGCTGAGGGATCACATGAAGCCATACCTCCAGGTAGGAGGTGGGGTGATGTGGATTGATTGTCCCAAGGAGGAGGGGCAGGATCCTTGAGGTACCCAACCTCTTGGATGAGACCTTTGTTAAAATTGGCAACCAGGGAAAAACTTCATGTGGGTCATCTTATTCATGGCTGATAATATTTTTATTAGATTCCTCTCGTCAAGAGGTGTAGGATTGATATAAAGATCATCCAATTCCGATAAGTATTCATGGAGATATGAATTTATTTTGATTATGGAATTATTATCAAGCCGACCTACAACTCATGTAGGCTCAGAAGCCCAACAATCGCATCTATTCACCCACCAACGTTGTGTATAAATATAAGAGGACTTTTCCTCATTTAGACTCACTCATCTTATCACATCTCTCTCTCTCTACTGCGCAGATATGAGTCTCTTCTCTACTGCGCTGAAATGGGTCTCTCTCTCTCACACATGTGAAGCCGGAAACTGCCGAAATTGAAGCTGCAACTGCAGAAGTAAAGATTGACTTGCGTGGCCTAGAAGATCTCCTCTTTGGAACTGCACTGTAGGTTCATCTGAACCTCCTTTGAAAGCTACAACTTTTGGTGGTGGAATGAAGTCAATCCAACGAACGGTTTGCAAGATATCGACTGCCCTAGTTTGAAGCCAGAAACTGCTGAAACTGAAGCTGCAACTGCAGAAGTAAAGATTGACTTGCGTGGCCTAGAAGATCTCCTCTTTGGAACTGCACTATAGGTTCATTTGAACCTCCTTTGAAAGCCGCAACTTTTGGTGGTGGAATGAAGTCAATCCGACGAACGGTTTGCAAGATATCGACTGCCCTAGTTTGAAGCCGGAAACTGCTGAAACTGAAGCTGCAACTGCAGAATTAAAGATTGACTTGCGTGGCCTAGAAGATCTCCTCATCTGAACTGCGCTGTAGGTTCATCTGAACCTCCTCTGGAAACCGAAACTTTTGGTGGTGGAATGAAGTCAATCCGACAGTCGGTTTGTGAGATATCGTCTGCCCTAGTTTGATAATGAAACCGCTAATACTGATGCTACTGATCTAGGGTTTGCTACTGCTGATATGAATCAAATTTATTGTACTATTTCTCTCTGCTGAATTATTGAAGATAAAAGAAGATTTGATCAAAGGGTTTCCCCACACATTGTGGGGTTTGTCCCTGGCTAGCCACCACATCTTGTGTCTCTTGTCTTGGCTTGTTTTCTGTCGATCGTTTAATGTTCTATCTGCACTTTACTTTATGTACATGTGATTGCTAATCGGTGGAATATAATCAGAAAAAGAAGTAAACTGTTATAAGCATAGAACATACCATAACTTAACATGGTATCAGAGCTGAGGTAAAGACAAAGCCCGAGCAAGAGCAAGAGCAATCATTGAAGAGAAGATTGGCAAGGCTATCCTAAAAGAACTATGGGGTCCTCAACACTCTTTCCTGCCGAAGACAAGCTCTATGAGAAAGCTGACTATCACGGATAGAAGATGTCTATCGATCTAACCCTTGAAGATCAAGGAGTGCTGGACCATGTAAGAGGCAATATTGTTGAGCCTTCATCAAATGCATCTGCTGCTGCTTGGAACAAATGGAAAAATGGAGAAGTCAAAACAAAGAAGATCATCCGGGACTCTATCGACAAGCGCTTGGTGGCCTACATCTCTGATCTAGACACCTCCAAGGAAATCTACGACAGACTAGTGAGTTTATTTAAAGTTAATGATGCAAATCAAGTTTTGTTTCTTAGAAATAAGTTGAGGGAAATCAAGAAGGGTAAAGATGAAAGTATGCAAGCATACTTCTTAAGAATCACCGAGATCAAGAACGATCTCCTATCTATTGGGGAAACCATTACTGACAGAGAAATGGCACTCACAACTCTCGGAGGATTACCATCTGAATGGTATGTGTTCAGGACTACTCTTCTGAACAATAATGTAATTCCTAGTTTCGAGGAATTAATGGCTAGATGCATTCAAGAACAAACAAGGGTAGAAGAGCAGGAAATGCCCTTGCCTAAAGGTCCTCCTGCTACTTTTTCTTCTCATTCTAAGAAAAGACATAATTCTAGGTCTAAATCGAAAAGAAAGGCTGGATTTAAGGGTGGAAGAAAAGGACGATGTTTCATTTGCAATAAAGCAGGTCACTATGCAAGGGAATGCCCTGATAGAAAGGAATCTCACCGTGACAATGATCAAAATCCCTCTCATGGTAATCGAAGGAATGGAAAATTCAACAACAAAGGAAAAATGAATGCGGGAAATCAAGGAAGAGGGCAACCATTCAAGAAGGCTAGAAATTCCAGGTATGGTTCTAACACTGTTGACGATAAGCAGGCTGAATATTATCTACCAGCTGCTCTATCTACCTCCGCTCCTTCGGACTCAATGGGAATTTGGCTCATTGATAGTGGTGCCTCAAGACACTTCACTGGTTACAAAGAAGTACTCTATAATCTGGTAGAGAAAGAAACTAACCTGGAAATTGTCCTTGGAGATGACATGAAATACCCAGTGAAAGGTGTAGGCAATGTTTCTCTTAAACTGAATCAAGGTAATACGATTCACTTACATGATGTATTATATGTACCTGATCTCAAAAAGAACCTGGTGTCCATCTCGGCAATGAAAGACAAAGGCTACAAGGTAACCTTAAGCAATGGCAAGGTATGTATATGGAAATGCCTTTACTCTTGGGTTTAGTGTTGATTCATCATATCAAGTCGATGGAAGTCCGCTAGGTGTCATGTCTTGTGACACAACTCTTCAGTCCAAACTTTGGCATCAGAGGTTTGCCCACCTTCATTACAAAGCTCTACTTGGTGTAAAACAAATGGTGACAGGGATGCCCGAATTCCAAGTAGAGAAAGAAGGTGTATGTCCGGGATGTGTCGAAGGAAAGCTCAAAAGGGGACCGTTCCCCTCAAGCCAAAGCAAGACCTCCGATGTATTACAGTTGGTTCACTTAGGCATATCTGATGCTGGCATTAAGAGGGAGACTACTACACCACATACTCTTGAGCAGAATGGTGTGGCAGGAAGGAAGATGTTGAAATTTGGTACCGGAGGACAGGTGGTTCCCTTAGGCTTTGATCTTTGGCCTAGGGAAAAGTGTCCAAAAGAATTTAATTTTTCTCCTAAAGTGACTTTATAATTTTATAAAGTTAAATCTAATTTAAAAGTGACTTTAAGTGATAAAGTTACTAAGTCTAATTTTAAAGTGACTTTTATAAAGTCAATGAAAAATTAGAAAGGAAAAGTGACTTTGGAAATAAATGACTAAGTGGGTCTTTATTAAAGTGGGATGAATTAAAAAATAAAAAGTGAGATTTAAATGATCATTTAATCTCAGCCATTGATCTAAATCTATTTCAGCCATTGGATTTAGAGATCACCCAAAAGTCACTTGGAGTTATATTAAGGGAGGAAAAGGAGGAAAAGATCACATTCGATTCAATTCTTTCATGAGCAGATTGAGAGAAGGAGAGCAAGAGAGCAAGGGAGATTTCTGGGCGGTGTAACAGCTGCGGAGTATCAGCAGTGGTGTATCAGCAGCGGTGTAACAGCAGCGGAGTATCAGCAGCGGTGTATCAGCAGCGGTGTAACAGCAGCGGAGTATCAGCAGCGGTGTAACAGCAACGGAGTATCAGCAACGGTGTAACAGCAGCGGTGTAACAGCAGCAGAGTAACAGCAGCGGTGTAACAGCTGCGGAGTAACAGCATCGGAGTAACAGTTGCGGAGTAACAGCAGCGGAGTAACAGCAGCGGAGTATCAGCAAGGCTGAGATAAGTTGTAAAAGTCTGTTTGCTGATTTTTTGCTGAACATTTCTCTTACTGTAAAAAGGAATTTTCCAGAAATAAAGAAGAGCTCTCAAACTGGTTTTCCCCAAGAGTTGTAGGGGGTTTTTCCAGGGTCACATTGACCAAAAATCTCAGTGTTTAAATGTGTTTTAATGGCTGTTTATTACTGCTGATTTTTATTTCTACAATTTCCAGCATTCTGTAAAATTTCCACAATTTGTGTTTTCAGCAAATTTATTTTTTCCAGCTTGTTAAATGTATGGTTATGGGAAAGGGCATTTAACTATATGGGAGAAATAAGGAAAAACTGAAAACCGGGGTGGGAAATGAGAAATTTCTACATGGTATCAGAGCTTGAGTGCTGAAGGGCAGTTTGGGACAGCAAAAGGAAAAATTACAGTTGTTGATTTTTCACTCAGAAAATTCCAGCATGCTGATTTTTTTCATAAACAACAGTTTTATCTTTACTACAGCAGTGCTATTTTTCAGTTTTAGGACAGCAGGATGTCATTGGGATTGAGGGTGGAGGATAGGCTAGATGGGCATATAAATTACAGCGTTTGGAAGGAGAGAATGCAGAGTATCTTTGAGGAGGCAGAAGTCTGGGATATCATGGTGCATACCACACAGAACCCTGTTGTTGTGCCTACTGATGCTACTCAGTTGATAGCTTATAATAAAAAGAACAACAAGGGTAAGAGGCTGATTCTAGACGGAATCAAAGACCATTGCATTCCTCATGTGAGAGGAAAGAGCAATGCCCATGAGATGTGGACAGCATTGTCCAATCTCTACCAGAGTACCAATGAGAACCGGAAGATGGTCCTGAAGGAGAAGTTAAATAACATTAAGATGGGTAATGATAGTGCAGCTGGATATCTCACAAAGATTACTAATGTGAGAGATGAGTTGGCAGCGATTGGAGAGGCCATTCCACCCACTGAGTTGGTGTGGATTGCAGTGAATGGCCTCCCCCGTTCATGGTTGAACTTTGCTGATAGGGTTTGTGCACGTGAGACCCTTCCCACATGGGAGAGGTTTTGGGATGATTGCATTCAGACAGAGATCAGGAAAGGTCAGCTTGGGGCAGCCAAGCCAGTTGAGCAGGATGAGGATGTAGCACTGGTGGCAGGAGGCAAGAAAGGCAAAGGGAAGAAGCAGGCTTCCACAAGCAGTGGTGGGGGCAAAGGCAAAGGTAAAGGTAAACAAGGGAACACACAGAAGGACTATTCCAAGGTGAAGTGTTGGAATTGTCAAAAGATGGGACACTATGCAGTTGTGTGTCCGGAGAAGAAGAAGAAGAAGGGGAAGAACCAGGACGTGGCAGCTTCAGCAGAGATTGAGGACTTTCCAGGTCGTTTTGACCGAGAGTTTGCATTCACTACGTGTGAGTCCTCTAGTGCAGGATCACCTGCCACACAGGTTCAGAGGGAGCATGCTTTTCCCTCGATTAGCGGCGCATCTTCAGGTATCTGGTATGTGGACAATGGGGCTTCACGTCACATGATAGGAGTCCGTGAGTACTTCTCAGAGCTTTCAGAGAGTGGCACTGATATTGAGGTAGTACTCGGTGATGACAGAGTTGTTAGAGCAGTCGGGGCGGGGACAGTGACATTTCAGAGGGAGTCCAAACCTCCCTTGAAGGTGTCAGAGGTTCTTTATGTGCCTGGGATGAAGAAGAACCTCATATCTGTCTCAGCTTTGGAGGACAGAGGATATGAGGTACTGTTCAGGGGAGGACAGGTGTTGATGTATCCCAGGGGCACTCCAGCTGATTCAACTAGAGTGATAGGTGTACGCCATGCAAAGGTGTACAAGTTTGCATTCCAGCCCCTTTTGGCATTGAGCAGTAGTACCGATAGCAGAGCTAGCAGTTATGAGCTGTGTGAGATTTGGCACCGCAGGATGGGACATATGTATCATGGAGCCTTGAGGACATTGCAGGAGATCACTACAGGTTTGCTAGATTTCAGTACTGATCACTTTGATACTTGTAGAGGTTGTGCGATGGGCAAGTTTGCTAAATCCCCTTTTCCCAGCAGTGACAGCAGAGCGACGGGGATACTTGATTTGATTCATTCAGATGTGAGCAGTCGGATGTCTCATGTTTCCTTGAGTGGATATGAGTACTATGTTTTATTCATCGATGATCACTCCAGGAGGACCTGGATTTATTTTTTGAAGACCAAGAGTGAGGTCTTCAAGCGGTTTCAGGAGTTCAGAGCTCTTGTGGAGACTCAGATAGGTCCAAAGATCAAGTCCCTGAGATCGAACAATGGAGGAGAGTACACCCTTGGAGAGTTTGTTGACTATTGTGCGGAGGCAGGCATTAGGAGGGAGTTCACTGTTCCTTACAACCCCCAGCAGAACGGGGTTGCGGAGAGGAAGAACAGATCCATCATAGGGGCTGCCAAAGCCATGTTACATGATCAGGGGTTGCCATTGTTCTTGTGGGCAGAGGCCTACAACATAGCTGTTTACTTGCAGAACAGGAGTCCGCATCGTGCCTTGGGGCACATGACTCCGGAGGAGGCTTTCTCTGGGAAGAAGCCTGATATTGGTCATCTTCATATCTTTGGATGCATTACATACTCCTATATACCCAAGGAGAAGAGGACCAAACTAGAGCCCACCGCAGAGAAGGGTATCTTTGTGGGCTACAGTGAGACCTCAAAGGCCTTTCGGATTTACATTCCTGCACAGAGGAGAGTTGTTGTCAGACGGGATGTGAAGTTCGAGGAGGACAGGGCCTTTAGGAGGTCACGGGAGTTAGAGTATCTGGATCAGCCAGACCCTCAGTAGCAGTTGAGTCAGTCGCAGGGATCCAGTGGGCAGGGATCAGGAGGATCCGGAGGTACATCTATGAGGATGTTAGGTCCGTTAGTGAGTAGTGGCTCGCCGAGCCAGAGGGGTGGTGCTCTGGGCAGCATGCAGAGCAGTTCACAGAGCAGTTCACTAGGGAGTCCATTGATGGACAGTTCACACGGTGCCTCAGCTTCTACAGGTTTAGGTGCAGGCAGGAGGACAGCAGACAGACAGTCAGGAGTTCAGGCTACTGATGGTGATGAGGAGGAGGAGTTTCATTCTCCCATGGGAGAAGCATGCTCAGGGAAGAGAAAGCCCAAGTGGCTTCAGGACACCTCGAGAGATGCCACATCTGTTGCTGAGCCGAAGAGGCCGGTCAGAGAGAGTAGACCACCTGAGAGGTTTTGTAGCTATATGGCGATGGTTACCAGCATCCTTGACTCTGAGCCTTCTAGCTATGAGGAGGCAGCTAGCCAGCAGGTCTGGAGAGAGGCCATGCAGGAGGAGTATTCTTCTATCATGAAGAACGATGTTTGGGAGGTGGTGCCGAGGCCTGAGGGCAAATCCGTGGTTACTTCCAGATGGCTTTACAAGGTAAAGCATGCTGCAGATGGCAGCATTGAGAAATTCAAAGCGAAGTTTGTGGCTAGAGGGTTCTCCCAGGTAGAGGGAGTTGATTATGAGGAGACCTTTGCTCCCGTGGCTCGATATACTTCGATCCGCTCCATTATATCGATAGCAGCAAAGATGGGTTGGAAGATTCACCAGATGGATGTGAAGACTGCATTTCTCAATGGCTTCATACAGGAGGAGGTGTACATTGAGCAGCCACAGGGCTTTGAGGTGCATGGGAAGGAGTCCCATGTGTGCAGACTGAAAAAGGCCCTTTATGGCCTGAAGCAAGCTCCCAGAGCCTGGTACTCCAGGATAGATACATATTTGCAGGGGATGGGTTTCACAAAGAGTGAGGTAGATCCGAACCTTTACTTTATTGTGATTGGTGAGGAGCCTCTCATTCTGGTGCTGTATGTGGATGACTTGGTCATTACAGGTGCAGAGAGACTCATAGAGCACTACAAGAGAGATCTTGCGGCGGAGTTTGAGATGAAGGACATCGGCTTGATGCATTACTTTTTGGGTTTGGAGGTGTGGCAGGAGGAGGGGCATTTCTTCCTGGGGCAGGGGAAGTATATTGTGGACATCCTTAGCAGATTCCACATGGAGGATTGTAGACCCATGTCGACACCAATGATCACCAACTGGAAGAAACTTCATGCTTCGGATTCCGAGTTGGTGGATCCCACATTGTACAGGCAGCTGATTGGTTCCTTGATGTATTTGGTCAACACTAGACCAGATATCTGTTTTGCAGTCAACACGATGAGTCAGTTTATGTGTGAGCCTAGGAAGGTTCACTGGGTGGCTGCAAAACACATTTTGCGGTACTTGTAGGGGACAGTGGATTATGGTCTGGACTACAGGCAAGGAGATGGAGTGAGATTGGCAGGATACACTGATTCTGATTGGGCAGGTTGTGCTTCTGATAGGAAGAGCACTTCAGGGTGCTGTTTTGGGTTGGGTTCAGCAGTAATGTCATGGTTCAGCTGGAAGCAGCAGTCAGTAGCACTGAGTTCAGCGGAAGCAGAGTATATGGCAGCCAGTCTAGCTAGTTTTGAGGCTATCTGGCTTCGCAAGATGTTGTTTGGCTTATTTGATCAGTTGTTGAGACCTTCAGTGATTTACTGTGATAATCAGAGTTGCATTAAACTCACGGAGAATCCAGTATTTCATGACAGGTCAAAGCATATCGGGATCAGATATCATTTCATCAGAGACTATGTTCAGAAGGGAGCTGTGAAGCTTGAGTATATTTCCACTGATGAGCAGGTTGCAGATATTCTTACCAAATCCTTACCACGGGGCAAGCATGTCTACTTCAGAGACAAGATGGGTGTGGTGAGGAACACCTTCCTCGGTAAGAGGGAGTGTTGAAATTTGGTACTGGAGGACAGGTGGTTCCCTTAGGCTTTGATCTTTGGCCTAGGGAAAAGTGTCCAAAAGAATTTAATTTTTCTCCTAAAGTGACTTTATAATTTTATAAAGTTAAATCTAATTTAAAAGTGACTTTAAGTGATAAAGTTACTAAGTCTAATTTTAAAGTGACTTTTATAAAGTCAATGAAAAATTAGAAAGGAAAAGTGACTTTGGAAATAAATGACTAAGTGAGTCTTTATTAAAGTGGGGTGAATTAAAAAATAAAAAGTGAGATTTAAATGAGAATTTAATCTCAGCCATTGATCTAAATCTATTTCAGCCATTGGATTTAGAGATCACCCAAAAGTCACTTGGATCACCCAAAAGTCACTTGGAGTTATATTAAGGGAGGAAAAGGAGGAAAAGATCACATTCGATTCAATTCTTTCATGAGCATATTGAGAGAAGGAGAGCAAGGGAGATTTCTGGGCGGTGTAACAGCTACGGAGTATCAGCAGCGGTGTATCAGCAGCGGTGTAACAGCAGCGGAGTATCAGCAGCGGTGTATCAGCAGCGGTGTAACAGCAGCGGAGTATCAGCAGCGGTGTAACAATAGCGGTGTAACAGCAGCGGAGTATCAGCAACGGTGTAACAGCAGTGGTGTAACAACAGCGGAGTAACAGCAGTGGTGTAACAGCTGCGGAGTAACAGCAGCGGAGTAACAGTTGCGGAGTAACAGCAGCGGAGTATAAGCAAGGCTGAGTTTAAGCAAGGCTGAGATAAGTTGTAAAAGTCTGTTCGCTGATTTTTTGTTGAACATTTCTCTTACTGTAAAAAGGCATTTTCCAGAAATAAAGAAGAGCTCTCAAACTGGTTTTCCCCAAGAGTTGTAGGGGGTTTTTCCAGGGTCACATTGACCAGAAATCTCAGTGTTTAAATGTGTTTTAATGGCTGTTTATTACTGCTGATTTTTATTTCTGCAATTTCCAGCATTCTGTAAAATTTCCAGAATTTGTGTTTTCAGCAAATTTATTTTTTCCAGCTTGTTAAATGTATGGTTATGGGAAAGGGCATTTAACTATATGGGAGAAATAAGGAGAAACTGAAAACCGGGGTGGGAAATGAGAAATTTCTACAAAAGAACCACACGATGATGGAAGTTGTCCGGGCCATGTTACATGATCAAAGACTTCCAAAGTTTCTATGGGCTGAAACTACAATCACCGTCGTATATGTACAAAATTGATGCCCTCATCAAGCATTGGGTTCCTAGACTCCTGAAGAAAAATTCACCGGTAAGAAACCTGATGTTTCTCATTTTAAAATTTTTGGAAGCCCTATATACTTTCATGTGCCGAAAGAGAAAAGAAATAAATTGGGAGCATCTGGAAAGAAGGGAATTTTCGTGGGCTATGGTGAAAATACTAAAGGCTATAGAATCTATGTAGCCGGTCAAAGGGAAGTCATAATTAGTCATGATGTCACCTTTGACGAAGATATGGCTCTCAGCAAGGTGATCAATCTGCCGACTTTGAGGAGCTCTCAAGAAGCCGACACCAGGGAACCGAAAGAAAAGGATGATGAATCAATGCCTGATGTAGAAGAACCCATGGATCCGATTGATCCTCCTCCATATGACCCTTCCTCTTCTAGGAAGAGGCCTTCATGGCTTAAGGGGTTACTTGATGATGCTGAAGGACATGCTGCACCCCGAGGAACCTTTGTGAAAGTAAGAAACCTAATAGGTATCAAGGATACCTGACCATCATGAGCACGATCATACAAAATGAGCCTTCGTCATTCTCAGATGCCGTCAAGCATCAAGTATGGAAGGATGCTATGACCGAAGAATATGAGTCTATCATAAAGAATGATGTTTGGGAAGTAGTTCCCAGACCCCACGACAAGACTATTGTTACTTCCAAATGGCTTTACAAGATAAAGCATGCAGCAGATGGAAGCACGGAAAAGTATAAGGTTCGTTTTGTTGCTCGAGGTTTCTCCCAAAAGGGAGGTATAAACTATGATGAGATATTTGCACTTTTTGCCAGATATACGACCATCCGCTCGATCATAGCCCTTGCTACTTCACAAGGATGGAACCTACATCAGATGGATTTCAAGACTGTGTTCTTGCATGGCTCGATCAAAGAAGAGATCTACGTGGAGCAACCCGAAGGATTTGAGATTTATGATCAAAAATCTCATGTATGCAGGTTGAAGAAAGCTCTCTATGGGCTGAAGCAAGCACCTCGAGCATGGTATGAGAGGATCGATAGCTACTTGATGAAGCTGGGATTCACTAGGAGTGAAGCCGATCCTAACCTTTACTTTAAGGTTGAAGATGACAAGCCTCTCATACTGGTATTGTATGTGGATGACCTCTTTCTAACATGTGCAAACCCTCTCATTCACAAATGTTAGAGGGAGATGGCTTTTGAATTTGAAATGAAGGACCAAGGACTTGAAGTGTGGCAGAAGCCAAGGGAAATTTTCCTATCTCAAGGAAAATATGTGGTAAATATATTGGAAAGATTCGGTATGATGGACTGCAAGCCTGTGACTACCTCGAGGATCTTAACTTTTAGAATTTATATGGTAGTGATGTTGGACCAGACTTGGGAAATGCCTCTGAGTTTCAAAAACTCATTCGCATTGATGTTCTTGGTGAACCTCCGTCCGAACATATGTTTTGCAGTTAGCATTGTGAGGTCATATTTGGTTGAGCCTCACTAGATTGATGCCAAGAATCTTCTGAGATGTCTTCAGGACACAATCTCTCATGGATTAAGATACACTGCCGGAGATGTGAGACTACTTGGATATACTGATGTTGATTGGGCAGGCAGTGTGGTGGACCGTAAGAGCACTTCCGGGTACTGTTTCACCTTGGGATCTTCTTCGATATCCTGGATGAGCAGGAAGCAAAAGTCGGTAGCTTTGAGCACCGCCGAAGCAGGATATATTGTTGCTAGCATAACCTCGTGTGAGGCAGTCTGGTTGTGAAAGCTCTTCAGTGAGCTGTTTGGATTTACATTGGATACCACTGTGATTCTCTGTAACAACCAGAGGTGGGATTTGATTATTGAGGAATCCCGTATTCGTCAATTGCTCTAGCAGATAGACATCATCTGGGATATGGTAAGTTGATGAGCAAGGAACCTCCATCACATTAAGATGATGTACAGGTTGATACACCTTGTCAAAGCCCAGAGGAAAGATCTAATCTGTGATTTTCCAAAACGACTTGGAGTCGGCAAGAAACCTTTGTACAAGGGTCCTGCATGTTGCATACATTGAGCTCTGGGAGCTCTAAGGGCTTACGGTTCCTACTGGAACAACATATGACCACAGGGTGACTCACCCTCCCCTGGTGGTGCACACTAGAACAAGATGATTCGCTCTCTTGTGGGACAAGATGATTCGCTCTCTTGTGGAACAGGATGATTCGCTCTCCTGTGTAGCAGGATGATTAGTTCTCCTGTGAGGCCTGGATTGATGTGTTCTCCATGGCAGCCTGGATTGATGTGTTCTCCACGGCGATTGTAGCAGGATTGATGTGTTCTCCTGTGAGGCCTGGATTGATGTGTTCTCCATGGCAATTATAGCAGGATTGATGTGTTATCCTGTGAGGCCTGGATTGATGTGTTCTCCATGGAAATTGTAGCAGGATTGATGTGTTCTCCTGTGAGGACAGGATTGATTAGTTCTCCTGTCGAGGCATCCTACCCATGAAGTCTGGGACTCATGGGAAGTACCTCTCATCTGATCAATGAGCAGGGAAATTAAGTTAGGGACCATAGTAGTACCGATGGATGCATTGTTGTAACTACCGTACTCCCTACACTAGGATGACCTCCATTGATCTGGGATCAATGATACTGGTCTGGGACCAGTGGTAGGAGTTGTACCATACTATGACGCTGACTTCGGGTCAGTTGAGACTGGTCTGGGATCAGTGGTACATACTCTGAGACTGACTTTGAGTCAGTGGAGGATGATATTGATCTGGGACTATTGGAGTTGTACTCACTATGGCGCTGACTTTGGGTTGGTTGAGACTGGTCTGGGATCAGTGGTACATACTCTGAGACTGACTTTGAGTCAGTGTGATACATCCTCGATCATTTCTTCTTCTTCATAATTCGGACAAAAGCAGAGCAGAGCAGAACAGAGCAAAACAGTACAGATCAGTGCAGGCAGAATAAGACAAAGCAGAACAGGTAGAATAAAGCAGAGCAGGGCAAGGGTCAGGCTGTACAGGGCAATGCATTTGATGGATGAATAGTAACAATCGATAGACAGATTGCAGATGAAGTTCTCCATGGTTGAGAGGGAGTGTTAAAATTGGAAACCAGGGAAAAACTTCATGTGGGTCATCTTATTCATGGCTGATAATATTTTTATTAGATTCCTCTCGTCGAGAGGTGTAGGATTGATATAAATATCATCCAATTCCGATAAGTATTCATGGAGATATGAATTTATTTTGATTATGGAATTATTATCAAGCCGACCTACAACTCATGTAGGCTCAGAAGCCCAACAGTCGCATCTATTCACCCACCAACGTTGTGTATAAATATAAGAGGACTTTTCCTCATTTAGACTCACTCATCTCATCACATCTCTCTCTCTCTACTGCGCAGATATGAGTCTCTTCTCTACTGCGCTGAAATGGGTCTCTCTCTCTCACACATGTGAAGCCGGAAACTGCTGAAATTGAAGCTGCAACTGCAGAAGTAAAGATTGACTTGCGTGGCCTAGAAGATCTCCTCTTTGGAACTACGTTGTAGGTTCATCTGAACCTCCTTTGAAAGCCGCAACTTTTGGTGGTGGAATGAAGTCAATCCGACGAACGGTTTGCAAGATATCGACTGCCCTAGTTTGAAGCCAGAAACTGCTGAAACTGACGCTGCAACTGCAGAAGTAAAGATTGACTTGCGTGGCCTAGAAGATCTCCTATTTGGAACTATGTTGTAGGTTCATCTGAACCTCCTTTGAAAGCTGCAACTTTTGGTGGTGGAATGAAGTCAATCCGACGAACGGTTTGCAAGATATCGACTGCCCTAGTTTGAAGCCGGAAACTGCTGAAACTGAAGCTGCAACTGCAGAAGTAAAGATTGACTTGCGTGGCCTAGAAGATCTCCTCATTTGAACTGCGTTGTAGTTTCATTTGAACCTCCTCTGGAAGCCGAAACTTTTGGTGGTGGAATGAAGTCAATCCGACGGTTGGTTTGTGAGATATCGTCTGCCCTAGTTTGATAATGAAGCCGCTAATACTGATGCTACTGATCTAGGGTTTGCTACTGCTGATATGAATCAGATTTATTGTACTATTTCTCTCTGCTGAATTATTGAAGATAAAAGAAGATTTGATCAAAGGGTTTCCCCACACATTGTGGGGTTTGTCCCTGGCTAGCCACCACATCTTGTGTCTCTTGTCTTGGCTTGTTTTCTGTCGATCGTTTAAAGTTCTATTTGCACTTTACTTTATGTACATGTGATTGCTAATCGGTGGAATATAATAAGAAAAAGAAGTAAACTATTATAAGCATAGAACATACCATAACTTAACAACCTTGCTATGGGAGCCTCGATGTGGAGTAGCAGGAACTGACTGATTGGATAGAGACAGATGCGGATAGAGTGGCAGAGACAGCGACAGTGTAGGGAATCCCAGGACAGTGCATAGCATGTAGGCTGCAGCAATGCAAGAGGCACAAGTGGTTTTCACAGTGCTAGGTGGCACAGAGAGGTGTGCAATGGTGTGAGATGCATGGGGATGTTGTAGTAGCGCAAATGTTAGAGAGGGAGAACTTGTCAGCAGCAGGTAGAGCTTTAGCATCAGAGTATGTTCCTAGCCCAACAGAGTGGTCAGTTGGGAGTGTTTTTGTTCCAAGTGTTGTTGGTGCAAAGTGGACCGGGTAGATGTGTTGCATGCAGAACATTCCAGAGTTACAGGATCGGGTTTGAGAGGAAGCCTTTCTTGTTGAGAGGGAGTGTTGAAAAGTGTGCAACAAGAAATGCTTGTTGAGAATGCAACAAGATGATGGAGCTTAGTGGAAAGGAGTCGCCTTCACTAAGTGGTCCCATAGGCAAGTTTTGGCGCAAAGTTTATTTTTAGACTATGGCTATTTTTAGACATATGGATCATGGTCTATGAGTTGCAGTTTGCTGTTTATGGATGATTGGTCATGTTGGGAAAAATAGATGGACTTCTATTTTTGGATCACAGTAGGAGTGACCAGAGTCTAGTTTTAGACTGCTAGTCAAAAATAGAAAAGTCAAATATTATTGTCTCATAATAATATTTGGACTATAAACTTTATCTTATCCTCTTGGAGCACTTTAGTTTGAGCTAGAGATGTGGCACATGCAGCTATCAGAAGTAAATACGCTTTCTTTGTGGGTCAATTGAGCTATTGCATGCAGGACATCAGTTAGAACTCATGTGGTTGAGTTCTGTGGAGTTGGATGAGCAGTTAATGGAGTTGTGTTCAGTTTGACTTAGTTGAACTAGTTGTATTTAGTCTAACTGGCCAATAGACTAAGTGATGAGTTGTGTGAATTAGTTATTAATTAATTCACTAATTATTAACTCATAATGCAACTGAAGAATACATCAGTTAACTCAGTGCATGTACAGTTCAGTGGAGACAGGTGTTAGAGGTTGAGATTGCTATCAGTTGTGACTATAGTTGTGCATGAGATCTTGCACAATCAAAGGATTGAGTATGCCCATGAGAATTGCATATGCCCAGTGATATAGCCTATGCTCACGTGATTTCCAGTATGAGTGATTTTCCAAGGTAAATAGAACTTGGAACGAGTTTGGATTCATTCATTCTCTTGCAGGATTGTGCAGTGGAGGCAGGCAAACAGTGGAGGAGATTTGAGGCATCATATATGAGCTAGTTTGTGTGTAACAGGTGGAGATAGTACTGAGTACTTGTGAGGAGTATTGTACTAAGTATTGTTACATATTCTCAATCATTAAGATACAGATAGTGTGGGGTTTTCAGTTGTAAGCTTTCCCCGGGTTACATATTGTGTTAATGTGTGCATGCTATTGATGTTTCATTGTTTTTGATGCTACTAAATTGATGATCAACATAGAGGAGGTTATGTATTATGCATGTATTCCGCAATAGTGTATAATCAGGATAATCTCTGTGAATAAGTGTTTATTATTCAAAATTTCTACATTTGATTGCAATAACAAATTCACTCTAGACAGAGATGGTCTTACCATGCTTCCTCATATAAGCTTGGGTTCTGCTTTCCCACCAAACCAAGGCAGTGCCCCCTAGGCGAAGGCTTGTCAGCTGAATCTTGCTCTTGTTTAAGTCAATATTTTGTACTCTGCAATACACATCAATTTGTCTAATCCAATTGTCCAACTTTTCAGCATTTAGCTCTCCATCATATATAGGAAAATCAAATTTAACATCTAACTTAATCAAAGATGCTTTCTTATTATACATAGGGCTACTAGGAGGTGTAGGAAGCTTTCCTCTTTCCCCTTTCCTTTGGAGTGGTCATGGGAATGAGATTCATCTTCTTCTTTATCTTGCTTAGAGCCTAATGAATCTTCACCCTTATGCTTTCTAAAGTCCCTATACATTTCTTCTACCATAGACTTTATAGCTAGGAAACTTTCTATGAATTGAGGGTCTGGCCCTATAGAACCTTCTTCTGACATTGTCTTCTGAGAATAGACTCTCCCAAATTTAGGATTAGTTTCCACCAACTCTCCCTCTCCTAATTTGAGCTTTGATCTAGTGAGCATTCACAACTAAACCAACACAAGCTTGTCTAACCTTACAACCTAGAGCTCTGATACCACTTGATCTGATAATCACCCTAAGAGTGACCTCAGTTGAAGATTTATTAAACAAAAAGGTATTACAGACCCATGTGTTGGTGTGTGTGTTCTGTGTTATTGAAACAACGGATCGATCAGATTGCCAATACATAGAAAATAAATGGAAAGATAGTAGAGAAATACAATAAGCAACACAAAGACACAAACAGTTTTTAATAAGGAGTTCACCCTATTCTCCAAGGCTACGTCTCTGGTCCAGCTTCAGTGGTGGCCTTGTTTTATTGTGTCTTTCAGCAGAGAAATTACAATGCAAGGACTCAATATGAGTTCTCCTGTAATAGATTTTTCTTGGCAGGGTGGTTCTTGGATTCCCCAAGCCACTCGGAGTTCACAGACTCTTTTCCTTCCTACCAGCTCTGTGACCCTCGGTCTACAGTGGAAAGAGCCAACTGTGATGCTCAATCCTGACAGATTCCTCTATGGGAAGGCTTGATTCTTCAAGCTCTCTGGTTCCCGATTCTGCCTGTGGTTAGCTCGGCCCTCTGTCTCCTCTGCTTGGCTTTACTACTCTCTATGCTCAGTCCTCCTCTCAGGGTTCACTGTTCACTGTCTCTCTTGGTCGCTTGGACTCTTCTCTCTCTGAATCTCCATTCAACTATCTCTGTTCATGGCTTTAGCCATTCGATCTCCATGCCTGTTCGGTTCCTCTCCCGCCTATGTCGATTCGCCTACCGCCTGCGTGCTTGGAGTTCCCTGTTCAGCGTTAGCATGAACGCTCGGGAAGTAGCCACGTGTCCCCATCAGAATAGCGCCAGCCTGTTTGTCGATTTGTTTCTTCGGTTATGTCATGGATACGTTCTTTCTCCACTGTGGCAGTCAACGAATTCCAAATCCCCTTAAATCATGGCTTAATTCCCTGTCGATTCCGCTTCTATCTATCAGGTGCAATCTCAGCCATCCGATCTGGGCTCCTCCAAATCCAACGTCATACGCACGTCGAGCGTGGTTGACTTGCTCGACCGATAACGCGCGATCACGACGGTTTTTCTCTCACCTCCGCTGCCACGTGTCGATCGCTGAGTGGGATCACTCCATTCTCCTCCAAAACCTCTTACCGTTCAAGGGCGCCCCGATCAATACCGTTGGTTTCCAGGTCATGGGTCCCACCTTCGTACGTTGGCGCTTTTCATTTCTCCGCCCGCGGTTCTCCGGCTCCCAACGTGACCAAGGGCTTAAGGCCCCTCCATTTCGTCCCTGTTTGCCCAGTGATGCATGATTAGCACATCGAAAATCATCTCCTTTTCCTATTCTGGGGCTCTCAGGGGCTACATCGACCTCCTGCACAGTCTCCATGGGCCTCGGTCAGCGCGCTTTGACCGAGGTCCTCGTTGTTCCACGCCGGCTGCCATGGCCACTGGTTCAGGGTGTTTCCGATTGCTTTTTTGGATTCTTCAAGGATTTGTTTCGTCCCGATACAATCAGGGTTCTATGACAGTCGTTTTATGGATCCGAATCGGATCACATATTTGTACATGTCCAGCTTGGGCGTCCATTGGCTCAAAAATTGGTGACCTCCATGGAAGTGAATGTGATGGCTCGATTCTCCTTCTACATGTGCATCAACACCAATTTCTTCCCTTATGGGTTCGCGAGATATCTGCAAGGAAGCTAATGCTTCTGTGATTCTGCTGAGAAGGGAAGTGTGGAATTCATAAAAAAAATTCTCGAGGACTTCCACTTTCTCCATGTTGGGTTGTATTATACTCTTTCCACGACTACCCCACGCAGTTAACAGGGGGGTTATAGGGGGGTTGGAGCCCCCCTTCGTTGTGTCGATTGCGCAGCGAGGGGGTCACAGGGGGGCAGTAGCCCCCCCTATCCGGGGGGTTTGAGGGGGTGAGTAGCCCCCCCCTCTATGGGGTCTAGAATAGCGCCCCGGGGAAAAAATTTTTGGACCCTATATTAGGTTGGGAAAACCTACTTGTGGTTTTGTGCATGGTTATTGCACATGGTTTTGGACACGATGGTTTTTGGTCCATGGTTTTCAACGTGATGGTTTTCGGTCCATGGTATTGGATGCTTTGGCATGTATAAATATGTATTGTAACATTGAAAGAAAAATAATGAAAAATCAAGCTAGTAGTCCCGATTTTGGAATCCAAGGGAAAATTTGTGTGTATATCTGTCTTATGTGTTATGCTCTCGCATTGTTTATTTTCTGTTCTTAAAATTCATATGCAGGTAATTTCTTTACGGGGTTAAACCTACATTTGGTATCAAAGTTGTTTTGGCTTCAAGGGGATGCCTTTGTTGTTGAGGGGTTTTGCTCAGGCATGTGGTAGATCATGTTCAGTGGGAGATCTGTGGGATCGATTCTGGTGGTGAAAGAAGATGGCGAGCAGTGGAAAGATAGATATCAAGAAATTTAATGATCAGAGTTTTGAGTTGTGGAAACTCAAGATGGAGGATCTGTTGGTGGATAAAGATCAGTGGATCGCGGTAGATCTGGGTACTAAACCAACTGGAGTGTCCGATGAAGAATGCAAGAAGTTGGATCGGAAAAGAAAAAGAAAAAAAAAGCACAATACGATTGTGTGTCTCAGATTCAGTATTGTTGAATGTATCAGGGGAAGCTACGGTGAAGGCTTTATGGGACAAGTTAGGGACTTTGTACCAATATAAGTCTCTGGTGAATAAACTGTTCCTACGGAAAAAGTTGTATAACATGAGGATGAAAGTTGGAGACTCGATGACAGAGCATCTGAATGCATTTAATACTATGGTAAGTCAGTTATTGTCTGTTGATATTAAAATTTCAGATGAAGCTAAGTGCATCAATTTGTTGTGTTCTCTACCAGATTCGTGGGATAGTCTTGTTATTGCAATAGGTAGCAATGCAACTGCCTTGCAGTTTTATGAAATAGTCTCATCCTTGCTAACGGTGGAGATGAAATGGAAAAATATGGAGAGCCAAAATGGTGATGCCTTGTCTGTACGAGGACGGTCCCAGAACAGAAACAAAAATAAGTCATCGAGTGGGAGATCTAAATCTAGAGGGAGACCTAAATATCTAGGAAAACCTCTAAAAGTGGTGTGTTGGAAATGCGGAAAGGAAGGGCACTACAAAAGGGACTATAAATCTAAAGCTCCTAACAAAGGAAAGGGATTTGTTGATGCTCCTTATGCAACGGTGAAAACCACCTCAGATGAAGGTGGGGATGTGTACTTTGCCTCCTACAAGTACAAATGCAGATCATGAAGCATGGTTGATTGACTCAAGTGCATCCTTTCACTTCACTCCCCATAGAGAGTGGTTCTACGAGTATGAGAAATATGATGGTGGAAATGTCTTCTTGGGGGATGACAGGAAGACTAGAATCATTGGTCACGGAAAAGTAAAGTTGAAGTTGCAAGGTGGAAGGGTTAGAAAACTTCCGGGTGTTCTACATATTCCTTCATTGGCCAGAAATCTGATTTCTGTAAGCAAGTTGGATGATGCAGGTGTAAAAACAATGTTCGAGAAAGATACCTACAATATGGTTCAGGGAGCACTGGTATTGATGCGGAGAGTTTGAATTGGAACTCTATACAATCTGCATAGTAGCACTGTTGTTAATGGGTGCAACAGTTCTGTGGTTCCTGAAAGTGGAGCAGAAGATCTAGTGGTCTTTGGAGAGAATACCATGTTGTGGCATCAAAGGCTTGGACATATTAGAGAGAAGGGCCTTCGAATACTTCACGGTAAAGGTATGGTAGAAAGTATGAGTAATAGCTCTCTGGATTTTGATTTCTATGAGAATTGTGTATATGGGAAGCATAATTGGGTGAGTTTCCCCTCTGATGGTAAGAGGGCAAAACAGATATTAGAGCTTGTGCACAGTGATGTGTTTGGACCTGTGAAGGTTCCATCACTAGGTAACTCTGTGTACTATGTATCATTTATAGATGACTTCTCAAGGAATACATGGATATATTTCCTTAAGAAGAAATCTGAAGTCTTTGACAGGTTTAAAGAATTTAAGGCTCTGGTGAAAAACCAGACAGAGAAGAAGATAAAGGTATTGAGGACAGATAACGGTGGAGAGTTTTGCAGTAAGGAATTTGAAGAATTCTGTAAGAAGTGTGGTATAGCACGGTAGAAGACTACTCCATACACACCTGAGCAAAATGGAGTTGCAAAAAGAATGAACAAGATGTTGATGGAGAGGCAAGAAGCATGCTCAGTAGTGCCAGGTTAGGACAGGAATTTTGGGTAGAGGCGGTGGAGACAGTGTGTTACCTGGTCAACAGATCACCTTCATCAGTGTTGAAGGATAAGACTCCACAAGAGGTATGGACTGGTAAGAAAGCCTCTCTTTCACATCTGAGGGTATTTGGATGTGATGCATATGTACATGTTCCAAAGGAGAAAAGAACCAAGTTGGATAGTAAATCTGAAAAGTGCATCTTTATTGGGTATAAGGATGGTTTAAAGGGTTATAAGCTTTGGAACCCAGTAACAAGGAAGGTTGTGTACAGCCAAGATGTCGTGTTTAGAGAGGTGAAAGATGTTATTAAACATGAAGTCCAACCAAAGGAACCTGAGAAGATAGAGTTTGAGCTTAAGGAGGAAGAATTAGACTCTACAGCAGAGGAGGAATCAAAAGATGAAGAGCCACAAACTCCGAGCGTGAGAAGATCAATTCGAGAAAGAAGGCATTCAGAAACGTATAGTACATCTGCTTTATGTTCAAATTTTGCTTTATCTGTTATTGATGATGATCCCAAAACTGTGAAGGAAACAGTAGACTCAGAGGATGGAAAACTCTAGAAAGAGGCCATCGTTGATGAAATGGAATCTTTGCACAAAAATGAGGCTTGGGATCTAGTGGAGGTGGTGGCTGGAAGGAAACACATTGGCAGCAAATGGGTGTTCAAGAAGAAGAAAAATGCAGAAGGAAAGGTGGATAAATACAAAGCACGATTGGTAGCAAAAGGTTATTCCCAGGTGCGGGGAATTGATTTTGGTGATATTTTTTCTCCTGTTGCCAAGGTAACTTCTATTAGACTACGTTTATATGTTGCTGCTACTTTTGATTTTGAGGTAGAATAGATGGATGTGAAGACAACATTTCTTCACTGGGATCTGGAAGAGGAGATCTACATGAATCAACCTGAAGGCTTTGCGGTGAAGGGTAAGAAAGAACTGGTATGCAAGTTAAAGAAGTCTTTGTATGGGTTAAAACAATCACCAAGGATGTGGTATTAGAAATTTGATACATTTATACAGGGACTTGGCTTCACCAGAAGAAAAGAATATCATTGTGTGTATTTTAAATTAATTGGTGACTGTGTTATTTACTTGGTCTTGTATGTGGATGATATGTTGCTAGTTGGAAATGATAAAGAAATTACCCAGGATTTTAACACCCAATTGTCCTCCAAATTCGACATGAAAGATCTTGGTGCTGCAAACTATATTTTGGGCATAAAAATTAAAAGAGATTGGGCAAAGAGGAAGCTTTGGTTAAACCAGAGGGAGTATGTTAAGACAATACTGCAGAGGTTTAATATGTAGGATAGTAAACCGGTGAAGGTTCCTATTCCTGTAGGTGCGAAGTTATCTGTTGAACAGTGTCCTAAGACACAAGAAGAGGAAGAGGACATGTGCCGTGTTCCATATGCAAGTGCAGTGGGTAGCCTAATGTATGCAATGGTCTATACTAGACCAGACACTGCACATGCAGTGGGAGTATTGAGCAGGTTTATGTCAAAACCAGGAAAGGAGCATTGGACAGTAGTGAAGCGGGTTTTCAGGTATTTCCGTGGCACTAGTGATTATGATTTGTGCTACCAAGGAAGACCAAGATTGGACAATTTTTTGGATATCCGTGGCTTTGTTGATGCAAATTGGACTGGAGATCTGGATCAAAGAAGATCTACAAGTGGGTATGTGTTTAACCTATTTGGAGGTGCAATCAACTAGATGAGTAAGAAACAATCTATAGTGGGATTATCAACTACAAAGGCAGAATACATGGCAGCCACTCATGCAAGGAAGGAAGTAGTTTGGTTGCAAAGATTGTTTTCAAGTATGGGGTTAGTACAGGGAGCTATAAGGATAGATTTTATTGGCAAAGAACCCTACTTATCATTTAAAGGCAAAGCACATTGATGTTTAGTATCACTTTGTGAGGGATATGATAGAAGACAAAAAGGTGTTGCTGGTGAAGGTGGACACTTTGAAGAATACTGCATATGCATTGACAAAATCTGTTAGCTCTGAGAAGTTCTCTTGGTATAGAGAAACAATGGGCATTGCAGGGCTGGATAAATGACTAAGCTCTCCTATGGCCCCCTGTGGACAAAAAACAACAAGTGGGAGAATGTTGGGTTGTGTTATATTCTTTCCACGACTACCCTACGTAGTTAACCAGGGGTTAGAGGGGGGGCGACAGCCCCCCCTTCCTTGTACTGATTGCACAACAGTGGGGTCACGGGAGGGCGGCAGCCCCCCTATCCGAGGGGTTTGAGGGGGGCGAGTAGGCCCCCTCTATGGGGTCTGGGTCAACGCCCTAGGGAAAAAAAAATTGGACCCTGTATTAGGTTGGGCGGACCTACCTATGGTTTTGTGCATGGTTTTCGCACATGGTTTTGGACGCAATGGTTTTCAGTCCATGGTTTTGGACATGATGGTTTTCAGTCCATGGTATTGTATGCTTAGGCATGTATAAATATGTATTGTAACATTGAAAGGAAAATAATGAAAAATCAAGCTGGTAGTCCCAGTTTTGGGATCTAGTGGAAAATCTTTGTGTATATCTATTTTATGTGTTATTCTCTCGCATTGTTTATTTTTTGTTCTTACAATTCGTATGCAAGTAATTTCTGTATGGGGTTAAATCCTACACTCCAATGCCTTCTCTATCGCCGTACCTTGAGACATGGTACCATACCTACACTAGCCCTAGTCAATTTTTTTCAAGCTTACTTAAGAGTAGTATGGTTGGAAAGAGGGCAAGCTCAGGAGTCTAATGATGTGGATCACTTGAAGCCACGTCAAGAAAAATTTGGGACTGTCCGAAACTTGGGGGCTTACAAGTTAATGATCCCTTTACAAACAACTCGTCATCCTAAATCTTATAGGATAGGTCTCTGGAAAGCGTGCCGAGATGGCCCCAGACCTTTTTTTTATACTCTGAAAGGATTTTTACTCCAAGCTAATCAATACTATAGTGGCCAAAATTAAGAAAACTTGATACTGCCAAATATCCTGAAAAAATTGGGTCAGAACTATAGTAACAGAAACCCCAAGGTACTGGACTTTTATAATACCATACGACAATCTAAATTGGACTGTGTCAGCCAAAACCCTCATTGCACAAAGAGTCTAATCTACGTTGTGATAACCCCAACTGTTGAATTTGATCTATACAATGGCGGTAGAACCCCAACTACTGGATCTGATCTAGACAACGACATTCAAATCCCAACAAATGGATCTCATCTGGACGAAAAGGTAGGGGAAATCTTCAGATAGGTGAGGGAACTATGGTCTCAAAGGAGTGTCAGGTGATATAGATCGCAATATACACAGGGTCAAGCAATAGTACTCGGCCCATTCTTTCATCGTGCAAACTAAGGAGGATCAACCATACCCTTAACCGTACTACCTGACTACCCTATTGTACATGTGAGTAATCTCTCTGAGTGTTGTTCTTAGTGTATTGTAGTAGCAAGATAGCTAACATCTTATCTAAGGTTAGGTTTCAGGTTACCCTAGGGGGTGGCTTCTAATACACCCAAGGGTGTGTGGAAGTGCAGTCCGTGTGTGGTTTTGTCTAATGTGATACTACTTGAAGGGGTACCCATAGGTATTACAAGGGAGTCCAAAAAACTTGACCACCTCTTTTATTTCTTGCATGCATGCCTCCCCAAATCCATAGGTTTATGCGCTCAATGATATAGATCTCATGGTTTAAAGATGCCAGAACATGTCTCTAGCCTAATTTGTTTTTTTTTAGAAAATTGGAGGTACAGTTGGCCTTGGAAAGATCTCTGATACCAATTGTTATTCACTTAACCTGCAAGAAAACTAGAATACTAGAAATATGAAACAATATAACCTGAAAAAACAGGAATATCACATGAAATGAGAAAAACTGCAAAGATATTTTATTATTCAGAAACATAATATAATGTTCACTTGCCTCTTCGAGGGGGAAACCTCCAATAGGGTAGAGCTCAATTACAATAAGACTCAATGATTCTTTCCTTACTATATAAGACTATTTATAGCTTAATGACATCCAAAACCCTAACTACTAGTAGTCCCTTTCATAACACGAGTTAACCACTTTATTTCTTAACTATGGCCCATTTATAACGAATTTTGATCCCTTTTCTATAATACTTGTCAACCACTTACAATTATTATTAATGTTGATAACCACTTACTAGATTTATTTATTCACTTACTAACTATGATTCGAACTAGGCCCCTTGGGCTTATTACATATGTAACACCCTTGTCCTACATCTACCCAAGTAACTAACCAACCGAGGTAAACATGTGACGAAAAGTTACTATGATATGATTCGACCTCCTAATTCATGTTAAGGAAGTGGAATCGATGGAAACACACCATACAAACCTTCAACATCAGCATTAGGATTCATAAGAACCATCCAAACCTTTCTGCAACCAGCCCTTGGGTTCCACTAAGATTTTAGACCACTTGACCCCTGGACGCTCCCATGTTATAGGCCTGCAAGTGTCCAGGAGGCTCTGGACACTCTCATGACAAGGCATGTCAGTGTCCATGGACTATTTTTCTCAATATTGTGCCACCATCCCTGGGATTTGAGCCACTTTTTCAGGCCCAGAGCCCAGGTCACTGCCTAGAATTGAATGACACCTTTAATACATTAAGATAGCAAGAAAATGACAATACAAATGCAATTACTTGAATAAGACCTTGACTGGACCCCTACTATCCATGACAAACATTTCATCAAACGTATCGTGAATATGTATTTACAGGTGTAAATAACAAATCTGAGAATAGGGTTCTAATACTTAGTTGAGAAGTGCTAAGAGACATTGATGCCTCACACGCATTAGCTTTTATTTCATCCATTAGGTCATAGATACATTGTTCATTTGTTTACAAATAAAAAGATGATGAGAGCCATACATAGCTATTATCATAAAACACATACATAACAAGCATAATAGAAATAGAAATACCAAGGAAATCACAACCATATAATCCACATATAGACCAGTATAATACTCATAGAAATACAAGGAGAAATAACCTCATATTGATGATGAAAACTCCAAACCTTAGATGGGACTTCCATGTTCCACCCAACCATAGAATGGCTGAGCCAATTCTCTCTTTAGCCATTCACCCCTGTGCCATATTCCAAGCATGAATGTGGAATCTCATAGAGCACATCAATACAAAACTATCCAAAGCTTCCAAATTCCTTTCACCTCAACCCATCAAGTAGTGATTCCACCTCATATTCAGACATCACAAAACCATCATCAAATTTGTCTTTATTCAGGCCTTCCAAGGCTCCATAGTGTTTGTTCCAACCAAGGCTCTAGGACTAGTAACTCAAACCACATTTGTCGTGAGGATCAAGATCGTTTGTCCAACCAAGGCTCCAAGGCTTACAACTCAACCCACCAAGGGCTCCAGAGCATTTTTTCCAGCTAAGGCTCCAGGACTAATAACTGAATCCAAGCTGTTACGAAGCTCCAAAGTGTTTGTCCAACCAAGACTCCAGGAACTAGTAACTCAACCCAAGCTAAGGAAACATGAGAACCACCCAAAACAAAACAAGGAAATAAACCCACAATCTCCATGGTTATCCAGGAAATGGCAAGGCTAGGCAATCCACTGTCAATCCAGGAAATCCTCCATGACAGTGACAAATCATGACCAATAAACCACATACATATGCCATGCATGCCAAAAATAGTGAGGAAACAAATGTGTAACCCGGTACCTGCAAGCAAAATCAATTGTAGTTGTTGATCCCGATGTCCTCTTGTGCTTTCCTCCTCTTCCTTTTCCTTCTTAATCCAAAACTCCAAGTATGCCACACTCTCCAAGAGTACTCCAAGAAAAATCTAAGTGTCTAAGCATGTGAGAGAGAGAGAGAGAATAGGGAGAGAGATCTAAAAATGAACTAACCAAGCTACTCTGACCAATCCTGCCAACTGATCCTCAACAATCTTTTTATTAATCAGGCCTCTATTTTCTTCATTTTCCATTATTTTTCTTCAATTTCATCCTCACATGCAACTTGTGACCTTTCACCTTCCTTTTCTCCTAATTTCCTTTATTTTCATAAATAAATGTGCCAAAATGCCACTTTACCTTTCCAAAGCCTTTGTTATTGCCTTTCCAATTTCCTTAGCCACAATAAACTGAAAACACCCACTAGGGTATTTTCCCCACCTTTTAGCTTGGAATACATGTCCCATCACTGTGGTATTATATATGTTTACATGGATTTTTAACTACGGCTATTATGGAACCCTACCCCTTGGGGGAAAACCATCATCGGTGTTCAATGACACCTATAACTAACAAGAGTATTGAAAACAAAACATACTACCCGTGGAGCTTTATAACACAACTCGTTGCAATATTTACAATGATGATTGCTTAAACATGACAATCATACCATTTATTGGAGCTTTATAACATAGCTCATTATGATATTTACAATAATAACCACATATACACACATACACATTTACTTCATCTAGAAAATAACCATACTTTCTATAAAGATTTATAAATCTAGCTCGATACAGTATTTACAATGATATACACATATACACATTTGCTCAAACAGCAAATAAAAGGATACGATTCCTGCATCCGCAACAAGGGAATCCAGAGGCTCACACCTCCACCCTCAAAATGATACCAGGATTCACCTCCTTCCTAGGAAGTGTTACATAGAATTTTGTCACTGTCCCTGTACTCCCCATTCCTTGATCCTGGAGAACCTCTACAGTGAACCCTACATTCTTTCTCTTCATGAATAAACTCCCATTTTGTCCCTCTTCATGAGTAGAACAATTCCCTTTTGCACCATTTCCCCAAAATCTTCTGTTTTTCCGAGTTTACAAGACCAGCGCAAATGACCCTTCTCCTTCTCGTTCCAATATGCAAGGATTAACATTGTCCCTAGCGCCAACTAGAGCGATTGAGCTTTGTTTCAGTTGCGCTAATCCTCTTTTGGAAAGTTTTTTAAATAAGGAGTCGAAGCTTCCAGCTCTAGAAGCTTCGTAACGGAAGTATGGCAAATGGTTGAGCCGGATGGAGTTGAGGATGTCAGTTTGGGCTCCTTTCCCCTATAAGGATGGAACTACCTCAAGATATAAGACCTTCTCCCATGAGAAGAGGAACCATATCCCATCCATTCATGCTATATAAATCTCCCTTTTCCCAAGCACAAGTCAGTGTTAATAGTGGTGTGCTAGTGCTAATTAAGTTTGGAGTAAACAACAAGCTATTCATAGTTGTAGCTCTCTAGTTGTGTTTAAGGGAGAAGTGTGAATTTGGTATAGTGTGAAGCCTAAAGGGAAGAGACTTAAAACTATCATTGTTGAGGCCATCATGGAATGCTAACGGAAGTGTGTGGGAACCTGGTTTTGTTGGAGGAGAACAACAACGTCAAGGCAATGGTTGTAATCTCTTCTTGATTCATATATATGCAACTATTGATTGATTTCCTACATAATGTGTCATTTCACATGTTTATAGCTTAATGTTTCTTGACTTGTTAAGTAGGTTGAATTACAATTTGTCTATTATCACGGTTGTTGTTTGTTGTTGTTTACTTGTTTCAGGTGTTCGAAGAAGGAAACGAGAAATAGCTAGAGCGAGCGAGCAAGGTCATCACCAAATGGGATAAGCGTACTAAGAGGTAGGCCCTCTTAATTGATTCTAACCTAAGGAAATCTTTCATAGAATGTCTTGGTAGTGGCTAGACCCACTATCAAGCTAGAGGAATTGTTTGTGTCCGCACTTATAATTTTACTTCACCACAAATTGGCAACTCCACTAGGGAACCAATCCTTCTTTTTGTTTGCTTGGAATATCATGGTTTTCTGTGAACTTTTCTAGTTTCGCCATTTCCCTTTAGTTCTATTTGTTTTCCTTTGCTTACTACTTTGGGTTTGAAATTCATAGTAGTAGGTCTGGTCCCAACTTTTGAAAATTTTTATTTTTTTCTTAGAATCCTCACTCAACGCGCTTAATTCAATGGCAGTCACACTGATCAGCGTGATATGCTGAGAAACAGTCGCGTCGACCCCCTTCTAGTGTATGTTGTTAGTTAGGCAATCACACCAATGCCTATAAGTGAAGATTAGGGTTTGCCCCAAATCTTGGCCAGTGCATTTTGCTCTCATGATTTCGACCCTGTAAGCTTTTTAGACCGTCTTCTCCCTAACTAGAAAGTTGTTTTTCATTTGGTTTGTTTTCTTGTTGATTTGTCATCCTTTTGCTTGATTTCTTGGGTCATTAGATGGTTAGTGGCACTAGGGCATCTAGATTGTCATCCATTCAGCTGATTGTGAACTCAGTGAGTCAAGTTGTTTGGTGCGTTTACTCCTTGCATTTCTTTTATGGTCCTTCTACGACTTTGACCTCCATTACACAAGTTTGAAAACTTTTCATTTGCTTGTCTAAACATCTCTTTTCGGCATAGATTACATTACTTGTCTTGTTTTTGGCAAAGTCGTTCTATCATTAGTTTGAAAGAGATTCTCTCTTCATTTTTTTCATTTGCTTGAGAATCGATTGTCTCGAAAATTTTTTCATTGAAGTGTTTTATGAGAAATTCATTTTGTCATTTCATGAAAAGTACAAAATTCTAGTTTGCTGCATCAATTTGTTACACTAGTTAACATCATTGAAGGCTAGGATTGAATTGGCATTTGAAAAGAAAAAGAATTATCTTTGCTTTTGAAAGGATTGTTAGGGTGTACTTGTTAGGAATTTAGTAATTGGACTGTATTTTTCATTAGTTTATTTTCTAGACAAGTGAAGTAGTGAAAAATCATATTTCTTTCGGTTGCTTGGTTGTTTGCATTTGATTTGTCTTCTACCCTCTCTAATGTAAACAATTCATTGAATTGAAAGGGTCTTGTTTCATTTAGCTGCATTTAGGGTTTTTTGAGTCACATCGCTAAGGACTGAAAACTGAGACATAACTCAATATAAACTTTAAAATGAACACAATTAACCTAAGGCGCATTTTAAACCTAATGATCACATCTAGAAGGTCTAGGCTAGAGACATGTTCTGGCGTCTTTAACCTAGCAGTTGTCGTTAGCTTGGGCACTAGATAGCACTAGTACGAATTTTTGCTCCACGTACCGTCGAGTATATAATGAGAGACCCCTCTAGGCTGCAATCCTTTATCCATAGGAATCTGATTCAGTCACCTTTCAAACATGATACACCGAACACAACATTTGGGGAGATTGCCTGCCCATACTTCTCGGTTCACCGGGAGGTATTCTGGAGTTCATGGTTGCCTGCTAATCCTTTTTACCTAGATCATCCAGAGTAGTCATTTGATATTTTTGACTCATTAAACCTAAAATATCATCCGAGCGCTTGTCCTTTTGAGCTCATTTCCAATTGAAAGTGATATAGTCATCTTTGCTTCTTTCTCGACTCTTAAAACATGAAAGAGCACCAGTTGATTTATGCGTCTTAAAAAATTGATTTCCCACGATCTTATAATATCTATTATTATTTTCTAGACCAAATCATGAGTTTTCCCTAAAGAACATTTTGAAGCCTTGAATTTTATCTCTCTTTTCCTATTAACTAAGACAAGGTCATCATGGTTGAACCATTTGGTTCACCTAGTTCCTCTTCCTCTCTGTATGAAATATTGTCTAAGAAGCCTTTTCCTGAATTACCAAAGTCAATCGAGGACCAAGGTTTTGAACTCAGAATTATTACGAGAATTCAAACTTTGTCATCTCATCCTCCTCCTACTTCAGATATTGGGTCACCTGCTGGTATTGGCCTGGAATCTCCAGACAATCCAGTCCAAACTCCTGAGAGTTCATTGACTATTGATGGTTAGCTTGGACTGGTTATATATCCTCTGAATCCTTTGTTCGACCCTATTGTGATATCACCATAGCATCTATACAGTCCATACGATTAGCCAGGTGTTCCTTTGGGATTATCCCCTCATACATCTTCAGTCGTTCATCATTGTTTGTTCCCATCTATGGAACCTGTTACCTCTGCTATATAACTATGGTTTTTGAGGGTCAAAGATAAGCTTGGTTGGATTGATCGTGCTCAAAGGAAAGCCCACAGCAGTCATTTTCCCCCTTTTTCCTCTACTCCGCTTATTCTCCTTACCTCCATTCCCTCTATTTTTCCTCTAAACCTGACATAAACCCCTTTTACTTTAAGCCCCAAGCGCAAAGGCCTAAAAACCACCATAGAACCTCATCCTTATAGCCCCGCGCGCTCATAAACCCTTCTTTTAATCTTAGCCGTTGATTTCCTCCCACTGATCCAATGGCCCCTGTCACGCCCGATAAAGCAACTTGCACGATCAAATCCACACCATCAGATCATCTCCGTGAGATCCAACGGCCTTCACACCTATCGCGCCCACAACTCACCCAAATGTTAGCGCACGATGAGAGTAGTTTTTCTCTCTCATCCGCTGCTATGTGTCGAGTGCTGAGTGGAATCGCTCGGCCTTGTCCTTTTACCACTTTATGTCCAAAGGTGATGCGATCAATACCGTTTACCGCCTAACCTATCCGCCTGCCCGTTAAACCACCATGCAACTTCACTGCCTGATCACCGTTAGATCTAGTAGCCTAAGATCTAACGGCTCACATTCATCCTGCTCTCACCTTGTCTAACAGACTCCGTCGAGCCATCTTTGCCGTCTATTCTCCCGATCTGATGGTCATCCTTCCCTATCATCTCGACTGTCTGTTCGCCCATGCACTCCACGTCCCCTAACCACTCTGTTTGCCTGAAGGAGGGAGGTGACCAGCTTACCAGTACCAGTCGCAGTTGCTCCCCAACAACCATATTTAACAAACAGCATGGCCAAGGGTGAAAAGGACAGAGAATGACCCTATAACCGCATTCCTTAGTTAAGAAACTTCACTGGTACAAGCACTCCAACTGCCTAAGAGGACAGCACAGCACCTGAAAATATCAGATTCATCCATTGCAGCAAGCAAACACACTCAGAGACTCCATCAGGCAGTTAAATGTAGTGGGTGGTCAATTATGACCTCTCCATACCTAAATGGCCCAAGAGCCCTATAATGTAAAATCTATAAATACCCAGAAACAAGGTGTAATCTAGGTTTGATGGAGACTGTAGACATTTTTGTCACTTGCAGCGTCTCATTTTCATTTTCAGCTACTACAAGCTTCTTTTGCTGTTAACTGCTCACTTTCCATTTTCCTCTGTTCTAAGTTGTGCCTGATATGTTGTGTTCTTGAGCTCTTGATGTTTAGCATTAGAATATTTGTCATCCTATCTCTATGTTAAAATCTTGTATGCATCATTGAATAGGTGGTTCAGGTTTCTTTCTATCTAATGTAGGAGAGTTGTCATCCTATCTTTGCATTGGTGGAATAGATTTGCAGATTTCTTTACTGGTTGTAGCCATCCATCACATGGTCTTGTGGATCTACTGGTGTGGTCAGTATTCTCCATATTCACCCAATCTTTAAACTATGAGTAGCCGGCGGTCTAAAGCCTTGTAGTCGGGGGGTGTTCATGCATGTCTGGAGTGAAACAAAGTAGAAGTGGTTATCTGGTTTGGACAAGCATCATTCCTTACATTCATCCATTACAACAATCAATTGAATTTATATGTTACCAGGCATCTCTGAGCTACAACCTAGGAGAGTTTCTTGGAATCCTAACAAAACTCGAAGGCGATGCTCCAGTTATCTCTCCAAATGAATCAGACATTTCTACTCCACACACTGTCGAGGAGGAAGAACATCAATTTCCTCCTGAAGGTTTCCCCTATACAGGGAGCATTCCCATCAGTGTGTATCAAGATTTACTGCCTAATTATGTGACTTTGGCACAAATGGTCTCAGGTACACCTAGTGCCTCATCACTTTACCATAACGTTGTTTGGGTGTCTGGTGCTATGCCTACTATAGGTCCATTCATTACGAACCCAGCCTTCTAACATGCCATTAGCTTAATCCCGGTGCAACCCACTGTCCTGAACCCTCTTGTATCATCCGTCCCAGTCACCCATCCAGTTCAACCGATGGTCTCGAAGAATGTTGTTGTCAATTCTTTGATCCCTCCAGTAAGTGGCCAAGCTGTGCCACTACCTAGGGGGCAGAATCTGAGTGTTTCTATGGTGTCAGGAACCACCAATGTGAGTAGCTCACAGGCTCACATGATTGGCATGAACCAGCCTTCTTCCGGTGTTATCCAAAACCCTACTAGTCCTGCTAGATCAAGCAATCTCCAGTACCAACAGGTTCAAAATCCCGTTGGTCCGTATGGGTCAAGAAATTTCCAAAATCAACATCCTTATGAGCCTCAGGTTCAGTACCAAACTCCTTACGTTCCATATGGTTCTCAAGGAATGGTCAATCCGCCTTACGTCCTTCAGTCTGGGCAGTACATTTAGCCTAACCCATCCTCTTTTCAGGGTGGCTATGGCCAGATATAGTTTAAAAATTTTCTGGGAACTATTCAAGTACCCTTGCAATAGCAAGGATAGCCTCTGCAGCAACAAGGGAAACGTTTGTTGTAGCAAGCGTTGTCCACACAACAACAAGGGTAGATGATACCGCAACAAGGTCAACTGCAACAACCGCAGGGGCAACCCTCACAACCATTGTAGCAAACCATGCAACAACAGATGCAGTATACTCTGCAAAACTCCCATCCTATGTCTTAGCAGGGCCAACCTCTGCAGCCGCAGGGGCAGCCTTTGAAGCCGCAAGGTCAACCCTTGCAGCAATAGAGCCAACCCGGGCAACAAAAACCCTTATATACATATCAACGGGGTCAACCCTTACAAGGACAATGCCAAGGTCAAGTCCTACAGTAGTAGTCCCAAAATCCTAATGTCCTAGGTCAACAACTACAGAATCCTTTTGTCCAAGGGAAATAGGTCCAGAATGCCTATGTCCAAAGGAAGCAACTGTATAATCCTTATTTCCAAGGACAACAGGTCCAAAACCCTCTTGTTCAAGGGTAGGGGGTTCAAAACCTGTATGTTCAGGGACAATAGGTGCAATATCCATATGTCCAAGGTCAACAGGCTCAATAACCTCTTAACCTATATGTTGCTTATCAGAAACCTATGACCGAATAGTTTCAAGGTATTCAAGGTCTAAATCCTCCCTATGGCCAAGGTAACCTACAATGGGGTCACAATCAAATGCTATATGGCCAAAATCCCCCACTATGGTGCCAAAATCCTTACCGGCAGGGATGGGCTCCTCCGATTGGACCCTCTTATCGACCTCCAATGCCTTTCAATACTCAATTGTCATTCTTGGAGTGGCCAGATGTGTCTCAACTTATGAATGATCCAAATCTTCATTCGCCATACTGGCCTCCGGTTCTGTCCAAGATCCCAAGTGATTGTCCTAAGTTTAATGGGAAAGCAAAGGAAGATCCTCAAGCCCATGTGATGACATATCACCTCTGGTGCTCTTCGAATTCTTACGTTGATGATTCTATTCATCTCCGTCTTTTCCAACGAACTCTCACAGGTGCTGCAGCCAAGTGGTACGTCGAGCTTCCTCGAAGTACTGACCATGACTTCAACTCTTTAGCCATGGCTTTCCTCACGCATTTACAGTTACCAGTTCACTATGAAACTGGCACCTATTTGCTGACATTGCTTAAGCAAGATACTGTGACACACATCTCCTATCACATCCATGAATGGAGACGTAGACGTCGCCTGATCAAATTCAATATTTTTGATCAGTTGCTCAACGAATGGTTTACCAAGTCATTCTTCGCTCCAATTTCTCGCAATATAGTTATGGGTGGATGTGTTACTAAAGAACAAGCCATTGCTCGTGACCAGTACTTAGATCTTGTTTATTCTCAGTCTGGAACTTTTTATGAGTTATTACCCAATGCTCCGTGGCCATCATCCGATCCCCTAGCATCCAAGTCACAAGCTACATCACCTATTGATGGAGTAATTGGTTCAGTGTCCCAGACCCCTGCCAAATCTTCTTCCAAACAGAAGTTGGTCTCAAACGCTGCTTCCAATTTGTTCCTCCCAAAATCCATCTGGCACTGGTAAAACCTTATAGTTCCACGTTGTCCAGTCTACCACAATGGACAAATCCTCGAAAGGTAAGAAGAAAGGAAAAGGAAACGGTAAAGCCAATGCCCCAAAATAGGGTCCTCCTAAGTTGTCTGTTGGTGATTCTTCACAACGGAAGCCCAAGTATCTGTGCCTCATTTGCGAGGAGGATCACTATACCAAGGATTTTCCCTGACGGTCTGAAGTTAGTCATTTTCTAAAAGCGACCCTAGTTGTCTTGAAAGATTTGTTTCTATCTCAGCAAACTCAAATGGTAGACCAACCTCAATCATCCGCTTCCTAAGGATCTCAAGTGTTCATGATGAGTACGCCTATTAATGTGGCTACTAGATCAAAATATTACCAAACTCCTGCTCCAACAACAAGGAAATAGAAAGAGGCCACACCTTCTTCTTCTTCCCTGAGTTCTGGCCCTCTTCATATTGAGCACCCTAACCCAGATTCTGCTATTCAGCCACCCTCTCAAGGTGTGCTAAGAAAATACTTGTACAATCCCAATGCTCAAGCCACTCAGCACTATAATATTGTTGAGGATTTGGCTCAGGCGCCATTAGCTATGTCGACTCTCAAGGTACTCCAAAGCCATCCATATCAGCGGAAATCCTTGTTGTCAGCTATTGGGGGTATTGATCCTACCGATTCCAATTTGATATATTTTGATCTAGATAACCATGTTCCATGCCTACCTCATTAGATTTCCTTTCTCATTCAAGTAATCATCAATGAGAAAACCATTCACAAGGTTGTCATCGATGAAGGTGCTTCTACCTATATCATGTCAATCGCCTGTTGGAAGGCAATTGGGTCTCCTACTTTGAACCAATCCCTGAACACTTTGGAATATTTTGACAGGCGTGATTCACGACCCTAACCTTGCCATTACTTTGGAGGGCAAGATAGTACAAATCGAGGTAGATATTTTTGACGCTAATCTCAATAATTTTCTTCTACTCAGATGGAGCTAGACCCATTCCATGCATGTTGTAGCCTCCTCCCTATTCCACGTGATTCATTTTCCCCATCAAAGGAAGATCGTCACTGTCAACCAACTCTCCTTATTTGCCTCTTCCTCCTCGGATGGAAATGTTATGTATGTCAAGTAGACTGGTGCTCCTTATGAGAGTGTGGGGCCAGATCTTTTTAAATATTGTGCTTTGATGGGAATTTTTCTGCTCCCACCTCCTCATGTTGCCTCTATCAACATGATCTTGGTTAAATCTGATCCTTGGGTCATACCTTCACTGGATTTTGTTGATTCCTGGGGCGAGGTTATGCCACTTCATCTTGCCGAAGTTGATTAAGTGGAAATTGTTTCAGCCTCAAGTTCGGTATCCTCTGTGGTTCCAGTTTCAAGGACATCTCTCGACATGTCTTGTCCTACGAGGTTCTCTTTTGCACTACCTATTGACAGGTCAGTTGATCCTAAAATTGTCAAGATCTTTAAACTAGAGGCACCTTTACCTTCTCCTCGGTCCAGGTTTCTTTTCCCTCCCCGTCTTTTTACTGTGCGCCCATTATTGCAATGGGGTTTTCATCTGACTCATAACCCTCCCTTTCCCAGGGGGCATGGGGGAAAATCCTTATATGAGTTCTACTCTATTATTTGTTCGAGTCAACATTTGCTCGTCATGACAACAATAAAACTCTGTTTGTCCTCTTGGTTGATTGATTACCTGAGTCTGACAATGGGCTTTATCTCAAGAAGTACTATGCTTATGTCATCTTGCATGGTTACTTGTGTACATTAGTGTGTCATTCATTTTTGTGCAGTGTGGTTTGATGTGTTAGTTTTTAAACAACTTTCCTGTTTACTATGTTTTTCCCTGCTTTGCAGATGTCTATGAATCCTCACATCGGTTTAGTTGATGGTGCCTGCCATAGTACCTGGAATATATCCTCTGCAGCATGGGCTATTTATGACCCTCACGCTGAGTTGATTGATTTTCAAGGTATTTGTTTAGTTCACACAACTAACAACATTGTTGAATACAATGTAGTCATCGAACTGTTGTCAGAAGCCATTATTATTGACATTCGAGAGTTGGTTGTCAACTTGGATTCACGACTTGTTGTCCTTCAACTCAATGGGCAATATTCCGTCAAAAACCCTTAGATATTGAGAATGTATCTCCATATTCGTCTACTGGAAAGGAATTTTGTTTACATTACATATCATAATATTCCTAGACACATGAATTCATTGACAAATGCATTAGCTCATTATGTGTTGGATAGCTCATTGACATATATATGGTGATAATGTTTGATACATCAAAACCCCAAAAAATAATATGTGTGTTCAAATAACATCGACAACTCACAGGCCTCATATATCTGTGGCATGCAGGCCTCAAAAATGTAAAATGTTGGACCTAGGAACTAATCAGCATGGTGATCATGGTAGCATGAAACTGCTCGTGCAACACGAGTCAGCAATCGGCGGATCCGGTCCGATACTCCCACCGTGTGTCTCTGGTACTGGCGAGGGATGTCTCCCACCTGAGCATACTTTGGGATACCATGAGTCAACCCTTCAAGGTTCTTTGCAATCTCCTCCTCATTGTCACTCCCCTCTTGGTAAGGAGCGACATCAAACTGGCGGGTGATGCACCTGGCTATCGGGGACATCCCAGCAGGACGCTCTAGTCCAATATCTGCATTGATAAAATGAAATGTTATAAACACATATATACCAAAAAAAAGTTAAAAAATCATAAAAATAAAAATTGATTTTTTTACCTTCATCGTTGAAATCCTCCCCATCTGGCAGTAGCATGTCTGGATCTCCGTGGAAGTTAGTACCACTATATGGCCAATCCTCTACGATGATTAGTTGTCGTCGTAGTCATGAAAATAAGGCGGGCCTATAAGACATATGCTTGCCCCCAGTGATCCTAAGCATCAAACGACTCCAATAGGCCATCCCTGGGTCTCATGGCATCGGAGGATCTACCTCAGTTAGTTGGTACTGAAACAGTGGCACTCGTTCTAAGAAAAAGGTCACCAGTAAGATCCAAAGAAAAATTTCTTTAGATTCCCCACCTTAGCTTTTGTCAGCTGGCGCTTTATGTTGATCTACATGGCTTCCGCCTAATTGAAGATCATTGGTGATGTACAGTCGATGGCATATAGAAATTTTGACTTGTTAGTCTTGTGCACTACTTGGGACCCTGCCACTCTGTTGATAGTCAATAGTAGCACTCTTAGTGTCAGATCTCGCACAGTGGCAATCTCAATCTTGCCGCTTTTGGATTTGAGGGCTTCAAGGTAATGTTCAGCAAGTAACGTGGAGATGCTTGCCCCAATCGGTCATGACCCATATAGGTTGAATGGTTCCCCTCTCTAGGATAATCTTGTGACGAAATATATGTCTGAAGTTTCTAACTCCAGCTCCTGGTCACCAATGATGAATATTTCCCGATTTATGTCCTAAATACTAATCAGGTATCAAAGCAACTTAGGTTGAGCCCACATCCCTGGTGTGGGAAAGAACTTGAGGAACCCACAGTTCCTCAAATCATTCAAGCAATTTGGATCATTCAGTGCCTGAGTGTCCACATCTTCGTGTTAACGTTCTTTCCAGTCTACCATTTTTTATGATTCTTTCCTGGAAAAACCATGTATTCAAGTCAATAATCATTTTTGGCCAATAAAAACTGGATTCAAACGGTGATTTTGGGAGGAAAAGGGTTTTTCCTTGTTCATGGTGCCAGCACGCCTGTTTTGAAAATAGTTGCACCGACAGCATGATTGGGCATTTTAATCACCCTCGATCGACGCAAATTCGTGCTCGAAACTCGTGTCGACCAAGGGCGAAATTTGTTTACCAAAACCTCCCTCCAAAAGCCAAAAAATGGATGAAAGCAGAAATAAATAGTATGGAAATTGAACTTAGGGCCTTGGCTCTTACCTGCAAACTGCGGCTCAGCGAATTACCTCCCGGATCTCCCGCAATATGCTCCAGAAAAATTAGGGAAAAAGTGGGTGAAAATTTTTTCACATCAAGGTAAAATGGTAAATGGTAAAAAAGATTTACTTTTCCTCCTTTTTATTCAGTTTTTCATGAAATATTAGGTTTTGTAAGTATTTTGACCTATTTTGCATCAATAATTGGATAATTAACTTTACCCTTTTTGCGCAGCGATAGGTGGTGGATGTTCGACGATGATGCCAAGTCACGTTTCAGCTCTTTTCTTGACTCGTAAAACTCAAATGAAAAGATTGACGATTATTTTTCCCTTTTGACTCGTAAAAGAGAATAAAATAGGGGGGTCCGCTTTCAAGCTCTTTTCCGACCCTTTAAACACGAAAAGATAGCCGAGCCATTGTCGTTTCAAACTCGTTAGCAGATGCGAAGTGTCGTGCCCCCAATATACATTTACCCCGTTTTCGGGCTAGGATGCACTATTTACAAAAAAGTACTCCTTGACTGAAATGGTCAAGCAGTTCTCTCAAGTATTGTTTTCTACATTTTCGGGCTCGAGAGACACAAATGTACAAAAAGGGACCATGTGGAGTTTTCTTTTCTGTGTCTTTTTCAAACTCTCTAAACATGAAAAAGATATCGAGTTACACCTTTGTCGGACTTGTTAAAACATATAACGACATTGGATTCGTCACCATGACGAACATGAGCTTCTCCTTCCTAGGGCTCATTAAACTTACTAGGTCAAATTCATTCGAAGGATGAACTTACAGTGCAAGCATATGCTATCCCCTTCAAGCTTGTGATTGAAAAATAATTGGGGTACCTGCCATAAATGGTGGGGGAAAATTTGGAAATTCAATCAGTTGTGTTGGTAGCTCACTCTTGAACATGACACTTTCTGCTTCGTGTCGGGTTGGGACATCCTCATTTTTATCGTTGACCTTCCTGGGTTGGGTCGTTTACTTTTTCCTTCCATTTGATCTCTGCCATGTCATCATGACCCCTGATCCTATGGATCCAAAAGCTTCCCAACTTCCAGTCGTGTCGCTGATATGTTCAAGATTTGTCCTTCTGCAGTTACCCTTACCCCTAATTCCATGTATCATCCAAAATCATTTCTCATCCCTTTGTATCATGTCGATGATGTAGGATACATTATGGCCCTCCTTCGACATGGCCACTTCCTGTCGACTTCAACTCATTATCCGAGAAGTTGACCAAGAGACTCCCTTCCAGTACCTTAGAGCTTGCATGCCCTAATGGCAAGTTCTTCGCACTTGACAACAAGTTCACATCACTGGCTTTCGATCGAGTGATTTCAAGGGTGTTCAACTTCAATTCCTCAATTCACATTACGTGGATTGTGCTACTAGTACCTTGAGGACCATTGTCATTATTGGTGGTTTATCTCGCACTTGTTAATGGTTCACATCATTGGCTGGTAATCAAGCAATTTTCTAGCATGTTCGACGTAAACGCATCCATTCACATGTTAGAATTTGTACTTTGATCGGGTCGTGTTGGAGTGTAAGACCCTGGGCTCAGATTACAAAAGTCCAGGTTGCAAGGTGATGTGACATGATTATGTTGATATGCATGTCTCTCTCAAATGGATGGTTGTGACCATACCATACCATGAGTTATCATATGTGATCCTTCTCATTATTGGATGGTTGCGACCATACCTTGGTTTCGATATGATCCTCTTTATTGGATGGTTGCACCCATGCCTGGATCCATTTACATGATCATTCTCTAGATGGCTACGTCCATACCATGATTCATGTATCATTTGACAGAGTTTTCAGTTAGGTATATTTATCTATACTTTCTTGTAGGTTTTCTGATGAAAGACTTTGGTTCTCAGCACTGATTCATAAAGCATTTCATCCCTCATTCTAGTTCGGCCTTCACGCTTTAGGGGTATCTGTTACACAACATTTTTTCATTGTCCTTGTACTCCCTATTCCTTGATCCTAGAGGACCTCTAAAGTGAACCCTACATGCTTTCCCTTCATGAAGAAACTTCCATTGTGTCCCTCTTCATGAGCAGAACAATTCCCTTTTGCACCATTTCCCCAAAATCTTCTTTTTTTCCCAGTTTACAATAACATAGCTAATGACCCTTGTCCTCCTCACGCTAATATGCATGGATTAACACTATCCCTAGCACCGACCAAAGCAACTGAGGTTTGTTTCAATTGCACCAATCCTATTTTGGAAAGTTTTTTAAATAAGGAGCCGAAGCTTCCAGCTCTAGAAGCTTCGTAACGGAAGGCTCGTAAATGGTTGAGTCGGATGGAGTTGAGGATGTCAGTTTGGGCTCCTTTCCCCTATAAATATGGGACTACCTCAAGAGATAAGACCTTCTCCCATGAGAAGAGGAACCATCTCCCATCCATTCATGCTATATAAACCTCCCTTTTTCCCAAGCACAAGCTAGTGTTAATAGTGGTGTGCTACTACTAATTAAGTTTGAAGTAAACAAAAAGTTATTCATAGTTGTAGCTCTCTAGTTGTGTGTAAGGGAGAAGTGTGAATCTGGTTTAGTGTGAAGCCTAAAGGGAAGAGCCTTACAAATATCATTGTTGACGCCATCATGGAATGCTAACGGAAGTGTGTGGGAACCTGGTTTTGTCGAAGGAGAATAGAAACATCAAGATAATGGTTGTAATCTCTTCTTGATTCAATATATATATGCAACTATCAATTGATTTCCTACATAATGTGTCATTTCACATGTTTATGGCTTAATTTTTCTTGACTTGTTAAGTAGGTTGAATTACAATTTTTTTATTATCACGGTTGTTGTTTGTTGTTTTTTACTTGTTTCAGGTGTTCAAAGAAGTAAACAGGAAATAGCTGGAGTGAGCAAGCAAGGTCATCACCAAACAGGATAAGCGTACTAAGAGGTAGGCCCTCTTAATTGGTTCTAACTTAAGGAAATCTTCCATAGAATGTCTTGTTAGTGGATAGACCCGCTATCGGGTTAGAGGAATTGTTTGTGTCTGCACTTATAATTTTACTTCACCATAGGAAGTCCAGAAACCATTGCCAAAGTCAAATCTACATCCAATTTCTAGCGCTATAATCATGTGCCACTTGTCCTCTTAGTGAACAATTATCAGCCCATTGTTCCAAGGCACACTCCCAATGTGCATTTGATTCCATCTACAAATTCTAATGCCTAAAACAAATATATCTGGGCCTTCCCTTCTTTGCTATGTAGTCCCTCAAGAAATCCGGTCACCCCCTTCCGTGCAATAACACACCTTCCAAGTTTTGTTGGCACACCCATCCCGGGTAGTCCATCCCTTGGCAAGGCTTCCTTGCATCAGAACATACCAAAAACCAAGGCATATCCTTTCCATAAAACCATCATACTGGTCATAGCATGTTCATGGAAATCAATGGATACTATTGGGTACCAGTGTCCCACAATGGCCCTGCTCCTGAAGTGCTTTACTAGCATACTGTTGCATGTTCCAATTTCTTTCATTCCTGGTGCTAATTCTTGTAGTTAGTTTCAACCACCCAACTAGGAATTTTCATACTTCATGTACCAAGCACATTACTTCCATTAGATTTAAATTAAATTGAAATAAATTCACATCATAGTTCATTGGTAGCTCGTAAATAAGGTACAGTTGTGATCCTGTTGACTTCCTATCACAGCAAGTCAAACTAGCATCCTTGACCAAATTATAATGTATAAAAAAATCACATAAAGTTAGATGAAAACACAACCATCATAGATCAAAATCATAAATCACGTGTAGCCATCATAACCAGCATCATAAATCTCATGCATAATAAAACTAAAATAAACTACTAATACTTATCCTTTAATCAATCCTTGGCTTCTACCTTTGTCCTTATTCCAAACGCACTCTGGATCAGTTGCCACACCTGGTAAACACTCAGTGCCTTCTCCTCAACCATGTGCACATACACATAGTCTGCATCACACACATACAACCACATACAACATACAACACCATGAAATACATGCGCCTACACATGACATACCACAGATACATCTACACCCAGTCTACAACACAACACATACGTACACCTACACCCAGTGTACAACACAATACATCAATCTATACTCAATGTACAATGTCACACAATACATGTACCTACATCTGGTGTACAACACAATATAATACATCTATACCCGCTGTACAACACCATACAATACATGTACCTACACATGATGTACAACACAACACAATACATGTACTACATAGAGAATAGCACAAAGAGTACACATGTCACAATACCCTAACTACACAATGCACATACATAGTACCGCATGTACACAACACAACATGTATGGCATACAAATAATACCACATGTACAACATGTAAATAATACCACATATACACAACACCACCTTCATAACATGTACACAACATCACATGTATACGCCACCACCTGCACAATGTGTACACAACACCACATGTACAACGTACCACTTGTACAATGTGTACACAATGCCAGACGTACACAGCACTTCTTGCACATCATGTACACAAAACCACATGTACACAACACCATATGCATGACATGTACACAACACTACCTACACACAACACCATATGTACATAGCACTATATATACAACATGCACACAACACCATATGTACATAGCACTGCATATACAACATGTACATAGCACCCTATGTACACGACACTATATATCCCACATGCACACAACACTGCATATCCATCATGTACATAGTACAATATGTACACAACACCGCATATCCAACATGTACATAGCACTATCTATACCCAACATTTCATATGCAATATTTACACAACACTATATGTACCACCTTGTACATCACATTGCACAAATAACATGTACACACACTATATATACGCAATACCGCATGCACACAACAACACGGATGCAACATGTACAACATATACAACATATGCACAACAGTAGTACAACACATCCAAAAACCACATTGTCTCTACCAAGAAACCTTTCTTCTAGTACCTTATCCATGCTTGTCCCAGCGTGTCGCATACCACACCACTTTCATTTCACTGATGTATCCTGTGGATGTATCCCTCGGGTGACCATGGATGGCAACATTGTCACAATGTGACGTTGGACCAAGAGACAACCTTTGCCACAATGTGACCATGGTTGATTTTCATATTGACACATCTTTGTCACAATGCAATGTTGGAACATGGTTGACCATGGTCGTCACACTGTGATGTTGGACCCAGAAACAGTCTTTGTCACAATGTGACCATGGTTATTGACCATGGTTGATCATGGTTGATTTTCATCCATTGGGATTTTAGTTTTAATCCCTTGAGTTTATAATATTTATCTTAGTGTTTATATACTTTAGGTTTATAGTATTAATCGCTTGAGTTTAATATTATTCATTTGGGTTTATAATACATTAGGGTTTTAGAATTAATCCCTTAAGTTTATAATAGCAATCCCTTTGGTTTATCAATCTAAGGGTTCATATTCCTAGGGTATAATATTATTCATAGGGTTTATAATCTTAATCCTAGGGTTTAATACAAATCCCTTGGGTTTATAATCATGGTCAACTATGCGCAACCATGGTTCAATGTCACATTGTGACAAAGATTGTCTCAATATAAAAATCAATCTTGGTCAACCATGGTCAAATGCCACACTCTAACAAAGAATGTCTGAATATGAAAATCAACCATAACAAAACATGGTCAACTAAATTTATTTTAGTGTTTATAGTATTGGATTATTAATTTTAAGAATATTTGAAACTAATAAAAATGAAATCAATTTAATTAATTTAATCTCACTCCTTTTCCATCTCTAAAATTTTAAGATATTTTTCAAAGTTTACAAATTAAATAATAAAAAAAATAAGAAATGGTAAATAAAAAGGCGTAGTATAAACGATTTTGTCCATTTTAGAACTATTTTGGCTGATTTTAACTAAAATTAGATGAATTATGGAATCTTGAATTCCCCCATAACGAAAAATAAAAGAAAATGCTTAAAAAAAGTCTATAAATTATTAGTTTTTAAAAGTCGCGGGTGCCAATAACGCATTAGCCACTACCGTGAAAAAGTGTCAGTGAAGGTGCGCTTCTTCTCTTTGTCCATATTTTCAAATATGTGATGTATGAACACACAAAATTATTTTTTCGAATATGTGTACACGAAATTATTTTCAAATATGTGATTTATATGACACAAAATGAAGAAAGTCAAATATTCTTATGATCGTAGTGTAACTTTATGTTTTTTATTGTTTCGTACTTTTACTCAAGATGATATGAATTGGATGAAGGAGGTGTAATTTTTAGATGGCGGGATATTATTAAGATAATATTTTTTTATATAATTAGTATAAATTTATATTAAATATATATCTCATATATATAGTGAACTTGGAAGGCTTCTCTCTAAGCTTTTTGAGCATAGGAATAAAATCTTAAATCAAAATAAATAATTTGTCTTTTTAGGTTCGATAGATCATTATTTGGTCTCAGCGGACGTTAACCATCATCATCATAAGTGGAGAGGATTTAACTTCTTCAAGTTTAATTTTTTTTTATGAAATGATATCATTTAAATATTTTATATGGTTCATTAATTTTTTTTGGGTGGATATAATAAAATTTCAACTTTGATGATGGATGAATAAGGTTACACATTATACTAGGTTGTAAAATGAGTTTTTCCGCTTAATTAAGATCAGTTTTCTTTAATATTATGCTACAATAATTCGTGCTTATATCAATTTTCAGAGTAAATTTTCCCATCTCATTGTTGTCTCGTCCACCGCTTCTTTCGTCCTATATTTTCATATGTAGGTTGTCGTTCCCATCGGATGGCTCAAGGTGACCCTTCAGATTCTCCTCTTCTTCACACATACTTTATCTCGTCCTCTCTCATTCATTTCCACTTTTGGGAATAGAGATAAAAGCCCAGTAGCAGTCTTCGAACTCAGAACCAAAGAAAGAGGTAAGGACCAAATCAGCCAAAGAAAGAACTGTTTTGAGTGGAAGGGCTCTCAAACATGGCCAGGTTGTTTGCATGGAGGAAGTTACAGAAGGAACTGAGAGCTCTCCAGAGTTGAGAAGATTTTGGATTTTCCCGTCGATAGCCATACAACCAAACAAAACCCCACTCAAATGAAAATGATTTGTACCGAACACAGTATCCTCCCGGGCATTCATCAGTAATCACAACAATCATAAGCCTTCCTCCATGCATTTAACCTGCAGTTTCCATGAATGAACAATAATTTGGCAAATAATGACAAAAAAAAAACATTGATCCAAGTCTTTGCAGTCATCACTTACCTTGTGGAACGCTCCACAACCTTCTTCACATCTGAATAAAATGGGGCTTACAATGTCTTCTGATCCACATGGCCTTCAACCTGCATTGTGACAAGGGTTATTAGAATTCAATAAAAATAAACAAACACAATTGAAGTATGTGGAGTGTCGTAAGTAAGAATTCACAATATACCATCACTATCTGAAGTGTCATACCAAGAGACTGTAGTAGTGCATCATTCCATGTCAGCCCTATTAAGATCCATGTATTCCAAACCCAATTCCACCTTCTTGCACAAGAACAATAACAAAGCAAAATGCAGGTACATTCACAAAAGCATTGGGCCATTGAAACCTAACTATCTACTACATATTAATGAAATAAACTAATCAAAAAATGATGAAGCAAAGGAACAAGAAACCCAAATTGAGTATTGATACTGATGGAATTTATTATTGCAAAGACTAGAGCTCTAGAAGGAATTGCTAATATCATATCCCATCTCTCTACAATAATTGTAAACTGCTTGCGCAGAGCTAGCCGAAAAGAATGTCTAGGAGTATTGATAGTGATGGAAGTTACACAATTATTTCATTACACTCCAATGCACATGTTGTGAAAGTAAAAATAAGACCTTCAAAATATAAATGATTAAGATGATTACAAATTATATATATATATATATATATATATATATATATATATATATATATATATATATATATGTGTGTGTGTGTGTGTGTGTGTGTGTGTGTGTGTGTGTGTGTGTGTATTAGTGAAAGCTCAACTAATGGATAGTGAAAAGCAAATCAATTGTTAGAGTCTTGCCATGGCAGGGACTAATAATATCATATATATTTTTAATAATATTTAAACTAATCTCATAATTTGAAATTAAACTAATTGATAGACGAAATGACTTTTTCACTAGATTTTGGTGATACACGCAATATTGTAATTTTTTGTTATTTAAAATACATTTTTACATACATAAATGGATTCAACACTCTAGAAAAACTCTAAGGAACTCAAATTCTACATATAAAACTATCTAAACTCAAATTTTTAAAAGTATTTCTATTTTTTAATTAAAAATAAGCAAAAAAAAAAAATCTGAAAGAAAAGAAATAAAAATAAAAATAAATAAATAAAAATATTTCTATTTTTTAATTAAAAATAACCAAAAAATAATAATTCAAAAAAAAAAAAATATATATATATATATATATATATAGATAAATAAATAAATAAATAATAAATAATAAATAAAATAAACTAAAAAAATCATTTCATCTATAATTAGACTACACAATTTCTCCAAAAATCAGTGCTACATCTGCAGGAAATATTACTGTGAGATGGAAAAACAACAGAGGCAGCAGATATTTTAGAGGTCGTCCCCACCAAACTCATACTACCTTGACAAACTCGCCTTCTCTCATTAATATTCCTATTTCATCTCCCATCTCTCCCAGTGCACTTAGAGCATGCATGCCCTCCACTAAACCTAAATGAACTCTATTCTATCATTGAACATAAGGGGTTTGGGGGCCCATCCAAAATTCCTCACTCTAAGAGATCTTTTTATTTCATTTAAATCCAGCATCATTCTTATCCAAGAATCTATGCACTCTATTGTCCAAACTATTGATTACTTCATAAGGATGCTTCCCACATGGTACGTTATGGCAACAAATGCCACTGGTAGATCTGGAGGTCTTGTTGTTTTCTGGGACCCAAGGGGGGGAAATTGAAAGCTTTTTCTTGTTCGGTGGGCATACTCCTGGTAGGCCATATCATAGGTATCCCGGGAAGATCGTATATTCTTAATATATATGCTCCTTATAAAGAGAAGGAAGGTTTTTGGAATACTGTGGAGGTATTGGGGATTCTCAAAGCACCTTCTCTAATTTTGGCCGGGGATTTAAATTGTACCTTAGGTATTGAAGAATAGTGGGGACAAACAAGGGGGGTAGACAGAATAGCACAAAAGTTAAGAGAAATATTTCTTGTCCATAACCTAATTAATGCCTATCCACCCAAAAATGCTCCAACTTGGGATAATGGAAGAAGTGGCAATATGTATATAGCAAAGAGACTTGATATGTTTCTTGTCCATGAATACATGTTAGAGAAGATGGGGGATGTTAGATCTATTATTGTTGAAAATTATGTTTCAAACCATCACCCAATATCCCTGCTTTGGAATAGTTCTGACGCAAGGTTTGGTTTTCCTTTTAAGTTCAACAGAATATGGTTAGAAGATTCAAATTTTGACTTATTAATCCGATTATTCTGGAAGGAAAAAAGAAGATCAGAGGAGGGCACTTTCAGCTCTGAAGGCTTCATAAATAGGCTAAGGTCCCTTAAATCAAAAGTAAAGCAATGGGAAAGGAAGAAGAAGGAGGAACTGAGAAAGGAATTAGCCACAATCGAGGAGGAGTTGAAGGTCCTTCATAACCAAATGATTGTACATTCCCTTCCTTCCATAGTTCGGGAGAAAATTCATGCTTTAGAACTTGGGAAATAGAAACTACTTCAAATAAGGGAGACGAACTAGAGACTGAAAAGCATAGCACTATGGATTAAGAAAGGAGATAAAAATACTAAAATTTTCCACCGTTTTGCTAATCACAGAAGAAAAATAAATACAATTTGGCAAATTAAGGATGGCGACAGAAACACATATAATTAGCAATCGGATATTTCATCTATGGCGATTTCATATTTCAAAAAAGCATATAATAGAGTGGATGTGGAGGATGTGGATGCACAACTGTGAGAAATTGAAGAATATCCCAAAATGTTTAACAAAGAGGATAATGTGGAGTTGTATAAGGAGGTTAAGGAAGATGATCTGACATGGGCTATAAAATCAATGCAAGGTGACAAAATTCTGGGTCCAGATGGACGGACTGTCGAATTTTTTGTTCATTTCATAGACATATTTCAAGAAGATATGCTTCAAATGGTAGAGGAATCTAGATCTAAAGGTTTCATTCATCCTCTATTAAATTCCACCTATATCTCCCTTATCCCTAAGAAATCAGTGGTGGAAACTTTTGTTGATTACCGCCCTATTTCTCTGTGCAACTTATCATATAAGATTATCTCCAAGATAATAGCCAATAGATTGAAAGTTCATTTATCTAAATTCATCTCACCATAACAATATGGCTTTTTAAACAATAGAGTAATTCATTATGCTATAGTTGTCGCACAGGAATGTATGTACAGTATTAAATTAAAAAAAATGAATGCAACTGTGATGAAGGTAGACTTAAAAAAATCTTATGATTGTGTAGATTGGGGATTCCTAAGAATGGTGTTGTTCAAAGTTGGAGTAAACTCAGATATGACTGAATGGATCATGGGATGTGTGTCAATAGTTCGCTAAGCAGTTATGATTAATGGGCTCCCATCTAAATTTTTTGTTGCTGGTAGAGGACTCAGACAAGGATGTGCCTTATCCCCACTCTTGTTCATCCTAGTGATGGATGGCTTAAGCCTCAAAATTAGAAGAGCAGCGTCCAACGGTGATTTTGAAGCACTAAAAATTAGCAGTCGTATCACAGTTTCTCACAGCTTTTTCGTGGATGATATTGTGTTGATGGGAATGGTAAACAAGTTTAAATGGTTATCTCTCTCATCACTCGTAAAGAAGTTTGGGGTAGCCATGGGTCTTGTTCAAAATGAACAAAAATCAATTATTCTCTATGGAACATGTGCCCAGGATTAAATATCCTTTATTCAGAACTATTTTGGAGTGAAGGCAGATAATATAGATAAGGGAATGAAATATCTGGGGTATCGATTAAAGCCTAGAAGCTACAAAAATGTAGATTGGTTGTGGCTGGTGGAAAGATTCTATCTCAATATTAAGGGATGGGAACACTACTGTCTTTCCATGGGAGGATGTATCATCCTCACACAACCCTTGCTGACTCAGCTAGGGATTTATTGGGCACATCTATTTTGTATTCCACAAATGATTCTTAAACTTCTGAATCAATTAATGGCATGCTAGATATGGTCAGGTGCAAGACGAATAGCAAGTATCATTTAGTAAAGATGGAAAAGATCACTAGACCCAAAACTTTGGGTGGCTGGGGTATCCTTAACTTAAAGTTCTTTGGGTGGGCTCTTATTTTGAAATCCCTTTGGAGGGGTATCAACAGTAGAAGTATAAGGGGAAAGCTGATCTACTCCAAATATATGAAGAATAAAGACTTCTCCTTCTGGTTCAGACAAGGAGAAATTGGAAAAAAATGCGGCTCACAATTTTGGAACAGTTTTAGAAAAATAAAAAATATTCTTTTCCAAAATATTTTGTGGTCTTTTTGATCGGGTAACAGAATTATGTTGGGAAAAGATAGCATTGTAGGAGTAGGCGAAGGTGTTCCAGGGATAGTGGAATTGATAGTACATCTAAATAGAAGAGGTTTTTATGTCCTAAGTCAGCTGATCAGTGATTGGAATGGAAACATTCCAATTTGGTGTGATTTCTCTCAACTGAATCTTGTTGATCAGTATAAACAGGATTGGTTACAGATGGTAAAAACATTAAAGGAGGCAGGGATAAGTTATGACAGCAAAGGGGATTTTTTGACATGGGCTGGAAAGAAGAAGCTTTCAGGTGAAGTAGAGGTGGCGGACTGCTATCTCAAAATTTGCATGAAGGAATTTCAGAATGTCGAATACTGTTGGTTCCACAGTTTTTGGAAAATTAACATCCCAATTAAAATTGTAATCTTCCTTTGGCTAACATGGCAGAACAAAAATCTTACATGGGAAAACTTACAAAAGAAGAACCACTATGGCCCTGGGATATGCTATCTATGCAGGAATAATTCAGAGGACAATGAACACTTATTTTTACACTGCAATAGATCTGTTAATATTTGGAAACACTTCACTAACATGAGGCAGATTCCTTTCACTCAGTTTAATACAATTGAGGAGTGTTTAAAATGGTGGAGCACTCAGAGTAAAAGCAGGAGATTGCTAGCTTTGGTTATTTTCTGGGAAATCTGGAAAGATCGAAATCATCTGATTTTTGGCTCCAACAGACGGGGAGAAAACTTAATTTATGAATCCATAGAACAATGGATGGTATTAGATCAGAATGAAGACACTAAGAAAAATAAAAAGAAGAAGACAGAGAAGGGGAGAATTCAGCCCTCCAACTATCCAATGGGATTTTTTGATGGAGCAACTCAAGGAGGAAGATGTGGGAGCGGCTTTTGCTTAAAATTGATAGAAGAACAGGAATTCTGGATACACTGGCATGTGGGAGGAGGAACAAGTATGAAGGCAGAAGTTATTGCACTATGGGGTTTATTATGGTTTATCAAGTTCTTGGATATCCCTCAAGTACAAATTTTTGGGGATTCAAAATGTTTGATAGACCATGTTAACGGGAAGAACAATATCCAGCAAACTTCCCTACAAGGTTGGCTGAGACGTATAAAAAATATATGGAGTTCCTTTCAGAATTCGTCCATGGAGCACATCAGCAGGGCACATAACAAAACTGCAGATGAATTATCAAAAAAGGGACTTCAAGCCACAGAAGATGGTATGCACATCATGTTGAAAACAGGAATAGAAGAGACAGAAGTAGAAAATCTAAAGGTGCCAGGATAGATCACGGAAGAGAGCTCAAAATGGCAGAACTTCATTGCAGATAAGTCCATATAATTTTCCTGTTTTCTTTTTAGTTTAAAAGTTTTGTATAAATTTTGTATCTGATTTTGTATAGAATTCATATAAGGAAAGAACACATTAAGATTGTGATTTACAGTAAAGCAAAAACTTTGTGTAAATTGTAAATATGGCTGAAAGAAAATAGTCATTAATGATGTATTTTTTAGACAACTGTTCAGAGGGATGTAAGTGGAGTTTTTTCTCCTCATGGTAGTCAGGTTGTGAATATCTCAAGGTTTATGAGGATAATATGTCCATCATAAGTATATACTATTTTTATCATAATATAAAATAGACTCTTTTTTTTGTTGCAGTAAAAAAAAAATAAGACTACACAATTAAAAACAATTCCTAATTGTTACTCTTCATGAATAAATACTCCTAAATATTACTCTTCGTAAATAAATAATAATAAATATTAGAATGGTTGTTCATAAAGAAATAAAATATTAATACTCACTATGTTTGAGACGAAATAATGAGGTACAGGAGATGTCATAGCCAAACAACAACAGAAATATGTCCACGGAATGATGTCATTGTTCCATAGGCCAACTCCTTATTCCACTCCAAATCATGCATGCCACATCACTACCTTTTGAGTGCTACAATACGTCAAAATAATTGGAGTTTTTTCATTTGTGGTAAGGGAAAATGGCACATCCTTCTTATGATTCCTTAATTTATATATAGTCAATGCAAATGGTGTGCTAGTGCTAATTAAGTTTGGAGTAAACAAAAAGTTATTCATAGTTGTATCTCTCTAGTTGTTTGTATGGGAAAAGTGTGAATTTGGTTTAGTGTGAAGCCTAAAGGGAAGAGCCTTAAAAATATCATTGTTGAGGCCATCATGGAATGCTAACGGAAGTGTGTGGGAACCTGGTTTTGTCGGAGGAGAATAGCAACGTTAATAAAAAGGTTGTAATCTCTTCTTGATTCAATATATATGAAACTATCAATTGATTTCCTACATAATGTGTCATTTCACATGTTTATGGCTTAATGTTTATTGACTTGTTAAGTAGGTTGAATTACAATTTGTTAATTATCACGGTTGTTGTCTGTTGTTGTTTACTTGTTTCAGGTATTCAAAGAAGGAAACAAGAAATAGGTGGAGTGAGCAAGCAAGGTCATCCCCAAACGGGATAACCGTACTAAGAGGTAGGCCATCTTAATTGGTTCTAACTTAAGGAAATCTTCCATAGAATGTCTTGTTAGTGGCTAGACCCGCTATCAGGCTAAGGGAATTGTTTGTGTCCACACTTATAATTTTACTTCACCATAGGAAGTCCAAAAACCACTGCCAAAGCCAAATCTACATCCAATTTTTAGCACTATAATCCTGCACCACTTGTCCTCTTAATGAACAATTATCGGCCCATTGTTCCAAGGCACACTCCCAATGTGCATTTGATTCCATATGGAAATGCTAATGACTAAAATAAATATATCTTGGCCTTCCCTTCTCTGCTACGTAGTCCCTTGGGAAATCCGGTCACCCCCTTCCGTGCAGTAACACACCTTCCAAGTTCTGCTGGCACACCCATCCCGAGCAGTCCATCCCTTGGCAAGGATTCCTTGCATCATAACATACCAAAAACCAAGGCATATCCTTTCCATAAAACCATCATACTGGTCATAGCATGTTCATGGAAATCAAGGGACACTATTAGGTACCAGTGTCCCACAATGGCCCTGCTCCTGAAGTGCTTTACTAGCATACTACTGCATGTTCCAATTTCTTTTATTCCTGGTGCCAATTCTTGTAGTAAGTTTCAACCACCCAACTGGCCACTTTCATACTTCCTGTACCAAGTACATAACTTCCATTAGATTTAAATAAATTGAAATAAATTCACATCATAGCTCATTGGTAGCTCGCCAATAAGGTACACTTGTGATCCTGTTGACTTCCTATCACAGCAAGTCAAACTAGCATCTTTGACCGAATTATAATGTATAAACATATCACATCAAGTTAGATGAAAACACAACCATCATAGATCAAAATCATAAATCACGTGTAGCCATCATAACTACATCATAAATCTCATGCATAATAAAACTGAAATAAAATACTGATACTTATCCTTTAATCAATCCTTGGCTTCTGCCTTTGTCCTTATTCCATATGCACTCTGGATCAGTTTCCACACCTGATAAACACTCAGTTCCTTCTCCTCAACCATGTGCACATACACATAGTCTGCATTACACACATACAACCACACACGACATACAACACCATAAAATACATGCGCCTATACATGACATACCACAGATACATCTACACCTAGTGTACAACACAACACATACGTATACCTACACTCGATGTACAACACAATACATTAATCTATACCTGATGTACAATGCCACACAATACATGTACCTACATCTAGTGTACAACACAACATAATACATCTATACCCAATGTACAGCACCATACAATACATGTACCTACACATGACATACAACACAACACAATACATGTACGACATAGAGAACAACACAACGAGTACACATGTCACGATACCCCAACTACACAATGCACATACATAGTACCACGTGTACACAACACAACATGTACGGTATACAAATAATACCACATGTACAACATGTAAACAGTACCACCTGTACACAACACCACCTTCATAACATGTACACAACATCACATGTACACGCCACCACCTGCACAATGTGTACACAACACCACATGTACATCATACCACTTGTACAATGTGTACACAATGCCAGACATACGTAGCACCTCTTGCACAACATGTACACGAAACCACATGTACACAACACCATATGCAAGACATGTACACAACACCACCTACACACAACATCATATGTACATAGCACCATATATACAACATGCACACAACACCATATGTACATAACTCTGCATATACAACATGTACATAGAACCCTATGTACACAACACTGCATATCCCACATGCGCACAACACCATATGCACACAACACCGCATATCCATCATGTACATAGTACAATATGTACGCAACACCACATATCCAAAATGTACATAGCACCATCTATACCCAACATTGCATATGCAATATTTACACAACACTATATGTACCACCCTGTACATCACATTGCATAAACATGTACACACACTATATATACATAATACCGCATGCACACAACAAAATGGATGCAACATGTACAACATATACAACATATGCAGAACAATAGTACCACGCATCCAAAAACCACATTGTCTCTACCAAGCAACCTTTCTTCTAGTGCCTTATCCATGCTTGTCCTAACATGTCGCAGACCACACCGCTTTCATTTCGCTGATGTATCCTGCGGATGTATCCCTCGGGTGACCATGGATGGCAACATTGTCACAATGTGACATTGAACCAAGAGACAACCTTTGTCACAATGTGACCATGGTTGATTTTCGTATTGACACAATCTTTGTCACAATGCAATGTTGGAACATGGTTGACCATGGTCGTCACATTGTGACGTTGGACCTGGAGACAGTGTTTGTCACAATGTGACCATGGTTGATCATGGTTGATTTTCATCTGTTGGGTTTTTAGTTTTAATCCCTCGGGTTTATAATATTTATTTTAGTGTTTATATATGTTGGGTTTATAGTATTAATCCCTTGAGTTTAATATTATTCATTTGGGTTTATAATACATTGGGGTTTTAGAATTAATCCCTTAAGTTTATAATAGAAATCCCTTTGGTTTATCAATCTAAGGGTTCATATTCCTAGGGTATAATATTATTTATAAGGTTTATAATCTTAATCCTAGGGTTTAATATAAATCCCTTGGATTTATAATCATGGTCAACCATGTGCAACTATGGTTCAATGTCACATTATGACAAAGAGTGTCTCAATATAAAAATCAATCATGGTCAACGATGGCCAAATGCCACACTGTAACAAAAAATTATCTGAATATGAAAATCAACCATAATCAAACATGATCAACTAAATTTATTTTAATGTTTATACTATTAGATTATTAATTTTAAGAATATTTAAGACTAATAAAAATGAAATCAATTTAATTTCTTTGATCTCACTCTTTTTCCATCTGTAAAATTTTAAAATATTTTTCAAATTTTACAAATTAAATAAAAAAATATAATAAATGATAAATAAAAAGACGTAGTATAAACGATTTTGTCTTTTGTAAGAACTATTTTGGCTAATTTTAACTAAAATTAGATGAATTATGGTATCTTGAATTTCCCCATAACGAAAAAGAAAAAAAAAACTTTAAAAAAGTCCATAAATTATTAGTTTTTAAAAGTTGCGGGTGCCAATAACGCAGTAGCCACTACCGTGAAAAAGTGTGAGTGAAGGTGCGCTGCTTCTCTTTGTCACCTTTGAGGTAGGAAGCGCAAAATGTCCAATATTTTTTTAAAATATTTTCAAATATGTAATGTATGAACACACAAAATTATTTTTTCGAATATGTACACGAAATTATTTTCAAATATGTGATTTATGTAACACAAAATGAACAAACTCAAATATTCTTATGATCGTAGTGTACCTTTATGTTTTTTAATTGTTTCGTACTTTTACTCAACATGATATGAATCGGATGAGTAAAATGATATGAATCGGATGAAGGAGGTATAATTTTTAGATGGTGGGATATTATTAAGATAATATTTTTTTATATAATTAGTATAAATTTATATTAAATATATATCTAATATGAGTAGAGAGGATTTATTTTTTCCAAGTTTAATTTTTTTTATGAATTGATATTATTTAAATATTTTATATATTTTATTAATTTATTTGTTTTTTTGGGTGGACATAGTAGAATTTCAATTTTGATGAAGGATGAACAAGGTTACACATTATATTAGGATATAAAATGAGCTTTTCCGCTTAATTAAGATCAATTTTCTTTAATATTGTGTTACAATAATTATCCCAATTTTCAGAGTAAATTTTCCCATCTCATTGTTGTCTCGTTCACCATTTCTTTCGTCTTGTATTTTCATATGTAGGTTGTCGTTCCCATCAGACGGCTCAAGGTGACCCTTCAGATTCTCCTCTTCTTCACGCATACTTTATCTCATCCTCTCTCGTTCACGTCCACTTTTGGGAATAGAGCTAAAAGCCCAGTGGTAGTCTTTGAACTCAAAACCAAAGAAAGTGGTAAGGAACAAATAAGCCAAAGAAAGAATTGTTTTGAGTGGAAGGGCTCTCAAACATGGCAAGGTTGTCTTATAGAGGAAGTTACGAAAGGAATTGGGAGCTCTTTAGAGTTGAGAAGATTTGGGGTTTTTCCATTGATAGCCATATGACCAAACACAACCCCACTCAAATCAAAATGAGTTGTACCGAACATTGTATCCTTCCGGGCATTCATTAGTAATCACGACAATCATAAGCCTTTCTCCATGGATTTAACTTGCAGTTTCCATGAATGAACAATAATTTGGAAAATAATGACAAAAAAAAACCATTGATCCAAGTCTTTGCAGTCATCGCTTACCTTGTGGAATGCTCCACAACCTTCTTCACATCTGAATAAAACTGGGCTTACAATGTCTTCTGATCCATATGGCCTTCATACTCAGAGGCACACCTGCATTGCGACAAGAGTTATTAGAATTCAATAAAAATAAACGAACACAATTGAAGTATGCGGAGTGTCGTAAGTAAGAATTCACAATATACCATCGCTATCTGAAGTTCCACACCAGGAGACTATATTAGTGCATCATTCCATGTCATCCCTATTAAGCTCTATGTATTCCAAACCCAATGCCACCTTCTAGCACAAGAACAATAACAAAGCAAAATGCAGGTCACAAAAACATTGGGCCATTGAAACCTAACTATCTGCTACATATTAATGAAATAAAATAATCAAAAAATGATGAAGCAAAGGAACAAGAAACCCAAATTGAGTATTGATACTGATGGAATTTATTATTGCAGAGACTAGAGCTCTAGAAGGAATTGATAATATCATATCCCATCTCTCTAGAATAATTGTCAATTGCTTGCGCAGAGCTAGCCGAAAAGAATGTCTAGGAGTATTAATAGTGATGGAAGTTACACAATTATTTCATTACACTCCAATGCACATGTTGTGAAAGTAAAAATAAGACCTTCAAAATATAAATCATTAAGATGATTATATATATATATATATATATATATATATATATATATATATAGTGAATGCTCAACTAATGGATATTGAAAAAAAAATCAATTATGAGAGTCTTTCCATGGCACGGACTAATAAAATCATATATACTTTAAATAATATTTAAACTAATCTCATACTTTGAAGTTAAATTAATTTATAAACAAAATGACTTTTTCACTAGATTTTGATGATACAACCAATATTGTAATTTTTTGTTATTTAAAATACATTTTTACATGCATAAATAAATTCAACACTTTAAAAAACTCTAAGAAACTCAAATTCTACCTATTAAACAATCTAAACTCAAATTTTTAAAAATATTTCTATTTTTTAATAAAAATAACCAAAAAAATACTCTAAAAAATAAAATCATTTCATCTATAATTAAACTACACAATTAAAAGACAATTAAGAACAATTCCTAATGGTTACTCTTCATAAATAATGGTTACTCTTCATAAATAAATACCGCTAATTATTACTCTTCATAAATAAATAATGATAAATATTAGAATGGTTATTCATAAAGAAATAAAATATTAATACTCACTGTGATTGTGACGAAATAATGAGGTACAGGAGACGTCATAGCCAAACAACAACGGAAATATGTCCACGGAATGATGTCATTGTTCCATAGGCCAACCCCTTATTCCACTCCAAATTATGCATGCCACATCACCACCTTTTGAGCGCTACGCTACGTCAAAATAATTGGAGTTTGTTTCATTTGTGGTAAGGGAAATTGGCACATCCTTCTTATGATTCCTTAATTTATATATAGTCGACGCAAATGGTTTAATTTTGTAACAGGAGATGAACATGGCCGCTTCTGTAGTTGCTGCTTGCTCCATCAATATGTGTCAGGTTCTTCTGTCTACTGCATCATCTCTTTATTTAAGTTTATGCTTATACATATGTTTTGCGAACCCCTGCTACCAATTTTGGAGCAACCCAATTCACTATTTATGTTTGGAGCACAAATTTACATATATGGTAATATCCATATTCTGCACAAACCATATATATATATGACAGTATCTGTATTAAACAAAGTTTTTTTTTTAAATTATATGAGAAAAATTTTTGGTCGATGCTTTCGAACCAACAAGTTTGGTTCATACTCAGGACGAGATGAAGAGGCAAAGGCTTAAATAGAGAGCCTTTGCCATAGTCTGCCTCTCCATCTGGTCCTGAGGATGAACCACACTTGTTGGTTCGAAAATCGTCGGCCAAAAAAATTTCTCATGTGATTTCTATCAAAAAACTTTGTTTAATTCATTATGAATCACAGAAGATTGAATACATAAAATATCCTTATTCTGCACAAACCCAATTCATTGTTTGGTTGTTCGAGTCTCTGAAAATTTATACTTATTGGTTTTTAGATGTGGAAAGACTGACAATTTTAAGCAAACAGATGTCAAGCCCGAAGCCTGTAGGTAACTCGTTATTCTTGAGTTGCAACGTGAAGAAGTCGGTCACCTCCATTCAATTATTCCAATGTTCAAAAGCCAACAACTATCAGAGAGTTATTGTTGAGATAGATGAAAAAATGAAGCAAAGTAAGAAGGACAGATGGAAGGGACTTGCTTTTGATAAATCAGATGACCAGCAGGATATTACTCGTGGAAAGGGAATGGTAGACTCTCTGTTTCAAGCTCCTATTGGCTCAGGTACCCATAATGCTGTTATGAGTTCCTATGAATATGCCAGCACTGCTCAACGCAGGTAATATTATCTACTTTGTTCATGTCCAGTTTAGCAACCTTTACCTGCATCTCAGGCTTGGGTTTAGATGGGTTTGTTCTCATGTTCAAATTCATTACAACTAATGCATGGTCTAGATTTAATGGACCTTTCCACACGTGGAGATGAAATATTGGGGTTGAGAATAGAGAATGCACCTGACTTATCTTAGTGCAAAGACCATCCATTATCCAATCCCATTATCATATTTCTGTAAAGAAAAACCAAAGAAGTGGTAGAGCTAATTGGGTTTGTGAAGCTAAATATGATAATATTAGCAGGTTTGCAATGGACAACACTGAGGATGGTTATTACATTGCCCCTGCTTTCATGGATAAATTAGTTGTTCACATTGCAAAGAACTTCATGAGCTTGCCAAACATTAAGGTATTGCAAATTGGCACATCTTTCGGGATTGTTTTAGTTCCGAGGCCCTTGAATTCATTAAGTTATTGCAACCTGGGCATATTCATTTATTAAGGATTGCTAACTGGGGCATCATTAGGGGTTGTTGCAATATCAATCCCTGTGATTTTCTTTGGTTTTGATTTGATGTTTCTTCATTTTCAGGTTCCTCTTATTCTGGGTATATGGGGAGGCAAAGGCCAAGGGAAGTCATTTCAGTGTGAGCTTGTGTTTTCTAAGATGGGGATTGAGTAAATTTCCACTTCCTTTGAACTCTTTGGATCATATTGTTTAAAAGACTCATGCCAGGGTTTATCATTTCAATATAGAATAGGAATATTGAAAAGGAGAAGGGTTAAATTTCATGGAATTCTATTTAAGTTTTAGACGGATTTTGATATTTTATTTGCAACGAGTTTTGTCACAATTTCTGTTTGTATACGATTTTTTTTATGGTTCTCCTGCAGCCCAATCATGATGAGTGCTGGGGAACTTGAAAGTGGAAATGCCGGAGAGCCTGCAAAATTAATCAGACAGAGATACCGTGAAGCAGCTCATATCATCAAGAAAGGGAAGATGTGTGTCCTCTTCATCAATGACCTTGATGCAGGGGCAGGAAGAATGGGAGGCACAACTCAGTATACAGTAAATAATCAAATGGTGAATGCCACCCTTATGAACATTGCAGATAATCCTACAAATGTTCAGCTTCCTGGGATGTACAACAAGCAAGACAATCCTCGTGTTCCTGTCATTGTGACAGGAAATGACTTCTCTACTTTATATGCCCCTTTGATTCGAGATGGTCGTATGGAAAAATTTTACTGGGCTCCCACCAGGGAGGACAGAATTGGTGTATGCAGGGGTATATTCTGTACAAATGATCTCCACCCTGATGACATTGTCAAAATTGTTGATGCTTTCCCTGGACAGTCAATTGGTATGTGCATTCATAACAGTTTATTTTTCATCTTATTTTGGTATCCAAACAACTTTTTAACAAAATCTGTCAGGGAATGTAGATTTCTACGAGAAAACTGCATATGGTTTTTGATTCTGGTGTTTCGAGTCAAACTCATCACCCATCTAAATTATTCCTCTATATGTAAACACCTTTTTAGTTTCCTTTTTCTGCACACTGGTACTAAATTTTATCTGAAGATAGCTGATGGGGTTCACATGAAACTCAGAATCCAAAAACATCACTGTTTTCTTTCTAATCCAAAAAACAAAAGATATTCAGTATTACAGAGGATTAAATTCAGTATGGTCCAAACCTTTTATCCTTCATATCTGGTCACTAGAATGTCATTTAAGAGTTGAGTGCAGAAAATGGTTTATTCTAACTTAAGTTGACTACTGTTGCAGATTTCTTTGGTGCAATGAGAGCAAGAGCATATGATGATGAGGTAAGAAAGTGGGTAGCAGAGATTGGTGTAGAGAATATTGGCAAGAAGCTAGTGAACTCAAGGGAAGGACCCCCAACCTTCAAGAATCCTCCAGTGACATTGGAGAAACTCCTGGAGTATGGAAACATGTTGGTCCAGGAGCAAGAGAATGTGAAGCGCGTGCAATTGGCAGAGAAGTATCTGAATGAGGCTGCTCTCGGGGATGCTAATGAGGATGCTGTTATAAATGATACCTTTTAGCGTTGGTGCTTTTCCTTCAAGAAAATAATTTTACCATAAAAGTCCCTTGTTAATTGCAAGCTTACTTGATGTTGCTTTTATGATACCTCTTAATCGCAAGCTTACCCATTTGTACTTGTAGGCCTGGCAAACACACTTTCACAATCCTCAGACATTGCACATTTGCATAAAACTAGCACCGCGCTAGTTCTCTAGTACAGAGAATAGTAAGAATTGATATGGTTTTTTGCATAGTTACCAAGTTCAAATTTGAATTCGGATTCGAATTGATACGATACGATAAAAATTCGATTAGAAAAATTTCAATTCGGAAAAAATTCGATAGTATATATCTTAAACATTTAAATATATATACTCTTTTTCTTGTAACAACAATGCGTTCAATTTTTCCCCATTCATTTTGAAATTTAAATAATTTTTAATAATTTTAATCAATATAGACAATTTTAAAATTAGAGTTTACTTACTAAAACTATAACCACATTTGTCTTAGCTCCAAGATCTCTCTTCTTTTCAAAATTCAAAACTTCCCTCTTACTTTCAAATCTTATTTAAAAATATTTTATGATTAATATTTATTTAAAAATTAAATATTCTAAACTCAGAACTACTTTTCTTTAATTTCAAATTTTATCTAAAATCTTTTATAATTAATACATATTTAAAAATTAAACATTCAAAAATATGTTTATAAGATTTCTCTTAATATAAATATATTATATTTAGAAAATCAACTAATTATTATAAAATTTACTCTTCAAGATTTTGCTTCTTTCTTTATTATCTAAACCCTTTAAAGAAATACTGAAATTAAAAATAAAAAAATTTCTCTACTCAAAATTTGTTTCCATTTCCTACCTACAATCAGGTGGCCTTTCCATTTCCTACTGCAATAAGGCACCTATCTATTTTATGCTTAAAGATTACTACTTTACTATTCTCAAAAACACAAATTAACAAAAATCACTGAACTTACTATTATCTGAGAGAAAAATTAACAAATCCATGCAATAAATTATAATAAACTATAAATAATGAATTTTCTGTTATCCAAACGAAGTTACCACGAACCGAATCGAATTTTCATCGACTTATTCGATGTTCGAATCGAATTGCCAAATTTCCGTACTTATTTCTCCGATACGGGCGTATTTGGTAGCTATGGTTTTTTGTTGTGCCAATTGAGGAAAAGCTGCACGGCATGTGAACTTTTTTTTCAGAGGGAAAAAAACAGAATAGATTATATTAAGTGAATATAATGGTCGTGAGTACATTTGGGCTGCTGTCGAGCCGAGCATAAACATAGCAGGCACTTGTTCAGAGTGTTTTGTTGAGACAAATGCGTATGAGCAGTGCATGATATGTGAGAAAATATTGATGAGAGCAATATTCCGCGGCAAACCGGCGGAGGAGATGGATCCAAAACATAGATAAAAACAGATCCGCAAATGCGAAATATGATGAAGAGCATCAGCGGAATCAAGTTGGCGGTAAAAGTAAAGAACTGTTCCCATAAAGTTGGTGTAGATGATATAGCAGGAACAAAGAGTCCAGCCAGCTGGATTAAATCAGAGAGGCCAGAGAGCCCAGAATAGAAGGAAGTATGGAAGCAAGCGGCAGCCCACAGTCTTGGAAAATGCGACTGTTCCTCCACTTCCAAATGTACCAGCATGTGAAGATGAAGAGAGCCTGCCAGTTGGGGCGTTGAGAGGCCCACCATGTGAAGGCTTCCTGTACAGAAGAGAAACGCATGTGAGGAAAGCCATAGAGCAAGGAAAGATCATACCAGATGGCCGAGGAGGCCGGGCAGCAAAAGAACATATGGAAGTTCGTCTCCAGCTCCGTAAGGCAAAGTTGACACCTGCCCGGACCAGTCCACCCTTTCTTTTGCAGAACATCCCATACTAGGTTCCTGTTGGTGAAGAGGAGCCAAGAAAAGAGAATGGTTTTGATGGGGCAGGGCGCCTTCCAGAGTTTGCTTGGAAAGATGGAGGGGAGAGGGGGTTGTGTAGCAATAACGACAGAGTAGAGGATCCGGACAGAAATGGGGCGGATGGTGTTATCAGTAGACCAGATGAGATTGTCTTTGGTACCTAGTTGGAGGATCCCACGGCCTGTGAATCTGGCAGTAAATGAGAGCCATAGGGGGCGGAGGGCGGGGGGGATGGCTAATTGAAGATCAGTTTTCCAGAGGGGTTCGAGAGAGGACCAAGAATCGATAAGAGTATTCCAGGTGAAAAGGCCTCTGGAGTGAAAAAAGGAGAGAAGTGGAGGAGGGATGAAAGATTCTAGGTTGTATAAAGTGGGGTCTATGCCAATGAGGACGCTGGAGCCAGAGAAAAAAGTCCATTTGAGGTGCTTCAGGAAGAAAGGTTGGATTTTTTTAAAGCTAAGCCAGATGGGGGATCCGAGCCTAATTCCAATAGAAGACCTTCTGTGCCAATAAACAAGATTCCTGCCTTTGAGGTACTTTTGCTTGATTAATGAACTCCACGGGTTGTTCCCGTAAATGCCCCTGTGAAGAGACTTGCAAATGAGAGCTTTTCCGAATTGTATCATGTTGAGAAGACCCCAGCCGCCTTTATCTTTTGGTCTGGAAATGTGGTCCAGCTTGACAAGATGAATTTTGGACTGAAAGGATCGGCCTCCCCACAAAAAGTTGGCTGCAATGGACATCATCTTCTTGTGAACAGAAACTGGGAGAAGAAAGAGGTGTCCCCAATACACCACGAGCTGGGAGAGAACCGCTTGCATCAAGGTATATCTGCCGCCGAGGGACAAAGAGCGCGATTCCCAGGTAGATATTTTTTGGTAAAAACGATCAACAAGCCAATCCCAGTCCCTGCCACGATAACCCTTTGGTTTGAGACGAAACCCCAAATAGGTGAAACCCCCCTTAATCTGGGCGAGATTGATCTGGAAGCGGTCAGCAATCCACTGTGCCAATGCCGAGTTAGTTTCGTTGTGGTAGAGCACTGTTTTCCCGCAGTTGATAGAGAGGCCGGTGGCATCTTGGAACTTGTTGATGATTAGAAAGAGGCAGATCCAAGTGGGCTTATGGAGCATGGCAAAAAAAAGGACATCGTCGACGAAGAGGTTGTGGGAGAGCTGAATGTCTCTACAGATCCTGACGGGCTTAACTCTGCCTTCAGCAACAGCAAGGTTGATGTGCGTACTGAGACAGTTCATAACCAATATGAAGAGGAGGGGAGAGAGGGGGCATCCCTGTCGGAGCCCTCTCTCTGCGTTGAAGAAAGTGGAGGGAGTGCCATTTATAATAACAGAGAATTGGACAGATTCAACGCATGCCATGATCCAGCTGATCGCCATGGGTCTGAGACCAATTTTTGCCAGGAGAAATCTGAGAAAGCACCAGTCCATGCAGTCAAATGCCTTTTTAAGATCGATTTTTAGAGCAGCAGCATCGGTTTTCTTGGAGATGATGGAGAAAAGGCATTCCTGTGCCATAGCCACTGCGTCCATGATAAGCCTGTCCTTTAGAAAAGCATGTTGGTCCTTAGATATATGAGAGTTAAGAACCTTCTTCAATCTTTCAGCTATGGTTTTAGAGATGATTTTATAAAGCGTGTTGCACAAGGCAATCGGCCTGTAGTCCCCCAGAGATGTGGATTTTTCTCGTTTCGGAATTAATGCGATAAAGGTGGCGGATAGAGCCGTGTTTATGCTTCCAGAGTGGCGGGAGGAGTCGACCATGCACAAAAGATCTTTTTTGAAAAGCTCATAAAAATGGGAGAAAAATTCGATCGGCCAGCCGTCTGGTCCGGGGCTTTTGTCTTTTTTAAGGCTCCTTAGAGTTTCAGATAGCTCATCCTCCGTGACGGGCCTGTAGAAAGCTTCATTTGCTGCGTCGTCGAACATGAGCGGCAAAGGTTCTACCGCCCAAAGAATATTGTTTACATCGCTGTGGCGCCTTTTGTATTGCTCCCTGAAAAATCTGGTGGCTTCTGCTGCAATTTCGTGTTGGGAGAAAAAACAGTCACCGTTATCGCTCACGATTTTCCATATTGCATTTCTTGTCCTGCGGCCATTTGCAAAGTTATGGAAAAAACGTGTGTTCCTGTCCCCGCTCTTTAACCATATTGCGCGACTCTTTAACCGCCAGGATTCTTCCTCTTTTTTAAGAAGAGCCTGTTTCCTTCTTTGTAGGGAGCTGATGAGAAAAGCATTATTGAGCGTCCGGCCACTGTGCTGTATAGAAGAAGAAAGCCGACTTAGTTGTAGATTAATGTCGTGTAGCTCTTGAGAATCACTGCGTTGCTTATCAATCTGCCAAGTCTTCGTTTTTTCCCTGAGCAGTCGGATTTTGTCTCGGAAGGTGAGAAGAAAGGCATCGTCGGCAAGATTGATTTCCCTCCAGCTGTTTTTTATGAAATCATTGAAAGTTGCATCGTGTAGATGGATAACGTTGAACTTGAAGGAATATCCCATTTTGCGGGCGACAGGCTGCCAAAGCAGAAAGATTGGCTTATGGTCGGAAGAGAAATCTCCTCCAGTTTTTGCGGTCGGCATTCCCCATTTTTGAATCATGCTGGAGTGTATAATAAAGCGGTCGATTCTTTTAGATATAAAGGCATCGCCCAGCCTGCCATTGTCCCACGTAGGTGCCATATTTTCGGGGATGATATCAACGAGGTCCCTTCTCAAAAGCTCCTTTCTCATTCTGGTAGCCAACCTGTCAACCGGGTAGCGACAATGACCCCAACATTCTTCCGAGCTGAGAGTGAAATTTAGGTCACCTGCAATTAGTAGGGAGTTAATGTCCAGAATTCCCGAATTGCACAGCATGTGAACTTGCCTGTTCTTGAACGTTGCACATGCCCAAAAGCAGAAAATTATGACCCGATGGCAACTGATGGAAGGAATGATAGGGAAACCCGTGTCTCCATTTCCAGGGAGTAACAGAAACGCATGTTAACACCAATAAGATGAGGCTATTACTAACATAATGTTGTTGTAATTATTCTTTGAACGAACCTATTTGGAAAATATATCCCCCAAAGTAATCCATGTAACTTGCGAATTGATCATTTCATTAAGATGAATGTAACATGTAACTTGCGAATTGATCAAATGTAATGTTGAGATATTAATTTTATGGTCTGTTAGGTGTCGTAGAGAGTTCAGTTTTATTTCAATTTAGTGGAGTTTTACTTTTTTTTCAGAGAGAAAAAGTTTCGTAGTATTATATTGAGTCAATATAAAAGTTTTGAGCCAGCTTGCCAGCATACGAAATCAAAACCATGCAGAAATAGGACATCCCAAAGGAGGCCTAACATCATCAGTCCAAAATCACAGCTAAACAGTGTTGTAGAAAAAAGGAGCATCAGATGTCTATACACATATAACAAAAAAAACTAGATGTATAGTAAGTAAACAAAAAGATGAAAAGAAGGGTTCATAACCCAGGGATGGAAAAGTCCTGGATGTAGCAAGAGCGCTCTCCATCAGAAACCAACATAGACCAAGAACCAGACTCTAAAGTCAGCCCCTTCTTTGACAGACAGTCAGCTTGAACATTTTGGGAACGGAAGATGTGGCGAATTGAGCACTGTTTCATATTCCCCCAGAAAAACATAATCCTGTCCATCCACCCAGTCAATTGAGGACAACTGATGTGGCAGGCTCCCCTTACATGGTCGATCATCATTTTTGAATCGCCATAAATTGAAATGTTCTGAATATCAAAAAACACACAGAAGGCAAGCAATCCTGCAAGAGCCCTCGCTTCAGCCAAGCTGTTTGAGCCATTCCCACCGTTCCATGATAAAAAGTATTGCAACTTCTCATCCATAATAACGTGGACACCACATCCACAAATATTATTCTGCTTGGCCCCATCAAAGAAAGCACAGGGAACACTGATGAGAGGGTTTTCAACCTCTTTTTTGCGATCTTTTTTCAATTTGGGTTGTTTTAGTGGCATTGCATCGTGGATGGAAACAATATGATGCAAGATTGACTTTAGAGGCTCTTTTGAGTCTTTGAATATTTTGGCGTTCCTCCATTTCCATGAGCACCATAGGGCAATGATAAACAGAGATCTCCATGAATCTTTTTGAGCACACCACCATTGAAAAGCTATCTGAACTGAAACAAAACAACATGAGGGAAACCATAAAGCAGAGACAATTCATACCAGATCTGAAGAGAGGAATTGCACTGGAAGAACATGTGAAGATTGGATTCCTCCGCAGCTTCGCACATAGCACATCGACTCGGACCATGCCAGCTCCTTTTTCTCAAATTTTCCCAAGTCAAATTTATGTTGTTGAAAACCAGCCACGAGAACAAAATCATTTTGAGAAGGCACCCCGACTTCCAGAAACTCAGAGGATATATAGAACAGGAGTTTGATGCCTTAGAAATTATCATATCAGCGTAGATATCTTTAACACGAGCCGGAAACTTTGCATTTGGCACAATCCAAATAAGATGATCCGCTGTCCCAGAGCGATGGATTCCAAAACTACAAAGAGCATCCTTTACAGATTTCCATACCGGAATCAGCGGGTCTGGCAGATGAAGATCGTGGGAATCTTTCCATAAAGGAATAGGGCCGCTCCAGGTTGATATTAATTTATCCCACATAAAAATACCATTCCTGTAAAAAAAGAGTAAGAGGTTTTCAGGGAAGAAAAAGCATTCTCGCCCGCCCATAATGGAATCGATTCCAATTAAGATACGACTGCCAGAATAAAGGCTCCATCTCAAATTCTCTAAGAAGTATTGCTGAACTTTCCGTAGGCTGAGCCAGATAGCAGATCCTTGTCTGACTCCGATTGATCCCCTCCTGAACCAAAATTCCAGATCTTTACCTTGCAAATATTTCTTTCTAATAGTTAAACTCCACGGTCCGTCACCATAAATACCCCTCCATAGCGCTTTGCATAAGAGCGCTTTTCCAAAAGTTCGCAGGTCTAGCAAGCCCCAACCGCCAAGCTTCTTTGGTAAAGAGATCTTCTCCATTTTAGACAAATGTATTTTGCTCTGTTTAGATCTTCCGCCCCATATAAAATTTGCCGAAACTTTGTTCATTTTGTGAATAATACTTGCTAGAAGGTAGAAAATATGAGCCCAGTAAACAGCTAATTGCGCTAAGACTACCTACGTTAAAAAAAATCTTCTTGCCAAGGAAAGAGTCTTATATTCCCAAGCCAAGATCTTTTTATAGTATCTTTCCAACACCCATTGCCAATCCGCTTTGGAGTAGCCCTTGGCCTTCAGTTGAAATCCCAGATATTTCAACCCCTCTTTAAGCGATCTCGATTCTATACTAAGCAGTTCAGCGATCCAATTCACCATTTCCATGTTTGAATCATTGTGGAAAAGGGTAGATTTTCCTCTGTTAATATGTAACCCAGTAGCTCTCTGGAATCTATTAAGAATGTCATTGAGGCAAATCCAGGATACCCTGCACAGCATAGCAAAGATGAGCACGTCATCAACAAAGAGGTTGTGAGATATATAGATGTCCTTGCAAATCCTAATCGGCCTGCATCTATTTTCGGCCACTGCTTTGTTAATCTGAAGGCTGAGAGAGTTCATTACCAGAATAAATAAAAGAAGGGAGAGGGGGCACCCCTGACGAAGACCCCTTTATGCTGGGAAGAAAGGAGAAGGCATTCCATTAATGATGACTAAGTAGTGGACATTCTCAACGCATGACATAATCCAGTTGATGGAATTTGATTTTAGGCTGATCTTTGCCAATAAACATCTAATGTATCCCCAATCTAAACAATCGTAGGCTCTCTGCAGGTCAATTTTTAGTATGGTCGCATCTGTTTTCCTTCATATCATTGAAAAAAAGCTTTCCTGTGTAATAGCAACTACGTCGAAAATGTTGCGCCCCTTTAAAAAAGCATGTTGGTCCTTGGAGAGGAAAGTGGCCAGAGTCGATTTCATTCTCTCAGCAATAATTTTGGTGATGATTTTGAAAGAAATATTGCATAATGAGATTGGCCTAAAATCTTGGAAAGATTCCACTTCTGCGTTTTTTGAGATTAGAGCAATCTGTGTGGATGTTGTGATCTGATGAATACTTCCAGACATACGAGATGCTTCAACCATCCTCAGCAGGTATTTTTTGATGATGTCAAAAAAGTGAGAGAAGAATTCTATGGTCCAGCCGTTCGGGCCTGGGCACTTATCCTTTTTGAATGCTTTGAGAATTCCAAGGAGTTCCTCTTCTGTGATTCGCTGAAATAGGCTCGCAGTTTTCTCATCATCGAACATTTGTGGAGCCAATTCGATACCCCAAAGAGTATCCTGAAAATCACAGACTTCCCTTCTTTTGTACTGGGTTTTGAAATGCCCCTCACAGCTTCATTTGATATATCATGTTGGGATACAAAAAAACCACCTTACCATCATTAATTCTCCAAATTGTATTTTTATCCCGCCTGGCATTTGCAAAATTATGAAAAAATCTAGTGTTCTAGTCACCATCCTTTAGCCATATTGCCCTGCTTTTGAGCCTCCATGAGGCCTCCTCCTATTCCAAAAGCTTTTGTTTCTTTTTTTCAAGATCTCTTATGCGGCATTTCATGCTAAGAGGAAAAACATTTGCATCCATAGACCCTAAAATTCTGTCCATCTTCTTTTGTATGTCTTGTAGCACCTGTCTGTCCCTTTTTCTTTTATCATATTGCCACTCCTTCGCCACCTTTCTCAGAACCGCCATCTTTTCTCTAAAAGTCATAAATGGGGGAGACAAATCTCTTACGGATAGATCCTTCCATGCATTGGATATGACTTTATTGAAATCTGGGTCCTCTAACCATGTTCTATTGAATTTGAAGGGGTACCCCATTCTGAAGCCCTTCTCCCACCAGCTGAGGAAAATAGGCCTGTGATCAGATGTAAAGGCGTTCCCTATGGATGAGATAGGCATGCCCATCTTGTCTATAATGCTAGCATGCAAAATGTAACGATCAATCCTTTTAGCAATATACGCTTCTCCCGACCTTCCGTTATCCCACGTAGGCATCATTTTTGTAGGAGCAATATCCACAAAATTTTTATTAAGAAGTTCCAGCTTAATACGGTCAGCAAGCGGGTCTCTTTTTCTGCAGTTACCCCAGCATTCATCAGAGCTTAGAGTTAGATTTAGGTCGCCTGCAATCATCAGAGATTCAAGTTCAAAAATTTCCGAGGCAAACATTTTTTCCCAGAAAGGGAATCTGTTCTTATAGGGCGCATAGGTGTTCAAAATATTAATTTGGAATTTTTGACCTCTGATAAATGTCGAAATAAGAATACCAGCAAAACACTTGTAGGCTTTGGCACTGATCCAATCAGGATCCCATAAGACTGCCAGCCCCCCTGACAGGCCTCTTGCCTCAGAGGCAACCATAAACCATGAAGGAAACATTTTCCTAAAGTAAGATATGGAAACCTGACTGTTGTGCATGGTTTCTTGGATTAAAATAATTTTTGGCCGAGCTGTATGGAAGATGTCCTTTAGCGCCAAGAATTTTGGGTTTGCGCCTAAACCCCTAATATTCATGGATACAATAAAAGTCATTTGGACGGCTCACCAGCCATGCTCGCTCTAAGAGGCTGTGATTCAGTCATATCATATATGGGAACATCGATAAGTGATAAGTTCCTTACTCCACAATCTGAAACAATCGTTCTCCCCCTAAAATGTCGACTCCCTCCATTGTGTTTCTTTCTTACTGTAATATTCCTTGCAGAATTTGGGCTTATGAATGGAGAAGCAGGGCTATTCGGTTTATGAATGGTCAAAGGTTCCAGCTCGAGAGATTTTTTACTAAGCAAAAAATCAATATCACTGTCACACCTATTAACTGGAGATGACTCAGGGGAATTGAAAGGAGTGGCCGCCACCCAAGGCTCTTTGCCTTTTAAGGAGGGAAGAAGATTCTTATCCGGCGTCGGGGAGGAAGATGAAATCACTATGGGGTGGGAGCCAACGATAAAATCTTTTATTTGTAAGGGCACAGGAGAGGGGACAGCCTTATCATCCGTAGGTTCAGGAATGGGCGAGCAAAGATTAAATGAAAACCTATTTATATCGGAGCAAACAGGGTTTGCTGAGGAGGTCGGTCTGGTATCGGGCCCATAAGAAAAATCCTGAGATGTCAGCTGCGGAGACAGAATGGGATCCAGATTTTTAAGGGTCTGATCATCCACAAGATCGGTCGCTGATAAGCTGACTGAAGGCGATGAAATTATCTTCTCTATAAAGAGAATGGATGAATCAATCCGGAATCTGCGATGGAACACGTCATTTATAGTTGATATTTTCAATGTAATATATTTAATTTAGTTATCAGAGCACCAAGTCCCATAACCCAAAAAATTGTGTGAAAGACGGCCAAAAATTGCGCATCAAATGCCTTCGGAACTGCGCAAACGTTTTTTAAAAGGTTTCGTGCGCCGTAAGTCGTTCGAAGTGTTCAGCTATGTCAAAATCAAATGAATTTTTTTTTAAGGTACATTTCTTAAAAGTCAAAAGAAGGTTCATCACTTTGTATTTCTTTTAAAAAAGGGCTTCTCGAAATTTAAAAAGGAAGATTTCAAGGATTAAAAACAAAAAAAAATTTAAAAAAATATTAAATACAAGATATTCGATCAGTGGCCTAACAAACAGATCCATAAAAGCTTTTTGTTCAGTGGCCTAACAAACAGATCCATAAAAGCTTTTTGTTAAAAACGATTTTTTTTCATTTTGGTAATTTTAAATAAAAAGCGTTTTTAAAAAATGGGTTGTTTAAGAGTATTTTTTAAAGAGGAGTTGAAGGGAGTCTATTTTATTGAGAAAGCTTTTTGTTAAAACGATTTTTTTTCATTTTGGTAAATTTTAAATAAAAAGAGTTTTAAAAAACGAGGGTTGTTTAAGAGTATTTTTTAAAGAGGAGTTGAAGGAGTCTATTTTTATTGAGAAAGAGGGGAATTTTGACAAAAAGAGACACATTTGTATTTGAAGAAATGATTTTTTCTGGGGTTTTGTTATAAACAGTCAAGTTTATTTAGTTAAAAAATAAAAATAAAAATTAATCTTTAATAATGTTAGACCAGTGATCACAATTACTCAAATGTGCGGTCACTGTTCAGACATCAGCAAGTTTAATGTGTCTGTTGAACATCATTATTACAACGGCTGTCTTGATCCAAAATTCAACAGATATATTAAATAGAGTTTCTAGAAACCATTGACAATGGGGGAAGCTTCATGAAGAAGCCACCGCCCCAATCTCCAGAGCTTTCTCTTGATGTGTATAAATACATGATTAAACAGCGAATGAAATCAAGTTGTGAAGTTCATGTTCTGTTCTGTGTTTGTGTGTTTGCATCCCTGCTCTCTCTGTCATGGTATCAGAGCCGAGGGTTTCGGCTGAGTGTTGTAGAACGTGTGAACACTGACTTGACGAGTTTGGTGTGTTGAGTAATCTGCTAGCTTTGTGCAGTGGTGTTGAGTTTGCCTGTGTGTGAGTAAAGGGTGTGCTGCGCCTGTGTGTGAGTAAAGGGTGTGCCGCTGAAAACGTGTAAGGGTGTGCTAGTGAAGTGTTGCTGCAAAGAGACTGCAGACAGAGATTGGGAGAGCCGGTTGTGTGCTGTAAGCTTGGAGTGTGGGCTGAGTATGAGAGCCCACTGTGCGTGAGTGTGATGTTGTGGGTGTTGCCGATCTGATCGTTGTTGTGATGAGCGTGGAGCTGAGTTTTTGTGGTATGTTTGATCGATCGCTATTGAGAGAGGTTGCACTCGTTCTGTGATCGATTGTTATTGAGAAGGCTGCTCCAGAAAATTTGTTTCACGATGTTGTTGCTCCAGAAAATTGTGGGTGGTATGTCCATGTTGAATTGACTGGTGTAGCATAAAAAAAAAGAAGGTATTAATGAACCTACTTCGTGTGGAGGAGCGCTTGAGGTGGCTGTGAGTGCTGCCAAGAAGTATTGCGTAGAGTGCTGCAAGGTTTCCAGAGAGGTTGGAGGTGTGAGAAGAACGGGTTGTGGTGCAGCAGAAGCGTGGGCGACTGAGTCGTGAGCGGGTGCATGTGGATTTGAGCAGTGCTGTGAAATTGTTTGAAGAGGGCGTTGTGCGTTGAGAGCTTGAGAGCCGCAGAAGCGCCGCTGTTGTGAATCTTGGAGACCGTGTGTGAGGAAATTGTGTTCAGCAGTGTGTGTGGTTATGTCTCGTGGACTCTTGAAGTTGAAATCGTGTTTGAGATCCCCCTTTGCTGGTATGTTTATACATTTGTTGTTCGGATTTGCAGTGGTTTGAAATTTTCCCTAATATGGCAACAACATCTGAAACTTAAATTGATATGTAGTTACTATATACATTGGTTAACCGATTATGATATAAAGGGATTGCATTGATGTTTGCACCAAGTGTTTGAGGCATTGATGTATGTGTGTTAAGCGCTGGAGCAAGTAAACATATTTTTTAACAATCCTTGAGCCTTGTTGAGAAAGGATTAATATGCAGGAAATATTCTTTCTACTGCACGAGTTGTGGTGATCTGGATCCTTTAGAGGAGACGGTCTCGGAGAGAATTTAAACAAGTGAGGAGAAAGAATGAAATGGCAATAGTTGCAGAAGAAGATCTGAATCAGATAGAAGAATTTGAAGACACTGATGCAATACTGAAACGATTAATGCTAGTTCTGCCAATTTTCTCAGGTAAAAATTTTAAGCTTTGGGCAATTAAATTGGAAGGATTGCTTGGTTCAGTAGATTTATGGAAATTTGTCCAAGAAGCTTCTATAAATTCTGATGATAAGCGTAGAAATGCAGTAGCATTGTTACTCATCATATCGGCTTTAGATGAAAATATTTTGTCTAATATTTTGTACGAATTTGGTGAAATGCATAATGCAAAAATATTTTGGAATGTTCTTGAAATGAAATACAATATGAAGGGTAGTGAGAAAGCTGAAGTTGATGAAGGTGTTGTTGTTAAAAGTGATTGTGTTGAAAGCATCATAGCTGAGATTAAGGCTGAAAGTATGTCTTTAGCTGACAATAGAGTAGTATGTGATATTAAGGAAACACCCTGTGATGCAGAAATTTATGAAGTCAAATTTGATGACAATTATGTACCCCATGATGAGTGGTTAAATATGATGCATGAAAAGCATCTCATTGATGAGTTGTTACTTGGTGAAAAGAGTTGCCTACCTCCATACACAAAATCAAATGCAGGATAACATGTTTGCAGCAACAGAATTGGCGAAAGAGGTTGAAGACATGAATCAACCAACTATGTCAGCAAAGAAAAATGAAGGAAGCAAAGCTCTTTTCAAAGAGCACAATGACAAGAATCAGTATGGTTACTTTTATGAATCTAACGTTGTTTTTAAGTGTGCAGATATTGACAGCCAAGAAGAAGCAATAAAAGAAGAAATTGCAAGCATTAAGGACAAGTATAAGTCTCAAGAACATAAAGCAATGTTGAATACAAAGAATGTTAACCCGCAATCAAGAAAGGAGAAGCTCAATCACTATCTTATGACAAGAAAGGTGAAAATGAAACTGCACCAGCAAAGGAAAAGGAACAAGCATGGACCCTTTAATAAGAAGGCAAAAATGAAATGTTTTGTTGTAAGCCTAGCTGAGACTTAGACCAGCAGGCAAGTTAAATTTTAGGTAGTTGTGATTAAGGGGAGGTGTTAGACCAGTAATCACAACTACTCAAATGTGCGATCACTGTTCAGACATCAACAAGTTTAATGTGTCTGTGGAACATCATTATTACAGCGGTTGTCTTGATCCAAAATTTAACAGATATATTAAATAGAGTTTCTAGAAACCATTGACAATGGGGGAAGCTTTATAAAGAAGCCACCACCCCAATCTCCAGAGCTTTCTCTTGATGTGTATAAATACATGATTAAACAGTGAATGAAATCAAGTTGTGAAATTCAAGTTTTGTTCTGTGCTGGTGTGTTAATAATACAAAAATTTCTGCAACCCAAAAATATTGAGATACACTTCGGTTCACATGAACTAATCTCTCAAACGACTCATTTTCTTAGATGATGCGTTTAGATTCCCCTTGATGTGCACCTCTCCTCCACGTACTCTTGCAAAAATTGGTATGTGGAATGGTTACCGTCTTTTTCCATATTTATGCACCATAACCAATCTTTGCTCTCGCTGAAACGACGTGTCGAACACAACTGATAGTCAACGTGAGTTTTGCTCATAAGTCAACGGTGTTACAATGCCCTGAAAAACAGACTTTGTGAATAATTATTTCAAACCAAAAAGTTTAACATATAACGATCTTTTGTAAACATGTACTATGTGTGCCATAGTCATGTGATTAATATCCTTCAAGGAAGATCAATAAAATATATAAGCTTACGTATGTATTAATGAGTTCACTTCACCCTTTGGTAAATTATCTCACGGGGTTACAAAGTCAAGTTTTGTTGCCATGATGCAGTTGATATAGTCTTTATAACTTCGTTCACCACAAAGATTACATGTTTTAATGTTTATTTGTTTGCCTCATTTACTCATCATAGAATAAATGCCACAAAATGTGATTTTAATTAATGTAACACTAATGGCTTGCTGGTTACACGTGTATATGTAGGTTCGTAAGTCGATTTATTTCAGCGTTCAAATGCATGGGAATTCACATGCCAAAGGTTGCAGTAGCGTTTAAAACAAGTGGCGACATACGGAGTTTGCCAAATGGGGACGTGGAGGCCATTGGTCGAATTATGGTATGCTATACGGAGACAACAATGTTAATCAATATTTGATGACACCTCGGTGGATGGTCAAACGGGCTTTTAAAAACTTCTCGGAGTGCATCTGATTGGTTAAGCATTACCCGAATCATGTACTAATAAGTCATTGGTCTTAAAGGTAGGTGAAAGAAAAAAATAAAAGTATTTTAACCTTTACGAAGTTAAAGATAGTTTATGGGATAGATTGTTTCATCATCTGTTTGATGTATTCAGTTTTTTTTCTGTGAAGCATCATAATAAATGCTCCCAACATTTTGATAAACTCCTCACTAAATAGATTATCCCAAGAGCTAGCCATCAGCGTATTTGCATAACTTTCCCTATTGTTTTTGAAGGCTTCACATTCTAAAATGAAATGCTTTTTGTTTCCACTTTTCTTGAAGAACAAAAAATGCATACTCTTTCCTCCGACGCTTCTTTTGGCCTTTTCCAACGCCTTGTTTCACAACGGAGTTGATGAGAATTAATCTCTAATTGAGCAACAAGAAATTTGGCTCTCCAAAAGATATTGACCTCTATGTATGCTTTTGGTTGATAATTACAAGTGAGATTTAACACTTCAATATGGTACTTTTTCTTTCTTCCTAGTTCCGAAATCCCAAGTACGCTTGTGGAACTTATCCATAATAAAAGATTTTATCTCTTTGTTGTTTATAGGACACATGTTTAAGCAAATACCTCATTTACTAAACCATTTGTTATTTCGCTGCATCCAAGACTTTTTTTTGTTGCATAATATGTCATTAAAGACAACCTTAGGCCATCTACCCTCTTCCATTTGCTCAATATTTTTTAAATACCTTATGACTCGCACCATAGCAATTGCTTCAATAGGAGTAGCCCCTATTTCACTTAACAAGATAGCATAAGGAACTGCGCTTTTAATATTGAATTTGTTTGTAATCAAACGCTTTCGAATTTTCTCAATTTGTTTCCACTACATGTTGGATGTACTGTTGGCCCATATTTCACGACCATAGAGAATCACTAGAATTACTAGAAACCCAAAAAGAGTTTGAGTGGTTTTTCAGTCCCATAACTCTATCTCTCTACACCTATTTTGAAAAGCATAAAATGTTTTCCAACCCCCCAAAGTTCTTTTCTTTCTACAACCATCTCAGCATAGATTTTTGTTGAAGTCAATTCTGAGGTATTTGTAATCCACAACTTATTCTAGAATGTTGCCTTCAAAGTAGAACTTATGTTGGTTATGTTTTTTGTTTTAGAGAAAACCACTACTTTCGTTTTGTTGATATTGACTTACATCCCCACACTTCCACAAAAATGTTCAAGGGATAGTAAGTGCTCTTGCAAACCAATAATTGATTTAGCAATCAAAATAAGGTCATCTGCATACAAAAGAATCCTTATAACAAACTTGCCCAAATAGATACTATCACCCCTTTGTGAATTTAACCACTCCTTAAGATTGTCGATATATAAACCGAAATGGGTAGGAGACAGTGGGAAACCTTGCTTGACCCCGATATCGCTTCTAAAACTTTTAGAAATGTCTACTAGAGTTTCTAATTTTGACTTTTACCTCTTCATATAGCCTATGCACAACTGCTCTCAAATGTTTAAGAACCCTAAATTCCTCCATTCTATACCAAAGCTTATCTCATGATATATCGTCACATATTGCATAATAGAACTCTTGTATAACACAAGACAATGTGCCTCCTCCACGTCCTTTAACAACTTGTGTGTCTTGTGTCATCTGTTTCGTGAGATTTGCCAACGTTAATGTAATGTACATTACTAATTCTAATATGATTATTAGTTTTAAATATGAGGGATGCATGTTATTTGATTTGTACCAGCATAGATCCATCGTTACTATGGATCTACTAAGCGCCAAAAGGGATCAAAGAAAAAATATTTGATCCCTCTCGGCGCTTAGTAGATCCATAATAAAAATGGATCTATGCTGGTTTAATTCCCCCCTTTAAATAGGCTACATTCATGTGAATACCATGCGTCAATACCATTGGTTCTCAATACCATGGGTCAATACCATGTGCAATCTTTGTTGAAATATGGCAACAAGAATATTCCAATTTAATTTGTCCTTGAATTAATTGTGAATTGAAATCGAATTTAGTCTTAACAGCGACTTGGAAATAATTAATTAATTTATTTTAAATTAATTGGTTGGAGAAATTCAAGTTAGAAGTCTTTCTGAAGTCATGCAAGAGTTATCCCTTAAATTAAGGAGATAAGATTGAGTTATATTTGAGTTGTAATTAGTTAACCCAGTTTACTGAGTTAAGTCCAGTTAAATTAGGTCCAAACTGTTTGAGGAGCTAATAGTGAGTTAACAATCAGTTGAAGCATTAATGCACTCAACTAGTGTTGCTCCAGTTAACTGAAGATTCCCTCATCGGAAATTCATGCATGTCTATTATGAGAAAGACCCAGTTGAGATAAACGTTCAAGGACAGTGTACTATCAATTGCATGTGTTTTCTCATGGAGAAAACTCATGCATGCAGTCAAGGATTTATCCTTGAAGATTGCACAGTTTTGAAGGATTAGTTTTCCACTTGGTAAGGGGCTAATCATCCACAAGGAACAGCGCAAGGAAATAGGAGCTTGGAGGGCAGAGAGGAAGGTTGCAGAGAAGCCAAGATTGCCTGTAACCATCTGTGAGGATTGTACTGAGAGCTAAGGCTTTGTATAATTCTTATGTATTTCCACCATGTATGATAATACAATAGATGGGGTTTTTAGCTGAGGATTTCCCTAAAGTATTTTTATGTGTATTGTACCATTGATTCTTCTTCTTCTGGTTATATTTTTCAAGTCGATCTTTAAGCTTCCGCAAATTGATAGTAGAAGTAGGTTATAATATTCTGCTTTGATTTATATTGCATTATCGGGTTAACCTATCACAGATTTTCTACATGGTATCAGAGTTGTGAATAGTATACTGAGAAGAGAATTCGAAGTTTGAAGTTCGGGGTTGCAGGTGCAAATCGAATTCACATCATACTTCAAGGTTGGCCAATGGCGTTCTATGGCATGAAACTCAAGTATAGCATGGAAAGATAGAATGGAGGTTGTATTAGAAGACAATGGCTTGAAGGAATTCATTGATCAAGAAATCCCAAAGCTAGCTTCAACTAATGCACAAGAGTTCGCTGAGTGGAAGAAGTGTGTGGCGAAGGCGAGATGGATCATCCTTGAGGGAGTTCGAGACCATATTGTCTCGAGTCTCCATGGGAAGGATATTCCATTTTCAATGTGGAAGACATTGAAGGACCTCTACCAGAACAGTAGCGACCAGAGGAAATTGGTGCTCAAGATAAGCTTCAAAGAATCAAGATGGAGAAGGGCGATACTATTTCCACATATCTGAACAAGCTCACCACTTACGGAGATGAGCTTGGCAGTGTGGGAATAACTACTTTCGATGATGATGTGGTGAGCCTCGCTCTCCTTGGCCTTCCAAAGAGTTGGAATTAACTACCAGGACTCTGTGAATGGACGGGAGAAATTGTCGGATTAGGAATGACTGTGGCCGGATCTTACGCAGGAGGAGATCAGGAGGAGCACACGAGATGGTTCTTCATCTAAGAATGATGATGAAGAAAATCTGGCCTTAGCAAGTAAGGCAAGGAAAGGGAAGGGGAAGGCTTCCCATTTCAAATCAAATTCTTCTCATGGAGGGAAGAAGGGTGACATGTCTAAAGTAATATGCTTTAATTGTCACAAGATGGGACATTATGTGACTAATTTCCCATCGAAGAAGTTCAAGAAGGGATCCTCGGAAGGATCGGAAGGTGAGGCATTAGCCTCTCAGTTCGAAATGGACTTTACCCTCATCGCATGCATGGTGTCATCGATGATGGGTTGTGTCTGGTATCTTGACAGTGGAGCCTCATTCCACATGACCGATGATAAAAAATTATTCAGTGCCTTAGAGGAGAAAGACCTTAAGATGTGCATAGAGATGGGTGACGACAACAAGGTATAGTGTTTTAGGAGTGGGCACGGTTGCTTTTTAGAGGGAGCATGGAGCTCCTCTCACCTTGACAGATGTGATGTGTGTATCTAGACTGAAGAAGAACTTGGTATCGGTCGTGATGTTGGAGGACAAAAGCTACGATGTTGTCTTCAGTGAAAGAAAGACGTCCCTAAGACACATAGCCACAGGTCAGACCAAGAGGAAAGACGTTCCTAAGACACATAGCCCCAACGTAATTCATGTAACTTGCGAATTGATCATTTCATTCGGATAAGTGTGTTGTTGAGATATTAATTTCATTGCCGGTAGAGAATTTAGTTTTATTCTAGTATAGTTTAGTTCTACTCTAATCATTTATAGTTGATATTTTCAATGTAATATATTTATTTTTTTTGAATATTTTGAATATTGAGAAAAGCAATTTCTGCATATTTTTGCTTTTCATTTTTTAATCATAGTATCAGAATATCAAGTCGCATGAAAAATGATATCAAGTCGCATGAAAAATGGTAAAAAACCCGAGTAAAAAAAAATTAAAATTACAATTACGTAAAAAAAAATTCAGTGCGTAGTATTCACAACTCAACCAAACACACTCTACAAATCATCTCAAATTGTTAAAAAGTTAAAATATACGAAAGACTGCCAAAAATTCCGCATCAAATGCCTTGGGAACTGCGCAAATAGGAAGTGCCCAAACGTTTTTTAAAAGGTGTCGTGTGCCGTAAGTCGTTCGAAGTGTTCAGCTATGGCAAAATCAAATGAATTTTTTATAAGGTACATTTCTTAAAAGTCAAAAGAAGGTTCATCTCTTTGTATATCTTTTAAAAAGGGATTTTCGAAATTTTAAAAAGAAGATTTGAAGGATTAAAAAAAAAAAATTATTTTAAAAAGAAATTAAAAATCTTTTTTGATACAAGGTATTCGATTGGTGGCTTAACAGAGAGATCCATAAAAACTTTTTGTTAAAAATGTTTTTTTATTTTTAAATAAAAAAGGTTGTTTTAAAAAAGGGTTTTGTTTAAAAGTATTTTTTTAAGAGTAGTTGAAGGGAGTCCATTCTATTAAGAGAAAAGGGAATTTTGAAAAAAGAGGGGCACGTTTGTATTTGAAGAAATGATTTTTTCTAGGGTTTTGTGAGAGATAGCCAATTTTATTTAGTAAAAATAAAAAATTTTATTTTTAATAATGTAGATATGGTATAAGTCTAAAAATATAAAAAATTAATTAGTTTTTTTATTTAAATTTAAACTTAGAAAATATTTAAAAATAGATTAATAATTTAATTAACACACTTCTAAGTGAGATTTTTATAAACGATTTGTAAATTACAGAAAACTCTTATATTTTAACCTCTCCACAAAATCTCGAAACTAAAACATCAAATACTATAAAAACTAACAAAATTTATCTAAATTTCTTGTATATGTTGGTTCATACTCAAAACTGCTTTGTCCATTTCTATTGCTAATATTAGGATACACTTCGGTTCACTCTCATATTTGAGGCGACTCATTTCTCCTCTTCTTAGATGATGCGTTTAGTTTCCCATTGATGTGCACCTCTCCTCCACGTACTCTTGCAAAAATTGGTATGTGGAATGGTTACCGCTCCTTTTTTATATTTCTGCAGTATAACCAATCTTTGCTCTAGCTGAAACGACGTGGCGAACACAACTGATAGTCAACGTGAGTTTTGGTAAAAACTCAACCGGTCTTACAATGCCCTGAAAAACAGACTTTGTGAATGATTATTTCAAACCAAAAAAATTAATATATAACGATCTTTTGCAAATATGTACTATGTGTGCCATAATCATGTGATTAATATCCTTCAAGGAGGATCAATAAAATATATAAGCTTATGTATGTATTAATGAGTTCACTTCACCCTTTGGTAAATTATCTCACGGGGTTATAAAGTCAGGTTTTGTTGTCATGATGCAGTTGATATAGTCTTTATAACTTCGTTCACCTCAAAGATTACATGTTTTAATGTTTATTTGTTTGCCTCATTTACTCATCATAGAATAAATCCCACAAAATGTGATTTTAATGAATGTAACACTAATGGCTTGCTGGTTACACGTGTATATGTAAGTTCGTAAGTCGACTTATTTCAGCGTTCAAATGCATGGGAATTCACATGCCAAAGGTTGCAGTAGCGTTTAAAACAAGTGGCTACACACGGAGTTCCCCAAATGGGGACGTGGAGGCCATTGGTCGAATTATGGTATGCTATACGGAGACAACAATGTTAATCAATATTTGATGACACCTCGGTGGATGGTCAAACGGGCTTTTAAAAACTTCTCGGAGTGCATCTGACTCGTTAAGCATTACCCGAATCATTTATTATATAAGTCATTGGTCTTAAGGTAGGTGAAAGGAAAATAAAATAAAAGTATTTTAACATTTACAAGGTTAAAGATAGTTTGGAATAGATTGATTCGGTCTTTTTTTTGTGAAGCATCATAATAAATGCTCCCAACACCTTGACAAACTCCTCGCTAAATAGATTATCCCAAAAGCTAGCCATCAGCGTATTTGCATAACTTTCCCTGATGTCTTTGAAGGCCTCACATTCTAAAATGAAATGCTTTTTGTTTCCACTTTTCTTGAAGAACAAAAAATGCATGCTCTTTCCTCCTACGCTTCTTTTGGCCTTTTCTAGCGCCTTGTTTCACAACTGAGTTGATGAGAATTAATCTTTAATTGAGCAACAAGAAATTTGGCTCTCCAAAAGATATTGACCTCTATGTATGCTTTTGGTTGATAATTACAAGTGAGATTTAACACTTCAATATAGTACTTTTTCTTTCTTCCTAGTTCCGAAATCCCAAGTATGCTTGTGGAACTTATCCGTAATAAAAGATTTTATCTCTTTGTTGTTTATGGGACACATGTTCAAGCAAATACCTCATTTACTAAACCATTTGTTATTTCGCTACATCCAAAACTTTTTTTTGTTGCACAATATGTCATTAAAAACAACCTTAGGCCATCTACCCTCTTCCATTTGCTCAATATTTTTTAAATACCGTATGACTCGCACCATAGCAATTGCTTCAATAGGAGCAGCCCCTGTTTCACTTAACAAGATAGCATAAGGAACCACACTTTTAATCTTGAATTTGTTTGTAATCAAATGCTTACGAATTTTCTCAATTTGTTTCCACTACATGTTGGATGTACTGTTGGCCCATATTTCACAACCATAGAGAATCACTGGAATTACTAGAAACCCAAAAAGAGTTTGAGTGGTTTTTCAGTCCCATAACTCTGTCTCTCTACACCTATTTTGAAAAGCATAAAATGTTTTCCAACCCCCAAAGTTATTTTCTTTCTACAACCATCTCAGCATAGATTTTTGTTGAAGTCAATTCTGAGGTATTTGTATTCCACAACTTATTCTAGAATGTTGCCTTCAAAGTAGAACTTATGTTGGTTATGGTTTTTTTTAGAGAAAACCACTATTTTCGTTTTGCTGATATTGACTTACATCCCCACACTTCTACAAAAATTTTCAAGGGATAGTAAGTGCTCTTGCAAACCAATAATTGATTTAGCAATCAAAATAAGGTCATCTGCATACAAAAGAATCCTTATAACAAACTTGCCCAAATAGATATTATCACCCCTGTGGGAATAACTACTGTCGATGATGATGTGGTGAGCCTCGCTCTCCTTGGCCTTCCAAAGAGTTGGAATAACTACCAGTGAATGGACGGGAGAAATTGCCGGATTGGGAATGACTGTGGTCGGATCTTATGCAGGAGGAGATCAGGAGGAGCACACGAGATGGTTTTTCATCTAAGAATGATGATGAAGAAAATCTGGCCTTAGCAAGTAAGGCAAGGAAAGGGAAGGGGAAGGCTTCCCATTTCAAATCAAATTCTTCTCATGGAGGGAAGAAGGGTGACATGTCTAAAGTAATATGCTTTAATTGTCACAAGATGGGACATTATGTGACTAATTGCCCATCGAAGAAGTTCAAGAAGGGATCCTCGGAAGGATCGGAAGGTGAGGCATTAGCCTCTCAGTTTGAAATGGACTTTACCCTCATCGCATGCATGGTGTCATCGATGATGGGTTGTGTCTGGTATCTTGACAGTGGAGCCTCATTCCACATGACCGGTGATAAAAAATTATTCAGTGCCTTGGAGGAGAAAGACCTTAAGATGTGCATAGAGATGGGTGACGACAACAAGGTATAGTGTTTCAGGAGTGGGCACGGTTGCTTTTCAGAGGGAGCATGGAGCTCCTCTCACCTTGACAGATGTGATGTATGTATCTAGATTGAAGAAGAACTTGGTATCGGTCGTGATGTTGGAGGACAAAAGCTACGATGTTGTTTTCAGTAAAGGAAAGACGTTCCTAAGACACATAGCCACGGGTCAGACCAAGAGGATAGGGATTCAGGTAAAGAATCTCTATAAACTAGAGGTAGATGATTGTGTAGCATTAAGTACGAAAGAAGAATTGGTGCAAAGCCAAGACATTGGCGAGTTGTGGCACAGGCAGTTGGGCCATTTGTATCATGGGGCTTTGATGATAATGCAACAGATATCTACAGGACTTCCCAAAGGTAAACTTGAGTAAGTTGACACATGCAAAGGTTGTACCTTGGGAAAGGACACCAAATCTTCCTTTCATGATCGAGATATTCGAGTAGAGGCTATCTTAGAGCGAGTTCATACTGATTTGTGTGGACCATTCTGGACAACATCCACAGCGAAGCAAAGGTATTATGTGATTTTCGTTGATGACTATTCTCGTAAATGTTGGATTTATTTCATGCAGAAGAAGGACCAAACTTTCACAAATTTTTGTGAGTTCAAAGCTTTGGTTGAGAAAGAGTCAGGGAAGAAGATCAAGGCCTTGAGAAGCGACAACAGTGGAGAATATGTCTCTCAAGAGTTTAAGGACTTCTGTGCAGCGAAAGGAATTAAACGAGAGTTGACAGCACCTCATAACCCACAGCAGAATGGGGTGGCCGAGAGGAAGAACAGAACTATTGTAGGGGTAGCACAGGAAATGTTGCATGACCAAGGCCTACCACTTCACTTGTGGGCTGAGGCATGCAACACAACGGTCTATTTGCAGAATAGAAGCCCGCATCGCGTACTTGGGATGAAGACACTAGAGGAATCTTTCTCCGGTAAGAGACCAGATGTGGGTCACTTCAGGATCTTTGGCTCATTGGTATATTTCCATGTGACAAAGGATGCACATAATTATTTTGAGCCGACAGCAGAGTTGGGGATATTTGTGGGGTTCACTGATACACCTCACAACTATCGGTTGTACTTGCCTACCAATTAGAGGATAATGATTCGCAGAGATCTCAAGTTTGATGAGCAGAAGGCCATGCGAGATTCCCCTGAGAGGGAGCTTCAACTACAGGCTGTGGAGGAACTGTTGGTTCCTAAGGAGGAGGAGCCTGAGACTGATGCGGAGTAGCCGCATGCAGAGGTTCCAAGAGTGGAGACATCCACTCAAGCAGAGTCTTCCAGAGATGGACGGAAGAGCACAATAGAAGCTGACATATTGTTGGAGGATGCGAGAGGGAATGTGGGAGCACCATCTTCTTAGCGCAGACAGAGGAAGTTACCTGAGAGGTACACTGGATACATGGCCCTTGTTGGGTAATGTGTTGAGATCAAGCCATCTTCCTTTGAGGAAGCAGTGTAGCAGCCGATTTGGGTTGATGCTATGATGGAGGAGTATGACTCCATAATTCGTAACAATGTTTGGGACGTGGTTCTGAGACTAGAGAACAAGTCAGTTGTGAGTTCCCAGGTACACTGATACACCTCACAACTATCGGTTGTACTTGCCTACCAATTGGAGGATAGTGATTCGCAGAGATCTCAAGTTTGATGAGCAGAAGGCCATGCAAGTTTCCCTTGAGAGGTAGCTTCAACTACAGGCTATGGAGGAACTGTTGGTTCCTAAGGAGGAGGAGCCTGAGACTGATGCGGAGTAGCTGCATGCAAAGGTTCCAAGAGTGGAGACATCCACTCAAGCAGAGTCTTCCAGAGATGGACGGAAGAGCACAATAGAAGCTGACATATTGTTGGAGGATGCGAGAGGGAATGTGGGAGCACCATCTTCTCAGCGCAGACAGAGGAGGTTACTTGAGAGGTACACTGGATACATGGCCCTTGCTGGGTAATGTGTTGAGATCAAGCCATCTTCCTTTGAGGAAGCAGTGTAGCAGCCAATTTGGGTTGATGCTATGGTGGAGGAGTATGACTCCATAATTCGTAACAATGTTTGGGACGTGGTTCTGAGACCAGAGAACAAGTCAGTTGTGAGTTCCCATTAACTTTACAAGGTAAAGCAAGTTGCTGATGGTAGTGTGGAGAAGCATAAGGCAAGATTTGTTGCTCGTGGCTTTTCACAGGTTGAGAGGATCATGCTGTTGCAGTATATTTCGACAGAGGAGAAAGATGCTGGCATTTTGACAAAGGCATTATCAAAGTGTAAATTCGAGTTCCATAGAGATAGGATTGGGGTGACAGATAATCCCTTTCTTATTGAGAGGGAGTGTTGAAATATGGCAACAAGAATATTCCAATTTAATTTGTCCTTGAATTAAATTGTGAATTAAAATCGAATTTATTCTTAATAGCTACTTGGAAATAATTAATTAATTTATTTTAAATTAATTAGTTGGAGAAATTCAAATTAGAAGTCTTTCTCAAGTCATGCAAGAGTTATCCCTTAAATTAAGGAGATAAGATTGAGTTATATTTGAGTTGTAATTAGTTAACTCAGTTTACTGAGTTAATTCTAGTTAAATTAGTTCCACACTGTTTGAGGAACTAATAGTGAGTTAACAATCAATTGATGCATGCTACTCCAGTTAACTGAAGATTCCCTCATCAGACACTCATGCATGCTTATTCTGAGAAAGAACCAGTTGAGATAAATGTTCAAGGACAGTGTACTATTAGTTGCATGTGTTTTCTCATGGAGAAAACTCATGCATGAAGTCAAAGATTTATCCTTGAGGATTGGGCAAGGATTGGTTTTCCACTTGGTAAGAGGCTAATCATCCACAAGGAACAACTCAAGGATATAAGAGCTTGGAGGGCAGAGAGGAAGGCTAGAGAGAAGCCAAGATTCCCTTTGAGCATGTGTGAATATTTTACTTAGAAGTGGCTAGCTGTAAGAGCTAAGGGTTTGTATAATTCCTATCTATTTTCACCATGTATGATAATACAGTAGATGGGGTTTTTAGCTGAGGCTTTCCCCAAAGTATTTTCATGTGTATTGTGCCATTGATTCTTCTTCTTCTGATTATATTGTTCAGCTTGATCTCGAAGCTTCTACAAATTGATAGTAGAAGTAGGTTATAGTATTATGCTTTGATTTATATTGCATTATTGGGTTAACCTATCACAGATTTTCTACAATCTTTATTTTTATTAATATTAATATTAGGGTTAATAATGTGTTTTTGCATGGTATTAATAATAATTTGGCCCATAGGCTTCCCCTAAATAAAACCTCATTTTTTAGTGTTCTTAAATATAAAGTGATTTATGGAGTAAATATAAAAAATTGTTTTATTTATTTAACATACCTCTCATTTATTTATATTTTTATTAATTTACGATACCTCTTTTATAAAAATAGTATTTGGCCCATGGTATGAAAATGGTAGAGGTTTTATTTATTTATCATACCTCTGGTTTATTTATATTTTTATTTATTTGCATTTACATTTACGTTTAAAAATGTTAAATGATAAATGTTAAACATTGAATGTTAAATTTACATTTACGTTTACGTGTTTATGTGAGATCTATCCCATACTCTGCAGAGCTCCTCTCAGCATAATAACGCTAAATTTGTTTTATAATATGCTTAAACGTATATTTTTTTTAATGTACTTATGCCATCTCTGTGAGAATACGAACATCGAGGAACAAGAGAATATGAAGCGTGTGCAATTGGCAGAGAAATATCTAAATGAGGCTGCTCTCCGGATGCTAATGAGGATGCTGTTATAAATGATACCTTTTAGCGTTGGTGCTTTTCCTTCAAGAAAATAATTTTACCTTAAAAGTCCCTTGTTAATTGCAAGCTTGATGTTGCTTTTATGATACCTCTTAATCGCAAGCTTACCCACTTGTACTTGTAGGCCTGGCAAACACACTTTCACAATCCTCAAGACATTGCACATTTGCATAAAACTAGCACCGCACTAGTTCTCTAGTACAGAGAATAGTAAGAGTTGACATTGTTTTTTGTTGTGCCAATTGAGGAAAAGAACAGACCCAGAAGCAGAAAATTATGACCCGATGGCAACTGATGGAAGGAATGATGGGGCAACCCATGTCTCCATTTCCAAGGAGTAACCGAAACGCATGTTAACACCAATAAGATGAGGCTATTACTAACAGAATCTTGTTGTAAATATTCATTGAAGGACGGACCTATTTGGAAAATATACGCCCCAACGCAATCCATGTAACTTGCGAATTGATCATTTCATTCGGATGAATGTAATGTTGTGATATTAATTTCATTGCCGGTAGAGAGTTTAGTTTTATTCCAGTATAGTTTAGTTCTACATTAATCATTTATAGTTGATGTTTTCAATATATGTATTTAATTTTTTTGAATACTAGAAGTTTTTTATCATAGTGTCAGGATATCAAATCACAACAAAAATAGTAAAAAGCCCCAAAAAAAAATAAAAATTACAATTACGTAAAAATAAATTCAGTGGGTAGTATTCACAACTCAACCGAAAAAACCTCTACAAATCATCTCAAATGGTTAAAAAGTTAAAATATACGGAAGACTGTCAAAAATTGCGCATCAAATGCCTTAGGAACTGCGCAAATAGGAAGCGCGCAAACGTTTTTTAAAAGGTGTCGTGTGCCGTAAGTCGTTCGAAGTGTTCAGCTATGGCAAAATCAAATGAATTTTTGATAAGGTACATTTCTTAAAGGTCAAAAGAAGGTTCATCTCGTTGTATTTCTTTTAAAAAGGGATTTTCGAAATTTTAAAAAGAAGATTTGAAGGATTAAAAAAAAAAGAAATTTTACATTAAAAAGCTTTTTTTAATACAAGGAGAGATCCATAAAACCTTTTTGTTAAAAATGTTTTTTTTTTTTTTTTAAATAAAAAGGTTGTTTTAAAAAAGGTTTTGTTTAAAAGTATTTTTTCCAGAGGAGTTGAAGGGAGTCCATTTTATTAATAGAAAAGGCAATTTTGAAAAAAGAGGGGCACATTTGTATGTGAAGAAATGATTTTTTTCTAAGGTTTTGTTAGAGATAGCCAATTTTATTTAGTAAAAATTAAAAATTTTAATTCTTAATAATACATATACTTTTGCAAGTCCAAAAATATTAGTAGATTAATTAATTTTTTTTCTAAATTTAGATTTAGAAAATATTAAAAATAGATTAACGATTTAATTGACACATTTCTAAGTGAGATTTCTATAAATGATTTCTGAATTATGGAGAACTCCTATATTTTAATCTCTCCACAAAATCTCGAAACTAAAACATCAACTACTATAAAAACTAACCAAACTTTATCTAAATTTCTTGTATATGTTGGTTCATACTCAAAACTGCTTTGTCCATTTTTATTGCTAATATTAGGATACACTTCGGTTCACTCTCATATTTGAGGCGACTCATTTCTCCTATTCTTAGATTATGCGTTTAGTTTCCCTTTGATGTGCACCTCTCCTCCACGTACTCTTGCAAAAATTGGTATGTGGAATGGTTACCGCTCTTTTTTATATTTCTGCAGTATAACCAATCTTTGCTCTAGCTCAAACGACGTGGCGAACACAACTGATAGTCAACGTGAGTTTTGGTAAAAACTCAACCGGTCTTACAATGCCCTGAAAAACAGACTTTGTGAATGATTATTTCAAACCAAAAAAATTAATATATAACGATCTTTTGTAAATATGTACTATGTGTGCCATAGTCATGTGATTAATATCCTTCAAGGAAGATCAATAAAATATATAAGCTTATGTATGTATTAATGAGTTCACGTCACCCTTTGGTAAATTATCTCACGGGGTTATAAAGTCAAGTTTTGTTGTCATGATGCAGTTGATATAGTCTTTATAACTTCGTTCACCACAAAGATTACATGTTTTAGTGTTTATTTGTTTCCCTCACTTACTCATCATAGAATAAATGCCACAAAATGTGATTTTAATTAATGTAACACTAATGGCTTGCTGGTTACACGTGTATATGTAAGTTCGTAAGTCGACTTATTTCAGATTTCAAATGCATGGGAATTCACATGCCAAAGGTTGCAGTAGCGTTTAAAACAAGTGGCGACAAACGGAGTTCCCCAAATGGGGACGTGGAGGCCATTGGTCGAATTATGGTATGCTATATAATCAATATTTGATGACAGCTCGGTGGATGGTCAAACGGGCTTTTAAAAACTTCTCGGAGTGCATCTGATTGGTTAAGCATTATCCGAATCATTTATTACATGAGTCATTGGTCTTTTATAAGTAGGTGAAAGAAAGAAAGAAAAATATTTTAACATTTAGGACGTTAAAGATAGTCTATGGGACAGATTGCTTCATCATCCGCTTGATGTATTCGTTTTTTTTATGTGAAGCATCATAATAAATGTTCTCAACTTCTTCATAAACTCCTTGCTAAATAGATTATCCCAAGAGCTAGCCACCAGTGTATTTGCATAACTTTCCCTATTGTCTTTGAAGGCCTCACATTCTAAAATGAAATGCTTTTTTGTTTGCACTTTTCCCGAAGAACAAAAAATGCATACTCTTTCCTCCCATGCTTCACAACGGAGTTGATGAGAATTAGTCCTTAATTGAGCAACAAGAAATTTGGTTCTCCAAAAGATATTGGCCTCTATGTATGCTTTTGGTTGATGATTACGAGTGGGATTTAACACTTCAATATAGTACTTTTTCTTTCTTCCTAGCTTCTTATCCCAAGTACGGTATTGGAACTTATCCATAATAAAAGATTTTATCTCTTTGTTGTTTATGGGACACGTGTTCAAGCAAATACCTCATTTACTAAACCATTTGTTATTTCGCTACATCCACTCTTTTGTTGTTGCACAATATGTCATTAAAGACAACCTTAGGCCATTTACCCTCTTCCATTTGCTCAATTTTTTTTAAATACCTTATGACTCGCGCCATAGCAATTGCTTCAATAGGAGCAGCCCCTGTTTCACTTAACAAGATAGCATAAGGAACTGCACTTTTAATCTTGAATTTGTTTGTAATCAAACGCTTTTGAATTTTCTCAATTTGTTTCCACTACATGTCGGATGTAGTACTGGCCCATAGTTCACAACCATAGAGAATCACTGGAATTACTAGAAACCCAAAAAGAGTTTGAGTGGTTTTTCAGTCCCATAACTCTGTCTCTCTACACCTATTTTGAAAAGCATAAAATGTTTTCCAACCCCCAAAGTTCTTTTCTTTCTACAACCATATCAGTGTAGATTTTTGTTGAAGTCGTTTCCGAGGTATTTGTAATCCGCAACTTATTCTAGAATGTTGCCTTCAAAGTAGAACTTATATTGGTTATGTTTTATTTTTTTAGAGAATACCACTACTTTCGTTTTGCTGATATTGACTTGCATCCCCACACTTCTACAAAAATGTTCAAGGGATAGTAAGTGCTCTTGCAAACCAATAATTGATTTAGCAATCAAAATAAGGTCATCTGTATACAAAAGAATCCTTATAACAAACTTGCCCAAATATATACTATCACCCCCTTGTGAATTTAACCACTCCTCAAGATTGTCGATATATAAACCAAAAAGGTAGGAGACAGTGGGAAACCTTGCTTGACCCCGATATCACTTCTAAAACTTTTAGAAATGTCTACTAGAGTTTCTAATTTTGACTTTTACCTCTTCATACAGCTATGCACAGTTGCTCTCAAATATTTAGGAACCCCAAATTCCTCCATTCTATACCAAAGCTTATCCCATGATATATTGTCACATATTGCATAATAGAACTCTTGTATAACACAAGACAATGTGTCTCCCCCACATCCTTTAACAACTTGTGTGTCTTGTGTCATCTGTTTGGTGAGATTTGCCAACGTTAATGTAATGTACATTACTAATTCTAATATGATTATTAGTTTTAAATATGAGGGACACACTTTATTTGATTTGTACCAGCATAGATCTATCTTTACTATGGATCTACTAAGCGCGGACAGGGATCAAAGAAAAAATATTTGATCCCTCTCAGCACTTAGTAGATCCATAGTAAAGATGGATCTATGTTGGTTTAATTCCCCCCCTTAAATAGGCTACATTTCGCGTGAATACCATTAGTTCTCAATACCATGGGTCAATATCGTGTACAGTCTTTATTTTTATTAATATTAATATTAGGGTTAATAATGTTTTTTTCACGGTATTAATAATAATTTGGCCCATGGTATTTGGCCCATAGGCTTCCCCTAAATAAAACCTCATTTTTTAGTGTTCTTAAATATAAAGTGATGTATGGAGTAATTATAAAAAAATATTTTATCTATTTATCATACCTCTCGTTTATTTATATTTTTATTAATTTACCATACCTCTTTTATAAAAATGGTATTTGGCCCATGGTATTTAGCCCATGGAATGAAAATGGTAGTTTATTTGCATTTATGTTTAAAAATGTTAAATGTTAAACATTACATGTTAAATGTTTACATTTACGTTCTACCTCATATTGGGTAGAGCGCATCTCAGCCTAATAACCCTAAATTTATTTATTTTTAATATACTTTTATGTATATTATATATAATGTGAATATAAATAGTTTTATGTTATATACCATGCATTTAACGTATATGCATATTTACATGGAGTCTAGTATTAGGTTTATTTCCTTGCTATTTGTAAATAATATTGGGCTAGATATAATAGCTTAAATGAAATTATATTTTATACGTAAAATAAAATAAAAAGTTAATATTGATACACATAGATGTAGGAGCATAAGAATGATGTCATGAAGAAACAACGCGTATTTACATTAAGTCTAGTATTATGTTTATTTTCTGGCTATTTGTAAATAATATTTGGCTAGATATAATAGCTTAAATGAAATTATAAATAAAAAGTTTAAATTGATACACATAGATGTAGGAGCATAAGAATGATGTTATGAAGAAACAACGCCAAGTTGAGATTAGACAACTCAAATGAAAGAGCTTATCAGAATTTATCAAAGTTTGCATTTAATGGGAAATCATCAGAAATGTAAAGGGATTGGCGGGAACAAGCTGACCTGCAAACTTATTCAAAACCACGCAATCAAAATGAGAACCCCAAAGAACAAAACATAAAAAGCGGCAAAACTTGATAAAACCGTGGAGAACAAGAAGCTCCAAAGCGAGATGATTACGATAGATGAAATAATCAATCAAACAAGTGCAAGTGTAATTAGAAGACAGAATTTGCAAAATTATATTGGGGTCCCCTTTATTTTGACCAAAAATGTAGGGGAGTAGTTGGCCGACCAACAAATGGAAAAATACTGGGGCGAAGTAGTTATCTCTGGTAACATAATCTAAAGGTTTACAAACCGTAAGAACTAAAAGATAAGAGTTTTCTTTCTTTGCTTATTTCTTTGATACCATGATTTCTATTTATTGATAGTTCCAATATTACCCAAAGAAATTTGAAGGATGAGGAACAAATTGATTGATAACAAAGTACACTTCAGTAGGAATCAATTCTAAAAATTGTGAGGTTATCAAATGAATAACTAGTATAGAATAACAACCCCAATACCAAAGGTATGGACACTGCTTCCTGCAAGTGTTCATAGCATCCTTGATAGTGATAACTTTTAACCCATATTAGACGCTTGAGTCCCATTATACTAGTTATAGATTCATAGTTAAGCATCCTACCTATTTGCTACTAGGGAAGCAAACTTAGAAGCCCCTTAAACGCTTGGGATGACATGTAGATTTTGTAAGATTTACATGTAAATTTAATTGAAGATTGATTTGGAATCCCATGTCATAGCCAAAGTCACTATTGCTAGCAGGTGTTCATAGCTTCGGTAAAGGTGTCTCTTAAACCAATTTTCTTGAGTGCTTTTATCCCAGGAAGACATAATAAAGAGGAACTAGAACCATGTGTTATTCTTGCTAATCTCAATTGAGATTGTCTATGATCTGGGTGGATATTGGTGGCCACCCATCTATTCCAACTAGACTTCCAATCTATTTCGTATGTTTCTTGATTGTAGCAACATTTACTATTTTTCGCTGCTTTTCAGGTCTTGAACTTCCAAATCTATTTTGACCCCATAAATGGTGTTTTTCAGGTCCCTAGAAGGTCAATGATTACATGCCTGCGAAAACTATCGTAGTACTTGGAGAGATCTTTCCAACAAGGTATCGTACGCACTAAACAAAGATCATATGACCAAGTTACAACCCCAGGAAGTTGGCTGCCTAACTAACCCCAACGGCGCCCACAAACTCTTGGTGTTTCATCTCATGCGGTTAGGGTTTTGGTTGTTTATAGTGTTTCTTTGTTGTTCAATAATAAAAAGGCCCTTGAGCCTCATTGTAACACAGCTCAAAGGCATGTAGCTGCCACATCTCTTCTCATAGATAAGCTACCATCGCCTGAGCTAGTTTCTTTCCATTCTGTATGTAAGCATATTTCAGTTCTTTGATATTAATGAAATGAAGTTTTATTTATGTTGCATATTTGTGTTTATGTTTATATCTGTATTTTGTTCTGTTCTTGCATAAGTCTGGATCAGTGGTATCATAGCGGTCAACTCTTTCTTTGTTTTTCTTTGCATGTCCCCAACGAGGTCAGGGGATAAGGAGTTAGGGCTCGAATTGGTTGAACCTTTGTAAGACCAGCCTCGCAAACCTCGATGGCCTCCCATGGCGGAAGAAAATAAAGACGAAGGGAGAGGATATCATTTCAAAATATTGCTCGAGGAAACCCTTGATAGACAGAGGAACGCAATGATGGGTAACTTTGCCCAGATCCTTTGGCGGCTACCCACAGGTGACACATCTTCATCCAGCAGCCACTCTGGAGGCACCACACTTTTCAAGGTACAAGTTAACTTTGACATTCCCATATTTGAAGGCCAAATATATGTAGATGTCGTATATAGATGGTTGAATCTATTGGAAGGATATTTTTCGGTTCATGACTTTTTCAATCTGGAAAAGATTACTATGTCACTCCTCAAGCCACCTCCCATGTCAAGGACTAATGGGAAATCTACTGTAACAAAAGTACGAGGGGGAATGCTTACTATTTTTAGTCACATCCACATGGAATTATTTCCGAGACACCATCAAGGAACAATATTACCCTATCGAGAGCTATGAAGATAAATACATAAAGTGGACCATGCTATGATATGGAAAGGACCAAGATGTGTCAGAGTTCACAAATTTTTTTCAAACCCTTAGCACAAAGTTGTGTATCAAGGATTATGAGCGGAATTCCATACTCAAGTACCACGTTTGTCTACACAACTACATCTAGGACAAGATGGAGTTCCTGGACATCTCCTCACTTGGCGTTGGCTATCAATATGCTATCAAGATCGAGCAGAAATTTAAACAAAAGAAGCGAGACTTTGGCTCTATGAATCCAAAGCAAGGAAAAGGCACCCCCAAACCACAAAACAAAGGATAAAGCCTAGGCGGGGTGACCCAAGACAACCCTCTGAAGCCGCAAGTAAAGAACAATACCACGAAGACAAAGAAGGACAAGGGGAAATGTCGTGAGTTCCATAAGATCCCCACTCACAACACAAGTGAGTGTCAATGTTATGAAACCAGCTTACAAAAAGATAGAAAAGATAGATCAACGTCTTATAATTCAGCCTCTTCGAGGGGGCGAACTCCTATACATTACACACATGAACAATTTTCAGATAATCCAAATGACAAAACCTCCTTTCTATATATAGGAGTCTAAGGGGTCACAATATAACCCAGGCCGACCTAACCATAATAATATAAGGCCGCATAAATAACAATAGTGGGCTTCTGGGGTGCACAATAATAACAATATGGGGACAATAGGGCCACAACAATGTCAATAAGGGATACAATGACAAAAGTAATGGGGTAATCACTAGTATTATAGGGACCTAATAGTCGAGCCAAGCAGTCACTAGTGGCCGAGCTAAAGGCTTTCGAATCAAATGCAGGTTTCGACTCTGAGTCAGAAACTGACAAGGGGAATGACAAAGGAAAGAAGATTATTGATGTAGAGCCTAGTCCCAATGTTGCCACCACCAAGATCTAGAAGATTGAGCCCGAAGATCCAGAGGAGGGGGAGAAACTCTTCCACTCACAGACGTGGGTGAAGGGTTCTCCTTTGCAATTCATTGTCGACAATGGAAGCCAAAAGAACCTCATTTCAACAAAGGTCGTGAAACGATTGGGCCTAGCAACCACACCACACCCGCAGTTGTACACCATCGGTTGTCTTCACCAAGGGAGAGATCTTTGCATCATCCAACAGTGTTGCCTCCCATACAGCATCAAGCCCTTCATAAACGAGGTATTATGTGATGTTGCTCCTCTTGAAGTTTGTTATGCATTATTAGGCAAACCATACTTGTGGAAGTTTCATGTTTTGTATGAGTCTAGGCCTCGCACTATCATTATTTCTTTCTGCAATAATTTATACAGGCTATTGCATAATAATTTACACAGGATACCAGAGATAGCACCGCTTACTGCCATCTCTTTGATCTCTGCGAAGCAATGTAGTAAGATCATTTCCTATACTAGGAAATTTGTCTTCCTTATGATTCACCCTCAGGGAAATAATAATACTGTGGCCACATCCACAGCCTCCAGACAGGGCTCCTCTACATGGTAGTAGCAAATGGACAAGGTTGTGGAAGAGTACAAGGACATATTCACCTCACCCACAGGGGTAACCCTACATTGTCATGTCAAGCACTCCATCGATTTGACCCCGAGAGCACCATTGCCCAATAGACCAATCTACCGACACTCTGTTATGGAGAATGATGAAATTAAGAGGCAGATTCAGGGATTTTTGCAAAAAGGGAACATCATGCCAAGTTCATCATCCTATGGGAGCTCAATCATATTGATACAGAAGAAATATAGGACCTCGAGACTCTGTATTGACTATCGAGCACTGAATAAGATTATTTTCTGAAATAGGTATCCAATCTCACAAATTGATGACCTGCTGGATGAGATCAAGGGGGGGAATATTTCAGCAAGATTCCCTTGAAGTCTAGGTATCACCAGTTACCAATTGAACCCTCTGATGTGTGTAAGACTACCTTCAAATCGAAGGAGGGACTTTTCGAATGGTTGGTCATGCTTTTCGATTTGACGAATGCCCCCGCAACCTTCATGTGGTTAATGGATGACATCTTGTGTCCCTTTACCAACTCGTTCATGGTAGTGTACCTGTACGACATCTTGAACTTCAGCTAGAATTGGGAAGAGCACATACGCCATATCTGACAGGTCCTCCAAAACCTACGATAGCACAAATTGTGTGCCAATTTGGAGAAATGCACTTTTTGTATGACCCATGTTTAATATCTAGGGTACATCATTAATGAGAAGAGTGTGCATGTGGACCCAGCAAAGATACAAGTTATTTGAGATTGGTCAGCCCTAACCACTCTAACAGAGTTCCGTACCTTTCTGGGTCTTGTCAATTTCTATCGCAGGTTCGTGTTGGGATTCTCTCATATCACTTGCCCCTGAGTCAAGTCACCAAGGGTGGAGCGAAAGAAAAATTATTTTGGTCTAAATCCCAGTAGAAGGAATTTTTTGATTTGAAGCATCGCCTCTGCTCTACACCAGTGCTCACATTACCAGACCTGCAACAACCATTTGAAATTGAGACATATGCCTCTAACTATGTAATGGTGTAGCTCTTACCCAACAGGGGCATTTGATGGCATATCATAGTGAGACACTTTCAGATACAGTTTGAAAGTATCCCACTTATGACAAAGAGGTGTATTCTATCGTGCATGCATGCCAATAATGGAAGCATTAAATTCTATGGAAGGAAATAGACATCCACATAGATCGCTGATCCTTGTAGTTCATATAGACACAAGGCAAATTTTAGAATGATCGCCATAAAAAATGGTCCGTATATCTGCAATAGTTCCATTTGAACATCAAGTATGAGAAGGGAAACACCAATAATGTTTTAGACTATCTCAGTTGATCACCGGTTATGGCACTGACCACTGTTCTTGACTCTTGTGGACGCAAGACTTTGGGGTGGTCACATCTTTACAAGAGCGATCCATAATTCGACAACACATACCAGATGCTCCTGGAAGGCAAGAAAGTTCCAGATTTTCATCTCCCGGGTGCACTGTTATGCCACCTAGGATACCTTCGTGTCCCTACAAGTGAGTGTGCTAAGATGATTTGGGAGGCGCACTACAGTCCGGTCACTGGACATTTTAGAGTAGAAAAAACAATAGCAGTGCTGCAGAAGTATTTTTATTAGTTGAACCTTTGATAGGATGTAGGAAGTACATCAGATCCTACACTACTTGCGTCATTGCCAAACCAAAAATTAAGAAGCAAGGCCTATATACTCCTCTACCTACTCCTAGTTGGCCTTGGGAGTCCATCTCCATGGATTACATGTCAGGCCTTCCTTCTACTAAGCATGGGAATGACTGCGTGTTTGTGGTCATCGATAGATTCTCTAAGATGGCCATTCTAGCGGCCTGCAAGAAGAGTATCGCAGCAGAATCCATTGTTAAGATCTTCTTTAAATGACTGTGGGTAAATTTTTGGATCCCACAGTCCATTATCTCAGATCAGGACAACATGTTCCTAAAGACATTTTGGTCAAGCCTCTGGTAGATGCTAGATACCAAGCTCACTAAGTCCACGGCCTTCCACTGCCAAATTGATGGCCAAGCAAAGGTGGTCAACGGGATTATCATGCACATTTTGCGAATGTACAACTCGAATCATCCACACACATGGGATGAAAACCTCCCCTATCTCTAGCATAACTACAACAGAGCCCTCCATAGCTCAATTGGCCACAACCCCTTTTAGGTGGGGTTGGTATTCCAAACACTATGTTTGATGAATTCCATTTTCAAACCCTTCCTTAGAAAATTTGTGTTACTATTTTTTGATGATATACTAATCTACATCAAGTCTTGGAAGGATCATGTCCAACATGTTGACATGGTGCTCAAACTATTGGAGGAGAAAGAATTATATGCAAAAATCTCCAAATGTTTCTTTGTAATACAAGAGGTGGAATATCTGGGTCATATTGTATCTCATGAAGGCGTTAAGGTAGACCCTAGAAAAATTAAAACCATTAAGGAATGGAAAATCCCCACATCCATAAAGCATCTACGAGGATTTCTCGGGTTGTGTTGGGTCCCTATAATACTAGTAATTACCCCATTACTATTGTAGTTGCATCCCTTATTAATATTGTTGTGCCCCTATTATCCCCATATTGTTATTACTGTGCCCCATAGAATCCCTCTATTGTTATTTTTGTGGCTTTATATTATTATTGTTAGGTCGGTTGGGTTATATTGTGACTCCTTAGACTCCTATATATAGAAAGGAGGTTTTGTCATTTGAATCATCCAAGAATTGTTCATTTATGTAATGTAAAGGAGGTTGCCCCCTCGAAGAGGCTGAATTCTAAGGTGTTGATCTATATTTTCTATCTTTTCTTGAGCTGGTTTCATAACATTTGGTATCAGAGCTTTGGATTCTAGGGTTTCGTTGCTCCAAATAGGTCATCGTGGAATTTTCGCTATAACTTTTTTTCTATGAAGTTTCAGAAGCTAACCAAAAACCCATTTGAGAAGACATTGTGTTGAACCTCGAGTCCAAATTTCAGAGCTTTTCACGCTATATTTGCGGAGATATGATCTGAGGAAGTTGGTCTTTTTGCAGACTCCTGAACTGACTAGGCAAGGCAAAAAGGAACTGACCACCGGTCTTGGGGAACCAATGACACATCTACAGGAAGCAGAACAGCAAGCACAAATTGAAGTGCAAGCTTTAAAACAGCAGCTGCAGCAAAAAGAGGCACAATTGGCCTGCATGGCCAGTTGGGCCATGGAGGCAATACAGTGCAGGCAACCGGCCAAATCCTATGGCCTGTACCTGAAAGACCAATGGCTGCAGTTCCAAATAAATACCTTGGCACAAAGAGGTATTTCTCAGCTCCAAGACCCACAGCAATTTTCTGAATTGTGCAGTACTAGTTCGTTAGAGGATAAGGCTAAATTAGCGGAGTTCTACCTCCATAATTTGGCCTTGCCTAATGTAGTTTCATGGGATCCCAATACTGCCTTGGGTGATATGCAATTAATGGCGTTTGCTTCATGGTTGAACCATGAAGATCAAAGAGCAGCAGAAGCAAAATCGGTCATGAACCGAGAACTGAACGAGCCATTGCTCATTCGAGCAGAACCAGAGGATCCAGTTGCACTCATCTCAGCACACCAACATTTGTCCACTGATCCTACAACTTCATTAAGATATATGGATCAACAGGCCCAAGCCATCGCTCATTTTGAAGACATGGAGAGACTGTTAGGAGAAAATGCTGTCCAAGCATGCACACGCAGATGGAATACATTGGCACACAGTCTGAAAATATGAGAATACCATACCCCAACTCGGATGAGGGAAGCTCTGGTACGGGTAGCCCTTTATAAGAAATCCATGCAAAACCTCCAGGCCAGCTGGATTGGCCTTAAACTCAGCCCACCACTGCTGCTAGGATTGATTGAAGGCAGCACAGAGGAGGATGACAGTGAACAGTGGGAAGAGGTGAACAGGAAAGCTGGGTTTCATATCAGCAAGGAGGACACTACTACAGAGGCTTGGGATGTAAGGGTAGCAGTAAAGGCAATGAAGGATGAAGAGTTGGACTAGTTGCTCAAGGATGAGCAAATATTTTAGCTGGGGGGTGATGATGAGCCCCAATTTTTGGTAACAATTTGGGCTCATTTGGCCTACTTACCTTGCTCAACCCTTCATCTTTTATCACTTATGCATCATTTCTTAGTATATTCGTGTTATTTGTAGGAAGAAGGGCAGGCATTATTCCTATGTGACTAATACATGATGATTTCAGGTTTTTTGACATTAAATGGAGCAAAGACCACGCAGATGGAGACAAGGAGACAACCAAGGTGGCATTGCGGGTTTATAGGGAGGTTGTCCACAGTCTTGAATGACCTTCCTCGTGATCTCCACCCCAACTCCGAGCTCCAACAGCTATCCCCACCGAGCTAGAAGGCAGCCAACGGATTCTACAGGAACAACAGTTTACTTTTAGTTGGACAGCCAAGCTCCACTAATTGAGGAAGCCAGCTTGGTCCTCATCATGCATAAATATTGAGGCCGTAGCCTTTGATAGGAGCTTTTTGAACTTTTGAACTATTGTTGCAATTTCTGAGTACGAGCTACAGCTCGGTGTTTTTGCCCTTTGTAAGCCAGTTTTGGCATGTTGTTAGACTCATGATTATGATCTTTTAATAAAAGGCAAGCAGATTTGGATTCAATTCTGAGTTCTTAAGGGAGCTATAGCTCTCAGGTTAGGGCCCAACCTGAGAGCAATAGACCTCCTTTTCTTTGTATTGTTACTTGTCTTTCCTTTCAGCACTTCATTTCTTTGCTTTGACATGCATTTGGAAAACACAGTCTGCTGATTCACTTTCTTTGATGTGATTAAGTAGGATTAGTTTATGGTTAAAGTGCTTTTAGCAGCTTAGATTAGAGTAGGAGGATTATAATTCATCAGAGCTCCAAGAAAAGGTTGATAGTGCACTCACTGCCATCTCTGTTTAGAGATTGGGGGTGTAGACCGTACCAACCACACAAAAAAAACGCAGTCTTATATGTTCATGCAAGCTGCAACACAATCATTTCAGTCGTAGAACCGTCCATGCATTCTGATCTTGAGCATTACTTCTTTGTTCCAACACCATGCACGATTTCTCTCTAAACTTTACATTGCTGTTCGTTGGTTTAATAACACAGTTAGAATAGGTTGATGAATTCTCGGTTTTGTGCAAGACATAGGTGATTTGTTTCATTTACACTGCGCAGCACCATTCTATTATCTTCTTCTTCTTCTCAACCGTGCCCAAGTCGCCTACTCATCCTCTGTTCAGCTCGTTTGCCTTCCAACCCTTCTACTTTTCACGTAGCTCCATCTTTTTGACTTTTCATTGCTTCCACCCTTCTATCCACCAACCAACTTTATGCACTCTCTCTCCATCTCATCTCTCTGCCCCTGAGCCATCACAAGCTCCCTTTTCATCCTACCTATCCACCCATACAGCTCCTTCACTCCTCCATCACCCAAAACTCCAACTGCAGAACATCCTGTAGAAGTTAGCAGACTTCCTGTAGAAATCCCGAGCTTCCTGTAGGATCCCCTGCAGACATCCTGTAGAAGCCTGCAAACACGGTTGCCAAGCACCTGAACGTTGTGGACTTCTGTGGAATGATGTTAGGGATCCCCTGGAACCTCTCCTAGCCCTCCTGACCTTTTCCAAGCCTTCCTTCCCTTCGAACTACCCCTGCACAGTCAAGACCCAGTAAGAAACACAATCATAATAACTCCAACCACTTAAGCAAAAAAATATAAAAACATGTTCTCCTCAATGGAAGTAGTTTAAATTCATGCATCTCATATCACTAGAAGTAATGGCATCATTGTTAGAAGTTGCATTCCCATCATTGCATTGTAAGGATTAAGTTAGTCAGATTAGGGTTTACTAGGGTTTCCATGTTTGGTTGACTTTCAGTTCATTCTTGCAAAGTAGGTTAATTTCCTTTGAGATAGCCTTCGTTCATCATTTAGAAAGCTTCTTCTGAGAACATATAGAAGTTGGCTTGAGCCCTAGCGGACTTGTGCTAGCTGACCAAGTGACAACTGCGACAAGAGCTAGTACTTGTGCATACAGCACCGTCGCTTCCAAGTTTGTTACGAACTACCGGGTTGATAAAATTAGAGAAGGAAGCTCCAGGAGTTGTAGCATTATTGCCACAATACTGGAGCCCACCAACATCATATTTAAGAGAAAAGTCTAAGATTCAAGTAGTGGAACATCACATCGAACATCAATAACAAGTCCTCCAACTCTTAAAGGATAACCTCGTGTTGGAACAGAATAGAATGAAACAACAGGCAGATCAACATCGCAGTGAAAGAAGTTTTGATGTAGGTGATTGGGTATTCCTACGGCTACAACCATATAAGCAAATGTCCCTCAAGCAAGCTAAGAAGGATAATAAATTATCGCCAAAGTATTATGGTCCGTACAAGGTGTTGCAAAAGATTGGTACTATGGCATACAAATTGGAGCTTCCTGCAGCTTCTCGATTGCACCCAGTTTTCCATGTTTCATGTTTAAAGAAGGTTATAGGCGACAAGCTCCCAGTTCAAACAATATTGCCAAAACTTGACGAGGAAGGAAAAATTATATTGGAACCGGAAGCAGTCACAGAAACAAGAACTTGACAGCTACGAAATCGATCAATTTCGGAGTATCTTATCAAGTGGAAGAACTTATCCGCTGAAGATTCCACATGGGATGATGAGAATTTTATACAGAAGCATCCAAAACTATTCAAGCGTTGAGGACAACACTTTTTTGAAGGAGAGGGGCATGTTGGGTCCCTATAATACTAGTGATTACCCCATTACTATTGTAGTTGCATCCCTTATTAATATTGTTGTGCCCCTATTATCCCCATATTGTTATTACTGTGCCCCATAGAATCTCTCTATTGTTATTTTTGTGGCTTTATATTATTATTGTTAGGTCAACTGGGTTATATTGTGACTCCTTAGACTCCTATATATAGAAAGGAGCTTTTGTCATTTGAATCATCCAAGAATTGTTCATTTATGTAATGTAAAAGAGGTTGCCCCCTTGAAGAGGTTGAATTCTAAGCCGTTGATCTATCTTTTCTATCTTTTCTTGAGCTGGTTTCATAACAGGTTGATAGGATATTATCGTAATTTTGTTAAGAATTATGGCAAAATAGCAGCACCTCTAACAACAATATTGAAGAAAGATGCATTTTTATGGACTCTAGAAGCAACAAAGGCCTTTGAACATCTTAAAGAGGCAATGTTCCAAGCACCAATCTTAGATACACCGGACTTCACAAAAACCTTTATTGTGGAATGTGATGCCTCAGGAAATGGAATTGGTGTTGTTTTAATGCAAGAAGAAAGACCCATTGCTTTCGAAAGTCGTCCAATCAAAAGAAAGTATTTACACAAAGCTATTTATGAGAAGGAAATGTTGGCAATACTACATGCACTTAAGAAATGACAATTGATCTAGGTCCGGGTGTGACAAAAGACCCTTCCAAGACCTTTTACTTTCGTGATGTGTTAAATTGCATTTTTAAAAAGAACATAAGTGAATACATCTACATGTTGTAAAGAACAGGTACATGACAATCATCAACACATGAAAACATAAGCCGTTGATAATGGAGTTCATTCAGGAGGGACTACATCTCCGAGGCCTGGTGTCAAGATGGTGTAGGCCGCTACATTAAGTGTTGTCAATAGTGATGATGTACATAAGAGGTGATGTCGCTATCATACAAGTAAAATTCCCTCACGCAGGAGTGGCTCCAAGAGATGTTCTGCTACAGGAACTCTCAGTTAGAAGTACTCCTATCAGTATGACATAAACTCATGCATGATGAGCACCCCGCCAACATGGCATAAAAGGGATCTCAATGCAAACATACATGGTGACACATGAGTATCCCAGCAACATACAACAAAGGGATCTCAAACACAACATGACAAATCATGATAACAAGTACATTACACAATTGATTCCGCATCACATCAAGTAGGAACCATGAAAACAAGTAAGAAATAAGATCCCACATCAAACAGGGATATGTGCAGCACAATGCATAGCGAAAGAAGTACATGACACACTGCATATACCTCACATCCAGGGGTCATCTGAAGAAAAGGATGTCAAACTGTTGAAGCTAGTTGTACCATCGATCTTGCAGCATCGAATCTCATGGAATCACTGCTCGCACGTCGAATGCTATCATCTACACTCCACTTAGAAAAGTGGCCGAAAAATGAAATGAGAAAATGGAAAATCTGAATGCACCATCAGATTTGTGGCATCGAATAGTGCAAAATCGACTGTCAAATTTCTTAATTCTGAGAAAATGAAAATCAGGGGCTTAAGGAATCTTTTAGATTCCCCCTAGATTCCTCAAAGATTCCCTCCTCCGAGTCCCCTGCAAACCGGCTGCTCAAATCAGGAAACTGACTACGCCATCGGGTTTGTGTCACCGAGAGATGTAAGATTGACATAAAATTTGTCCAATTTGGACACTGCAAAAATTTCACCTTCCTGGAAATTTCACTCAATCATAATTCCACCTGCAAATAAATTAATTAAAAATTCATATTTTGAAAATCACAAATGAACTGAATGGTTTTTTTATAATCGTGGTTGGGCAAAGTTAGCAACAATTTTTTTGTGGGACGTTGGTGTTGGAGCAGTTTAGGAGGGTGGAGGTCATGGTGTCAAATCCTCTGCCCATCGGAAATCAGTCCACTGTTTAATTTTTATGCTACGTAGTTTGTTATGATCCCCGCGCTTTTTGGAAGGACATGTGGTTAAAGGCTTTAGCCGTTGGAGCATTAAATGGGGTGTTAATGTTTGAATGATGTATTAAATGTGTGTTATATTGTTTTTAAATTTGGTGTCATATGGTTATACACCGTACCAAACATAACCACGCTATTACTGTTTTAAAATGGATTCGTTGATTCAAATATGAGTGGCATATGTTTGTTTTGACAACTTTTTACCTTTTTTTCAATATATGACATATTTATGAGAGATTCTTCAGTGTAAATCACATAAAATTTCATTTTTCGACGCGTTTCGAACCAACTAGTGTGGTTCATCGTCAGGACAAGTTGAAGAAACAGATCCAGCTAAGTTGGATTTGTTTCTTCAACTTGTCCTGACGATGAACCACACTAGTTGGTTCGAAACACGTTGACAAATGAAATTTTATGTGATTTACGCTGAAGAATCTCTCATAAATTTGATATGGATCACAGAAGCCTCAATTCAACTATATGACATATGTTTGTTATAATAACCTTAATATATTAACTCTTTTATTTTTTGGTTAATATATAGATTTTGGTTATTATATGTTTATTTTTATATTTTTTGAGATATTTTAATATTATGTGTTTTTTTTTGTCTTTTTGCAGGGGTAAAGAGGCCAATGATGGAATGCCATGTGTCAGTGGTTGGTGCGCTGCTATGTGGGTCCCACTTGCTCATTGGGATGCCATGTGGCACACTATGGGTCCCCCTTTCTCCTATCATGCTAATCTTTGAAAAGCTCTATCTCCCTCGTACGAGCTCGGATTGATGAACTATTCACATCGTTGCGAAGAGGACGATGAGATCTACGCTATGGTCCTGGTTCAACAATATTCCGATCAATTTGATTTTTGAACTTCCATAAGCTCTCTTTGTCTTTTGTGTGTCCCTGGAGCCACCTGGATCAATCCTCCCCGCTAAGGAGCTTTTTGTCCTCCAAAAGCATGAAAAATAATTTGCAACTTCTCTATACTTTGTCTACATCACAAACCTCTTGAAGAGGTCTCGCTTCCATCTCCTTCACCTTTTTTCTTCGGAGCCTTAAGCGATGAGCCGACACCTGCAACCTATAGTACATTATTTTTCAAATTACATGCTTGTCTTACATGACCAATTAATGACCCAAGCATCCCATACTTGCCACGAGTTTATAACACATACTCGGTGGTCAAGTTTACATCGAAATGGAAACAATACCCCAACTATGAAAACAAGGCCAACATATCATTGTTGTTTCAACAAGTGATGGAAAACACATCATCACTGCAACACATGATTTACAACAATAAGGCGAAACACTATTTTTATTTTGACAAGTGACGGAAATACAACATCACTTTCAGAGTGTAAATGCAACACAAAATAAGACCATACATAATTGTTACTTAACAAGTGATGGAAAACACATCATCACTTTTACATTTTAAAATGCAACAAATGATTTACAAAAGCACGACCATGACAAGTTAACATATCTAGAAACCATTTTTCACTTATTGGTGTGAATGGGTCATCCCCCTGTGGTGGTTTTTCTTGTCGAATAATTGTTTCATCTGGTTCATGCACCAACACTTTGTCTTTTAGGCACTGCTCTTGATGGAGCCTCCAACAAGTGGCTCTTTGATGGCCACCTCTGTTGCAATGACTGCAATACATCTTCTTCCTCCAGATCTTCTTAACAAGTTTCTTTTCTCACTGTTGAGAGGGTCATTCATGCCTCATCCTTTTGTGTGTTGCCATTCTTTTCCAACGCTTAGAAAATGTATGGTTATGTAATCCACAAAAGGTACATGTTTTTCGATGTCATGTCTTACGTTCATCGTTAAAAACATGATTATAATCGAAATGAACATTTGAATTTCGAGAGTGGTTATACCTTTCCTTTCCATCTCTGGTGTAAGTATGGTGATGAAAGCTTGCCTCAGTGCTTTCCCTGCAATGAAAAATGCCATGGGATGATGGGGATGTGTTCCCATCATTCTCTTTCCTTGACGATTTCGACAATGTCTCAGAAGAATCTGACACCTTCAAGCATTCTCCCTCGGTGTATCTCAAGCCTGCAAATTGAGGTCTCTACATAACCTCCAATGGTTGAATTATGCCTTGGTTATTAACACCAATTTCTTTTTCCTCCTCGTGTCTCGTCCTAGTAAGGAGCCTCATGTTTGTCCCTGTAATTGGGATTTCCACATTTCCAACAAAAATCATACTATGTGAATATGAAACCGAAAGGAAATCAACATCTTTTACCTCCTTTGTCAATTTGGAAAGAACTGATGATGGCTTCTCATCATTTTTTGTTGGTGGTTCGCTAGCTGTCTCGGTGCATTCCCCAACTTCCTTTCTAACAAACCCAAGCCTTGCCTGACAGGGTAATTCTTCTACTTTGATGGGGTTGACAATGCCTTGGCCATTTATTCCAAAGCCTTTTCCTTCATATCCCATTCTCTTCAACAGTTTGGAGCCAATTCATGTGGTATGATTTTCAAAAATAGCGAAATCATCATCAGGAAGCATACATGAATTCGAAGAACTACTTTTTACCTCACATGGGTCACGCTGCAGCTTTTCCAAGGCCTCGTCCTTTGCTTGTAGCTGTCGTAGCAAATTACATTTCTCCTTTTTCTCTTCTTGTAGAAGCATCTTCAATTCGGCATTCTCTGTTTGAAGATTCTGTTTGTTGTGCTTCAGTTCTTCCGGGGCCTCTTCCGTGGCTCGCAACTGAAGCTGCAATTGCTCATTTTCCTTTGTCTCTTTTTGTAGAGCTTCATACATTATTTCCACCCTTTTGGAAATTTTGAGCATGGTCTCATACATCGCTTTTTCATCCTCTATCACCGCACGTTCCATTGTTCATGCTTGCAATTCACATCCACGCAAAGACCACTTGATCCAGGTCTAAGTGTGACAAAGGACCCTTCCAAGACCTTTTACTTTCGTGATGTGTTAAATTTCATTTTTTAAAAAGAACATAAGTGAATACATATGCATGTTGTAAAGAAGAGGGACATGACAATCATCAGCATATGAAAACATAAGCCGTTGATAACGGAGTTCGTCCAGGAGGGACTACATCTCCAGGCCCCGGTGTCAAAATGGTGTAGGCCACTGCATTAAGTGTTGCCAATAGTGACGATGTACATAAGAGGTGATGTCGCTATCATACAAGGAAAATTCCCTCATGCAGGAGTGGCTCCAAGAGATGTTCCGCTACAGGAACTCTCCGTCAAAAGGACTCCTATCAATATGGCATAACTCATGCATGATGAGAATCCCACCAACATGGCATAAAAGGGATCTCAATGCAAACATACATGGCAACATATGAGTATCCCAACTACATACAACAAAGGGATCTCAAACACAACATGACGAATTATGATAACAAGTACATCACATAGCTGATTCCGCATTACATCAAGCAAAGATCATGGAAACAAGTAAGAAACAAGATCCCACATCAAACATCAAACTGGGATCCGTGCAACACAATGCATAGAAAAAGAAGTACATGAACACACTGCATATACCTCACATCCAGGGGCCATCTAAAGAAAAGGATTTCAGATTGCTGAAGCTAGCTATACCAGCAATCTCGCGGCATTGAATCTCATGGAATGACTGCGCGCATGTCGAATTCTAACATCTGCACTCCACTTAGAAAAGTGGCTGAAAAATTAAATGAGCAAATGGAAAATTTGAATGCACCATCAGATTTGTGGTGTCGAATAGTGCAAAATCGACTGTCAAATTTCTGAATTCTAAGAAAGTGAAAATCTGAGGCTTAAGGAATCTTTTAGATTCCCCCTAGATTCTTCAAAGATTCCCTCCTTCGGGTCCCCTGTAAATCAGCTACTCAGATCAGGAAACTGACTGCACCATCGGGTTCGTGTCGCCGAGAGGTGTAAGATCGACATAAAGTTTGTCCAATTTGGACACTGCAAAAATTTCACCCTCCTTGAAATTTCGCTCAATCATGATTCCCCTGCGAATAAATTAATTAAAAATTCATATCTCACAAACCGTGCTGTGTTCTTCCTTCTCCTATTGCAAATGAACAGAATGGTTGGGTTGCAAAGTTAGCAACAATGCTGTTGTGGCACATTGGTGGAGTAGTTTAAGAGGGCAGAGGTCGCAATGTCAGACCCTGCGCCCCTCTGAAATTGGTTCATTGTTTAAATTTTACGCTGCATAGTTTGTTATGATCCCCACGCTTGTTGGAACGGCATGCGGTTACGGCCTTTAGCCGTTGGAGCATCAAATGGGGTGTTAACGTTTGAATGCGTTGATGTGTGTTATATTGTTTTTAAATTTGGTGTCATATGGTTATACACCATACCAAACATAACCACACTATTGCTTTTTTTAAATGGATTCGTTGATTCAAATATGGGTGGCATGTGTTATTTTTGACAACTTTTTTTTTTTTTGATATATGACATATGTTTGTTATAATAACCTTAATATATTAACTTTTTTATTTTTTTGTTTAATATATAGATTTGGATTATTATATGTTTATTTTTATATTTTATGAGATATTTTAATATCACGTGTTTTTTTTTTGTCTTTTTGCAGGAGTAAAGAGGCAAATGATGGAATTCCATTTGTCAGTGGTTGGTGGGCTGCTATGTGGGTCCCACTTGCTCGCTGGGATGCCATGTGACACTGTGGGCCTCCCTTTCCCCTGTCATGTCAATCTTTGAAGAGCTCTATCTCCCTCGTACGAGCTTGGATTGACGAACCATTCACATCGCTGCGATGAGGACGACGAGATATACACTCTGGTCCTGGTTGAACAACATTCTGATCACTTTTATTTTTGAGCTTCCATAAGCCCTCTTTGTCCTGTGTGTGTCCCTGGAGCCACCTGGATTAGTGACTCTACCTAATGGGAAGACACTTCAAGGTAAAAATAGATCATGATAGTCTTAAATACTTTTTAGAACAAAGATTATCTTCAAAAGAGAAGCAAAATTGGGTCACAAAGATGTTGGGTTATGACTTTGAAATCATCTACAAAAAAGGGAAGCAAAATGTTATCGCAGATGCACTCTCAAGAAAGAATGAGGATGTGGAAGTATTTCTTTGCGCAATTTCTATTATCCAACCAGATTGGATAAGCGAAGCAAGGGATGAATGGAAGAATGACGAGGAAGTATGGGCGCTCATTCAAAAGATACAACAAGATGCTAGTACATCTGATACATTTAGTTGGAAAAATGATTCGTTATGGTACAAGGATCGGTTATACCTATGTAAGAATTCCCAACTCAAACAAAAGATTCTTAGGGAATTGCACACCTCTCCCTTAGGAGGGCACTCAGGATTTCTAAAAACCTACCACAGGGTTAAGAAGGATTTTTTTGGGATGGCCTTAAATCGGATATTCAAAAGTTTGTGGTGGAATGTTTGTTTTGCCAAGAAAATAAAGTTGAAACAATTAAGACCCCGAGACTATTACAACCTTTATCCATTCCAAGCCAACGTTGAGAGGAGGTTTCAATGGATTTTATCACAGGTTTACCCAAGTCCGAAGGAAAGAGTGTTATCATGGTGGTAGTTGACAGACTTACCAAGTATGCACACTTTTGTGCATTATCTCATCCATTTAAAGCGAGTACAGTTTCTACTGCATTTATGGAAACAATTCAAAAGCTACATGGAAACCCAAAGATTATTGTAAGTGACAGAGATCCCATTTTCACTGGAAATTTTTGGACATAATTATTTTCTTGTCTTGGTACTCAGTTAGCTCATATCTCATCTTATCATCCTCAATTTGATGGGAAAATTGAGATAGTAAATAAATGTTTGGAAGGATATCTTCATTGCTTTGTATCTGATAAACAGACACAATGGATCAAATGGTTGCCTCTGGCTGAATGGTGGTATAACACTTCCTTCCATACTATAACAAAAATGACCCCATATATGGCACTTTATGGATATCATCCACCATCCATCACATCATATTTAAGAGAAAATTCTAATTTTCAACCAGTGGAAGATCACATCGAGCATCAGCAACAAGTTCTCCAACTCTTAAAGGATAACTTCACTTTGGCGCAGAATAGAATGAAATAGCAGGCATATCAACATCGCAGTGAAATAAGTTTTGATGTAGGTGATTGGGTATTCCTACAACTACAACCATATAAACAAATGTCCCTCAAGCAAGCTAAGAAGGATAATAAATTATCACCAAAGTATTATGGTCCGTACAAGGTGTTGTAAAAGATAGGTTCTATGGCATACAAATTGGAGCTTCTTGCAGCTTCCCGAGTGCACCCAGTTTTCCATGTTTCGTGCCTAAAGAAGGTTATACGTGACAAGCTTCCAGTTTAAAAAATAATGCCAGAACTTGATGAGGAAGGAAAAATCATATTGGAACCTGAAGCAGTCAAAGAAACAAGAACTCGACAGCTACGAAATCAATCAATTTCAGAGTATCTCATCAAGTGGAAGAACTTACCCGTTGAAGATTCCACATGGGAGGATGAGAATTTTATACAGAATCATCCAAAACTACTCAAGCATTGAGGACAACACTTTTTTGAAGGAGAGGGGCATGTTAGGTCCCTATAATACTAGTGATTCCCCCATTACTATTGTCGTTGTATCCGTTATTGTTATTGTTGTTCCCCTATTGTCCCTATATTATTATTATTGTGCCCCATAGAATCCCACTATTGTTATTTTTGTGCCTTTATATTATTATTGTTAGGTTGGCTTTGGTTATATTGTGACCCCTTAGACTCCTATATATAGAAAGGAGGTTTTGTCATTTGAATCATCTAAGAATTGTTCATTTGTGTAATGTAAAGGAGGTTTCCCCTCGAAAAGGCTTATTTCTAAGGCTTTGATCTATCTTTTCTATCTTTTTGTGAGCTAGTTTCATAACAATATTTCTCTAGGGAAAGAAACACTCAAAAACCCTGACTATCTATATTGCATTAATAAAAAATCCAAGATGAAAATACAATGCTTGTTCTCACTAGAACAATCCATGCACAAGTATAATCAACTCTCTGCCTCACAAGCCTGCTCTGGCCAACACTTAGCCAATTATGTTGCCTTCCAAGCCCCTATTTCCTTGTGAAATTCCTAAGAGGATCAACCCATATTTAATTGGGAAATCCTTCTTCCAAAACTACATAATCCAAACTTAGGTCCATAACTAATTGCATACATGATCTGTACAACTCGGAAAATCATACAATTGATAGTACATTGTCCTTGCACTCTAGTCTCAACTGGGTCTTTCTCTGAACTGACATGCATGAGTTTCTCTTGAGTGAATCTCCAGTTAGTTGGAGTAGCACTGAAGATGCACCAGTGCACCAACTCACTACTAGACCTCTACTAGTTCCTCCAACAATTAGAACTAGTTTAACTGACCATAAATCAATGAAAGTGAGTTATCTAATTACAACTCAAATAAACTCATCCTGGACCCTTAAAATTTAGGGATCACACATACATGACTACAGAAAGACTTCCAACTCGAAATTCCTAAGTTAATTAAGTCAATTAAACTTAATTAACTATTTACAAGTTGCTATGAGAATAGAATTCTATTTTAATTCACAATTTAATTCAAGGACAAATTAAACAAGAATTTCTTGTTGTCATTTCTCAACATTAAGAACTGAATGATTCATATTCCAATATATTTTTTCAACTAATCACCTACAGTATATTATCATTGAAATTACCACAATGTGTCATGCAATACTAATTCATGAAAGGTAGTGCGATATGTTAAATAATCAATGCTACTAACCATTATAATCTCAATCAAAATCCACAACAAGACACAATCAATAATTAGCCATTACATTCAAGACCTAGCTCTTGAAGCATTGCTTATTCTCAATATTCAAAGGGTTATTTTAATGTCTTTCTAAACATTCTATTATCCTCTTCAAGAACAACCCCCACCTTTCTACATTATTTCACTATCACACAAAATAATAAATGCATTCATTCTTCTCTTCTAAGCAGTGCATTGTAACTCTAATCACTTTTCTTTAAATGCACCATTAAACATTATCATAAGAGTATGCATGAAACGGTTGGGAGTTAATCCAAACTACACCAATTACAATGTGAATATTTAAAATTTTTCATGATTTAGCTACAAACAATGCAACATAATTTCTTATTGTTAGGCCACGAGTAACTCCAAATGAAAATGTTATTTTTTGCATTATGATAGAACATAGATATATACAAGGAGAGGGAGACTATTGGATTTCTTCTTCCAATATCTTTGTCTTCTAGCTTCCTTTATTTATCTATTTACAATATTTACATAGGATTTCCTAATCCCAAATATTAGGTGTCAACATTCCCCCTCTCCCCTTAATCTGAAGGGATGTTGGTGAGTCCCAACATCATTTTGAATCTTTCAAACTTTTCCCTTCCAAGCACTTTAGTGAAGATGCCTGCAATCTTCTCATTTGTGGAACAATGTCGTAGGTGGATTGTTTTGGCCTCCACATGATGTCAAATCAGATGGTATTTTGTATTGATGTGCTTCATTCAATCATGAAAATTTGGGTTCTTGGCCAACTTTATTGCAGAAGTGTTGTCGATCAAGAGAGTAGTTGAATGCACTTGTTTCTCCTACAAATCTTCCAGAATATTCCTGAGCTACACAATTTTGTTCGTTACTTCAACTATTGCCACATATTCTTCCTCAGTTGTGGAATCGTTGGTACTGATTTTTTACGTGACCTCCAAGAGACAACTCTTGATCCAAGACTCATAACATAACATGAAGTAGATACCTTGGTTTCTTTATCTCCATCGAAATTTGAATCAAAGCATCCAATCAAGCTGAAGTCACCCACTTATGTATACTTGAGTCCAAAGTCTTGAGTTTCTTTCAAATACTTTAGAAATCTTTTTGTAGCAAACCAATGACCCTCATAAGGATTTTGCATAAACCTGGAGAGGATTCCAACAACAAATGAAATGTCCAGTCTAGTAGTAGTTAGGTAGTTGAGACTTCCTATGAGTTGTTTGTACTTTGTTGCATCCTCAAATTCTTTTCCTTCAATGAATGCAATATTTAAATTTTGTTCCATTGGATTAGTCAAAGGATTGCACTCATCCATGCCAAACTTGTTCAACATATCTCCAATGTACTTCTTCTGAGAGAGGAAAATAAACTTCGGTTGTTGGGTTACTTCAATACCAAGATAGTCGTGAATATAGCCCAAATATTTCATTTCAAAACCTTTCCTCAGTTCTTTCTTTATGGATGCAATGTAGTTCTCATTGTTCCCTGTCATCAAAATATCATCTACATACACCACAATATATACAATTGTTTTTCTATCGTTCTTGACAAACAAAGTTGCATCATCAAGATCATAATGTTTGAAATTGAGTTTCAGAAGATTCTCAATCAATTTCTTGTACCAGGCTCATGGTTCTTGCTTGAGGCCATACAAGGATTTTACAAGCTTGCATACTTTATATTCCTAACCCTTCACAACAAATGCTTTTGGTTGGGACATAAAATAATTATCTTTCAGATCTCCATTTAAGAAAGTAGTGTTTACATCCATTTGATGGATTTTCCAAATGGTCTGAGTTGCCAAGGCAAAAAGTGTCCATATGGTAGCCCATTTTTCTATGGGGGCAAAGGTTTCCTCATGATCAACCCCTTACTTCTATGCCAAAAGTTTTGCCACAAGCATGAATTTATGATTGTCAAGTGAGCCATCTACTTTATACTTGTTCTTAAAGACCCACTTGCAGCCTATTTGTTTGGTTCCCAATGGAGGATCAACTAGCTTCTAGGTACCATTCTTTATCAAAGTATCATATTATTTATGCATCGCTTCTTTCCAATCATCATGAGAAGTAGCTTCTTTGAAGGAAGTTGGTTCGAACTTTTTAAACAAATTCAGTTCACAATCATAAGAAACGTCCATATCAATAGGTGAATCATGATCATCTTGTAGGAATTTACAAGGTAAGTTCTTCAGACAGAACACCAAAGGACACCGCTCACAAACAGATCACAGATCAATACACCAATATTTTTGATGTGGTTAAAACCCTCAAAGAGGGAAACAGTCCACGGCCTAAGTCAACGCGACCACTTCAGGCAATTTATTAATAAAAGAATGAAAATTTACGTAAGCTTCTCTCATAAACGGTTACCCTACAAATGACCCTCCATGCTCTTTAAATAGAGATCATGGACCAATCAGATGCTAAGCCACAGATCAAGTGTCGGTAATACCGAGGAGAGAATGAACCGTCGGATCACTACATATCGTGACCGTCAGATTGTAAGTTACAAAATTACATAGTAAAGAAACACACTTTACCTAACTCTACACTAAACCAGGTTATACTTAACTACTTCCTATGTGTCGGAATATCCTAACATCCCCCCTTAAGAATAACTTGGGAAAGGATTGAAGGATGTAAAAATATGACACACTAGCTGAAGGAAAGAGGCATTAGAGCTTATCCCCCCTTAGTGACAACTTCCTGAACTCCAACCATAAATCGAAGTTTAGTAAACTTCACCTGTGTGAGAGCCTTTCTAAAGATGTCTGCAACTTGATCATCTGTTGAACAATATTGCATTTCAAGAACATGGTCATGAATGAGCTTTTTGATGAAGTGCATGTGCAGTTCAATGTGTTTGTTGCGCTGATATTGGACTTAGGACATTTGCATTATTTTCTTGGTCTTCAAGTCTTGCAATCCAAGAAAGGTATTTCCCTTTCCCAGTCCAAGTATGCCTGTGATCTTCTACGCCATTTTCACATGGAAGACTGTAAGCCAGCCCCTTCTCCCTTTCAGTCTGGAGCCAAACTTTCAGTCACTTGTACTTCCCCTAAAGTTGATGCTACCTTATACCAAAGGACACCGCTCACAAACATATCATAGATCAATACACCAATATTGTTGACGTGGTTAAAACCTTCAAAGAGGGAAATAGTCCACGGCCTGAGCCAATGCGGCCACTTCAGGAAATTTATTAATAAAAGAATGAAAATTTACATAAGCTTCTCTCATGAAAGGTTACCCTACAAATGACCCTCCATGCTCTTTAAATAGATATCATGGACCAATCAGTTGTTAAGCCACGGATCAAGTGTCGGTAATACTGAGGAGAGAATGAATTGTCGAATCACTACCTATCATGACCGTCGGATTGTAAGTTACAAAATTACATAGTAAAGAAACACACTTTACCTAACTCTACACTAGACCAAGTTATAGTTAACTACTTCCTATGTGTCGAAATATCCTAACACATCTACATCACCTCCATTCTTTCTGGTTGAGCTTCTTGTTCCTATCTTTCCAACCTCATCAAGATGAGCACTTTCAAGTGTCTTCGTCAGCTATTTTGGATGACCTTTCGGAGATGGCCCAGGATGCTCAGTTGACTAAGATGGGGCTAAATCAATATTTAGTCTCCCAATTTTATCAATCACATCACTCAAATTGTCATCAGTGGTTAGAGCTTCATGTTGGGGAGAGAGTTGTTCAAAAGGATATTCCATAGATTGATCCAGTATAGGGATCCCCCCTTTAAGATGTGGAATCTCATTATCAAACTCTCGAAAATACTTTACATGTTTGTATCTATCCAAGTGATCAAGTTTCCACTCAATAACATTGTCAGTCTTGGAATATTTAAGAAATATCAAATCTCTAGATATTATGAACTTCTTATTCACTTCACCATAGAGATGGTATGCTTTGGAGGTATTTTAGTACCCCATGAAGATACATTTGTGACTCCTTGCATCGATTTTGTTTCTGTATTCCTTGGGTATCAAGGCATAAGATGGAACCAAAAACTCTAAGATGCATCCCCAAAGGAATGTGTCCATACCACATTTCATAGGGAGTCTTGTTTTTTATAGCATGAGATAGACACCTATTCTTTATATACACAACACATAGAACTGCATCAGCCCAAAAGATCAGCTTAATATTCTTGAAAAACATCATTGAACATACCATATTTAATACTGTCTTGTTCATTCTTTCATATACTCCATTATGTTGGGGATTTTAAGGCACGGTTGTTTGATGTTTGATCCCATGTTGGCGAAGATAGTTTTAAGATTCATTTGATGTATATTATTTTCCATTATCAATATGAATATATCCAATATGAGATTGTGCATCATTTTCAATCCACGCATGAAAGTTCTTGAATGTTTCAAAATCTATTGTTCTTCAATAAATAAACCCGACACATTCTAGTGTAGTCATCAATAAATGTCGTCATATATTTATTACCATTTGCAGAAGGAACGGGCATTGGGCCACATAAATCATAATGAATGAGTTCATTTTTTCTATGTGCTTTGGAATGAGAATCATGAAAAGTCTATTTGTTGTGCTTTCCTAAGATACAAGCATCACATTACTTTAGTTTCCTAGGAATAGTAGGCAAATCAGTAACACCATTTTTCTTCAACAAACGAAGGTTGTCATATTTCAAGTGTCCAAATCTAGCATGCCATAAAAGACTTGATGGAAGTGTATCTTCATCATAGTGAGAATTGTGTGAAAAATTTTGTGCACAAGCAAAGGTTACTTGCAGCTTCAAAATCCTTTCTTTTTCTACCCCAATCATGATAAGTGAGTGATATGATGCATTTCTGACCTCAACCTTTCCATAAAATATATGAATGGAGTCTCCTTGATGGTGGATGTGGACTAAAGAAAACAATTTTCTCCTCAACTTTGGGTAGTATAGAACATCATGTAGAAGAAATTATGGAAGTCCAAGTAGTTTGAGCTTGATGGTGCCAAACCCTGATGGCTTGAGTTTTGACTTGACTATAAAGTTTATTATTGCATCAACATTATTAATGAATTCTTCAAAGAAATATCTTCTAAAATTTATGTGGAAAGTAGCTCCCGAATCAAGCAACCAAGCATATTTCCATGAAGCAAGTGAAGCATTGAATAATTCTTCAGTTACTCCAATGTTACATTGTGCCACAACATAATTAGCAGACTTGGTGTTTTCCTTTCCCTTTACCAGGTGTTTTACCCTTTTCTTCATTTCTTTCATGCTCAGTTCTTTCCCAAGGCAGCTTACATGTTGAAGTATCATGTCCATCTCTATTGCATAGTATGCAATGAAGATCAAACCTTTCTCCTTGGAAATGTTTGCCCCCCTACCTCTTAAATTATTCCTTCCTCTTCCTCTTCGGCCACCTCTTCCTTTAGAAGAATCTTGTTCATGATTCTTCTCTTTCTGTGCAAGGAACACATCTTCTTTAGAAGACTAAGGATCTATCTTCTTCCCAAAAGCCTTCTCTCTTTCAGCAAACTTCTTCTCAAGGGATTCAAAGGAAATATCCTTAAGTTAGACACTTGCTTGCAATGAATCAAGATAATGTGAATAGGTGGGATATAGTTCATTTACATAGGTTTTTAGAGGAACATCTATTTCAACACCGGTGTCATTTATGTCATGCATAATGAATCTTATTTTTTATGCTAAGGCAAGAGGGTCATCATTTTTCAACTCAATTTTGAAAAACTTGATCATCAATTGAACAACTTCAAGTTCAGAGTGTGAGTCATACAATTCCTTCAACTTCTTCAATGCTTAAAATGCTTTTGAAAATGGAGAAATGTGTTGACTCACCTCTTCATTTACTGACCTTGAAATCAAGGCATAGGCCTTGTTGTTCTTGTTTTCCTAGATGGTAACCTCCTTATTTGAAGTTGGCTTTTTAAGTGCATTGTCTCTTTCTCCTTCACAAATTCCTTTCCAAAGCTCATTGAAAATGAGAGTGTGTTTTATCTTCTTGGACCACCCATGGTAATTCTCTTTGCCACTGAAAACTAATCCTACTATAGAAATGAGTGAATGCATCATATAATTTTGCATTGAGCCCAAAATAATATTTGCAACTAATTAATCTTCAAATAAAGATGCAAACTCTCACATATATCCTCCAACATATACTCGGGTATATTTATTTTCATACCATAGAATATATGGCCATTACAAAAATGAACTCAACGAATTCATGTCGTATATATATAGATATATGCCATGGACTTTCCTTTTTTAAATTCGGTATTAGCCATGTCCATTATATATCACGTCCTCTAATAAAACAAACACATTAGCACCATTTTAAGGGAAACATCGCTCATATACAATCTTTAAAAAACTAATCTCTGCATGGTTCTCGTCCTTATTTTCTTTGTCATCATATAAAAACACATACCATTTTCAATGAACATCCAACGTAGAATTGAATGCACGAACAAATTCCAAATGCGTCGCACGGACCATCGGCTTTGACTTCAGAGTCCTCCTAGATCGTTTTCAGAATTATCGTTGGCCTTGAAATATTCTAAGGCCTTCTAATACAGTTCTAGAACACGTCTTCATATTCGAACTCGCTCCCTCCTGCACTCATTTGCTTTATTTTGTTCAACAGACATTAATCTTGAGGTCTTATCCTACAAATTTTGATCTCATCTGATATTTGGGAAACCGCAGGTAACCACACTAGCCGACGGTCTTTCAAAAGATTTCATATTGTGATGATTGTATACATATGTTGGGAGAACATACCATAAACAGACACCAGTGCAATAACGCAAGGGAACATCAATTCCTAAGGAGAGTGAGTATTATAACAACCACTTCACGGAATTCGTAGGTAGAGTGGAGAGTGGGTTAACGTAGAGAATCAAAGTAACATAGATAATTCAACACAAAATACAAAATATAGCAAGGGACAATATGTAGCAAAAAATGCATGAAAATGGCAGAGTTCAGCATGAGTTATAACGCAAAAGTTAATTTTGGGCACTAGCTTTGATACCATGTGATACCATGTCAGGGCCAAGAGTAACTCCAAGCGAACAACATATATATATTTTTTTAAGATAACTAATGTAATAAAAACATAGTCTTTTTGGAGAGAAATCACTGTACTTTTATCATGTTTACCTGCAAAAACAACATATATTTTCTTTTCAAGATAACAAATGTAATAAAACATATTCTTTTTGGAGAGAAATCACCATACTCTTTTATCATGTTTACATGCAAGAAAAACATATTTTTTCTTTTCAAGATAACTAATGTAATAAAAACATATTCTTTTTGGAGAGAAATCACCATACTTTTATCATGTTTACATGCAAGAACAACATATATTTTCTTTTCAGCATAACTAAGCACAAAAACAACATGTTTTTTTTTTAAATAAACCACAAGAACTATTTATTCTTCTCAACAAAAAAACAAATGTAGTTACTTATCTCTCTTTTCCATTTTAATTATGGAGATTCTTAATTTGTAAATAGGGTTTGTTACAATACCATGGGCGAATGTTATGCCCAAAAGTCATAACTCATTTCATATGATACTTGTGGATATGAGATTTTTCTTAATTAATCAATTTAATTTAAAGGGAAAAACGGCATAACTACTTTAAAATAAAAATCAACCTATAATTTGTGTATACTATTATGAATATTCCCTACTATCCACATGATAATTATTGATAATTAAATTGAACTTCTAGAAGCCCTATTAAAAAACAATGACACCTAATTGCATAATTATAACTTTATTATTATTATTATTATCTTTAAAAATAAATAATATATAAGTTAAACATACATACTTTTGAAAAAACATAGAACATCAGTTTATCCATGGAGATTGACAATAATCGTATTTCTTAGAAAGGAAAATTTGTCAAGTCTTTTAAAATCAAACGCTCCATGAATTGATTTTCCCTTTTAAACAATTTTTTTTTGTATATGTTCTATTATCCCTTTCACATTAGAGATTATTAATGTGAATGCATTACAACATTGTATGGCATAAATCATTTAAATACAAAATCTCCAACTCGGGAGTTTTTTTTGAAAGATTTCAAGATGTGTTGGGTCATTGAATTGTTACCATTATTATCACCTATAGTCATCTATTTCATCCCTTTTTCTTCCTCACACCACTCCTTTATGACTCCATTTATCACAATTTCTTGTAAAATACCATATCATACTTACTTAAGCTTTAGTGGTTAAGTAATTCTCATTTCCCTTTATTTTTTAACAAATTAAAGAATATTATGCATAATTTTGCCGATGGTGGTTTATGAAGAGATTTATTACAATAGAATTCATGGTTCCAACCCCCAATTCCTCACCTAAGTCGAAAAATCTAAGCTCCAACTCATGGTCAAACGTTCCTAGTCAGATTTCTTCCAAATAAGAAGAGATAGTTTTATGTAGTAATTTGCAGACAAATGAGAGCAAACATCGAAAATCAAGACATGGGTTTTGTCTAGAATGGGCTAAATTAAATTTAGAAGCGGGAGAAATCCTTAAAATTTTAAGGATATGAGAGATATAGGTGGTTTTCTTAAGGTGATAATTTCTAGATTTACTATCATGGTCTGTTGTCAATTTTCCTCAAATGGAAAACCAAATTAAAATTAATTTCAACTAACTGGTGTTGGAAAGATCCTTAACATATGATCTTGTTTGATTGATCTATTGTAGATAATCTAAAATTGTAATAAAAACAAGTTTGTAATTTGATCATAGATTAGGAAGCCTAGTTTGGGGAGAATTGGTTATGATTTGTCCCTCAACTTTCTATGTATTTAAATGAAGTTATTAATCACAGCTAGGGGTTTTTTTTTTGTGATCGTGTAATCAAAGATTGATGTTATATCAAAAATTTAGAGAGTTGAGCATTATCTTTTGTAACCAGAGTTTTAATGGAATGAAGATTTGATTCTTTGTTGGTTCATTGTGCATTTTCTTAGCTTGATCTGAGCTTTTCCTAACAGCACTAACCTCTTGGGAAGGGCCCCTTAGTGCGGGTAAGTATTTTTATATTCCATTTGTTCAATAGCTAATATTGTATTGTGTGTATTTTAATTCAATTTCGATTTCGATTTCAATTTTATTATTATTTAAATTATGTGAGATTGTAATTATGATTTTAATTTTGCAAATACACCTCAATTCTGCAATTCCATTTGTTAAATATTTCATGGTTTGGATCATTTCTCTATTTTAAATTAGATCTTTGTTTCTACTTTATTCTTACCAACCATACATCCTATCATAAAATGCATACATAAAAGGCATTGATTTCTTCCTACTTAGCATTTAATTCATAATACAAATATTCTTTGACCCATTGCGCCTATATTCGAGTAGTTAAGAGATTGGTTATTGAAATGTTCATTCCCTTTTCAGCTATAGACATTCCTTTGTAAAATGATGCTTGAGAAAAAAATAACCTAGTATACAAAGAAGTGTTCCATTACCATCTCATCATTTGTTTTACACTTTGATATTTTAACCCTGAGATTATTTATGAAGCATTGTAAAATCTGCAATTTGAATGAACACAAAAAACATAGATTTCATTTCTTTCCATTTTGCTTTCCATATATAAATCATTGTTTGACCTATTCACTAAGCATATCTTCATTGTTTTTTTATGCATTTCTTGTAGATGCCATTCTTATTGTTGATGTCATTTGTATCCACTTGAATAATTATCTCTAAGTTTAGTTTCATTTGTTTATATGTCATTTTCAGATTTCCTTAATTGTCTTTTTAAGCTAGTTTTCTTTGATTTGTTTTCCATAGCTTAGCTTACCACTATAGGAATAATCCATTGAAGATTGAGATCTAACTTGTGAGATATGATCTTGCAATCCAATGTTAAGCTAAATCATGTGGTATTAGTTAAATTAATTTCTGATTGGTTTGATTTTATTAGATCACTACAAGATTAAAATTGTTGAAGTCTCAAGGCCTGATAAACTATATAAGTAAAACCACATGAACATTGTTTGCCAGTAATAAAAGATTATGGTTTGGAACTTGATAAGCATTAAAGTCCCACAAGCCATTGATATTTTATCATCCTTAGTATTAGTTCTTTCCATCATTTCGTACATAGGCTAAAATAGACTGTGACCCTACATTTTATGTGCTTGCACCTCTAAGTTCATAGACTATTGGTTCAATAATTTAATGTTCGTAATATAATTCATATACTTTCTCCAACAAGAAGTTCATTGTAATGTTGTATAAAATTTGGGGTTAGTGAATTATTATTGAATGCATATCTTGATGCATAATTGTCCATAACATTCAAATATACATATATATATTCTTTTATCGTATATTTAGTATTTTTGTTTTAATATGAATATATTCACTATAGTTATTATTGCAAACAATTTATAGTTATCTAAAGATTGTTATAATATCATAAGCAAAGAGGTTCACTATAGTTATCATTTCAAACAATTTATAGTTATCTAAAGATTGTTGTAATATCATAAGCAAAGACGTTCACATATACACTGCTAACCAAATCTCAGTAAACCATACTCTCATTATACACTTATGTAGTCAAGTTCTTGACAAGGCGAGTGAGGGTCTCAATATCAGTTGCTTCCTTGTCCCTACCCTTGCTCGCCATTGCTTGGGACTTCCTGCTCACATCCTTGGAGTCCTTTGTTGATTCGTCATCCTTGATGACTCCAATTGAGCACAATTCTTTCTCAACAGCAATAACCTCTTCACAGTTTTCTAAGAGTGTTGGTTTCGCAGCTCGCTTGACGAACTGCGCAATGATGGTTGGAAGTGCAGACATGTAGTAGTCAATAGTGATGGAGTCATGAGGTTTGGTGTCCGTTGCAGATTTGTTCAACATGCGTGGAAACCTCTTATTGAATTCTTTCACTTTTTCCTTTCCCTCCAGCTTCAGGCTTCCCAATTCTTTTAGTAACATGGCTGGGGTCTTGTCATCAGTGAACTTCACAAGGAACATGTGTTTAAATGTACCCCAGTTTTGTATGGAGTTCGGTGGAAGGTTGTGATACCATGTTGTTGTGCGACCGTCCAAGGTACATGGAAACAATCTACATGCTACATCGTCATACCGTACCTCAAGGGTCTACAATTGTAGGTAGAAGTTGTCCAAGTGATCTTTTTCCTTCACTGTGTTGTCAGGGTTAAACTTGATGTTCACCCTCTCTGCTCGCTTCGACATCTTATGTAGAACAACCGAGAGAGCCAATGGTCCCTGAGTCATCCATTCAAGATTTGGGTCAGCCATCTCTTCCTCTTCTTTGTCCTCCTCCTCTCTTTCAAAATCTGATGGTTTTGGCTCTGAGTCTGTCGGTTCGTCTCCGCCTCCTCCTCTGTTTCCTTCCCCTCCACCTCCTGTATCGGAGTCTGATCCCAAGATCACAAGAGTGTCTTGTTCGCCTTGCCAGAAGACCGAAGGTTCCTCTTCGTCTTCAATAGCTTCTTCCAAACCTTCAAGTGTGGCAATGACAACTTCTTCCACCGATGATACAACAACTCCTATAGGAGTGGCTTTTTGCTTTCTTGATGCGTATGGAAGATGTTGTATGCCTGGGATCAGTTCGACTGCTTTCGCAAACCGGCGAGTGATGGGACAGACGAAGCGAAGTTAATGATATGGAATCACTTTATCAGTACTCGGAGGTGAGGAGTAACCAACTGTAGAGTCGCGCGTAGGTGAGAGGGAGTGCGAGTTATTTCCTTGACCATATGGTTGATGAATGAGTGTGAGAGGATGTTCAGCCATATTAAACTGGTTTCCCTCCTTCTAGCACTAGAAATGTTGACGGTGCTAGACCCGCCAACATTCAGGGGATCACCCTAGTATGAAGTCCCAACTAGACCTCACACCATTTAGTGTGGGATTCCCATCCGGTATGATGGCCTAGTTTCCATTGTCTTAAGGATTTGCCTCAACTCTTGCTTGTCAGCACAGGAGAGTGGTCTGCTTTGTCTTCGAGAAGTGAGGTTCGCATGCCTGGTGATTGCTAGTGTTAGTTATGTCAATGGTTCTTTCACTGTAGAGGGAGAGGGTGAAGGTGAGTCCCAAGTGGGTTGGGATAAAGCTCCAACTCTGCTAGGAACACACAAAACAACAGGACATGCATAACTTCTGAAGGAGCAATCCACATGGATGCGACAATCACAACACACAAGTAAACATAACATGTACAACACTCAACGGATGAGTCTGCACGAGTGCAACAGTTGTTACAACCAGTTTTATATGAAAGGTATGTCTGATGTCTGGGAAGATAGCCATCACGGGCGAGACAACGTTAACAACATATACAACACATTTTCATTAACAAATTATGTATTACAATAAGTGTAATAAGTTCAGGTGTTCAACAAAGGTTAAAGAAACATGCATTACAAGTGTTCAAGATTAGTCTTACAACAATTACAATACATGTGTGAAAACATGTTGTCATGTTAGCAGGCTTCCAAATTAAGCGAAAGTTCCAAGACACATCATTACACCATACATCACTAGCCCCGTGCATGGGGCGTTTGAGCCACTACTTACTCCTCAAAGAAAATATTACACTATCTTGGCTATGTGGGAGGAGCTGAGGTGAAAGGTCCTTTGCATGTACAAATGATGGGGTATTTATAGCCAAGGGTGAAATTGACCCTTGTGGTTTTTTGACTACCATCATGATTGTTTGACTTGCATGACTTTTCGACTTTACATGACTCTTTGTTCAGTAATTGGGTCTCTTGGACTTCCACATTACATTACATTGATTTGACAACATGGCCCACAGTGGAGATGTGGGCAACATGACTCATGACATGACTCGACATGACAGTGCTGGTACATTCGTGTCGCTACTAGAGTACATGTTGAGTTGCAGTGTTGCTGGGTGATGGATGTCTTCATGGTGTGTCACAGCTTCACCTCCGCATGGCAAAGTGCAATGAGTCTTCGATGGTCGTTGGTTCGCTTGATGTTGCTTTGGCACGTTTAACCTTTCTTATATGTTGTAAGGCTTGACAGGTTCATCTGTTCACGAAAGGTGCATGTTTGTTCGTTCGTCCGTCCGTGAGCACATTTTGCATGTTTTCTCGTATGTCCATCCGCGAACACATCTTTGCATGATCATCCATTCATGAGCGCATCTCTTTGCATGCTTCGTTCGTTCATCCGTTGGTGAACCTGTCCTTCTACATGTGCTACCTTCGTTTGTCCCATCCGTTGTTGTGCCATGTTTGTTGGTGCACCTGTACCTGCAGTCACTCATGACGAGACAACATCAAATCCAAAAACCCCCTAGTCTACCATGACACATGAACATTTCGGATGCAAGTGACTGGGAGAGGCAGCAAGGTTGGGAGGCGGGATGATGGCTCCGAGCACTGCTGGTGAAAACTGCGCAAGAGTCAATGTGTGATGAAGATGAACAATCCAAGTCCACAGTGACTATCTGCGAGGTCTGGCTCAGCTGGAAGGCAAAACTGCGCAAATTATGGGAGGGATAGTTCAGGCTGCAAGAAGGCAAAACAGACAAATCTGTGCATTTTCCAGAACGAGCTGGAAGCAAGGGCTTGACAACAAAATTTGCACAATTTTTTAGAGGAATGGGCCGGGCTACATGGAGGATCAATAGGCAGAAATTGCGCAGTTTTTTTTGGAGGAACTGGCAAGGAGCCTGGCAGCCAAAATTATGTAATTCCTGTAGGGAACTGGTAGCTGGTTGTTGGGTCACTGGTAGAAGAAATTGCGCAATTCCCAAGGGGAACAGGTTGTCAGCTGCCGGGAGCTTGGCAGCAGAAACTGCGCAATTTTTGGAGGGAACTGGCAGTCTGTTGTTTGGAGCTCCTAGCGAGCGACACTGTACTGAGGCTAGGAGGCCGACTTGCTGATCATCCCTACGCAATTTCTGAGTTGAGCGGACTAATGGGAAGCAGAAGGCCTGCCCGTGAAAACTGTGCAATTTTCTAAATGAGCAGTCGGTCGACTGTCGGGAGGACTAACTGGGAAAACTATGCAATTTTATGAGGGAGATAAGGACAGGCACTGGGTGTCTGTCCAACATGTCTGCGCAATTTCCTCAGTCAACATATTAGGCAAGGTCAGCAGCCTCTGCGCAATTTTTTATGGGAGTCAGTCTCGGGGTGGTTGTCGGGTCCAACTCTCCAGGTGGCCAACATGAAAGTTGATTGGATTGCTTGCGATCAGCGCAACTTGAAAAGACTTGCTTGGTGCTTCTGCGCTATTCTCGGTGACAGTCGATCGAGTCGAGGGTGGGGTGATGGTCCGGCTGTCAGAGGGGAGTCTGGTCATCAAAACTTCGGCAAAATGACTAAGTGTGTGAATGATTGAAAGATGCAAACGTGATCTTACAAAACACACCCTCATGACTTGATGATGAGACGACTCAAACCAACCAGGCACACATGTTCAACATGACTGACCGATGGTGTAAGCAACAAGCGCGACACTAGTGATTGATCGATTGTGACGACGCTTGCACGATAGTGAATGTGACTCCATTTGTGAGTGTGACAAATGTTTTCATAGCGAACATAACATGTACACACAAAGCAAAGACCTTGAGCATGACTTGGGTGTGAAGGCTCACATGAGCTCTCGGAGTGAACCCGAGTGTATGCAACCATCATGTGAAACTCTCAAGGGAATCTCCAATTTGGGTGTAGGCCAAAATTTTGGAGGGTGGTTGTAGCCACTACAACAGATTGCTATAATATCATAAGCAAATAGGTTCACATATAGACTGCTAACCAAATCTAACCATACTCTCATTATATAATTATTAAAAAAAGAATTACAGAAGATTTAAATGTTTGTTTTTCTTTTTCTAAGAGTAAAATGAAATCAAGCTTATCTGAATATATGGTTTGATAAATTCCTTCCTTCCACGCTCCTCCCAATCACAACTTTATTAATAGGAATACCTCTTTGTTACTACTAATTTCCCCAAGCCCACTTCTATGTTGTAAAAAGAATTTAATCTGACTTCTTCACTTTCTTGATTTCCACATTCCTTTTCTCAATTTCAATTCTTCTCATACTTCTTCCTAACATCATCTCTAGGTGCTCTTTCTAAAGAAAATATCTCTTATTAGCATAATTAGTTTATTTCACTCAACGTGTAAACTAACTGCCCAAAAATATCGGTGGCTAATTATGCACGTTAGCCAAAATTTTCCATGCTATTATGAGCAAAATAAGTGAGAAAATTAAGCTTTTAATAATTTTCGAAAATTTGAAATTAACTTTAAAAACAACTTCCTCAAAATGCGTCACCACTAAATCTTTTTACAACATAGAGTATTTTCTTTTGGACACATAGTTTAAATAAAAAATTATCAAACTTATTTTTATTTATTTAATTAATTTTCATATTTACATAATTAACATATTCTTTAAACAACTAATAATTATAAATTATTTTACTAAAACAAATTAAACTAAACATATGAGATGTCACACATGTTGTTTTTATATATAATTATAAAGCTTAAAACAAATTAAACTAAACATAGGAGATATCACATATGTTGTTTTTATATAATTATAAAACTTAAATATATAACCTTTATACCACCTTTAAATTATTAAATGTAACTCTCGTTATATATGCAATTTTGAATTGAAAAGGTGAAACTACTGTTATCTTATTTATTATCTCTACGGCAGGCCCGTTGAACTTGAATTAACCAGTTTTTGATCAAAAATTAAATAATATGGTATAATGTTAACATTACAAATTAAATTTATTTATTTTTTAATTTTATTTATTTAAAAAGTGATTGGTTCATTTTGTTTTTTTTATTTTATTTTGTAATGATGACTGTTTAGCTTGTATATAATATAAATTTTGATGATGAATCACATTTGTTGGTTCGAAAAGTGTTGGCCAAAAAATTCTCTTACCGAAAAACTTTGCTTAACCCTATGTTGTCCCATCATTTTTACTTTCTTTAAAACACTTGGAAAATAAAAAACTACTCCTATTAAATCAGTTAAAAAAAGTAATCAAGTAAATTACAAAAATTTTAACTAATGTTAATTAACATCAGTGTTATATTATATATCATGCACTTCTTTTTGCATATACAAATTCTAACTAAACAATGAATATTATGAATAAATGATACTCTGCTAAAGATAAACAACTCTCTCCAACTCCCTCCCTCTGCGACATCTTTATTGTAATTATTGTAAAAACTATAGGATTATCAAATCAAACCCTTCTAATTCTAATTCCAATTCCAAAGTGTACCACTCCAATTCCACCTGTGTACACACATGAGAAATCTAGGCCTCTCTCAAACTAAAAGACACTGAAAACCATGACATTTTTATTTAATACTAATACCGCTCCAGCCTCAAAGGTTTTTAACAAACCTCTCACAATTACCTGTGGTTCATAACTAATTCACTGTGTGGAACAAATTATAAGATATATCAAATTATTTTTAAATCATTATTTTTCAAAAAAAACTAAAATTTTAAAATTTTAAAAATATTCACGTTAAAAAACTTTGAAGAAGACACGGTATTATATACTAAATATAAAAGAAGTTTAAACATCAAACTTTGGAATTAGTGAGATATTTGCATATTAAAGATGATGAAGAAAATTTTGTACTTAATTTTTTTTTTTAATAATTATGTGTTGATTTTGAATTAACTATGTTTTGACTAAAAATTAAATAATAATGTATAACGTTAACAGTTGTTTTTAGTGTGATTTTTTGGAAGTTTTTTTTGGTAGATTTTTTTGGTCTAATTTTTCTAAAATCCAGCAGGAATTCATTGAAATCACAAGCTTGATGGGTAACCCTGCACAATAGGAGTGCCTTAGGGGTTTTTCAAGGAATCCATATATACAATAAAAAAGCTAGTTTAAATAACACAAATCAAGATTTCATCTCAAAAAATTTGGCCGGAAACTCCAAAAAGTCGCACTAAAGACAACTCCTAATGTTAATATTACAAAACTAAATTCATTTATTTTTTGAAATATTTTAATTTTATTTATTTAAAATTTGATTAGTTCATTTTGTTTTCTTCTTATTCTCAATGTTCATAAAATCTCCTAAGGTGAATGTTGTGCAATGAATATTTTATTGATATCTAATGTACACTCAATTAATATAGTTGGGACCATGGGAACAACATTGATAACCATGCATTTCACGCCCTGTACTAGTACGTGTCATATGTACGTAAGCAAATAATCTAATGAACATTTAGCCTAAATGATCAACATTTTCCTTGTTCATAAAGTCAAATCTTACACTTCAAGTTGTGGGAAAAGTTGGCCTTGATATTCCTTGCTACATGACATTACCTATTACATAAAGCTTTTAGGATGGGTTTTATATGATCTCATTGCACATGAGTTTGAAAAGAGCTTTACTAATAAGATTTGTTTAACCATTAAAAATATCATTTTTTTTAAAGAAAGAATTTAGATTTTGATATATAACATTATTTTGGTCTATTCAAACTCTAAATTAATTAGAAATTTTGTTACTAAGATATAGATATATATTGTTAAATCTATTTTTTTATATTTTAATTTATGCATTTAAATACTGCAACTTAAGGTATATATTGAAATTTTTAGTACTATTTTTACAAAGTAATTTTATTTTATTTTGTAAGAATATCGGATGCTTTCTATTTCACTTTCAAAACATGCAGGTAATACGTAACATCATCCATGATCAAATGGCTTCGACCTGCCCATTAGGAAACCAGGTCTATTGGCCATCTGACTGCAATATAGGCCAACCAAAATCTAAAAAGTCTAAGAATGTTTTGCAAAGCTAGATAAACCTGAATATCTTTAAGTCTCCTATTTACTATATGTCTATGATTCAAAAACATAAGCTTTGTATTATTCATATCTACATATCAAAAATAAACATCCAAACTATATTAAGAGAACTCCTAATCATCAGAAGATTCTATTGGCGTCGAGTCTTTGGCACTAGAACCTAGTAGTTCAGTTTGAGGAAGGCAAGGAATATGCTTCTCAATGTGGCTTAGATGAGCATTTTGTTGTTGTATATGGCGTTGAATGAGTTGGAATTCACTATAGATTTCTTGTATTTCAGTTGTTGACCCTGAGATTCCTGTAAAGGTATTCGTCACTGCTTTTGCTAAGAGATTGTTCATCATCCAAAACAGAAAGAGGGTTTGTTAAAACTGGCTTTATCAACTTCGATTATGCCCCAAATATGGGATGAGATTCTCCCATTCATCAAAATCCAAATTGCTTTCCTCTGACTGTTGCTTCAATTTACTCCCTTGCCTTGAAATTATGTAACGGGCCCAATGATGAGTGTTCGTCTTATAGGACTGAATTGCTTCCATAATTACATCCCCAGTATTTCTATGGGATCGACTGCTTGAGGGTCGATACTAGGCTTGACTTCCTCCATGAACACATCCTTGTGACCACCTCCCCTTGTATTCCCCCCCGATTCGAAGTCAATCGAGCCATCAGATGGCGTTGTAGTTCGCAAGGATAGAGATTGCAATTGTTCTCAAATACCCAGATTTCTATCTCCACAGACCTTGTCCAGGCAACAAGCTAACGCATTTGATCTGAGTTGACTCAACTCCCATATTTAACCAAGATCTTTTACTTTCATGATGTGATCAGAATTGCATTTAAATAGCATAATTAAACATATATGCATGCTATAAAGAAGAAGGAACATGACAATCATCAGCAACATAAAATAAAAAGACATTGATAACGGAGTTCGTCTAGGAGGGACTACGTCTCCGGGCCTCAGTGTCAAGATGGTGCAGGCCGCTGCATTAAGTGTTGTAAATAGTGATGATGTACATAGGTGGTGACGTTGCTATCATACAAGGAAAATGCCCTCACGCAGAAGTGGCTCCAAGAGATGTTCCGCTACAGGAACTCTCAGTAAAAAAGGACTCCTATCAGTATGACATAAACTCATGTATGTTATAGACATATTTGGGCACTGCAACCCAAATCAAATATGTCCATAAACCAAGGGCTTCTAAACCCCTAAAAGTGTTGTTTCATACTCTAAAGGAACAAGGTCAGCTGATTACATCATCTCCCAGAAGTTCTCCATGAAAAACTACTCAGAATTGGTCGAAACTGGACCATACAGACTGCTCCATGCATAGGGTGTGATGTATCTCACCTATTATGCACGGGGGGTGCGATGCATACTGGAAACCCCTTCTGTAGGGTGCGATGAGCGAGAGCAGACATATGGCAAAATCAGTTTGCTAGGTGGAAACCCAGAGAATCTTCTAGAAACTGCTCATATGACACTTGCCTCTCTAAATTCACCCAGGGATGAGTAAGATATCTGAAATCTCCAAGTGGAACCAAGAACTATCAGTGAAATGACACTAATCAAAATCCCAGAAGCTGACTCAATCTCCTGTAGACATCTATATATGGATCCCTCATCCTAGAGATCCAAAGGTTGGAATGAGGTAACTTGCAAGGAAGTGCTATTGGTTTCTCTTTGAAGACATTGTTGGGTGATCTTTCTTTGTATGAGGTGAAGAGGGCTTTCATGCTGGGAGGATGATGCTGGATCAGACAGCTTGGTTGTAATCCTCTCTTCTACTACTTCTATCAATAAAGCTATTTGAGTTTTCCTCCATATGCTTGTATATCTCTGAATCTTGTATTTGTATATGCATTTATATGGTTAATGTACATCTAATCCTACATTGTTTATGGTTATAGATCTCTATGCTTTGATGGTATTTTGCTGCCTTGACTCTACAGGTGTTCTTTGAAGCGGGACAAGTGAGAAAGGAGTGGCGAAAGCTCTATCAAGGGAGAGAGGAAACGAGCAAGGAGACTAGCGAAAGACTGAGGTTGGTACTCTCTGCTTCTCTCTCATCTATCTCTCATAAAGGAAAACACAAGTAACTTTAGTTTGTTTGTTTCTAAGATAGCTACCCGTCTTAGTGGGACTAGCAGCTCTGAATGGACACTAGTTTTCCGATAACAAAATGGCGACTCCGCTGGGGAATGAATAGTTTGTTTGTTTTGTTACTGTTGTTTGCTTTATAAACCATAGACGGAGCCTGAAGTCAAGCCAGCTAGCCTTCGAACTGCTTTTGCTATGCAACTGCAAAGTAGATCAACGCTGCTTCAGTCAATCTCCAGTTGGTTTATGAACTAAACATCTAGCTTGCAAACATCCTAAGTGCCCTGGTGGTAGCTCAAATAACCTCATTAGATCAGCCCCTATACTTTGTGTTTATTAACAATCATTAGCTCAGCCTAAATCCCTGAACTTAGCTGCAAACTGTGAGTGAAAACCAAGCTCAGTCTCATCCCTAGTCCATTGCACTGTCTCTTCTTGGCAACGTGGATGCATCGCACCTCCTGTGTGTTGCAGGTGAGATGCAACCCTATTTCCCTGTGTTACAGGTGCGATGATTGAATGAGACTGTTTCTGCCTCCAGATTTTGGTTTTTTCTTTGTTGTCTTCAGCTTTATTCAGTAATTTTTCTGTCTATGATCAATATATCTCTGTTGAAACCATCTTCCTTTGCATTACATAGCCTCCATCAGAAGGAATTGTGAATTTTTTTTTATGTATTTTTCATCATTTACAGTTCTCCTTTGCAAATAGTAGCTTAATCGAACTATCTTCCTTGGATTTGAAAGTGTCGCAAGTGTCATTTTCAGTCAAGAAAAAGAGTGTCACGAAGCATTCCTCTTTTAGATAGTCGATTACACTTTTGCCATTGTATTTGATTTGAATTATTAGTATTTAAAGTGTCGAAAGTAGTTTTAAATTCAAAATTGCAAAGTGCCGACTTAACCTTACTTCTGTTTTTTGAAAAGAAAATTGTTAGTACTGTCGCTTTGAAAGAAAATTGTTTTGTCATGCGGAAAGAGTCGATAATGCGGACAAAACCGACCTCCCTAGAAGCAAAGGCTTTCTAGTGACAAACAAGACAAATAAACACTACCTTTCTCTAAACATGCATTGAGAATACAAGTAATCAGGTGATTTTAACATACCTTTAGTCCAACGCTTTGTAGTAGTCCAGCCTCGCTGATCCGGATGAGCTCCTCCTTCTCTTCGAAACCTGCATTCACTAACAAGCCAAAAGATTAAATAGCACCTGATAAACTCATAAAACAATACATATCCATCATACAGACCAAGGAGTATATGAAACAAATCATGAATAACAATCTGTTGAGAAAAATGAGTTCATTTGTATTAAGTGGAAACAAAAGAAACCATTACAACCTGAGCCTTGGTGTTGTGCAGGTCCCTCCTAGGGTCCAGCAAGAGTTTTCCTTTACTTTGATCAGCTCACCCACTCTCAAATAAGGCTAGGAAAGGATGGGAATCTCTCCTCTCAAGCTTTACAAGGGAGTCCTAATTCCAGCAGCATCTACCCTTAGGAATGTTCAGCTTTCAACCTCTCCTCCCTCTGCCCCAATGCCTGTATTTATAGTGCTCTAGAGGAAGTTAATCAGGTCCACCATCAATGGGATAAGCCCCTCTTTGTATGGGTTAGCTCCCCTCTTGATGGGATAAGTTCCTCTTTCATAGGGATACATGAACCATCTGGAGGCACTCAATACACGTCAAACAAGCTTGTAGAATGCTCTAGAAATGACCACAAGTAACTTTTTTGGAGTGAAACTTGCGCCTTTTGACCTTTACAGGAGTACGCACCCATTGCTTTACATACAGAGCGTACAAGTACGCAGGTTTTGTGAACTTGGGTTGCGTACACGCAGGTAAGGTTGAGAGAAACTGCGTACCCAGAGATAATTGACTTTAAATGACTTTTCTCTCTTTCTTGGAGTTTGACATGAAAAGCAGAGGCATGAGACTTGCCAAGGAGGATAGTATGACAGTTGATGGAGCCATACTAACTGTAAATAGCCATGGTGACATTTTTTAGTGTAACAGATTGCCCCCTAAAGTGCGAAGCCTGTAGTAGATTAGGGTTTTATATCATCTAGGAAGGGTGAAGTACTTTATCATTTCAAGGATTATCTTGTGGAGAGCCAGTCAGAACCTGCAAATATTCAACACAAAATACATATATAAGATGATATCATCGCTGAGGTAGGCATTCCCATACTCAGATTGAAAACTTTAACTAACAATCTAACTACTGCTCTGATACAGGAATGATTTTGCAGTACATCACAATCATAGACTCATGTAGACACAGTATGGACGCAGCCATCTGTTTATGATTAGTCTACTATATAATGAATACAAAACTCCTCGCAGCCTGGATGGTGGAAACTAGATCCAGGGTCTTCATTTCTACTTCCCAAATTGGTACGATTCTATCCATGCGAATAAATGAGTTGATGTCGAACATGGTAGAAACCACTTGATTACCAGTCAATGATGTAAACTGTTAACAAGTGTGAGAGAAACCACCAGTGATGTCAATGGTTCTCAAAGTACCCAGTACAATCCATGAGATGTGAGTGAATGTGTTGATGTCGAACATGTCACGGAATCCTTCGATCGAAAGTCAATGATGTAAATTGTCGTCAAAGGCGAGAAACCTGCCATTGATGCATGCAGACTTCAAGGTACTGACGATTTCTAAGTCATCTCTCTAGATAATGCGCTGATGTCGATAGAAAGCGACCCGTTGCAGGCAAGCCCACAACACGAAATCATAGTTCAAGTTGACGAAATGTTGCTGTAAGGACTGACTCAGGGATGGTCAAAATGGATGACAAGTATTTTGCATATGAATAGTTTATTTGCAGAGACCTCTTGAACACATAATGACACGAAAGATGGCTTGGCGACTATTGACCCAAAGTTAATACCCAAAACGGTTGAAGACTTTCAAAGTGGTTTAATCAACTTTAAGACAAAGGATTTCCCAACCCAGGTGAATGAAAAGTGTCGTGTTCAAGAGTGGTAATAAGGTTTTTTCTGTGACAAAGGATAACAAATAGGCTCATTCTTCTCTCTTTTCCCCCACCATTTCTGGCAAGTACCTCTTTATTTTTTACAAGCTTGAGGAGGATAACATATGCTTGATTATAAGCTCATCCTTTGGATGAGTCCAACTTAGTTTTGATTCGAACCCTAAGAAGGAGTGGTTCGTTCCTATTTGTAATCGAACAGGTCCTTTACTGTGAAATTTTAACGAGTCCAGTATAGGAAAAACTCGGCGTTTTTCAATTTTAGAGAGTCTGAAAAAACTAAAGAAGACTCCAGGGTTGAACTTTTTCGTAAATTTGTGTCTCCCAAGCCCGAAAAAGTATAAAATAATACTTGAGAGAACCGCTTGATCTTGCGACCAAGGAGTACTTTCATGATTAGTGCCTCTGACCTGAAAAGTAAAAAGCGATCAAGGACACGTCGTTTTATTTCCAGTATCGAGTTTGAAACGACAAAAACCCGGCAATCTTTTCCTGTTTTTACGGTCAGAAAAGGGCTATAAGGGGACCGTCTTTTAATTCCGTTTTAACGAGTGTAAAAGAAACGCTCGGCAATCTTTTCATGTTTTAGGAGTCAGAAAAGGGCTTAAAAGATGACTCTGATGTTTTGGTTTGTGAAAAATGATAATTTTCCCTGAAAGTCCTTTTGTCCTGCACAAAAACAACACATTACTCATACCTGTTTAAGATAGGCAAAAATACATTGAAAAATATCCTTCCATGGTGAAAAATAAACAAACTTAGCATTCATTTATCCAAAAAACCTATAAAAAGACCTTTTACCATGTCATTTTTACCATTTTACTGTTGAGGGAGAGAAAAGGGCTTTTGGCAAGAAACTTCCCGTGGACTTTGCGGAGAATCCGGCCGTCGGAATCGAGCGCCGTCTCTTTCAGGTATTTTACAACATCCTCCTCTTTGTTTTCATCCGTTTAGAATTTCATTTTAGGCCCTAGTTTGATTTTTTGGGGGCTTTGGGGTTTCAAGATCCGCTTTTCGGGGTACGCAGGTGCCCCATGGGTGACCTGCGTACCCCGACATTTTCTCCATTGGGAAAATGGCAGGTGTACGCAACCTACCTTTAGAGCAGTTGTGTACCCACGCTCTGTTTCTGAACGCGGGGTGCGTACTCCGCGCAAAGCATTTTTAAACCCCCAAATCTCAAATTTGAACCATTAATTTTTGATTTAGTGAATTCTAATGGATGTTTTCTGGTGTGTAGATTGCCCACCATGCTTGATTGGCGCGAAAGAGAACACGAAGATGTCGATTTGGCCGCAATAGATCATCAACCTTCCATTGATGCTTTGAAGGCATGCGGTCTCTACAAATACTGGGCCATACCTAGCATGAGGGCCCAGGTGCGATTCTTAGAGTGGCTGGTTGAAAGGTGGAACGTTCAGGATCAATGTTTTTACATCGGAGGGCACCAGCTCGAGATAGAGCCCTCAGACATATATTTTCTCACTGGTTTGCCTAATAGGGGCGAGCAACTGTCTCTATTCGGGACTAGGCCAGGTGGCCAATCCCTTGCTAGTCTCCGGCTAGAGTGGTGCAATAATCAGAACCAGGAGAAGGGGATAGAAATCAAATACATATCCCGACCTGAACTTATGGTAATTGCCTTTACAATTACCAGACTCTGCGGCGCAGCTGCTTTGCACATTGCCACCGGGTCCCAAATGCGGATGGCGATTGATTGCTTCCGAGGCACCATTTTCAACTGGTGCGACGCTGTGTTGGCCAATATGAAGGGCCAACTGACTAGGGCAAAGAACGGGCAATTAAAGACCTTTGGGTATGGGCCTTTAGTTGTGAGCTTTGCCCTAGAGAGAGTTCCGATGCTGATCCCGCAGCATCTCACTGTTGAGGTTGGGCCTCCTCGGGAGCCAAAGTTAATGCGATGGGTTGCGGTGATGGCCCGGCATCCTGATGAGGGAGCGGGAGTTGTCCGATTTCCTGTGGGTTACTTTCACTGGTTGGAGGACCAGGTCTTTGCGATCCAGGATTTTCCTTATGCCGGAGTGGATTTTCGCGGTGATCCAGACATGGTTCTTCCACAGGGAGAACAATGGGACGACAGAGGTACTTCATTTTTCACAAGTTTTTAAATTATCTATATTTTTGTTTTGTTTTTATATCGTCTCAAAACTGACAGTCACAACTTTCAAAATGCAGATGTAGGTCCACAGCGTCCGGCCAATCTCCGGCCTTTCGAGAGGAGACAACCAGTTGCACCGGTACCGGTCCCACAGGACGCGGCCGCAGAGACCTTAGCCGAGTTGGAACAGGACCTAGAGCGTCTTACGGTGGACATACCAGAGACGACTATAGATGATATTCCTATCAGACTTCAGCGCTATGTAGTCGCAGTCCCAGACCTTTTAGGAGGTTCTTGTGTAGGGTAGCCCGTGCAGTGGTGTCGTATAGAGATCATCACCAGTGATTGGTTGATCGTTTTTGTAGACACATGTGACATTTTGGTTTTTTGTACTTATCATTTTTGCCGATCATAAGGTGTTTTGCAACCTATGATCGAAGACGATGTATTTTTGACACACTCCTATCTATATATATCATTATTACCGGCTTATCTTGTTAAACATGTGTGATTAAATGTTAATGTTTTTAAATTTACATGTATGATTATCGCAAATGTCTGTCTAACATTCGAGAAGCAATTGCATCTGCTAATGTATTTAATGACCTTGGAATATGTTGATATTCAATGTAATCAAATTCACGTTCCAAGAGACGCACTCTCAAAAATAACCTTAATAACACTGGATTTCTAATGGCATAAACTCTATTAAGCTGTAATACAACGAGTTCAGAATCTAACCTCACTATCAAACTCCGAATCCCAAATGAAATAGATTCAGATAATAACTCAATCACTGCACTGTATTCTGCAATGTTGTTTGTTGTTTGACCGAGGCTCACCCCATGCATAGAAACTAACTCGTCAGAGGGCGAATAGATAACCCAAGCTGCGGAAGAGATATTCCGTGTACTACGACAAGCACCATCAGCAAATCCAATGTACGTTTGGAGAGGCGTCGACATCTGCAATATCAAGAGTAAAACCAAGATAAGCCAGAATAACGACGAAAAGCACACTCTCTAAGCTAAGCACACTGTCTATACTAACAAACACACTAGCTAGAAAGAAAAATTAACCTAACTAACTTAACTAAAATCTTCACACCCATCAATTAAGCATAGTACCTCTTTAGGTAAAGTCCATTTCTGGGTTTACCCAAAGAGTCCCCGTCAAAGTCAACCAGCTCATAGGCCCCTTTTGCTAGCTTTCGCTTAACAATGTAGGGCCCATGCCACATAGGAACGAATTTTCCAGCACCTAATTTATCGTTAGCTTGATCATATAATAGCACTAGGTCTCCTTCCGAAAAATTTCGAGGGGTCACATTTCGATCATACTGAGCTTTCATTCGTTTTGCATGAGTCTCGATTGCCAGTGCAGCATCGCGTCGAGTCTCATCTAATTGAGCTAAGTATAATAAACGCTTCTCCTCTTCGGAAGTAGCTGGAAGTAATTCGACAGCCATTTGAAGTGATGGGATTTCGCATTCAATGGGCAGCACGGCTTCCAAACCATAAACTAGTTGGAAAGGAGTGAACCCTGTTGATGTTTTCACTGAAGTTCGGTATGCCCAAAGCGCGGAAAATAACATGTTGTGCCAATTCGACCGATGAATCCCAATGATTCGTCGGATCATGATAACCAAAACTTTGTTGATGGACTCAACCAGACCATTGGCTTGTGGAATATAAGGAGTTGAGCTATCGTGACGCAAACCAAGCTGGCCTGTAAGTTCTGTCATCATAATGTTTCGAAAATGGCGCCCATGGTCAGTGATTATCGCTTGTGGGACACCAAACCTAGAAATAATGTGATTGAATACGAAAATCGCAGCTGTCTTGCCGTCTGCCTCGAATGTAGGCATCGCCTCGGCCCACTTAGTAAAATAATCAACCGCAAGGATGATATACGCATGCCCCCCGGCCGAGTGAGGGTTACATGTAATAAAGTCGATACCCCATTTGGCAAAAGGACCAACGGCAATTATAGGGTGGAGAGGAGCTGGTGGTGTGCGCATCTTGCGATCAAACACTTGACAGTTGTGGCATTTTCGGACCGCAATGATACAATCTTTAAACATGGACGGCCAGAAGTAGCCAGCACGCAACACCTTCTGAGCTGTGGCATACCCAGACATATGACCGCCACATGCCCCAGAGTGACAGTCATTCAAAACCCTTTTTGCCTCTTCGTGAGTTAAGCAACGTCGGAAAACCAAGTCTGCCCCACGGCGATAAAGAGTATCTCCAATAATTTTGTACTGTTGGGACTGGAATCGAATTTTCCGACGTTCCGACTTTGAAGCTTCGGGCCGAAAGGATTGGGTTTGGAGATAGACGATTATATCCCCATACCACGGATCTAAAGTGCTGATGAGAAACAAAGATTCGTCCGCAATGGGTTCCTCTGCCACAGTTTCCGTGTCAGCACGCGGGAAGTCACACATCAACTCTGCAAAGACTAAAGATTTCTTAGACTTAGATTTTTCAAACTCTAAGTCGAACTCTTGCAGGATAACGATCCATTTAGAGTACTTGCCCCCTAGTAATTGTTTAGTCAAAATGTAGATCATAGGGTTGCAATCTGAAATGACTGTAGTTTTACGGAGAAGAATGTAATGACGAAAACGTTGGACAGCCTGAACGGCTGCCAGGGCCAATTTCTCCACATGCGAATATTTTAGCTCAGTGGGATTTAACATCCTACTAAGATAATATATCACATGTTCCGTTGCGAATTCGTCTTCCTGAACTAACACCATTCCAATAGTGGAATGAGAGGCAGCGAGGTACAAAAAGTAGTCTTGGTTGTAGTTGGGAGGATGCAACAACGGTGCATGGGTCAACGCGTGTTTAAGTGCATCAAAAGATTACTGAGCTATCTCATCCCAAGAGAATTGAGCGTTCTGTTTCAACAACCGTGTAAAACCTTTTGTAACCTCGGCGTAGTTAGGAATGAATCGGCGTAGAAAGTTTGCTTTCCCCTGCAAACTTTGGAGTTGGCGAAGACTCGAAGGAGGAGGCAACTTGATGATAGCTTCTACCTTCGAGGGATCGACGCGAATGCCGGCTTTTGAAACTACAAATCCCAGCAATCGTCCCACTTCTATACAGAAGACACATTTGTGTGGGTTCAAACGTATACGATAATGCCTACACCTCATGAAGATTGCGCGTAAATGGACAAGGTGATCAGCTCGATGTAATGAATGAGCAGGCAAATCATCGAGGTACGGTTGCACAATGTGTTTGATGTCATGAAACGCATAAGACATCGCCCTTTGAAAAGTGGCTCCGGCGTTCTTAAGCCCAAAAGGTAATTTGCAACAAGCAAATGTCCCCCATGGACAAATGAAAGCCGTTTTTGGTTGATCGGCAGGTAGAATATTGATTTGATTGTAACCGGAAAAACCGTCCATAAAGGAAAATATTTCACTGCCGGCACAATCATCAATTATTTGATCGATATAGGGTGTTGGATAGTTGTCTTTGGGACAAGCACGATTAATATCCCTATAGTCGATACATATTCTTATTGTTCCTTGTTTTTTGTTAACCGGAACAATATTCGATACCCAATCCGTTAAGGGGATCGGATAAATGAAACCTGCTTTCAACAGCTTCTCGACTTCTGCTTTAATTGCAGCCGCTTTTCGTGGGTGAATCTGACGCAAACGTTGCCGGATGGGTTTAGCGTCCGGGTAAGTCTTAATCTCATGGACAACAATGGCGGGATCAATTCCTGGCATTTCCTCATAAGACCAGGCAAACACGTCGCGAAATTCTTGAAATACGGCCTTGTATGTTTGAATTTCGTTATCTAAACACGAGGCACCTATATGAATGTGTTCAACAATTCCAGGCTTTACTGAAATGTCAATGGGAATAGTGCGAGAAATGTTTCCCAAATTCAGCTCTAAATCAGGATGTTTCATTGGACTCTGAGCGTCTTTGACATATTCAGCTGTAAAAATTGATGAGAAATTGTTTTCAAAACGATCATCCTCAGGTAAAAACGAAGATCTATGATGGAGATCTTCCCATGGTAAATCGTCTACGCATAGGACTTCACAAAGTTGTTCGTCAGATGACACAACTTCGGGAAACGTTATTAACTCCGAGGTTGACGCGAAAAGGGATTCCTCATGGACCACATTCATTTGGTCGATTTTGGTTGAACTTGGGTCGGTAAAAGACTGCACGGCTTCATAGGCTATTTCATATGGACTCAAAGGCATTGCATTACCAAATGAGTCTATCTCAGATTCAGAGGGAACGATCCAAGGATCGTCATAGACAATGGTATCTGATGTAATCATATGAATGGATGCAAACGAAGACACGGCGTTGATTGGAGGAAAAGGAAAAGTTCCCAGTAAACCGGCGTCTTTAACTAATCCTACGCCAACATCCTTATAAGGGATAGTCGTTTTACCGACATGCTGGATACTCTCTGAAGAGGCTGGGTCGGATGAAAAGTAAGCCAGCTGGTCTATGGTTACGATCTTGCCATTGTGTGGAAACTTTATTACTCTGAAGACCGATGAAACGACCGCTGTCATAGCGTAAGACCAACTTCGACCCAAAAGAAGGTTGTAGTCTAGAGGGGCATCAACCACCTCCACATCTAGACTAACGGTTTTTCCTTCAACCCCTATAGGCAAATCCTGTAAAATGCCAAACGGATGGAACCCACGGCCATCAAAGGCCTTAAGAATTGTCGGGGATTGGTTTAGTGAAGGAGAACCAAGCGATCTCCAACACTGTATCGACATAATACACGTGGAAGCTCCCTCATCAATTACAGTCCGATGAATAGGCCTGTTTTTGACTATCACTGGGATCTGGAAAGCCATCTGATGAGGTAAACGCGGTGTACTATTTTCTAGATCAAAGATTATTAGGTTCGGGTCCTGAACATCAACAGCTCCTATAGCCGACAAAAGTAATTTTCGCTGTGATGGGCATGATTGCAGCACTTCTAAAGCCGACATTGCTGAGGGTGAAACAGCTAAATCCTCAACAATGTTGTAATTCTGGGCCGCTCTCGCATGTGGATTGAAAGCAGACCTTCGAAGTACACCCTTGGCGGGCGGTTTTATTACTAAGTCAGGGTTAGGTTTCTCGATCTGTAGTGGATCGGAACCGGGAGCTGAGGTTGATGGATTTGAATGAGAAGATTCTGCTTCTTTCGATCCATCAACAGGACTTTTACTACCATAATCTTGCGATCGAGTCGCAATCCTTACATGAGACATCATCAATATGGGTTCTTCAGTGGCACCCGAGGAAGAACCTATCATCTTACTCTCCTGCTTTGGAAATGGATCTTTCAAAACAGCAGGAGTTGAGGAACCTTTGACGATTTTCACAACCTCGGCCCGATGGGGGCAATCTCTTGTAAAATGATCCTCTTCACAAATAAGACAAGGATATCGAGGTTTGCGCTTTTCGTCATTGGTTTCCGACTTTTCTGTTTTCTCCTTTGGAGTCTTGTTTGCTTTACCCTTCTTCTTACCTTTCTTCTTCCCACCGTTTTTTGATTTAGCCGTAGATGACTCTACAGCGTGAATATCAGCGGAAATTTCAGGAGAAGATTCTCCTGTCGGGGAATCTGGTAAGGTTATAATGGGCGAAGAATTCTTTGAAAACTTCTTCTTGCTTTTAGTATTTACCGTACCAATCATGCCATCAGCAGCATGAGATCCCGAAGGAGCAGCAGCGATTTGATTTGACTTTGGAAGATCTGGGATCTTTTCATGTAACGTACCCGACTGAGTGTAAACTAAGTCAAGGTACTGCGCTTGAGCAATTACTTGCTCCTCAGTAACTACTCCGGCCTTAGCTACGTCTTCAGTAATCTTCGGTAATAATGATTTAACAAACCATTCAGCTAAGATTTGGTCCGGGATAAAAACTTTCACTAATCGCCTTCGACGTCTCCATTCATGAATATGATCGGAAATATAAGTGGACGTCGACTGTTTTAATGAAGTTAATAGCTCGGTGCCATTATCGTATCTGACCGGCAACTGAAAATGTGTTAAGAACGAGGTAGCTAACTGACTAAAATTATAAAAAGAGGCCCGTGGTAACTCAATGTACCACTTGGCCGCGAGACCAATGAGCGTACGCTGAAAAAGACGTAAACGGATCGAATCATCCGAGATGGAATTTGAAGCACACCAGAGGTGGTAAGTCATCACGTGATTTGATGGATCCTCTCCAGACTTACCTTCGAACTTGGGTATGTCACTGGGCAACTTATTTGGCATTGGCGGCCAGAACGGAAGATAATTTATTGGATCGTTCGTTAGGCGCGTCAAGTCTGGTAAATCCAAAGTTGCGATAAACGGCAATTGCCGATTAGGATCCCTAAAACTCTGGGTCACAAGACCAGTCCCAGGAGGAGGATATCCAGGATAACTTGGAACAGGAATCGCATTCGGGATATTGTATTCTCCCGGAAAACCAGGATTAACCGGACCATACTGGGGTTGCTGTGGTTGTTGATAAGTGTACCCAGGATACGGTTGATACTGGTAAACCGGCTGTTGGACAGCAGGCCCGTATTGGTACTGTCCCTGGTACAGCTGAAAAGCGAATTGGGGTTGACTAGTGACAACCATACTTAAACCAGGTTGTCCTACAGGCATTTGAACCGTAGTTTGAATCGTAGATCCAGACAATGGTAAAGATGTCTGAGGAGTGGTTGCAGAGACAGTAGAAACCGGAGCTGTCGATACTCCAGAAGCAAGTGTGGTGGAAGGAGCAGATGTTGCGGTAGTTGCAGCAGTCGTTTGAGATGGAGTACTAGGTGCAATTGGCGACTGAGTAACTACCGAAGGTACAGAAGTTTGAACATTAGACTGGACTGGTTGCTGGGATGGACCAGCAACTAAGGGTTGTCCAGCTTGAGATGACAACTGTACGCTTGGCTGCAAAATCTGTTGAACTTGCGATGGATCCCACACTATGTTCATTCCGGGGTATTGACCCATTACAGGTTGAGGATATTGAGATCCATAACCGGATTGAGGGTAGGATTGATAATTGAAAGGTACATTTCCCGTACCTTGAACATAAGATTGACCTTGAGGTGGTTGATAACCTTGACTCGAGTATTGACCTTGAGGTAAATACTGATACTGGGGTTGACCTTGAGCTATAAATTGATACTGAGGTTGACCCTGGGGTACATATTGAGGCTGGGGTTGACCTTGAGGAATGTATTGTACTATGGGTACATACTGTCCTTGAGGTTGCCCCCCAGACGCAACTTGTGTACCTTGAGGTTGCCCCCAGGCGTTAATTGAGGCTGCCCCCAGGCGGTAATTGGCCACCTTGAGGTTGAGAACCGGGAATTGAACCTGACATCATATAAATGTCTCCTACACCCAACGGTTTATTACCATTGTTTCCAGCTAATAACCCATGTTCAATGGGTTGAGGAGATGCTCCCGCAAAAGTACCAGAAAGTGACTGATACCCGGAGGGAACAGAAGGACCGCCGTACAAGAAAGATTTAGGAGATTGAGTGAACACGGATGACTGACCAGACATATTTACAGGAGTATAAATACCTCCAGGTGGAAAAGGAGTACGAGGTGGAGAAAAACTTATCCCTGAGTTGTCTAAATAATTGGTTAACGAAAGGTACCAAGTAGTACTTCTAGGAGGACTGTAAAAGATGGATTCACGCTCCCTTAGATCAATAGTAGGTTGATCTTCAAGGATAGATACGCCAAATTCTTCCTCTGGAGCAAGTTCTTCAATGGCGATCAAACCAGCAGGAAGATTTTCAGTGATAACTCTTTCTACCCTGGGTGAATCAGGTGCACTAGAAGTTGGAGTAACAGGTTCAGATATTTCAGGTTCTTCGCCTATATCACTAGTAGATGAAAAACTACCAGCAAGCTCGGAAACTGCAACAGCTTCAGGATTATAACCTGTTTCTAGACCTTGGTAATCTGGATGGACTACCAACGACGATTCTCCTTCTTCAGGTGAACCTACTTTACTGCCACTAGGAGTTACAAGGACTTTCAAACCTTCATAATGACCCGGAACCTCTTCAGGAGGTTCGCCCCGAAGTCTACGGGACTTCCTCAACAAATCGGCCACGGTAACAATCTCAGGAGACTTGCCCCGAAGTCTACGGGACTGTCTCGGTAATTCAGCCACAGCTAAAAACTTTTAACTACTGCACACGTAAACAAAGTAAAATCTCAAAGCAGACCACCTAAAGTCTCTAAAGAACCAAACAAATTTGAATCACACGCCTAAAGAATCTAGGGCGTCAAACCATACACAAACAGTAGCCTTTCGGACCGAAAACACTAGTTGGAGATGAAACCCAACATCGCCGAATTCAGTACAGAAGTGGTGGGCGGAACAGTTACCCCGGCAACCTGCTTAATGAATAGACCGGCACAAGTTCCTCCACTTTAACTGTCTCGAGTGAAGTGAACCCCCCCGGAAAATCCAAGTGAGTCTAGCCGACGTCTGCTCCAGGTACAGTGGGATCTTCCCTCCACCGTCACCTCGGTAGAATCCTAAAGATAATGGTCACTAAGGTTACCAACAGCAACAAATATACCTGGGGGAACAGTCTACGACCCGATAGCACGCAAGGGCAGAGTAACAAGCTCAATCCCCTTGCCGGCTCCTTGACAATAATCCAAGGTTTACCGACAAGTGACCCCAGGCTCCTCGACAATAATCCGAGGTTTACCGTTTGTAGTACGTGCGTATCTGGCGTCTTTCCCAATGAAGGAGGATTGATCCCCTCACTGGTTCGGACACGGTCTCGTGCTTCTCCTTTAAGAGGAGCTTTCCCAGAGTACAAATGAAACAGTTGGATTTATCCTACCACAAGATGAGCTACTTGTTTGGTTTTACTGTCTTGGAGAGTTAATTACTCTCCTACTCCAAGACACTAGCCTGATCTATATTGGTGTTTCAGAGCCCTAGTAAATAAAAAGTTACTAAGTTGATTTTACTTTAAGCGTTAATTTTTATGGCTTTTCTTTAAGACAAGAGGTAGTGGAGATGAAACTGATGGTGTGTAGACTCGACTGAAATCCACTAAAAAGATGCACTTAGGATGATTTAAACTAATTTTTCTTTTTCAATGAATTCCCTAGCTAAGAGAGTTGGAGAATGCAAAATTGTTAAAAAGACAACTTTCTTGGCAATGAAAATCAAAGAAACGAACTCTTTATCTTTTCCAAAACATACAACACATGACCACTAATTACTTCACGAAAATTCCTTTTTCTTTCAAAGACTCAAATGCTACCAAAGCAAACTTTCCTTCAAAAGATATTTTTTGTATTTTTTCCTAATTAATAAAGCATGTAAAACTTACTTTAACAGAAATCAAAGTTAAAAAATCTATGGTAATCAAATCAACTCAATTTCACTCAAAAGCAAATCTAAGAGAAAAAGCACCTAAAAGTAAATCTAACGAGGCAAAAGCCTACTAAAGATGATTCCTGGATGTTTTACTCAGTCAAAATGTAACTAAGGACTAGTTAATGCAGAACCAAAAACCAGTCAAAAACAAAAATCAAAATCTTTTGTTCTTTTTCTCAAGAATAAAATTCAAAGTTCAATCAACAAACTTCTTCGAGATTTGGCAAAGAGAGAACACAAAGGTAGGTTTCTCACAAGGGTGGATTCTATGAAAGGCCCGACTCCTAAGAGGACTGAACAAAACCAGGGAGATCCAAAGTTTGACAACCTCTAACGCCAAAGTCACTACAGGACCAGTGCAAAAATCAAACCCTAAGGCAAAATCTCTATGAATTTCACTAAAACTCTCGACACTGACGAAACAAGCTTAGGTGAAGATTGATGGCAGATAACCAGTGGATCTGGGCAGAAAAAACAAATTAAAACTAAAATCTAAAAGGCAAAAAGAAGAAAATTGAAATTTTCTTAATTTTGACAGGGTACGCAGGCTACCTGTTTGCACAGGTGTGGGTACGCTCTGTGCACAAAGCTACATTGCGTACAGGTACGCACTGTGCTCAACGCAGAGGCTGCGTACTTCTAGCAAAACAAAGAAAAACTAAAATCTAATTTAACCCTAAGCTAGCCCACCCAAAAACACAGTCAGACAGCCAAAAACCAGAAAACAAACGACTTTTCTCATATCAAAATTTCATACAAAGGAAAAATCATTCACATCAATGGAGTCCCCAGTGGAGTCGCCATTTTGTCATGCGGAAAGAGTCGATAATGCGGACAAAACCGACCTCCCTAGAAGCAAAGGCTTTCTAGTGACAAACAAGACAAATAAACACTACCTTTCTCTAAACATGCATTGAGAATACAAGTAATCAGGTGATTTTAACATACCTTTAGTCCAACGCTTTGTAGTAGTCCAGCCTCGCTGATCCGGATGAGCTCCTCCTTCTCTTCGAAACCTGCATTCACTAACAAGCCAAAAGATTAAATAGCACCTGATAAACTCATAAAACAATACATATCCATCATACAGACCAAGGAGTATATGAAACAAATCATGAATAACAATCTGTTGAGAAAAATGAGTTCATTTGTATTAAGTGGAAACAAAAGAAACCATTACAACCTGAGCCTTGGTGTTGTGCAGGTCCCTCCTAGGGTCCAGCAAGAGTTTTCCTTTACTTTGATCAGCTCACCCACTCTCAAATAAGGCTAGGAAAGGATGGGAATCTCTCCTCTCAAGCTTTACAAGGGAGTCCTAATTCCAGCAGCATCTACCCTTAGGAATGTTCAGCTTTCAACCTCCCCTCCCTCTGACCCAATGCCTATATTTATAGTGCTCTAGAGGAAGTTAATCAGGTCCACCATCAATGGGATAAGCCCCTCTTTGGATGGGTTAGCTCCCCTCTTGATGGGATAAGTTCCTCTTTCATAGGGATACATGAACCATCTGGAGGCGCTCAATACATGTCAAACAAGCTTGTAGAATGCTCTAGAAATGACCACAAGTAACTTTTTTGGAGTGAAACTTGCGCCTTTTGACCTTTACAGGAGTACGCACCCATTGCTTTACATACAGAGCGTACAAGTATGCAGGTTTTGTGAACTTGGGTTGCGTACACGCAGGTAAGGCTGAGAGAAACTGCATACCCAGAGATAATTGACTTTAAATGACTTTTCTCTCTTTCTTGGAGTTTGACATGAAAAGCAGAGGCATGAGACTTGCCAAGGAGGATAGTATGACAGTTGATGGAGCCATACTAACTGCAAATAGCCATGGTAACATTTTTTAGTGTAACAGATTGCCCCCTAAAGTGCGAAGGCTGTAGTAGATTAGGGTTTTATATCATCTAGGAAGGGTGAAGTACTTTATCATTTCAAGGATTATCTTGTGGAGAGCCCGGTCAGAACCTGCAAATATTCAACACAAAATACATATATAAGATGATATCATCACTGAGGTAGGCATTCCCATACTCAGATTGAAAACTTTAACTAACAATCTAACTACTGCTCTGATACAAGAATGATTTTGCAGTACATCACAATCATAGACTCATGTAGACACAGTATGGAAGTAGCCATCTGTTTATGATTAGTCTACTATATAATGAATACAAAAATCCTCGCAGCCTGGATGGTGGAAACTAGATCCAGGGTCTTCATTTCTACTTCCCAAATTGGTACGATTCTATCCATGCGAATAAATGAGTTGATGTCGAACATGGTAGAAACCACTTGATTACCAGTCAATGATGTAAACTATTAACAAGTGTGAGAGAAACCACCAGTGATGTCAATGGTTCTCAAAGTACCCAGTACAATCCATGAGATGTGAGTGAATGTGTTGATGTCGAACATGTCACGGAATCCTTCGATCGAAAGTCAATGATGTAAACTGTCGTCAAAGGCGAGAAACCTGCCATTGATGCATGCAGACTTCAAGGTACTGATGATTTCTAAGTCATCTCTCTAGATAATGTGCTGATGTCGATAGAAAGCGACCCATTGCAGACAAGCCCACAACACGAAATCATAGTTCAAGTTGACGAAATGTTGCTGTAAGGACTGACTCAGGGATGGTCAAAATGGATGACAAGTATTTTGCATATGAATAGTTTATTTGCAGAGACCTCTTAAACACATAACGACACGACAGATGGCTTGGTGACTATTGACCCAAAGTTAATACCCAGAAACGGTTGAAGACTTTCAAAGTGGTTTAATCAACTTTAAGACAAAGGATTTCCCAACCCAGGTGAATGGAAAGTGTCGTGTTCAAGAGTGGTAATAAGGTTTTTTCTGTGACAAAGGATAACAAATAGGCTCATTCTTCTCTCTTTTCCCCCACCATTTCTGGCAAGTACCTCTTTATTTTTTACAAGCTTGAGGAGGATAACATATGCTTGATTATAAGCTCATCCTTCGGATGAGTCCAACTTAGTTTTGATTCGAACCCTAAGAAGGAGTGGTTCGTTCCTGTTTGTAATCGAACAGGTCCTTTACTGTGAAATTTTAACGAGTCCAGTATAGGAAAAACTCGGCGTTTTTCAATTGTAGAGAGTCTGAAAAAACTAAAGAAGACTCCAGGGTTGAACTTTTTCATAAATTTGTGTCTCCCAAGCCCGAAAAAGTATAAAATAATACTTGAGAGAACCGCTTGATCTTGCGACCAAGGAGTACTTTCATGATTAGTGCCTCTGACCTGAAAAGTAGAAAGCGATCAAGGACATGTCGTTTTATTTCCAGTATCGAGTTTGAAACGACAAAAACCCGGCAATATTTTCCTGTTTTTACGGTCAGAAAAGGGCTATAAGGGGACCGTCTTTTAATTCCGTTTTAACGAGTGTAAAAGAAACGCTCGGCAATCTTTTCATGTTTTAGGAGTCAGAAAAGGGCTTAAAAGATGACTCTGATGTTTTGGTTTGTGAAAAATGATAATTTTCTCTGAAAGTCCTTTTGTCTTGCACAAAAACAACACATTACTCATACCTGTTTAAGATAGGCAAAAATACATTGAAAAATATCCTTCCATGGTGAAAAATAAACAAACTTAGCATTCATTTATCCAAAAAACCTATAAAAGGACCTTTTACCATGTCATTTTTACCATTTTACTGTTGAGGGAGAGAAAAGGGCTTTTGGCAAGAAACTTCCCGTGGACTTTGTGGAGAATATGGCCGTCGGAATCGAGCGCCGTCTCTTTCAGGTATTTCACAACATCCTCCTCTTTGTTTTCATCCGTTTAGAATTTCATTTTAGGCCCTAGTTTGATTTTTTGGGGGCTTTGGGGTTTCAAGATCCGCTTTTCGGGGTACGCAGGTGCCCCATGGGTGACCTGCATACCCCGACATTTTCTCCATTGGGAAAATGGCAGGTGTACGCAACCTACCTTCAGAGTAGTTGCGTACCCACGCTCTGTTTCTGAACGCGGGGTGCGTACTCCGCGCAAAGCATTTTTAAACCCCCAAATCTCGAATTTGAACCATTAATTTTTGATTTAGTGGATTCTAATGGATGTTTTCTGGTGTGTAGATTGCCCACCATGCTTGATTGGCGCGAAAGAGAACACGAAGATGTCGATTTTGCCGCAATAGATCATCAACCTTCCATTGATGCTTTGAAGGCATGCGGTCTCTACAAATACTGGGCCATACCTGGCATGAGGGCCCAGGTGCGATTCTTAGAGTGGCTGGTTGAAAGGTGGAACGTTCAGGATCAATGTTTTTACATCGGAGGCCACCAGCTCGAGATAGAGCCCTCAGACATATATTTTCTCACTGGTTTGCCTAAATGGGCGAGCAACTGTCTCTGTTCGGGACTAGGCCGGGTGGCCAATCCCTTGCTAGTCTCCGGCTAGAGTGGTGCAATAATCAGAACCAGACCTCCAAGCAATCTGGTCGTTTCCTTCGATTGGAATCTACTAGGCAGACCCCACCTACCATCTAATGTACCATTCCGAATCATAGTACAAGCTTAAAGAATGATCATGGTTGGTACTATTATAGATGAAGGGGCTTCTGTGAGTATCCTTTCCTCAACTGCTTGGAAAGCACTTGGTTCGCCATCACTTCTGCCTGAGATTCGAAATCTGACAGGCTTCAACAAAGGAACCAGTTGACCGTTAAGGATCCTTCCAAATTTGCCGATAACTTTGAGAAGAAAAATCGTTCATATAAACATGATGGTAGTCTAAGGGCCTCTAGATTACAATCTACTCCTTGGGTGCAACTACATTTATAACATGGGAGCTATTGTTTCCTCACTCTTTCGAGTGATGTGTTTTCCGCATGAAGGCAGAGTGGTCCACCTAGTTGAGTAGCTTTCAAATGTCGTCCCTAACTGGTCTTTTTTCACAAGGAATGTCTCATCAATCTCCAGTCCGTCCACCTAATGTGCGCGAGTGATTCGGTAAATGTGACTAAACCCAAGGGCATGCGCCTTGGTATGCTTCGGCAAGAAAACCCCAGATATAAGGTAGGTTTCTGCGTAGGATATATGACTAGTCTGACACACCTGTCCATTTGGGAAAATTGGATTAGACTGGAAAAGGATTCCCTCGTCAAAGGTTATGTGATTGGAAGCTCCCATCATTCACCTTTGTCTATTTCGATGGATAGAGCCAAGGAAGTGTTTTGTCTTCTCCGCAGATGAAACAATCTTGCTTTGATGCAAGAATTTCCATACGGTAACCTGGAAACTCTACTTCTCTTTATACCTAGGGTCATGCAAACCTTTTTTACACAAGTCAAAAGCGACCAGCGTAACTCTAACCCCGTAGTTTCACTAACTTCAACTACTTAAGTTAGGTTATTGTTCTGATCCGCCATTCACCTTTGCCGGGACCAACAGAAACGGAAAAGTAAAGGAGATGTTTCCCACTGAGAGACTATCCTACCTAGCCTTAGTAGTTCTCTAACCCTTAGGACAGTAGTTGGCCATTCCTAGCTTGCATACAAAAGGCTTCGGAGAAAAGTTTAGAATGGTGCAAGCTCCCTAAAAAATGAACCTATCGATGAGACATGCTTATTATACGACTGGCACGGGCAGTTTTAAGCAAAGTTCAAGCTCGTTAAAAAATAAACCTAGCCATGAGCATTTTTACACGGAGTTCAAGCTCGTTAAAAAATAAACCTAGCAATGAGCAAATGTTCCCATAGAGTTCAAGCTCATTAAAAAATGAACCCCACCTTCGGTAAATAACCGTTGCAATCACATAATTATCATCTTTTGAACCTTGGTCATGTTCTTACCATCACCTCCACTCTTTTTTAGCCAATCATACGCCTCCATTTGATTATTTACCCTTTTGAGGAACAGCTGCGACGAGTGATTCTATTAGCCACCTTCTTTACACTGCCATGATTGAAAAGTTCCAAACCTTACCTGGAACCAGATGTTATCTAAAAACATCACTCATTCCTCAAAATATGAAAAGATGGCCGAGCAATTGGCCTCTCCAGCTCATTAAAGCGATCGGAAGTGCCATCCCTCCTCTAGATTTTAATCTTTTTGGACCCGAGGGATAATTACACAAAAAGATCGAGTGCTTGTCTTGTTCGGCTCGTTAAAACTATCGAAAAGTCATCCCTTTCATATTATTTTATACTTTTTCGGACTTAAGGGATTATATTACGAAAAAGGACCACTGGAGTTGCCTTTACGTCTCTTTTTAGACTCTCTAAAATTGAAAAGGATCGAGTTATATTTGTCGTTAAACTCGTTAAAACAATAGCAACAAACTTGTCCATGCAGACAAGAATGAGTTTCACTGTCACTAAGCTCGTTAAAACATAGCGACAGGTTTGCTCGAAGGGAAAATTATAGAACAAGCATATGTTATCCTCCTCAAGCTTGACAAAAATAAAGAGGTACTGGTCAGCAATGATTGGGGAAAAAGGGAAGAAAACTTGAATAGCTTCATTGGTAGCAGGTCACTCTTGAACATGACACTTTCACTCCGTCACCATGATTGAGTCAGGTTGGGTTATTCCGTTCACCAGTCATATCATCATTGGTATGCCATACCATCCACCTTGGGGTTAACGCTACCAATCCATTTCATTTTCACCGGTATGTTTAAGAGAAATCGCTCAGAGAATTCACCAACCTAGCTAATGCCTCATCCACTGCAATACCTTCACTCTCCATTTTTCATGACCGCCACCCTGAACCTTATATCATCATATCGTTTTCACCTCCACAAAATCATTTGCTCCGTTCCATGTCGTAGATGTGGGATTCATTAAGGCCCTCCTACAATGGGTCACTTCTTGTCGACATCAGCTCATTATCTAAGAAGTTGACTTAAGAACAACCCTTTCAGTACTTTGAAGCTTGCATGCCTCAATGGTAAGTTTCTCACTTTCGGCAACAGGTTTACATCAATGGCCTTCGACCGAAATATTTTACATCGTGTTCGACATCAACTCATGTATTCACACCACGTGAATTGTACTACAGTACCTTGAGGGTCATCATCATTATCGATGATTCCTCTTGCGCCTGTTAACAGCTTACATCATTGGCTGGTAATCGGGCGATATCTTTCCATGTTCGACATCAGAACATCTTTTCACATGGATCGACTTGTACTTAGGGCAAAGATTGAACGAGTTTGAAGACCCTGGATCTAGTTTCATCCATCCGGGCTGCTATATATTCAGGAAAATAAAGACATCAAATGTACATCACAGCTGCACAAATAATCATCCAAGCTAAAGGATGATGGCTCTACCAGAATCATCAATCTGCCACACAGACGATTGTCTGTCTTATTGTTATAGACATTTTTGGGCCCTACAACCCCAAGCATGAAATGTCCATAAACCAAGGGCTCCTAAGTCCCTAAAAGTGTTGTTCTAACCCCTAAAGGAACAAGGTCAACAGATTACAGCTTCTCCCAGAAGTTCTCCATGAAAACTGCTCATAATTGGTCAAAACAGGATCATTTCAGCTGCTCCACTGGCTAAGTGCGTTGCATCTCACCTAAATACACTGTGAGGGTGCGTTGCATTTCAAAAATCCCTTCTATGGGGTGCGATGGGCGAGAAATGACAAATGGCAGTGTCATTCCGCGAGGTGGAGAGGCAATGGAAGCTTCCAGAAACTTCTCCTGTGACACTTGCCTCACTGAATTCGACCAAGGATGAGTAAGAGACCATCAATCTCCAAGTCGAAGCAAGAACTACCAAAGGGAAGACACTAATCAAATCATGAGCTGACTCATCTCCATTACAGACATCTATATATGGATCCCTCATCCCAGAGATCCAGAGGCTGGAATTTTGCATATTGTAAGGAATTGTTGTTGGTTTCTTGAGACAAACATCAGATTGTTGGGTGATCTAAGCTTTGTTTGAGGTGAAGAGGGGCTTCTTTGCTGGGAGGTTGATGCTGGGTCAGAACAACTGGTTGTAACTCCTCTTGGCTCTTTTCTTGTTTATCAATAAAAGCTATTCAAGTTTTCCTCCATGCTCTTGTGTCATTGATGCTTGCTACATTTGTATGGGCAATTTACATCTGATCCTAGATTGTTTATGATTATAGATCCATGTCTTTGTATAGTGCTATGCTTCTGTGATCTTACAGGTACTTTGTGAAGCTGGGCGTGCAAGGGAGCAGGTAGCTGAAGACTATCAAAGAAGAGAGGAATCAAATAAGGAGATTAGCGCAAGACAGAGGTTGGTCTTTCTGTTCCTCTCTATCTATAATTCATAAAGGAAAAATGAAAGTAGCTTTTCTCTGTTTGTTTCTAAGGCAGCTGTCACACCTTAGTGGGATAGAGCAGTTCTATATAGACACTTTTCCCTGTAACAAAATGGCGACTCCACTGGGGATGAATTAGTTTGTTTGTTTATCATTCTTTGTTGTCTATTTCATAAGCTTACAGGTAGCATTCGAACTGCATTTGCCATAGCAAATGTAAAGTAGATAACTGCTACTTCAATCCATCTATTGGATCTGTTTATGATTTAAACAACTGATTCACAAACTATCTGATTGCCCTTGTGATAGCTCTTAGATCCTCCTTAGATCTACCCCTGATTGTTGCATTACTAATTGCTTTTTGCTCGGCCAAAACCCAAGAACTGAACTGCAAACTGTGACCCGGAATCTAAACAGAGTCTCGTTTCTGGCCCAGCACAGGTACTGTGCAGAGAATCTGAACTTCAGCGCACTTCCCGAGTGGACAAGTTGCGCTGCATTTCAAATTCTCTGTGTTACAGGTGCGCTGATCAGGCTAGGCCTTGTGCAGTTTTGGTTTCTGTGATTCATTCTTTCCAGTTCTATTCCTGAATTTTGCTACCTGTGATCAGTATATACCTGTTTGAAACCCCTTTTCCTTGCTGTTATTCCGCCTCCTTTGTACAAAAGAACTGCAGATATTTTTGTGTGTTTGTTGAGTCATTTACAGTTCTCCTTTGCAAAAGTAGCATAATCGTACTGTCTTCCTTTGATTTGAAACTGTCGCAAGTGTCGATTTCAATCGTAGGAAAGAGTTTGATTGCTGTTGATGGTTGATTATCCTGTTACTATTGCTTTTGGTCTGAATTTGTAATTTTCTAGTGTCAAGAACAAGTATTCATTTCAAAATCGTAAGGTGTTGTGATCGTCTCCATTTTTTATTTCGAAAAGAAACTTGTTGATATTTGTCGCTTGAAAAGAAATTCAGATTTGTGCATCAACTTTCTTTTTAGCATTCATATACTAAGAAAGTCGAAAAAAAATACATGCATGTGCATTTGCATATAGATAGTCTGATTGGCTTGATTTAGGAAAGTGCATTTAAAGTGTGCTCTTTGCTCTTTGTGAAAAGATTCTGTCTTTCTTTTCCTTAGTAGCTAGGATTTTCATTGCACAAAGAAGATAAAAAGTTTGTTTATCATCTTAGATTGCATTTTAGGAATTACATCTACATCTCGCGGTGAACCTGAAAGGCAAACTTCATAAACAAGATCAACTTAAAATAAATTCAATGAATCTAACAACGCTTTGGAACTTAACGCACAACATTTAGAAGTCTAGGCTAGAGACGTATTCCGGCGTCGCAAAGCCTGGTAAATGTTGTTCTCACTGATGGTTGGGTGATTCCTCCACTTTGAGACGATAAGTGCCAGTACGGACTTGTGCTCCCACGTACCGTCGAGTATATTTTGGGAGACCCCAATAGGCTTAATCATTTATCCATAGGAAGCCGTGTCTGCCGCCCTATCGATCGCAATGCACTGAACACAACATTCGGGAAGATTGACTGCCGTACCGTAAAAAGTATTCTGCAGTTTTGCGATTGGTTTGGTAATCCCTCTACCTAGATTTCCAGAGCAGTCCCTTTCGTTCCTTTTCAGACTCCTTAACAGAAAAGGTCCATCTGAGCACTTGTCACTTCAGGCTCATTAAAAATCGAAGGAGACTAGAGTCATCTTTTGTTTTTTCTCGACTCTTAAAAACTGAAAAAACAAGTTGTGTCAAAGCGTCTAAAATTTATTTTAAACGGAATATTCATTACCCTTTCCTACGTTGATCTTGGGTTGAGAAAATGGAATCCACCAACCAAGGAATCCTCCTTGGAGGAAATCCTAGTCCCTTCTCCTCTTGGGGAGATGTTGGTGCACCCCATATGGCCACATTGTCGCTTCCAGGACTGACAATTGGTCTGCCTGTATGGCTCTTCTCAACCTCTGTCGTTCAGAACACCGCAATTCCTGAACAATCAAATCAGCAAATAGACGAGTCCAGAGTTACCCACCAACCTTCTACTTCCTCTAATTCTTCCTCTCCTCCTTCCTCTTCTCTTGATGGGGCTGGTAAAGCCAAAAGTCAAGTACCTAAGGAGAAGAAGGAAAAGAAGAGAAAGAGAAGAAGAAGAAGGAGCCAAAAGCGAATGGGGGCAAACGAGCGTCGTCTAGCGAAAATCCACACACTGCACCGACCAGGCCTAAATTGCCATGTGTCATTTGCAAAGGAGACCACTATCACAGAGATTGTCCTTGCATCCCTCGGATCTTAAGGGATTGGTCTCCTCGTTTGCACAACCCGGTGTCGTCAACCTCTGATGATCATGTTGAAAACACACCGTCAACTAGTGAAAGTGAAGCCCCAGGACAAAAAGGAAAATATAGATTTCCTTGTAAACTGTGCGAAGGCGATCATGCCATCCACCGTTGTCCCTTCTTAGACGAAGTTAAAAGAGTTTTGGACGATTTTTCGGTTTCACCGTTACGACTTCCTCCTGGATATAAAAAACTCTTGCCAAGTCCGTCACTAGTTGAAAATCCAGCTGGCCCGCTCAAGTGGTTGGCTGAAGCATCTATCATTGAAGACAAACCATCTGAACCCATACCAGACAAAAGTCAAAAGGTCGAGGCGGCAGTTGACCCGGTCTTGCCTTCAGACGTTCCATCTTCAGATGATACAATCACCGAAGAGAACAAGGATGACACCGTCCAAATTCTTTTCATAAGCACAGACTCCAACGAACATGGGGGCAATTTACCCGTTCCTTTACCACAAGAAGGAAGTTCGTCAGAGTCGTACCCGGCCGTCTATTCGGTCCCACCTCCAAGCAACCTAGTTGTCTCCTTCGACTGGAATCAACTAGGCAGACCCTGTTTACCAGCTAGTATACCATTCCGAATCATTGTTCAAATATATAGAATGGTTATGGCCAGTACCATCATAGATGAAGGGGCTTCTGTGAGTATCCTTTCCTCAACTGCTTGGAAAGCGCTTGGTTCGCCATCGCTTTTGCCTGAGATGAGAAATCTAACAGGCTTTGATAAAGGAACCAGTCGACCATTAGGGATCCTTCCCAATGTGCCCATAACATTGAGAGGGAAAACCGTTCACATGAACGTGATGGTAGTTCAAGGACCCCTGGATTACAATCTACTCCTTGGACGAGACTATATTTATTGCATGAGAGCCATTGTCTCATCACTCTTTAGAGTGATGTGTTTTCCGCACGAAGGAAGAGTGGTCAAGCTCGTAGACCAGCTTTCATTTCCCGGATCACACATAGCAAATAGTCATATACCATCCCTGAATGGTCTTTTCACGCAAGAAATGTCTCAATCCCCAGTCCGTCCACCTGATGAGCGCGAGTGATTCAGGGGACATGACTGAAACCCAGGGGGCATGCACCCTGGTCTGCTTCGGTAGGAAAACTTTGGGTATAGGGTAGGTTTCCGTGAGAAAATATGACTAGTCTGTACTCCCGTCCGTGATTGGAAGAGGGGGTTATTCTAGAACAAGATTCTCTTGTCAAAGTTATGTGAGTGGGGTAGCCTCCTTCACTCACCTTTGTCTATTTCGGTAGACATCGCCGAAGAAGTGTTTTGTTTGCGCCGTGAATAGAACAATCTTTGGGTAACCTGTAAGAGGTAGGCCTCTCTCGGTAAAACAAATGTTTTAACGGAATAAAGAAGGGGTAACCTTGAAACTCTGTTTTATACCTGGGGGCATGCGAACTTTTTGGCGTGCAAGCGAAGAGCGACTATTTATTTTTTAAATTTGTAGATCCTCTAACCCTTTAAACTCGTAGGATTGGTCATTTCCTAACTTGCACAAAGAAAGGATGTGGGGCAAAACTCTAAAAATTGCCGTTTTATATGAGACATTCTTATCACACGACTGGATTAATCGAGCAGTTTTAGCACATAGTTCAAGCTCGTTAAAAAATAAACATAAGCCATGAGCAAATGTTTCCCCCTGCGTTTAAGCTCGTTAAAAAATGAACTATTCCCCGGTAAATAACCATCGTGAATGTAGTACTTCAGCCATTAAAGCCTTGGTCATGTTTGCACCGTCACCTCCACTTTTGCATTGGCCGATCATTCACCTCCATTTGATTGTTTACCCATTTTGAGGAACAGCTGCGAAGAGTGATTTCACTAGCCATCCTTGTAACACTGCCGTGATTGGAAAATTCCAAACCTTACCTAGAATCAGTTGCTACCCATTTTATCACTCGTTCATCAAAAGACGAGTCTCCTTTAAGCTCTTTTCAACTGACTCGTAAAATATGAAAAGATTGCCGAGCCATTGGCCTCTCCAGCTCGTTAAAGGGATAGGAAGTGCTATCCCTCTTCTAAATTTTAATCTTTTTGGACCTGAGGGATTATTACACAAAAGATCGAGCGCTTGTTTTGTTCCGCTCGTTAAAAGTATCGAAATTTCATCCCTTCTGTATTGTTTTATACTTTTTCGAACTTAAGGGATTAGATGACGAAAAAGGAATTTTGGAGTTACCTTTACGTTCCTTTTCAGACTCTCTAAAATTGAAAAGGACCGAGTTATCTTTGTCGTTAAGCTCGTTAAAATTTTAATAGCGACAAACTTGTCTATAGACGAGAACGAGTTTCACTATTGCTAGGCTCGGTAAAACATAGCGATGGGTTTGCCCGAAGGGCGAATTATAGAACAAGCATATGTTATCCTCCTCAAGCTTGACAAAAATAAAGAGGTACTGGTCAGCAATGACTGGGGAAAATTGGGAAGAAAACTTGAAACTTTGTTGGTAGCAAGTCGCTCTTGAACATGACACTTCCGCTCCGTGTCCGAGTTAGGTTGGGTTGTTTCATTCACCGGTCACATCACCATGGTCCCATCATACCATCCACATTTGGGGTTAATGCTACCAATCCATCACATCAGTGTCGCCGATATGTTCAAGAGAAGTCATTCAGAGAATTCACCTGTGTCTCACCCACTACCATACATTTATACTCCATTCTTTCATGACCGCCACCCTGAACCTTATATCACCAGATCATTTTCACCTCCATTAAAGTCATTTGCTCCGTTCCGTGTCATTGATGTGGGATTCATTAAGGCCCTCCTGTGACGGATCACTTCTTGTCGACATCAGCTCATTATCCAAGAAGTTGATCTAGGAACACCCCATTCAGTACTTTGAAGCTTGCATGCCTCAATGGCAAGTTTCTCACTTCTGGCAACAGGTTTACATCAATGGCCTTCGACCGAAAGATTTTGCGTGGTGTTCGACGCCAAGTCCTTTATTCACACCACGTGAATTGTACTGCAGTACCTTGAGGGTCATTATCATCATTGGCTGGTAATCAGGCGATGTCTTTCCATGTTTGACTCCAGAACATCTTTCACATGGATCGACTTGTACTTCGAGTGAAGATCGAATGAGATTGAAGACCCCGGATCTAGTTTCATCCATCCGGGCTGCGATATATATTCAGGGAAATAAAGACATCAAATGTACATCATTGCTGCACAGATAATCATCCAATCAAAAGGATGATGGCTCTATCAGAATCATCAGTCTACACTCAGACGATTGTCTGTCCCATGTACATGAAAATGAATTTATAAAGCTGAGCATGGGAATGCCGCCTCAGCTAGATCATGAAAATATTATGAAGATAATGTATTGTATTGTATCTTATTACAGGTCTCCTCCCAGCATTGAAAGAACCTCGGATCCTCATAATAAAGCATTTCACCTGACATCAAAAGATTAACGACCTCATGCTTTAGGGGGCAACTGTTATAGACATTTTTGGGCCCTACAACCCCAAGCATGAAATGCCCATAAACCAAGGGCTCCTAAGTCCCTAAAAGTGTTGTTCTAACCCCTAAAGGAACAAGGTCAACATATTACAGCTTCTCCCAGAAGTTCTCCATGAAAAACTGCTCAGAATTGGTCAAAACAGGATCATTTCAGCTGCTCCACTGGCTAAGTGCGTTGCATCTCACCTAAATACACTATGAGGGTGCGTTGCATTTCAAAAATCCCTTCTATGGGGTGCGATGGGCGAGAAATGACAAATGGAAGTGTCATTCCGCGAGGTGGAGAGGCAATGGAAGCTTCCAGAAACTTCTCCTGTGACACTTGCCTCACTAAATTCGACCAAGGATGAGTAAGAGACCATCAATCTCCAAGTGGAAGCAAGAACTACCAGAGGGAAGACACTAATCAAATCATGAGCTGACTCATCTCCATTACAGACATCTATATATGGATCCCTCATCCCAGAGATCCAGAGGCTGGAATTTTTCATATTGTAAGGAATTGTTGTTGGTTTCTTGAGACAAACATCAGATTGTTGGGTGATCTAAGCTTTGTTTGAGGTGAAGAGGGGCTTCTTTGCTGGGAGGTTGATGCTGGGTCAAAACAACTGGTTGTAACTCCTCTTGGCTCTTTTCTTGTTTATCAATAAAAGTTATTCAAGTTTTCCTCCATGCTCTTGTGTCATTGATTCTTGCTACATTTGTATGGTCAATTTACATCTGATCCTAGATTTTTTATGATTATAGATCCATATCTTTGTATAGTGCTATGCTTCTGTGATCTTACAGGTACTTTGTGAAGCTGGGCGTGCAAGGGAGCAGGTAGCTGAAGACTATCAAAGAAGAGAGGAATCAAATCAGGAGATTAGCGCAAGATAGAGGTTGGTCTTTCTGTTCCTCTCTATCTATAATTCATAAAGGAAAAATGAAAGTAGCTTTTCTCTGTTTGTTTCTAAGGCAGTTGTCACACCTTAGTGGGATAGAGCAGTTCTATATAGACACTTTTCCCTGTAACACTTATGTAAATGAATATGAATTTATAAAGCTGAGCATGGGAATTCCCGCCTCAACTAGATCATGAAAATACTCTGAAGATAATGTATTGTATTGTATCTTATTACAGGTCACCTTCCAGTTTGAAAAACCTCGGATCCTCATTATAAAGCATTTCAACCGACATCAAAAGATTTACGACCTCATGCTTTAGGCGGAAACTGTTATAGACATATTTGGGCACTACAACCCCAATCACATATGTCCATAAACCAAGGGCTCTGAACCCCTAAAAGTGTTGTTTCATACCCTAAAGGAACAAGGTCAGCTGATTACATCATCTCCTAGAAGTTCTCCATGAAAAACTACTCAGAACTGGTCAAAACTGGACCATACACACTGCTCCATGCATAGGGTGCGATGCATCTCACCTATTACACACGAGGGGTGCGATGCATACTCGAAAGCCCTTCTGTAGGGTGTGATGAGCGAGAGCAGACAGATGGCAGAAGCAGTTTGCTAGGTGGAAACCCAGAGAATCTTCTAGAAACTACTCATACAACACTTACCTCTCTGAATTTGCCCAGGGATGAGTAAGAGATCTGAAACCTCCAAGTCGAACCAAGAACCATCAGTGAAATGACACTAATAAAAATCCCAGAAGCTGACTCACTCTCTTGTAAACATCTATATATGGATCCCTCATCCTAGAGATCCAAAGGCTGGAATGAGGTAACTTGCAAGGAAGTGTTGTTGGTTTCTCTTTGAAGACATTGTTGGGTGATCTTGCTTTGTATGAGGTGAAGAGGGCTTTCATGGTGGGAGGATGATGCTGGATCAGACAGATTGGTTGTAACCATCTCTTCTACTACTTCTATCAATAAAGCTATTTGAGTTTTCCTCCATATGCTTGTATATCTCTGTATCTTGTATTTGTATATGCATTTATATGGTTAATGTACATCTAATCCTACATTGTTTATGGTTATAGATCTCTATGCTTTGATGGTATTTTGTTGCCTTGACTCTACAGGTGTTATTTGAAGTAGGACAAGTGAGAAAGGAGTGGCGAAAGCTCTATCAAGGGAGAGAGGAACGAGTAAGGAGACTAGCGAAAGACTGAGGTTGGTACTCTCTGCTTCTCTCTCATTTATCTCTCATAAAGGAAAACACAAGTGACTTTAGTTTGTTTGTTTCTAATATAGCTACTCATCTTAGTGGGACTAGCAGCTCTGAATGGACACTAGTTTTCCCGATAACAATGCATGATGCTAATGAGCATCCTACCAACATGGCATAAAAGGGATCTCAATGCAATCATACATGGCGACACATGAGTATCCCATCAACATAACAACAAAGGGATCTCAAACAAAACATGACGAATCATGAAAACAAGTACATCCCACAGATGATTCCGTGTCACATCAAGCAGGAATCATGAGACAAGTAAGAAACAAGATCCCACATCAAACATCAAACAAGGATCTATACAACACAATGCATCTCATAGCAAAAATAAGTACATGAACACACTGCATATACCTCACATCCTGGGGCCATTTGAAGAAAAGGATGTCAAACTGTTGAAGCTAGCTGTACCATCAATCTCGCAGTGTCGAATCTCATGGAATGACTACTCGCACGTTGAATGTTGACACCTGCACTCCACTTTGAAAATTGGCCGAAAAATAGAATGATCATATGGAGAATATGATTACACCATTAGATTCATGGCGTCGAATGTGCAAAATCGATTGTCAAATCTCTGAATTCTGAGAAAATGAAAATCTAGGGCTTAAGGAATATTTTAGATTCCCCCTAGATTCCCCAAAGATTCCCTCCTCTGAGTCATTTGAAAATATGCTGCTTAGATTAGAAACTTACTGTGCCATCAGGTTCATGTCGCTGAGAGGTGTAAGATCGACATAAAATTTATCCAATTTGGACACTGCAAAAATTTCGCCCTCTTGAGAATTTCGCTCAATCATGGTTCCGCCTGTGTTTTTTTTTTCTAGAATCATGGTTCCACCTGCAAAACAATTAAAAAATGGTTGTCTCGAAAAACGCGACAGTCTTTGGCCTCCATTTCATTCTGCATCACGTGGCTCCATTCTGTTCCCATCCGACCTCCCTCGGCGCACTGAACAAATGATAGGTTTATATATAAAATTTCGGGCGGAGTTACCAACATTGGCCATTGGCGCGTTGGTAAAGAAAGTAAATGGTTGAGGAGGGGTCGGGGGATCAAATCCCACCCCTCCCTTTTTACATTACATAACCGTTTGATAACTAAACGGGGGCGCGTTGATGTGTTGGGTTCATTGTATTAATTGGTTCATGGGGCCGCCCGGTGGGGGCTAGCCCACGTGGGCCGGGCGGGTTCAATCCCCGCTGGCCTCACATTTAATTCATGGCATGTTTTAATAGTGGGTGGTTGGGGTGTGGGCCGGGTCCACTGAAGGTGGCCCGCCCACCCCCATACATTACGTTTAATGTGTTGTTTGGTGTTGGGTGGACCGGCGGGGGTCATGGCCCGTCAGTTCCTTTGGTTATTTGGTGTGGTTGGGCTGGTGGGGGTCATGGCCCATTGGCCTTTTAATAATCAAATTTGTAATATAGTTTGGGGGTGGCAGGGGTGGTGGCCCACCACCATATATATATATATATAATTTTATTAATAATAAACATTTTTTTGAATTTGTCTAATATAGGAGATATTAGACAAATTAATGATCCAACAAATTCGCCACTTTCGGGAGCTAGGTTTCATGCCCCGGGGTCAGTCAAATTGTAGGACACTTAAACTTGGCCCACAGTCCAACTTTGACAAAAACTTAGACTGGATCGTTCTCGCTCATACGAGTTCGGATCGACAAACTATTTGCACCGTTACGATCAGGACGACAAGATCTACGCTCTGGTCCTAGTTCGAAAGCATTCTGATCACTTTGATTTTTGAGCTTCTATAAGCCCTCTTTGTCTTGTGTGTGTCTCTGGAGCCACCTGGATCACTAGAAGACAACCCCATGGATGGTGTTAATTAATTAGGTCAAGACCCGAGCCTGCAATTACTAGAGTAAGACATGCAATTGAACAGATAACATTAGACCAATGAAACCAAGCTTTCCCCACTCTTAAGACATGAGTTTGATCAAGGAGTCTGCTCGCATCGACCCAACAAGCACTATAAATCCATAAATTAAAGACACAATGAAGACCGAGGAGTACCCTCGTAAACCCTCCCCGGCTCAAACCAGGCGAAGGGTTCTTTTGAGAACTAGAGTGGAGGACAGCTACATTCGAACAATGGATTAACATCATAATTAGAACCAAACTCCACGATTGCATGTAAACCACAGATGAGGTTACTAAAACAAACTAAAAACTTTCTAATTAAGGGTCATAAAGTCCCATACACGTTAGGGTAAAGGACTATCTTTTCTCATATATAACTAAAAGATTTTATTCTTAACCAGAATGATGCTCTAGGAATATCCATAAACTAATTAGAAAGACACCAGCAAAACTCAAGGGACAAAGCATTCATGAAGATTATATTATGAACATACCCATAACTACAGCGGTCGAATGGGAAAATTCCTCCAACTTCCGCTAGGTTCCAAGCCTGAGAGATGTCCTACACTACCACCTAGATGATTATGCTCTTTCTTTGCTACCTATGGAGTCAATGTCTGAGCGAGGAAAAGAGTATTAGGGTCACCCACCATAACCCAAATTCTCATATCGAAGCTTTTCAAATGTCGAGACCTGAAA